>CM065420.1:1200000-1800000 GCA_033060865.1 Dorcus hopei
AGACGATCTAGAAATAAAGAAAATTGACAAAATTACAATCAAATAAAAATTAAAAAAAAAAAAGTTGGGTTCAAAATCGGTAGATCTACCGAATTATCGGTAGAGTTGGCAGCACTGATCGACAATGTGGATTTGGCTGTTAGCTGGTTACTTTAGTTTTTGTCGGCTTCCGGCTTTAGTGATTTTTTTTTTGTTGCAACATCACTAACAAGTCAATCAAAAATTTAAAAATTAATGTTTTTTTTTTCATCCTTGAAAATACCCATTTTTAGCCACGTATTATTTTTACCCCCAAGGTTGCTTAAATTACCCGTAATTCGGGTAATTGCCCGCACATTGGCAACCCTGTCAACAATAAACTACATATGACGCAATGATGACGTCAACAGTAAAATTTTAGTAAACTATGAGGTGATGACGTCAGTAATAAAATAAGACGCAATGATAAAGTTGGCAATAAAATGTGACGATAGCGGTGACGTCAGCAAAAAGAAATGTGACGTAACGATGACGCCACACGCACTACTGGAGTATAGAGATTATGTTTTCTTTCCTTCCCTTTCTCTGAAGAGTACAGTTTTTTCTCTCTGTCTCTTGTTTCTTTTCCGCGAAACAATTTTCTGAACTCAAGTTGCGATAAAATTCTTCTGTCTTTTAAGAAGAAATAAAATTGTGAGGCGCCATCTGCTTTTGTATTTCGTTGTTGTTTATTTAAGTCTACGTTCGTCCCCCAATAACAGTCGATGAGATTGTTTATTGAATATTGAGAAAAATAAATTGGGAATCCTGTGGCGCCATCTATGTAGGTCTTGTCGAACTAAGATTTTCTTTCTGGCGCGAAATTTGAATTCTTGTATAAGTATAATTGAAATTAACCTCCGCCCACAATAATTTAATATCCGTAGATACGTATTTCGGCAGCTAAGCTGCCATCTTCAGTACAAATTAAAAAACACTACATGGAATCTAACAGCTACCTACCTACCTGATCATACTATCTATACTACTAATACTATCTAAAAAACCAAAATGAACACTAAAAAAGCGACTGTGGTTTAAGAAATAATTTCCGCCCACAATAATACACAGGGCGTTCGAAACGTTCGGAAAAGCAAATCAAATAAAACGGAAACGAGTATTGGTCTAATATCCGAAAAAGGTGGGGTTAGATATATTATTCTTATTATTAGGTTGTTTACCCTTTCATAATAATCGGATTTATCTAAAATCACAATCTTATTACCTTTGTCGGCTTTTAAATAGAAACAGTTTTTCTTTCTTTATAATTTTTTCCGACGCGAAATTTGAAATTCGTCCATTAAAAAAACAAAAAATCGAACCCTGTGGCGCCATCTACGTTATTCTTGTCGAACCACGATTTTTCCGGATTTGAAATTTAGTTTAAAAGAAAAATCGAAATTGTGTGGCGCCATCTATTTCTGTATTTTGTTGTTGTTTATCTAAATCTTGTTTCGCTTGTCAACGAAATACTTAATTTTTTTTATTGAAATTACGTTAAGATTCCGCCGCCATTAAGAAAATGTATCGGAACTGTGTGCTGGCGCCATCTATGTAAAACTTGTTAGACTACGATTTTATTCCGGCGCGAAATTTGAAATGCTTAGTAATTTCGACCGTCTTCCGCAAGTTGAAATTTAATTTAAAACAAAAACCGAAATTACGTGGCGCCATCTACATATTTTTGTATTTTGTTGTTTGTGTATTTAAGTCTTCTTTTGTTGCTTGTCGACGAAAAGAATTATTTTCAATTTGAATTGCGTTGCAGTTCGGCCATTAAGAAAACAGAAAAGTAAATCATGTGGCGCCATCTATGCAAATTGTGTCGGACTACGATTATTTTTCGGCGCGAGATTTGAAATTCAAAAAAAAAAAATTGCATCCTGTGGCGCCATCTATGTTAATCTTATCGAACTGCGACTTTTTCCGGGCCAAGATTTGAAATTTAATTTAAAACAAAAAAAAACGAAATTGTGTGGCGCCGTCTCTTTCTGTATTTTGTTGTTTATTTAAGTCTTTTGTTGCTTGTCGACGAAAAAAAATAATTTTCAATTTAAATTGCGTTGCAGTTCGGCCATTAAAAAAACTAAATTCTGTGGCGCCATCTATGCAAATTTTGTCGGACTACAATTTTTCGGCGCGAGATTTGAAATTCGTAAAAAAGTGAATCCTGTGGCGCCACCTGTGTTAATCTTATCGGACTACGATTTCTTCCGGGCCAGGATTTGAAATTAATTTAAAACAAAAATCGAAATTGTGTGGCGCCGTCTGTTTCTGTATTTTGCCTATTAAAATCTTCTTTGGCTTGTCAACGAAAGAAATACTTTTGATTTAGATTAAAAAAGATCGAAATCGTGCGGCGCCATCTACGTGTAACTTGTCGGACTACGATTTTATTCTGGCGCCAAATTCGAAATTTATCTTCCCTGGTAATTCCAATCGTCTTCCGCAAGTCGAAATTTAGTTTAAAACAAAAACCGAAATTACGTGGCGCCATCTACATGTTTTTGTATTTTGTTGTTGCTTCAATTTAAATTGCGTTGCAGTTCGGATATTAAAAAAAAACCTAAATCATGTGGCGCCGTCTATGCAAATTTTGTCGAAACTACGATTTTTCGGCGCGAAATTTGAATTTTTTCTGTTGAATATTTCAGTCGTAAGGAAATCAGAATTGTTTGGCGCCAGCTGTGTAAATTTTGTTCGATTACAACTTTTATCGCATCGGAATTATGTAAAAAAAAAGTGTGGCGCCATCTATTTTTGTATTTCGTTAGTTGTTGTCCGTTTCAGTTTTCTTCTGTTACTTGCCATAACTTCTTTAATTTAAGTTACTGTAAAGTTCGGCCATTTAAGGACGAAGTCGAAAGCGTGTGGCGCCATCTATGTGAACCTTGTCGGACTACGATTTTATTCCGGCGCAAAATTTGAAGTTTATCTTGCCCAGTAATTTCAACCGTCTTCCGCAAATTGAAATTCAGTTCGAAACAAAAACCGAAATCACGTGGCGCGCCATCTACATGTTTTTGTATTTTGTTGTTTATATTTAAGTCTTCTTTTGTTCCTTGTCCTTGTCGACGAGAAAAAAGTTTTCAATTTAAATTACGTTGCAGTTCGGTCATTAGTAATTAGTCAAAGTAAATCCTGTGGCGCCATCTGTGCAAATTTTGTTGGACTACGATTTTTCGGCGCGAAATTCGAACTTTTTAAGGTAAAGAAATCGAAATTATATGGCGCCATCTACGTAAATTCTTGCCGATTACAATTTTTATAGCATTGGGGTATACTTCGAAATACATAATAGCGTGGCGCCATCTATTTCTGTATTTCGTGTATTGTTGTCCATTTCAGTTTTCTTTTTGTTACTCGCCGACGAAATAATTTCTGCCTTGAATTTGAGTTAGGCCATTTAAGAGGAAAATCGAAAGCGTGTGGCGCCATCTATGAGAACGTTGTCGTGCTACATTTATTTTTCGGCGCGAAATTTGAAATTAATATATCCTACTTGCAATAATAATTATTGATTATATTTCGGTTGTCTTCCAATTTTCTGTCAATGGAATTTTCACCCCCCCCCCCCGCTCCCACCCTCAAGCACTTTTCATTTTCATCTTTTTTGCTCTTGTTCGTTGTCGTTTAAAATTTTTCTTTCAAATTTGTATTTACATATATTGAGCCCGAGCTTCTATACTCCGTTCATTCAGCCGTCGCGCATACAAAGTCTGACGTAACGATGACGTAACAAACAGTTCTGAAGTAGAGGTTATGTTTCCTTTCGCTCTTTCTCCGCTAGTAAATGTAATGATTTTTCTTTTGTTTTTTAGCCACCATCATAGCAGTAGTACGAGCGGAAAGACCTCCCGTTATTCAACCCCACCCCTGTATTCACGCACACCGAGTGCAAACGGATGGGACAACTCGATGACCTCGTTGGCACAACTGAAGAACACTTACACGTATAAGAGTAGGTTAGGGGATGACGGGCTCGTGCCCCTGCGATCCGAGATGCAGGACAGGGTTTGGCAGTTAATCAAAGCTCACCGGGTATGTGCAAACCAAAAAATTCACCCTCGCGATTTTAAATTTGCAGTCTGGATTTTTTTTTACCAGTTCAATAAAATCCACCCTATATATCATTGACGGCGGCTTCAAGTTTGCAAGGAAACTAAAACAATCTGATTTTGTTTGTTTTCGTTTTCAGTTGAAAGAAGAGGCGTTGCAAAGGGAACTCCACACGTACAGGCAGGCGTTGATCAAGCAGGTGTGCCACAAGTGTAATCACAACGACGCAGACCGCAATGATGACACGGTAAGCCCCGCCCCTCCCCCCCGGCTTGAGCCGTTCCTTGAGCTTCGCAATCGCGACTGTCGCATTAACAATTGTTCTTGTTCTCGGTCTAGTCGGATAGTGACGGTGACAGCGCGAGCAATTCCCCAAAGCCTCAAAGCGTAAAAAATTCTCTAAGCACCGCAATCCCCCCCGATCGAAAGCAACGGGTCAGTGTTTGACATTCTGTGTGACCTCTAACTCCATTAATTTCGGTGTTCAATTGCTGCAGTTGTCACTGATTCTTCTTTTGTTTTTTTTTTTTGTTTTTAATTAATTAACGTGAAGCATAACGTCTTTGTTAGTTTCAATTGCGTAAATAATTTTTATGTACGGTTGGACACTATTTCTTTGTTGCCCCCCGTAGATATTTCTTTATTGCACTGCAGATAAGAAAGAGACGGAAGTAGACGGGAACCGCTGTTTTTCGTTAAACCAAAAAAAGAGTGTGCTTTATACAAATGATGAAAATCGAGAAAAAGAGAAAGAAAATTGCTGCTCAGATTATGTTTTTGTGTGAATTTAATTTGAGAGGTCTTTTTGACTTTCTAAAGTTGGCACCGGTACTACTTTTTGTTGCGGCGGAGGTTTTGTCTACTATAAAGCTGGATTTACATGGAGCGTTGAGCCGGGCGTACTGTACTCCCATTGGTTAGCACTCGTTACGTAAAGAACAGTAACCAATGAAAATACAGTACGCCCGGTTCAACGCTCCATGTAAATCCAGCTTAATAGTGATACTTTTTTGTTTATTTTATTGTTACGTTGGCGCCATCTATGTACATATGTGGATTTGTAAGATAAACAGAAAACATGAAAAGATCGACGACTTTCGTCTGACAAAGAGAGGCATTAAAAATGCGATAAAGAAAAGTATGAAAGAGGAACGAAACAAATACCATGGAAATAACGAAAAACAAAAGAATATCGAGAATTCTTCGGTGGGATGTCGAAAAACCCTTTCCTCTATTGTTTCTATTTTTGACATTCATTCGTGTTTCTTTTGTTTTCTGTCAGTTTTATAAATTTCAAATAATAGAATCGTCGATTTTTTGTTCGTTTTCTTTTACCTAAAACGTCGTAGGTTGTTATTTGTTTCGATTTTCTTTTGTTTTTTTTTTATCGTATTCAATTGTTTATCGAAAAATTTGATTTTTTCCTCAAAATCTATGCTTTCCTTAGGTATCTTTTGTTTTCTAATTTGTGATGTTAATCGGGTTAGTTTCTTTTAATTTTGTTTTTCGAGGCACGTACGATTTCAGGATTTTTTCAATTGTTTTTGAATTTGGTTTGCTTTTTCTGTAAATAGTTTTCATTTGTCTTCGGCCAGGCTTTAATTTTCTTTCGCTTTTCACAGCTTCTTGTGTGTTTCCTTTCTGTTCATTTTGATTTTGTTAACTCTTCGCCGTCGAATCGCCGATCTTCTTTTGTTTGTTTTTCTTGTTCTTATTCCAAATAGCAATATGTAAAAACAACAACATTAAACGACACGACATCGTGTGGCGCCATCTCTGCAAATCCTATCAAATTACATTCGTTCGGGCGTTTCATTTTTTCTTTTAATTTTTTACTCTTAGAATCGTCGATCTTCGTTTATTTTTCTTCTTTTTATTTAAACGGCAGTATGTAGAGAAAAAAAAAACATTGTGTGGCGCCATCTATGCAAATCTAGACGAATCACATTCGTTCGGGCGCGAAATTTAATCGGTTATTTTTTTTTTCTTCGTGTACGTATATTTCTGAACGCTTTTCACCGTTCTTTCTATTGTTTCTTTTTCAGTTCATTTTTTAACTGTTCGCCGTTGAATCGCCGATCTTCGTTCGTTTTTCTTTTGATTCTTATTTCAAACAGCAATACGTAAAAACAAAAACCTTAGACGACACGACATTGTGTGGCGCCGTCTTTACAAGTCCTATCAAATAACATTGTTCGGGTGTTTCTTTTGTTTTTTTTGTTGCAGCTCATTTTTTTCTTTTAATTTTTTACTCTTCGCCGTAGAATCGTCGATCTTCATGTATTAAACGGCGATGTGTAAAAAAAACACATTAAAAGGAACAAAATTGTGTAGCGCCATCTATGCAAATCTAGACGAATCACACTTGTTCGAGCGCGAAATTTAATCATTCTTTTTCGTATTTCTGAACGCGTTTCACCGCTCTTTCTTTTGATTCTTTTTCAGTTCATTTTTTACTCTTCGTCGTTGCATTGTAAATCTTGTTTTGTTTTACTTCTTATTCTTCTTGCAAACGGCGAAACGTAAAGGTTAACGTAAAGGTAACAAAAGTGTGTGGCGTCATCTATGCAAATCTGGTCGAATTACACTTGATCGGGCGTGAATTTTTTCTTAATCGATTCTTTCGTAAATCTCAACGATGTTTTTTTTTGTTCGCTTCCTGCATATTTTTATCTTTTGTTTTTCTTTAACTCTTCACCATCGAATCGTCGATCTTCTTCTGTTTTTCTTCCAATTTTTATTTCAATCAAAACAGCGATACAAAGAGATGACATTAAAACAAACGGAATTGCGTGACGCCATCCACGCAAATCCTGTCAAATGACATTTGTTCATGTACTTCTTTTTTCTTTAATTTTTGCCCTTCGCCGTAAATCGTCGGTTTTCCTTTGTTTTTCTTATTGTTACGAGTATATTAAACAGCATTAAAATTAAACATTAAAACGAACAGAGTTGCGTGGCGCCATCCACGCAAATCCTGTCAAATTACATTTGTTCCTGCGCTTTTTCTTTCTTTTTTCTTTTACTTTTTAAACTCTTCGCCGTAAAGTCGTCAATCTTCTACTGTTTTTCTGATTCTTGTATTAAATGGCGATTGTAGAAAAAAAAAGACATCAAAGGAAATAAAATTGTGTGGCGCCATCTATACAAATCTAGACGAATCACACTTGTTCGGTCGCGAAATTTTCTGAACACTTTACATTTTTTAACTCTTCGCCATTGCATTGTAAATCTTGTTTTGTTAGTTTTCATCCTTCAAACGGCGAAACGTAAAGGTAACGAAACTGGTTGTGGCGCCATCTATGCAAATCTAGTCGAATTACCTTTGATCGGGAGTGAAATTTTTTTAATCGATTTTTTTTGGTAAATCTGAACGCTGTTCAGCGTTTCTTTTGTTTTGTTTTTTTTTCCTGTTCATATTTATCTTTCGTTTATTTTATTTATTTTTTACTCTTCTTCGTTGAATCGTCGATCTTCTTCTGTTTTCCTTCCAGTTTTTATTTGAAACGGCGATACAAAGAGATGACATTAAAAAAAACAGAATTTCGTGGCGCCATCTACGCAAATCCTATCAAATTGCATTTGTTCGTGCGCTGATTTTTTCTTTCATTTTTACTTTTACATCTATGCAAATCTCGACGAATCACACTTGTTCGGGCGCGAAATTTAATCGATTTTTTTTCGAATTTCTGAACGCGTTTTACATTTTTTTTTCTTTTGTTTCTTTTTTCAATTCACTTGATTTTTTAACTCTTGGCCGTTGCATTGTAGATCTGGTTTTGTTATTCTTCTTTCAAACGGCGCGGCGTTACATTAAAAGAAACCCAAAAAATGTGTGGCGCCATCTATGCAAATCTAGTCGAATTACATTTGTTCCGGCGCCAAATTTAAAAATATCTGAAATATGAAATTTTTTTAATCGATTTTTTTCTATTTGTGAACGCTTTTCGCCTTTTCTTTTGTTTTTTCATGCACATTTTTATCTTTTGTTTTCCTAACTCCTCATCGTCGAATCGTCGATCTTCTGTTTTAATTCTAATTTTCATTTCAAACGGCGATACAAAGAGATGACATTAAGACGATGTGGCGCCATCTATGTAAGACTAGTCGACTAATCTGAATGCTGTTCACGGTTTTTTTTTCCTGCTCATTTTTATCTTTTGTTTACTCTTCACCGTTGAATCGTCGGCCTTCTTCTGTTTTTCTTCCAATTTTCATTTCAAACGGCGATACAAAGAGGTGACATTAAAACGAACAGAATTGCGTGGCGCCATCCACGCAAATCCTGTCAAATAACAAGTGGACGTGCGCTTCTTTTTTCTTTAATTTTTACTTTTCGCCGTAAAATCGTCGATTTTCTTTTGTTTTTCTTATTCTTGTATTGAACGGCGATATGTAGGAAAAAAAAACATTAAAAGGAACGAAATTATATGGCGCCATCTGTGCAAACCTAAACGAATCACATTTGTTCGGGCGCGAAATTTAATCGATTTTTTTTTTTCGTATTTCTGAACGCTTTTCACCGTTCTTCTCTTTTGGTTCTTTTTCAGTTCATTTGATTTTTTAAATCTTCGCCGTTGCATTATAGATCTTGTTGTTTTTCTTCTTATTCTCCTTCCAAATGGCGAAACGTAAAGGTAACATTAAAAGAAACAAAAAAAATATGTGGCGCCATCTATGCAAATCTAGTCGAATTACAATTGTTTGGGCGCGAAATTTGAAATAGGTATCTAAAATGTCGTCAAATTTTTTCAATCCATTTTTTCGTATTTCTGAACGCTTCGCAGTTTCATTTGTTTTGCACATTTTTATCTTTTGTTTTTCTTTTAACTCCTCCTCGTTGAATCGTCGATCTTCTTCTGTTTTTCTTCCAATTTTCATTTCAAACAGCGCGGCGGGCGGGCGATACAAAGACACTAAAACAAACAGGATTGCGTGTCGCCCAATAAAAAAATCTCGCAGAAGAGAAACGCAAAACACAGTTTATTGTACCACTTTAAATAATTAATTTTACAAACTAACTATTATTCCGCAAGAAGAAGTTCGTGTTTTAAAAGATAATTTATAATATTTAGGTCGGATTTTTCACAAAACCTTCCCAACAGTTTTACTCACTCGTCTTCTATACGATGCTCCGATAAAGGTTCCATTGCAGTGGCGTAGATGGGGGGGGGAGCCCCCCCCCGCCGAAATTGTTCTAAAACATTATGTTCCGCATAATTCATACTAAAGAAGTTTTTCGTATGACGTTGTTTTTTGTTCGCCGTTTTACATTTCATAAAAAAAATTTTAAGTAGTCCGTACTCGTTAGATTTTTTTTTGTTCGCCCCCCCCCCCCCCGAAGCAAGTTTCTATCTACGCCACTGTTCCATTGCATAAATCGGAATTCGCGCGTCGGCGATATCATAGCGTGACGGGTCGTAGGTTCACGCGATCATTAACACAGCGCCCTCATTTGTTTGTTCTCCGAACTTCTTACTATAACCTACAGTTTCCTTTACACGTTGAATTATTGATGTTAAATAAATCATCCTAATATTCACAATTCTAAACTCAATTCCTACGTTTTTATACTTTAAAAAATCTAAATACGTAATTTATCTAAACTAAATAGTTAATTTTAATTTGATTATTTCTAACAACATTTAAGAATATTAAGAAATTTGGAAAAAACAACTTGAATCAAATTATTTCTTAAACAAATCTGCTAAAATGCACTTAACACGCTATCCTTTTATTTATTTTATTATTTTCAAAGAAACGCGTACTGTTCATAAACACCGCAATAAGTTCGTGCGGTTTTTTCTTTTTTCTGTTAATTTTTACTCTTCGTTGTATAATCGTCGATTTTCTTTTGTTTTTCTTCTTATTTTTATATTAAACAGAACACAAAACTGTGTGGCGCCATCTATGCAAATCTAGACGAATTACACTTGTTCGGGCGCGAAATTTAATCGATTTTTTCCGTATTTCTGAACGCGTTTCACCGTTTTTTCTCTTGTTTCTTTTTTCAGTTCATTTGATTTTTTAAGTCATCGCCGTTGCATTGTAGATCTGGTTTTGTTTTCTTCTTTCAAACGGCGTTCCTTAAAGGTAAAATTAAAAGAAACAAGAACGTGTGACGCCATCTATGCACATCTAGTCGAATTACGTTTATTCGGGCGCGAAATTTGAAATTCACATTTTTGAACGCTTTTTTTTTGTTTATACCGGGTGATCTTTTAGAAAAATTTATCAACTCTTGTCAAATTTATTAGACTATTGCGTATCGCATTTTTAATTCAAAACCGAATCACAGTCTCTTCTCAGACAAAAAGAATCTACCGCTTACAATGAAATAGTGTTCACCCTGTATAGTCCATGACGCGTCAAAAAAAATACTTTGAGTGCTTTTGTTAACTCGATAATAATTCATTTTGAATTGATTTTTTTTTGTGTGTTGTGTAGAGTTCGGTCGTGGATTCCGTGTGCAGTGCGGGGGAAGGACAGGCTTCGGCGGTGGAATCCCTGCGCTCAGACATGTCCTGGGAGGCCGTCGAGGAGGGCGCCGCTTTACCCGAGGGCACTCCGACCTTGTGGGTGCCGGATCACGCCGTCTCGAGGTGTACCGGTTGCCAGACGGAGTTCTGGCTGGGCAGAAGGAAACACCATTGCAGGTATTCCCCCGACAAGATTGTTTTGCTTCCCGGAAATACATGTCTAATCCACACTTGTAGAAATTGCGGCCGAATATTTTGCGCCGATTGCTCGGAAAATAGCACGCCCCTTCCGTCTGAGCACCTCTACGATCCGGTGAGAGTGTGCACGACGTGTTTTTGTAAGTTGCGCAGGGATTGCGGGGAGGTCCCGGAGCAGTGCAAGCACGCCGGAGGCTCGCAGGCCACGAACAACAACCCGCAACAGATCACAGCGTCGAGCAATTAATTATTGTGAATGTGAACGTGAACCGAGCGAAGAAGGCGAAAAAAACAAAACAAAAAAAAGCGTCTGCGTGCGCCCGATTATGACATAAATTAGATGCTGTTGCGACCTCTGTTGTTTTTAATTTTAGAAATTGTTTGTGCGCGCTTTTGTTTGTTTGTTTCCACACACACACACACACACATTTTCGGTGTTAATGTAGAACACTTTTCCACCACTCACTAGATTTTATAGTTTCCGCGCTGTGATTCGTCTGTGTCTGTTTTATACACACGCAAAATTGCACTTAGAGAAAAAAAAAATATACGTTATGTCATAATCTGCAATTTAAGAAAGAAAGAAAAAAACAAAACCAAAAAAAGAACAACGGAAATTGTAGTGTTCTCCATGACAGGATTTCTTTCGTCTTTCTTGTTTCTTTTGTAATGTGTACATGGTTAGTGTATATACAATATTATATTATATGAAGTAATAAAGCAGAAAAGTATTTAAATACCGTAAAATAAAAAAAAGATAGTTCCTTTTTATAATTTGTTTCCGACGAGAAAGAAAAGGGGCATTACGTTGTGTCGTCGGCGTCGTGCGTTTGGCTTGTTGCGCCTTTCCGGGGGGGCTTACTTGTCACACGGTAAATGGAAGAGGGGGGGCAGGGGGTGGAATGAATCCGTCTCGCACACACACGGTGGCGCCGCTTTAACTGGTGGACGCGCGCGCGCGCGAATGAGCAGAAATTAGGTAGAGTTGTATTTGTAAATTTATAGCTGCATTTATAATAGATATTAATATACATACTGTAGCGTGTAAGAGATTATGTATTATATAAGTATGTAATTAAAAGAAATAAATTAATTTTAAATTATTTTCCTTGCGTTCGTTCTTCATCTCGGCTCAAGTCAACATCAGCGGCGACCCCTGTAATTAATTAATCCATGTAGCGAATGTCAGGCATGGTTGCTACCTACCTGAATGGCAGCAAATTACAGGAGGGCAATTTAAGATCTCCAGCACAGCCGGCTAACTCCTGGAGACAGGGGGGGATCGTACGGAACCCCAAAAGTGCAAGGTCAAATAATTAAGAAAATAGAAATTCCCCAATACGGCACTATTGTCTTTATTTAAAATAATTAAACACGCTATAAAATAAAACCAAAAATCAAAGCAAATATACGCAAACAAAACGCAACGAGGTTGTCAAAAATCTAAACACGTGAATTCCGTTACGGCAAAGCGGCAACAAAGCATCGTTTGCCCGCGTCTCGAGTCCGCTTGGCAACCCCGCCGCCGCCGCCTTCTCGCTTCCTACGAGTCTCATTTGTTGGAGGGCACCGCGTGATCATAGCCTTGATAGCTATTGAATACTGCTTATGGCATACGTGCATCTTTGGCCTCCGCTGACTAATTTTCGCGCCCTCGTTCAAACGCGGTCTCGTGTGGTGTGAATGTCGTTCGCTGTAACAAATTACCGAGGCCCTCACTTTGAAGAATAAGAGAGTTTTCACACACAACGGCAAAACAGGAGCCGGTGACGGCCACCGACACCGAATACAATGTTATCAAATTAATGCTGTCACACATGGCCCGGCCCGGTATTAATTTGAGTACATTGCATCCGATGCGCCGGCGCTGTCACCGGCTCAGATTTTGCCGGTGTGTGTGAAAACGCTGTAAGGAGAGCTTATCCACGGCTTTGCCGGAATTTCCCTAGTACACCACCACCGAACGAGTTTTGGGGTATTTTAGCCCCATCCCAAGCTTGAGAAACTACAAAACTCGAGCTTTTACGTCTAGTTTCAGTTTTAGTTTTACGGCTAGTTCAAGCTCTAGTCTTAGCTCCCGTTTTGAATCTGACTCAAGCCGAGTCGACTTCCATTCGCTTCCGAGCGTTTTTCCTTTGCATCGCTTCGAGCCTACGGGGAACGTGGTCCCGCCATATTTGCGGCCTCTACAAGCCGGTTCAATCCAGCTCACCAGCGTGGCAACCAACAGGTGGCGCTGTGATTTCTAACTTCACTACAGTCACTAAATAAATACAGCAATTGCGTTACCGCAATTTAAATCAAAATAATCCGACCTTGGTTACATCCTCGTGCCTCCAACGGCAGCTATCCTCGCCAATGCCCGTAGAGTATCGAGTCCGACCTTTCGGATAGTCACAGGTGCCATGTTCGTAGTAATCGTAATACAACGAAGGGTAGAAGAAAAAGCGACAATCAGCAAAACGTAGAACCAAATAAACACACATAAGAAAAAAAGGAAGAGGAAAAACCTAAAAGAAAAGAACACATGCGTTACATTTTGTACCACGCCCCAGTACGCGCTATTTTTACCTAATCTCCAACTGCCGGGATTAGGTTTTGGAAAAGCATTATACACAGTTCTTTTTTTTTCTACAATACCTGTCAAATGTTTCTGATATTGGTACCTGTTACCTGAATGTTAAGAAATTTCAAACTTTCAGTTTTAAATTTAGGGATAAATGCAGGGTTCCAACAGAAACCCTAGAATTTTGACAATATTATTAAGTATTATAGGAAGAAAAAACTATAGAGCCCTTAGAGTTCGCCCGTTGCCATGAAAACAATATAAACGCAAGCCATCTTGAAACAGATGAGCGAGACGCAAAATATTGTAATGATTCGTCGACAGCAGCCGGCGTCAGTCTGTCTCTTGCGTCACAGTCGACGCGCCTTAGACTAGAGGCTTCTGCAGACGGCCTGGAGAATGCCGGCGGCAGAATAAATTAGACCAGACAATCTGTCGCGCTCTAGAAAGTTCGAGAACAACAGCGTCGGCTTATAAATGCACGCGGCCGGGAGTGGGCAACAATTCGGCGTTGGACAGTTCGGCATTAAAGTTCGCGTTAGATTTTCGCTCGGCTGTTAAAATAAATTAGATATAAGCTTGTAAATAAATATTAGTGTTATAGTGTAAGTTTATAAATAAATCGGTTTGCTTTTAAATAAATTAGTTTATTAACTGTATCGTGTTTTGTTCTTAAAAATAAATATTAATAGAACCCTTAAAATCGTTACAATATGTTAAAAATCTTTGATTACACGCCCAAAGTGCTCTCAGCGTCTTCTTTTGCCGACGGCGACGCCATGTATTGTAGATTGTCTACAAACGGACTACAATTTTTTGGACGCGAAATTTGAACTTTTTTGTTCAAAAAAAAAAAAAAAAACCAAGTGACAAGTCAATGGAAAACATTTTAATGGAAAGAAAATCAAATGAAAGACCAAAGGGAGATGAAAAACTAAAAGTAAAGGAACAATTAGAAAAAAGTGAAAACAGAAACAAAAAGGAAACATTAAATTAAAAGAAAAATTAAAATGAAAGCCCAAAAACAAACGAAAATGGAGACATTTGAAAAAAAAAGACACAAAAGAGAAACAAGAAATGAAATTAAAGAGGCAAAAATTTAAAATAGAAAATAAAGCGGAAGTTATAAACATTACGATAGTCATTTGTTTTTCTGTCTTTTTTCTTTCGTAAAATTTACGATTGTCATTTGTTTTTCTGTCAACAACAGGAAGTTGAACAAGTCATACGCCACTTTAAAATTCACCAGCTTTGAGACAAGTCGCAAATCACGTCAAAAGTCGCAACCACTTGAAAGAAATCACCAGATCTGGTGAAAAAATCACCGAGTTGGCAACACTGTCGATTGGTATAAAGGCTGTTTTAGACTATCTAATTTTTTGTGCAAGATTTTGGCTCAATTTCTACATATCCAAGTCATTCTTGGGCTGGAGAACTGGAGATACGGTTTGGAGATACAACACGTTCCATTTCTCATTTGTTTATTGGTGCTATTGACCGCGCACAAATTAAATTGTTTGAGAAATTGAACCAAAACTTGTCCAAAAGATACACAGGATACTTTACATTAGTCGTATTCTTTTGAAAATGTAACTTATCTCATCTGAACTTGACTGTGGCGTAACCACCAGTGGTGCCATAACAATAACAAAGCGCACACTCTAATCTCTAATCTGCCAATGGGCTGATTTAGCAGAACATATCAGTAACAGTTCCCGCTCCAACAGTTGAGACTGAGCACTCATTTCTGCTGAATGAAGTTGTCTCATCATAACATGTTCCAGTCAGATAGCGAAGAAGTTACGCTATAAAAAATGGCAACCGCTCCAATTCATCAACTTGTGAGAGGTCGCATTCAGCAGAGATTTGGTCAACAGTTGCACAACTTTCGGGTCTGCTGAATGCGGCCAATAATAGAGCTTCCCTCTACATCTACATCTACTTATCGACCACGCAACGGAAATGAAAGAATTTGGTGATAACAAAACTAAATATGTAAATATGTATTTATTCAAATAAAAATAGTAATGTTTCCTTTTGAAAAAATAATATATCATTAACCGATAGTTTACGATAAATTATCGAATAACTCGATTGTCATTTTTTGAAGGCAATATCGATATTATCCATAGCGCTATCGATAGTTCTGTCTTCACTAAACCCTAAACGGTCTACCAAATTATCTGGTGCCCGCGGGGCAAGTGGAAAGTAACGTGGATAAGCTACGAGTGCTTACTTTTGGTTTCAAGAAAATACCGTTTAATTTATCGGTGCTGATTGGAGCAGCTCACAGCTGATCAATCGGTTGAAAAGAATACGACTATTATTAATGTTTTAGAACGTCCGGGTTAACAAAGTGAAGCGCTCGGTGTCAAGTCGGAACGCACCCAACTACACGGAATAGCTCGGCGCGTGGCGCTTTCCGTAAATAAAAATTCAAACTATTTTCTATGTAGATCTATTAATTTGCACTATTTCGTATTTACAAATCGATTCATAACTTCATTTCGGAGATAATGATTTAATTCGACTGTAAATCAGAATGCACTCTAGCATAGCCATAGATAATGGCGCCATCTGTGAACCAAAATTCGAACTAATCCCCGGGAAATTTTATCGGTTTGTTTTGCAATTTCGCTCGTAACTATTTCGTTCCATTTGTTAAATCGGTTACTCCGCGTAAATAAATACTACGTTCGCCGAGTTTTCCGCGCCGGTCGTCAAAAAAGGAAAGAAAAAAAAACCGCACGCGGTCCGAAGGGCGCATGCTCGATCCAAGATGCGGCCAACATAGCACGTGTTCGGCGATGTTTTTTTTAGTTTGACGTTTTTCCGACCGCTTTTTTCACTTCATTTGTTTAACACTGCGTAAACAAAAGGTAAAATAAACCCCGAGTTTTTCGCCTCGAACGTAAGCAGAACGCAGAGAAACCCGCCCGAAGGCCCACCCGAGAAACCTAACCTGAGATTTCTGCGTGCGTTTGAGCCCCCTACGTAAGGCACCGTCCGGTATACAGTCCAGGTACTACTAATTTCGCTGATATTTCCTCATTTCTCGCTGCTCCGGCGGTCTCCGTCGGATTGGATTGGCACGCACTGCTCGAATTCTTGTGGCTAGCCACCTCGTTCGGTGCCTACCTGCTCGCATTGACTGTGTGAGCGAAGTGTGATGTTCGCGAGCAAGAAACTGGGGCCTTTCATGGTTGGTAAACCTGCGGTTCGCCGTGACGCCTCCCCCCTAAAGCGATTTCGTTTGTTTTTAGCACAGCGATAGCTCCAACTCCAAGATGCAAAACGACGGAGCCGGTGATAACAACGACGTCATCGACAAGACCAAGCTCATAATCAACTACATCCCCCAGTTTACGACCGAGGAGGACCTCGCCTTGATTTTCTCCCAGATCGGCCCCATCGAGAGCATACGCATCATGAAGAACCTGCGCACGGGCTACAGTTACGGTTACGGCTTCGTGAAGTACTTGAAACCCGAAGACGCAGCCAAGGCCATCGAGGGACTCAGCGGCTTGAATTACAGGTAACTTCAATCATGCCCCCTCACCCCCCCGCCCACCACCACCACCACCAACATTACAATTTTGTAACGCAGGAATAAACGCCTAAAAGTGTCGTACTCGAGGCCCCCGGGGCAAGCGATGAAGGACTCTAACCTGTACATATCGAACTTGCCGAAGGACGTGACCGAGAAGGACCTCGATAGGATGTTTGGTGATTTCGGGGAGATCATACAGCGCAACGTGCTCAAGGATAAAATAACCGGATTGCCGAGGGGCGTCGCGTTCGTAAGGTAAGCCCCCGGGAGGTGAAGTGCCTCTCGCGCTTTACTTTTGTTACTTTGTAGGTATTCGAAACGCGAGGAAGCTCAAGCCGCAATCGCCAACCTCGACGGTCGACAGCTCGAGAACTCGCTGTTTCCTTTGAGCGTGCGCGTCGCCGACGACCACAGCAAACAGAAAGCGCAGTTCCTCGAGAGCCAAACTTATTTTTTAAACAGAGGTAATGAGCAGGTGTTTAGCTTCAAGTGAAAATGTGTGTTTCTTCAGGTTTCGCCCCGCTCAGGGGTTCCTTTCCGAGGGGGAATTTTACGCCGAGGGGCCCGAGCTTTGTAAATAATAGATTCTTGGGGGCCGGTGACAGTCATTTTCTAAGCTCCATGTTCTGGTAGCTCACGTGTGAAGGCCCCAACTTCTGGAACATGTTGGCGCTTGCAATTTTAACGGATGGTTTCGTTTAGTTTGTTTGCGAAAGCTGCCCGCAAGAAGTTTGCTTTTAAAAGAATTCCCTTTGTGTTTCTTTTTCTTTTTTGTTTGTTTGTACAGACCTTCCTCCGTTTTACACGTGCGCTTTTCTGTTGCAGTTTTTTTTTTTTTTTTTTTGTTCCGTTTTACGACTGATTTATCCCTGCTGCTGTTATTAGCGTGTGGAACTTTTTCGATTCAATTTTGTGGGCAGGTTTCTATTTAATTTTTCTTTTTCTTTTTTTTTTGAATTATCGCTGATTTTTTACACAGACAAGACTGTCGTTTTTATTATTATTATTTAACGTAATTTTTTAGATGCAATACCTTAAAACAAAACGTTGTGGAAACGAAAACTTGAAGAGGGGGAGGGGCACGAGCACTAATTAACATCGGTTAATCGATTGATGTCTTCAATTTTGATACTTTTTTTTATCGTGCCCCCTCTTTTGAAAGGCTTTATTATCATGTTTATATTGGCACCGTCCTCCTATGTAGGTCAAATAATTTTAAACATTTCTCTCCTTTTTCTTGTAAAAAATTCAAGTCTTCCGGTGCGTTTTTTTCTTTCTCTCCAAATAATTTAGGAATTTGCAAAATAATTTTCCTCCTGTTAAATTTTAAGTGTTGTTGTTTTTTAAGTTTATTTTTTAATATTTATATTAATGATTATACATTCGATATATTTATTTGTTTTGTATCGTATTTAAAAATAAACCATGTTATTTTGAGTTTCTGACGTCCTGTTTTTTTTTTTTTTAATTTTAACCCCCCCCGCTGCCGCCCTCACATTTTCAGTTCGAATTTAATTCGAAGGGGTGACTTGATTTCGGCAGTTGATGATTTGTGCCGAATTTTAAGCACGATTTTCTTCAAATATAAAAACAAACAAAAAAATTGGTAATTGTATAAAGTGGCAATGAATCCAAAGAATAAAAATACATGACAGGTAGGCAACCAAATCTGCGCCGTGTCATATGAGCTGCATACTTCGAAGGCGAATTCACCATTCTATGTAAAACAAATGTTTCTAGACGTAAGCTATATTAAGAAGTTTCATTTCATAATTAAAAAAAAAAAGAAAAACAGAAAATAATATAATTCAAAAGATAAAATGTACATAATATTAAGAAAATTACAATTAGGCAACCAAATTTGCGAAGCGTCATGCGAATTGCATACCTCGTAGGCGAATTCATATTCTTCGTGTAAAAGAATGTTTCAAGATGTTAACTGCACAAATAAAACTTATATCCTGATTATAAATACAATATTAATAAGTTCAAAAAATTGGAATTCCAAGAGATGTCACGATTAGGATTAAAAAAATATATGTAACAAGTAGGCAACCAAACTTGCAATGCGTCATACGAGTTGCATATCTCACAATGTGGGATATGTAACGTTTCTACAAATTAATTAATTGTAAGTACGATACAAATTAATTAATTGTAAATACGTTTAAGTTTAACAAATTTTCAACTTTACTTGATTCTTAAAAATAGGCAAAATGGAAAATTATCCAAGAAGCAAAAGTTACGTGAAAACTAGGCAACCAAATTTGCAATGTGTTATGTGGGCTGCGTACCCTACAGGCGAACTCACCATTCTATGCAAAAAAATTATAAATATCTCCAAAATAAATTGCATATAATGTATTTCTTTTTTTTCTTTAATAAATTCTTTTTGCTTCTTGTCAATTTTCTTGTTTTATTTTTCTTCCCGTTGTTGCTATCTTTTTAAATTCTTCCCTCTCTACCTCCGCTTCATCAAAAACCTTACATTTTCTTTTTTCTTTCGTTTAAAATGCAATCACATAACTTTTTTTTTTTTAATTTTTGTTTTTCTATAACCATACGATTTTCTTGTTTCTTATCAATTTTCTTTTGTTTTCTATTTCTTTACGCCATCAACGTACTGCTAATTTTTCTTATTCTTCTTACTTTTGAGATTTTTTTTCTTGTTTAAGAAATGACACACTTCTTTCAAATTTTAAGGTCGTTTATTTTTCAATTTTTTCTATCTCCAGTGAATTTATGTTTTTTTTTTATTGCTTTTCATTATTTTATCTCGTTTACATCAAATTTAATCAGAAAATATTACAATTTCTTATTTCTTTCGTTAAAAATGCCACCGGCAACGCAATATTTTTTTGTTTCGTTTTTCTATAAACTTACGTTTCTCTTTTGTTTCTTATCAATTTTCTTTTGTTTCCTATTTCTTTGCGTCATCAATTTTTTTACTCTTCTTATTTCTGAGATTTGTTGCTTTTCATTTTCTCTTTTGTTTAACCAGCGCATCGCGCCGGCATTTATTTCGACGTTGTTTTTTTTGAGAGAGTGATGAGATGAAAAAAAAATTTTGAAGAACTCGTTTCGCGCGTTGAGGGAGCTCACGGCAGCTAGGGAATTGATTTCCTCGTGTTGCCCCCGTTCAGCGCTTTCATTTGAGTGGTCGCACGGCCTACTTATCTCTGAAAGGAAAGTTTCTCGACCGTAAAAGTCGGCCATCTTTGATTCCAAGATGGCGCCGATATGACAGTCGAGTTCGCCTCGCCGGCACGTTTAATTTGATATGCGACACGGTGGGTTTATCTCTTACGGGGCGATTTTCGATCGCGGCGCCGCCATCTTGGATTCCAAGATGGCGTCGGTATGACAATAGAGTTTCTCTTGTCGAGTCGAGACCTTTCATTTGATGTTTAACACGAAGGACTTTTCTCCACGAACAAAAGAAACTGATTCAAAAAAATGAACTGATTTAAAAAATTCGCCGTTCGATTATTTATAATGCTATCGGATCGAAAAAGGTGTTATCGCATAGAGGGATGATCGGGCTATCCTCCTGTTAAAAGACATCGAAAATATTGATTTCGGTTGCGGAGAAATTAATTTCTTTTTTGTGCGGAGCGTTTTCTAACGGAGTCGAATTCTAAATCCTCTCGAGCCGGTCCTGGGCGTGCCAGCTGAGCGGGCGAGACCTCAAAAGACTCCTGAAGGACTAATCTAACCGTCATCAAAAATTCGTCCTCCTGGGATTAATACGGCCCCGTCCAGATGGAAAAGTGGAAAATTATTCATAACATCGAAGAAATAAAAGTTAGATGAGAGGTAGGCAACCAAACTTGCAATGTGTTGTATGGGTTGCGTACCCCGCAGGCGAACTCACCGTTTTATGTAAAAAATATCAATCGCTTCTTGTCAATTTTCGCGTTTTCAATTTCTTCCCGTCTTTTTAAATTCTTCTTACGCCCGGTCTTTCCATCTGCCCAATAAAGATATTCGGCGAATAAACTCGATTTCTCTGAATCGTTAATCGATATTTTTATGAATTGTTTCCATGGTAGATATTCGCCGAATAGCTATCAGTCAGTTTATGAAGAGGTGGAAAGACCGGGCCTTCTTACTCTTGAGATTAGTTGTCGTTTGTTTTTCATTTAAAACTTGACGCGTTTTTTTTTTTGAAATGTTAAAATTAGTTTACTTTTTTTTCTACAAATGTCTCCAGCGACTTTTTTCTTGTTTTTTTATTATTTTACCTCGTTTAGTTCATCAAGAAAATTTACATTGTTTTCTCTCATTAGGAATACCATTACCCTAGTTTTTTTGTTTTCTGTTTTGCTGTAAAAAATTTCGAGGCTAAACAGTTTAAAGAACCAACGAGTCTTTCTCGATGCACGGACCGAGGTCTAAATAGAACCAATAAACGAGTTTCTTTTCAATACACGGACCGAGATCTAAATAGATCCGTTTTCTTTTGAAATGTTAAGATTAGTTTATTTTTCTAATTTTTTTTCTACATGTCTCCAGCGATTTTCTTTTGTTTTTTTATTATTTTACCTAGTTTAGTTCATCAAGAAAATTTACATTGTTTTCTCTCATTAGGAATACCATTACCCTAGTTTTTTTGTTTTCTGTTTTGCTGTAAAAAATTTCGAGGCTAAACAGTTTAAAGAGCCAACGAGTCTTTCTCGATACACGGACCGAGGTCCAAATAGGACCAATAAACGAGTTTCTTTTCAATACACGGACCGAGATCTATATAGATCCGTTTTCTTTTGAAATGGTAAGATTAGTTTATTTTTCTAATTTTTTTTCTACATGTCTCCAGCGATTTTCTTTTGTTTTTTTATTATTTTACCTAGTTTAGTTCATCAAGAAAACTTACATTGTTTTGTCTCATTAGCAATGCCATTACCCCAATTTTTTTGTTTCTGTTTTGCTATAAAAAAAAGTTTGAGGCTATACAGTTTAAAGAGCCAATGAACGAGTTTTTCTCGATGCACGGACCGAGGTCTAAATAGGACCAATAAACGAGTTCTTTTTAATACACGGACCGAGATCTAAATAGATCCGTTTTTTTTTGAAGTGTTAAGATTAGTTTACTTTTTTAATTTATTTTTCTACATGTCTCCAGCGATTCCTTTTTGTTTTTTTTATCATTTTATCTCGTTTAGTTCATCAAGAAAGCTTACATTTTTTTTTCTTTCCGTTAAAAATGTCATTACCCCATTTTTTGTTTCGTTTCCTGTTTTGCTACAAACCTACGTTTTTCTTTTGTTTTTTATTTTTTTATTTCTTTATTTTTAATTTTCCCCACCATCAACGTCATCTTCTTACTTTTGAGATTTGTTCCCCCCTTGTTTTAATTGTAAACATCTTTTCTTGAAACTTCGAGGTTATGTTTTCGTTTATCTTTTGTTTCTAAAAATACGAGTATTTTTAAGCCGGTGGCATAAATTGTGATTATGAATAATATTACGTACTTACGTCATTTTCTATCATAAATCAATAAATAGAATAATTAATTATGTAGAAGTAAATAAAATCGAAATAAGTAAATAATTGTGAGCGGATTGAGGAAACTTAATTGTGATGAACCCTGTATATGAACATTTTTAATAAATAAGGCAATTCTGCTTAATAATGTGCAGGTTGTTTTATTATGTAAACAATAGAATAAATGCATAAATAAAATAGAAAATAAAATAGATTAAGGAAACTAATTGTGATGAACCCTGTATATAAAAGCGTGAGTAAGTAATTGCGCACGTAAGCATTTTCTACGCTGACTTTTAAAAATTAAAAAACTTGTTTGCACAGACTTTTAGTATGTGGTTAAGAAATGGCCGCGAGATGTCGCGACCTAACCTGTTGTTATTTTTAAGCTTTTATATTTTCAAAGTTTAGAACCGTTAGACAGGAATGAAACAATTATTTTTTGTAGGTATACGTATTCATTCATTTGTACGCCATTCTGTGATCACCCTGTACATCGCAGGACATTTTGAAATAAAATCAAAACGAGGAAATCTATTATCCATTAAAACAAACGCGCGACCGTGAAATATTTTTGCTATTTCGCGCTCGTCTATGACGATACGTCTTCGACGATAAACCTCTAGCCTTGTTGATTGTTTAAAAATATTGAACAAACTCGAGCAAAGATGACGGCGAACGTTTCGCAACCTACGAAATGTTTCCGGCCGAAGAAAAAGACAGAAAACTTTTTGCAAATTTTGGAAAGACCGTCATTGGAAATATCTTAACTGCAGAAATCCCCATTTTACCGCTTATCGCTGCATAATAAACAAATGTAAGTAAAACTTTGACAAACAGTTGTACAGTTAGAGTCCAAAGTAATGTCTCTTCAATAAAATATATGTAAGTATGTAATTCTTCCTGACTACTACAATCAATATTTTATGTGAAGTAGAAATGAAATATGTAATAAAAACATACATTTTCTAAAGGTTAAAAATAAAGTATTAGAAATAAAAGAATGTACGATCATACAATGAAACGAAGAAGATTATTAATCGAGGGAAAAGAAAAAGATAAATCCGAGAGTTTACTTTGTTCGCGCAGCCTTAAAAAATCTATTTAGATCTCGGTCCGTGTTGAAAAAAAATAGTTATTAGCCTCATTTAGACCTCGGTCTGTGTATTGAGAAAAAATCGTCACTGGCTCTTTAAACTGTTTAGACCTCGGTTCGTGTATTGAGAAAACTTCTTCATTGGTCCTTCAAGCTGTACAGCTTCAAACTGCCTTATTTAGACCTCGGTCCGTGTATTGAGAAAACTTCTCCATTGGTCCTTCAAGCTGTACAGCTTCAAACTGCCTCATTTAGACCTCGGTCCGTGTACTGAGAAAAATTTGTTCATTGGCCCTTCAAGCTCGTCCGATCGTCCTTTGTTTTACGTTCTCCGTTCGTTTGTTTCTGCGTTCGTTTGTTTTCTCTCCCACTTGTTTAACTTCACTTAAATATCGAATTATTATCATTTTTCTAAACTTCATAAGTCGCTAACCGGAGTTCCAAATTTTGTCTTTTCAATAATTCATCGATCGTCTTTTGTCTGTCTTTCTCGACGATTCGTCGTTATTCGCTTTTGCATTCGGTTGGTTTTTTTTCCTTTGACTTTTAATTACAATAAATCGGCGAATTCGTCGAACTCTTTTGCTTTCGCACAATTTGCCGATTGTCTTCTCGTTTCCTCTTTTTTTTCTCTCTCTCTCGACGACGCGACGTATCGATTGTCTTTTGTTTTTTTTTCCGAATTTCAGGTTCTAAACATTTGCTCGTCGGCGTGAAGACCACAAGACGAAAACGTTAATAAAGAGCAGTAATTATTTTTTCTTTGAAAATTTCGGAAAAGCAGACGTTTCACGTTCTTTAGTTTTCTCGATTTGTCGATCGTCTTTTGTTTTTCTTTTGCTCGACGACCTAATCTTTATTCGTTTTTCGCAATCGGTCTTCTTCGCTTTGCTTTTTAATTTCAATAAGTCAATTCTTTTATTTTTTGTACAATTTGCAGATTGTCTTCTTTTTCTCTCTCTCCAACCCATCGATTTTCTTTTATTTTTTTTGCGTTGCAGGTCCTAAGCAATTGCTCGTCGTCATCAAGACAAAAATATGAATAAAACTATTGTTTCTTTTTTCTAACTTTCAGAAAACGGAGTTGTGCTCTTTTTTTCCTAAAAACTTAATGCTCGTGTTTTGTTCCTGCAACATTCCGCCGTCTTTTGTTTTCTTGGTGAAGCTTAACGATAGTCATTCGTTTTAGTTTTCGAAATTTTATTTAGTTTTCCTCCGATCGGCGATAGTTTCGAATTTCAATTTCTCTAGTCGAAAACTTATTTAGACCTCGGTCCGTGCATCGAGAAAATTTGTTCGTTGGTCCTTCAAGCTGTACAGCTTCAAACTTCCTGATTCAGACCTCGGTCCGTGTATTGAGAAAACTTGTACAGTGGGCCTTCAAACTGACCTATTTAGCCCTCGGTACGAAGTAGTGCTGAAGAAACATCGTTGAATTATGACCACAGTTTGATGTTATTGGGGAAACTTCACTTTAGATTATGGCTGCACACAAATTCCCTACAGCTTCAAACTTCCTTATTCAGACCTCGGTCCGTCTATTGAGAAAACTTGTACAGCGGGCCTTCAAACTAACCTATTTAGCCCTCGGTACGCGTAGTGCTGAAGAAACATCGTTGAATTATGACCACAGTTTGATGTTATTGGGGAAACATCAGTTTAGATTGTGACTGCGCACAAATTCCCTACAGGTTTCGAAGAAAACCAAACCAAAACAAATAATTTTGACCAAACGAGCCACGCCAACGAAAAATATGAGGACGACGCCCAAACAAACGAGAAAAAAATATTGTTACGCCACGGCCTCGGCCTCCTCAGATTAACTGCGAACTAAAACAAATCACACTGTGCTATTATTTAATTAATTAGTGGGGTGGGAGGTCAGGAGGAAATTTATTTCAAGATTGTAACGGCGTGATAAGATAATTTTCGAAAAGAAACGGCCGCAAACAAAAACGCGGAAATGCGGTTCAATGTCGGCGGTAATGAAAAAAAGCGTCGAGGAAGATCCGAAAGCAGAGGACGAGGCACCCCGTTATCTCTGGCCGTTGAATTATTTGTTATCATCATCAGCGGGGCCCGTGTATATAAACTCTTGACGTTCCTGCAGCGTCCAGTGCGTTGCAAAAGGGGGGGTCGTCGCAGCGTCCGCGTTTAAGACGAGCTCGTGGAGATGTGTTTTGAGAAGAAAACAAAAGTCAGGTTGACGTAGAGCTTAGAGAAATCGAGTGTGCCCTGGAAGCGAATATTTCGTCATTTCTGGCCTCTCGTTGTTGCTAAACGAAAACAATTTTGTCACTGCTTGATCGCACGCACAAACACATGTGCGCAGTCTGATTCTTACAAAATGAATGGTGAGTTGCTTTTTTTATTCAATCACACAAAACCAACGGTTCGCACTAAATTGTTAATTTTTTCTTCTTCTCTTGATGGAGGGGATGTTCTAAAAAAGTGATTGATAAGTTATCGATCACCTGCGACATCAACTGTTTGGGGATCACTGATAAGCAATTTTACTTTGAGAATAGAACGTCGTTTTGTTGCGCTAATTAATAATGATAATAACAATTCAAAATTATGCGTCGAACGAGGTTTTAAAAACGCGCGACAAGAGCGTGCGAAGGAATTTGTTATGAACGTTAAGCAATCGCGATTGATTTATCGTTGAATTATTTTTTGTTTTTCTTTTCGGTGTATGTAATTTGGTTTCTGATTATTTATAAAATGTTTATGCAATCCGAGCCGGTTAAGCCGCGAAAAATTACGAGCAGGATTGCAAACGAAATAATTGAATTAAAATAAAAACAAATTCTGAAACGTTTCGCTTATGTCTCAAGAAAAAATCAAAGATAATCTATTTCGCCTATCAAGGACTGCTGTCTTTATTAGTTTTACTTCAAATCATTTAAATCCGCTGAAAGCACGATGATCGTGACAAAGGAAATATGTACTTTATTTTTTAAGATAGGCGACATTTTTTGAGTATTGTTAGTTTCAGCACTACACGTACCGAGGTCTAAATAGGTCAGTTTGAAGCTGCACAATGAACAAGTTTTCAAAATACACGCACCGAGGTCTAAATGAGGCAGTTTGAATGGCCAGTGAACTTTTTCTTTTAGTGAAAGTGGAATATCGATTGTCTTTTGTTTGCGTTTTTGTGCACTTTTCATCGTCGAACATCGATTGTCTCTTGTTCCTTTTTTTTTAGTGAACTTATCGTTGTAAAAGTGGAATGTCGATTGTTTTTGTTTTTGTTTTTGTTTGTTTTTTTTTAATTTAACTTATCGTCACGCATCGTGTGAAATAATCGATTGACTGTTTTTTATGAGCTCGTCGTCGTGGAAGATCCATTGTCTTTTGTTTGTTTGTTTCCTTTTTTAAATAAATTTGTTGTGACAGATCGATTATCTTCTGTTTTGTTTTCCTTTTCTAATGAACATCGTGGGAGATCTTTTTTTAAAGAATTTACCGTCGTTCTTTTAACGAACTTATTTATCGTCGTGGGAGATCATCGATTGTCTTTTGTTTTTTCGTTTAACTGTTTCAATGAACTTACCATGTTTTCTTTTCCTTTTGTTTTGTTTTCGAGCAGCCGTTCGACGATTTCGTTTTTATAAAATCGTCGTGGGTCCTTCGTTTTTCAAAATGCACGCACCGAGGTCTAAATAAGGCAGTTTGAATGGTCAACGAACAAGTTCTCTTAGTACACGGACCGAGGACTAAATAGGACAGTTCGAAACTGTACAGTTTAAAGAGCCAATTAACGAGTCTTTCTCGATACACGGACCGAGGTCTAAATAGGGCCGTTCGATGGTTTTGTTTTTATAAAATCGTCGTGGGTAAAAGTGGAAAATCGATTGTCTTTGGATTGTTTTTTTTTTTTTTAATTTAATTTATCGTCGCGCGTCGTGGGAGAGCATCGATTGTCTTTTTTTTAATGAGCTTATCGTCGTGAAAAGTCCATTGTTTTTTTTTTTAAATAAATTTGTCGTGACATCGATTATTTTTTGTTTTGTTTTGTTTTTCTAATGAACATCGTGAGAGATCTCTTTTTAAAGAATTTATCGTCGTGGAAGACCGTCTTTTGTTTGTTTTCTTAACGAACTTATTTATAGCCGTGGGAGATCATCGATTGTCTTTTGTTTTTTTTTTTCTTTGAATGGGCTTATCGTCGTGGAAGATCGAATCAAAAACAGCACGTTTTTTTTTCTTACACAATCGTCGTTCTCCTTTTGTTTCTTTTTTCTTTTGTTTCAATGAACTTACGACGTTTTCTTTTTCTTGTGTTTTGTTTTCGAGCAGCCCAAAACTGTTCGACGGTTTCGTTTTTATGAAATCGTCGCGGGTCTTTCGTTTTTCAAAATGCACGCACCGAAGTCTAAATAAGGCAGTTTGAATGGCCAACGAACAAGTTTTCTTAGTACACGGACCGAGGGCTAAACAGGACAGTTCGAAACTGTACAGTTTAAAGAGCCAATTAACTAGTTCTTCTCGATACACGGACCGAGATCTAAATAGGGCCGTTCGATGGTTTTGTTTTTATAAAATCGTCGTGGGTAAAAGTGGAAAATCGATTGTCTTTTGTTCCTTTTTTTAAATTTAATTTAATTTATCGTCGCGCATCGTGGGAGATCTTTTTTTTAACGAGTTTGTCGTCGTGGAAGATCCCTTGTCTTTTGTTTTTTTTTTTAAATAAATTTGTCGTGACAGATCGACTATCTTTAGTTTTGTTTTCTTTTTTTAATGGACATCGTGGTAGATCTTTTTTAAGAATTTATCGTCGTGGATGATTGTCTTTTGTTTGTTTTTTTCGACGAACTTATTTATAGTCTTGGGAGATCATCGATTATCTTTTGTTTTTTATTTCAATGGGCTTATCGTCGTGGAAGATCGAATCGAAAACTGCACGACTTTATTTCTTACACAATCGTCTTGCTTCTTTTGGTTTTTTCTTTTGTTTTAATAAACTTACGACGTTTTCTTTTTCTTTTGTTTTGTTTTCGGGTAGCTGAAAACTGTTCGACAGTTTCGTTTTATGAAATCGTCGCGGGTCTTCGTTTTTCAAAATGCACGCACCGAAGTCTAAATAAGGCAGTTTGAATGGCCAACGAACAAGTTTTCTTAGTACACGGACCGAGGGCTAAACAGGACAGTTCGAAACTGTACAGTTTAAAGAGCCAATTAACTAGTTCTTCTCGATACACGGACCGAGATCTAAATAGGGCCGTTCGATGGTTTTGTTTTTATAAAATCGTCGTGGGTAAAAGTGGAAAATCGATTGTCTTTTGTTCCTTTTTTTAAATTTAATTTAATTTATCGTCGCGCATCGTGGGAGATCTTTTTTTTAACGAGTTTGTCGTCGTGGAAGATCCCTTGTCTTTTGTTTTTTTTTTTAAATAAATTTGTCGTGACAGATCGACTATCTTTAGTTTTGTTTTCTTTTTTTAATGGACATCGTGGTAGATCTTTTTTTAAGAATTTATCGTCGTGGATGATTGTCTTTTGTTTGTTTTTTTTTTCGACGAACTTATTTATAGTCTTGGGAGATCATCGATTATCTTTTGTTTTTTATTTCAATGGGCTTATCGTCGTGGAAGATCGAATCGAAAACTGCACGACTTTATTTCTTACACAATCGTCTTGCTTCTTTTGGTTTTTTCTTTTGTTTTAATAAACTTACGACGTTTTCTTTTTCTTTTGTTTTGTTTTCGGGTAGCTGAAAACTGTTCGACGGTTTCGTTTTTATGAAATCGTCGCGGGTCTTTCGTTTTTCAAAATGCACGCACCGAAGTCTAAATAAGGCAGTTTGAATGGCCAACGAACAAGTTTTCTTAGTACACGGACCGAGGGCTAAACAGGACAGTTCGAAACTGTACAGTTTAAAGAGCCAATTAACTAGTTCTTCTCGATACACGGACCGAGATCTAAATAGGGCCGTTCGATGGTTTTGTTTTTATAAAATCGTCGTGGGTAAAAGTGGAAAATCGATTGTCTTTTGTTCCTTTTTTTAAATTTAATTTAATTTATCGTCGCGCATCGTGGGAGATCTTTTTTTATCGAGTTTGTCGTCGTGGAAGATCCCTTGTCTTTTGTTTTTTTTTTTTTAATAAATTTGTCGTGACAGATCGACTATCTTTAGTTTTGTTTTCTTTTTTTAATGGACATCGTGGTAGATCTTTTTTTAAGAATTTATCGTCGTGGATGATTGTCTTTTTTTTGTTTTTTTTTTTCGACGAACTTATTTATAGTCTTGGGAGATCATCGATTATCTTTTGTTTTTTATTTCAATGGGCTTATCGTCGTGGAAGATCGAATCGAAAACTGCACGACTTTATTTCTTACACAATCGTCTTGCTTCTTTTGGTTTTTTCTTTTGTTTTAATAAACTTACGACGTTTTCTTTTTCTTTTGTTTTGTTTTCGGGTAGCTGAAAACTGTTCGACGGTTTCGTTTTTATGAAATCGTCGCGGGTCTTTCGTTTTTCAAAATGCACGCACCGAAGTCTAAATAAGGCAGTTTGAATGGCCAACGAACAAGTTTTCTTAGTACACGGACCGAGGGCTAAACAGGACAGTTCGAAACTGTACAGTTTAAAGAGCCAATTAACTAGTTCTTCTCGATACACGGACCGAGATCTAAATAGGGCCGTTCGATGGTTTTGTTTTTATAAAATCGTCGTGGGTAAAAGTGGAAAATCGATTGTCTTTTGTTCCTTTTTTTAAATTTAATTTAATTTATCGTCGCGCATCGTGGGAGATCTTTTTTTTAACGAGTTTGTCGTCGTGGAAGATCCCTTGTCTTTTGTTTTTTTTTTTAAATAAATTTGTCGTGACAGATCGACTATCTTTAGTTTTGTTTTCTTTTTTTAATGGACATCGTGGTAGATCTTTTTTTAAGAATTTATCGTCGTGGATGATTGTCTTTTGTTTGTTTTTTTTTTCGACGAACTTATTTATAGTCTTGGGAGATCATCGATTATCTTTTGTTTTTTATTTCAATGGGCTTATCGTCGTGGAAGATCGAATCGAAAACTGCACGACTTTATTTCTTACACAATCGTCTTGCTTCTTTTGGTTTTTTCTTTTGTTTTAATAAACTTACGACGTTTTCTTTTTCTTTTGTTTTGTTTTCGGGTAGCTGAAAACTGTTCGACGGTTTCGTTTTTATAAAATCGTCGCGGGTCTTTCGTTTTTCAAAATGCACGCACCGAGGTCTAAATAAGGCAGTTTGAATGGCCAACGAACAAGTTTTCTTAGTACACGGACCGAGGTCTAAACAGGACAGTTCGAAACTGTACAGTTTAAAGAGCCAATTAACTAGTTCTTCTCGATACACGGACCGAGATCTAAATAGGGCCGTTCGATGGTTTTGTTTTTATAAAATCGTCGTGGGTAAAAGTAGAAAATCGATTGTCTTTTGTTCTTTTTTTTTAATTTAATTTAATTTATCGTCGCACATCGTGGGAGATTGTCTGCTTTTTTAATGAGCTTGTTGTCGTGGAAGGACCATTGTCTTTTTTTTTTTTAATTTGTCGTCGTGACAGATCGATTATTTATTGTTTTGTTTTCTTTTTCTAATGAACATCGTGGGAGATCTTTTTTTAAAGAATTTATCGCCGTGGAAGATTATCTTTTGTTTGTTTTTTTTTATGAACATATGTATTTATAGTCGTGGGAGACCATCGATTGTCTTTTGTTTTTTCTTTCAATGGGCTTATCGTCGTGGAAGATCGAAACGAAAACTGCACGATGTTTTTTTTTTCTAACAGAATCGTCGTGCTTCTTTTGTCTTTGTTTTGGTTTCAATGAACTTACGTTTTCTTTTTTTTTTGTTTTGTTTTCGAACAAAAACACTGAAAACCGTGCGATGGTTTTGTTTTTATAAATTGTTTTAAGTTTTTCAAACGGTTTTAAGTTTTTCAAACTACACGAGCCGAGGTCTGAATAAAACAGTTTGAATTTTTTTCAATACACGGACCGAGGTCTAAATAGGGCCGTTGTTACCTCTGTGTCGTGACAATTGGCGGCGAATGCCGATTGTCCTAGCCGTGGCGTCGGTCTTTAATTTGATGTCACGTCCGGAAACATACTTCCGATCGCGTAACTATTTTTTTAGCGGTACGATCGGGATGAAATCTGGTAATATTGTCTGGGATACTGCGCTGGATATTTTTACAAAGTTACAAGTTGATCTGACGGTACAAACAAAAGTTATTTGAGCTTAATTAATCGCGGGCGGTGATTGGCCGACGTTCGGAAACTTTATGATGACAATGTAAATCGCAACGTGATGCTGCGAGCGGTAAAGTTGTAAGAGTGATATTAATTATGTGCCTAGCCTTTCCGCATGACAAATTAATTAACCTGCAATTGATATATGTAATAATAAACTAGCTTAAATCTAATAATAAACTAAATTAAGAAAAAGGTCCGCGGAACGGCGTTGGTGACACAGTTTGAATGGCCAACGAACAAGTTTTCTTAATACACTGACCGAGGTCTAAATAGGACAGTTCGAAACTGCACAGTTTAAAGAGTCAATTAACGAGTTTTTCTCGATACACGGACCGAGGTCTAAATAGGACCATTCGGTGGTTTTGTGTTTATAAAATCGTCGTGGATTTTTCATTTTTTTTTTTTTTTTAATATAAAAACGTCATCGTCTTTTTTCTTTTGGAAGAGGAATTTACGTTTTTTTGTTACGTTTTCCGGTCTTTCTTTATTCTTCCTGCTTCTTATGAGGCGATTCACTTTTTTTTTGTTTTTTTTTTTTAATTTCCTGTAGATTTATTGAGAAGTTACAAGATGATACTCAAAAGAAGGCAGTCAATCGATTCCGAAGAATCCCAACCCCTGATGAGCTCCCACTCTTCCTCGATCACCAGCTTCGGGTAAACTACCCCCCAATTTTTTATTTTATTTTTTTCGGTGACAAACTCTTTTTTCCAGCGCCTTCCACGATCAGTGCATGTTTAACAACGAATCGGAAACCACCGAAACGGAAGCGGAAAGGTCCAACAGGCAACAGCAGGCGCTGCAACAGGCGCAACCGGCGGCGGCGGCGGCGGTTTCCCCCAGGCCCGCCCTGAGGTGAGTTTTTGCTTAAGGGGTGATGGAGGGTGGTGGAATTGGACAAGTTGACTTTCGCAGGAGGCCGTTCTGTTTTCCGGGGGAATTCGACACGGCCGCCTTGGATCTTTTCACCACGAACGACGACGTGTGCGAGCGATACCAGTACTTGAGAAAAATTTCCGGCGCCCTCCCCGATAACTCGCTTGTAAGTACAAACGACTTGTTTTGTTTTGTTTTTGATAAACCAATCGCACGCCGGCGGCTTCTTCTCTGTGTGCGTCCGATAATTTTCTTTTGTTTTCAGAAAAATAAACGAATCCAATCGTCGAAACGAATTTCTCAGTCTCTCGACTCTACGACGTTGCAGTTTTAGGCAAAAATCGTTCGAGCGTCATTTGTTCCATAAATAGATTTATCGGCGTTTTGTTGTTGTTTTGATTGTATTTTCAATGTCACGGCCACCCGGGAAGATCTGGAAACTCGCGGAATTTTGTTTCCGTTAGCGAAACGCATTTCCACAAGAACGGTTGAAGACTGGCTTGATTTCTTCGTTTTTTTTTGTTTCGTTCTCGACCTGCGTTATTTTTTTCTTGTAAGACGTCGTGCGTCTTTTGTTTTCCTTTCTTCTTTATCTTTTGTTTCATTCTCGAACAGTCGAAAATTATTCGCCTGTAAAATCGTCTTGCGTCTTTCGTCTCTTTTTTCCAAGGATTTTACGTTTTCTTTCGTTTCGTTCTCGACGAAAGCGTCTTTTATTTCTTTTTTATTAGTTTTACGTCAAATTATTTAAATCCGCTGAAAACACGATGATCGTGACGAAGGAAATAGTTTATTTTTTAAGTTAGGTGGAATTTTTTGAGCATTGTTAATTTCAGCACTACGCTTACCGAGGTCTAAATAGGTCAGTTTGAAGCTGCACAGTTTGAAGGCGCAATGAACAAGTTCTCTCAACACACGAACCGAGGTCTAAGTAGGGCAGTTTGAAGCTGTACAGTTTGAAGGGCCAATGAACAAGTTCTCTCAACACACGGACCGAGCTCTAAGTAGGGCAGTTTGAAGCTGTACAGTTTGAAGGGCCAATGAACAAGTTTTCTCAATACACGGACCGAGGTCTAAATAGGACAGTTGTCACCTTTGGTACGCGTCGGGCGGCGAATGTCGCCGATGCGCGGGATTCTTCCGTGGGAGGCGCTGGCGTCCTTCTGATTTCCGATTGGCCGGTGACATTTGACCACTGCTCGAACCGAGGACCCTTTTATATGGTTAAAATTAATCCGTTCCAAGAAAGGCCCTCGCTTCTGACGTCATAATCCGCTTATCGCTAATGGCCAAACACAAGAAACGGTGTATCTTTCTTATATCAACCGCGAGCTATGTTTTTGATCGTGCAGGCCGATAGAGGGATAAAAGATCTTTAATTTGATCCGTGACATGCCGGGTTTTATCCGGCGGAAATGTGAGGAAAATGGCTCGGAAGTGTGGAAGCACTTCCGACGGTATAACTTTTTTTACAGCGGTACGATTGGGCTGAACTTTTGTATAGATGTTGTCTAAGGAACGCTTGTGCCAAAGTTTGAAAAGAATCGCACCGTGGGAAGTGTGTGAAAAAGTTGAACTCGAATGGCGGCCTGTGATTGGCCGGGCGGGTCGCTTGTTCTGAGAACTGCGAACGGCACTTCATGCAGCGTGGCTATGTGTTCGTGTGTTACAAGTTGTGCTTAAAACTAAAGAATTAACATAACGCATAATAAAACATGCGGAAGAATGAAAAGACATTTGTTCGCGCGCAATTCGCGATTGCGCTTAAAGTCGCGGATCACGTGTTGGTGACAAGGTTTGAAGAGCCAATGAACAAGTTTTCTCAGTACACGTACCGAGGTCTAAACAGGACAGTTCGAAACTGTACTTTTTCTCGATACACGGACCGAGGTTTGATGCTGCACGAACAGAAAGACTACCGGATTTATCTTTGATGAATATCTTCGTTTCGTTGCATGATCTCAAATTTTAATTGTCATTCTTTTATTTCTAATACTTTTTATTTAATTTTTTATTTTATTTTACTTTGCATAAAATAGCTCAAATTTTCTTTGTATTCTTCTTGTATACGTACAGGAATAAGCGATATTTTAACTTTTGCAATGTTTTTGTTTCTTCTCACGTTTCTTTCTTGCTTTAGACTTAGAGTTTTTTATTTCTTATGGTGACATTATTGTGTGTTTTGTTTCTCTTCGAGGATTTTACATTTTCTTCTGTTTCGTTCTCGACGAAAGAGCCGCGCGATTTTTTCTTGCAGAATCGTCGCGCGTCTTCCGTTTTTTTTGTCATTTTTGTTTTGTTTCGGTCTCAAAAAGAGAGATAGAGAAAATCCGAACGCGATATTATTTTCTTGAAAAAGCGTCTTGCGTTTTTTGGTTCTTTTTTCTCAGGGAATATGCGTTTTCTTTTTCTTTGTTTCAGTCTCGACGAGCTTTATTTCTCGTCGAATCGTCGTGCTTCTTTTGTTTTTCTCTCGTTTCGATCTCAAAAAGTCGAAAATAGACGCGCGCGAAATGTGCGCCTTTTGTTTTTTGTTTACGTTAGTCCTTTTCGAATCAAACTGGGTCATCAAAACCAAAACAGCTTTACCCCCTCCCCCCCCCCGGGCAAGGTCGTTGCCACATTTGATGCAACTACTAGACGAAGTTGCATCAGCTGTTTCCTTGCAGAGTAAACAAAAAATGGCGGCGATAAGATTGAAAGGCTAGAATCCTTCCGCGTCCTTTTCTATTCTCTTTTTTTTCTAATTTTTTTGTAATTCCAGATCCACACCAAGCTGGCGTCGCTGGCGTACGAGAACTACGAGCCGCCCTTGAGGACGCAGAACTCCCTCGTCACGATGTAAGTCTTTTTCTTCCCCCCTTTGACGCGTGACGTCAGAAAAATCCCCGAAGTGACAAAGTCCGTCGTGATCACATACTCGTAACTGTTTCATCATTTTCCTTGTGTGGTGTTTACGAGCGTCGTGTCGTTCGTTAGACAATTGCCGGTGATAAGAGGGGGGGGGAGGATCGGTTCGTTGTCCTTGAAACCAGCGGCCGTTATCATTTGGGTCGGAATTTTGATTGGCGAACGAACTGTGTCAAAGGAGGCGTTGCTGGTCTTTTTTCGGTTCGGCGATAAGCGAAGAAACCCAAAGGGGGTCACAATCACAAATATGTATTTAATCGGAAACGCTCGAGGGTTCTCAAAATGTTGCGATTTGCAGTTTTGCTGTTTGGAACACGATCATGGGCTCGTCTTTGTTGGCGATGGCGTGGGGCTTGGAGAAGTCGGGGCTGATTCCGGGGATTCTCCTGCACGTCCTCATCGCAGGCATTTGTCTGTATACTGCCTACGTCATTTTGCAAATCAACGAAAACTACGGTGAGTATTTGAAGCTTGAAGGTGATAGTAAATCAACGAAATTGTAAAATTGTATCGAAACGTTACAAGTGATGAGATGGCGCTGAGTGGAAGACCTATCAAACCAATTGACAAGTAGGCGCGATAGATGTCACTATAAAGTCACTAAATACATAAAGTACCTGTATTCATTATTCAATGTATCGGTCTTACGTCTACGTTCCGAGTTTGGTTCGATTCGGTTGGTAAATAAGGGCCGCGGAATTTTTTGTTACTTCAAAAATGGTATTTTTCGGAAACCCCCATACAAAATCTTTCCCCCCGGGCGTCTGATCGCAAAACGAACTCCGGATTCGGATTTTTTGGTATTTTTACCCTACGATGCCGAAAGCCTCGTCTCGATTCGATCACGTTTAAGGGTCGAAAAAAATTCCCGAAAATTACTTTGCATAAGAACAGAGTCCGACGTTGCGCTCCCTAGCTCCCCACAGCGACGGGCAGTCGCTTCGCGACCCCCACCGAAGATCGTCCAAAGGATTTTTCTAGAAGGCGTATTTACGGATTTTTATAGAAAAATTTCTTTCGGCCGCAATATCAAAAAAACACGTAAAAACCCGGATATAAGGTGTTTTTTGGGGGGCGTTCGAAAACGGGGGGGAAATTCAAAAATCCGTCCAGCAGGAAAGTTCCGTATCCAAAAATCCCGTCGGACGTTCGCGGTGTTTTTTCGAAATTCCCACGCATAACGTCGGGAAAATTCGCCGAGTGCACTTTTCGTTTAAAACTTCAATTCTCTTTTCAATTCGTCACTGCAATCAATTTGTAAATAAATCAGTGGATGAAAAGCAAACTAGAAGGGGGGAGGGGGAGGGCAAAAGAGAATAACAAAATGCAATCGAAACGAATTGACTTGAATTTTCAATTTTTGAGTTTGCTATTTACTTGTGAATTCAAAAAAAAAGTTGTTTTAAACAACTTGTTTTTAATGGGATGCAAAAATCAGAGAAACAAACAAAACAAAACAAACAAACAAACAAACACGAGACTCGCAGCAAAATGGAAAAACCGTAAATCTGAAGAAAGAAAAGAGAACTTACAAAAACAATTAACAGCGAAGCAAAACAAAAGACAATCGATGTAAGCTCGAAACGAAAAAAAAAAACAGAAACAGAAGACAGCTTATAAAACAGTTGCAGTAACAACGAAGCAAAACAAAAGACAATCGATGTAAGCTCGAAACGAAAAAAAAAACAGAAACAGAAGACAGCTCATAAAACAGTTGCAGTAACAACGAAGCAAAACAAAAGACAATCGAAGACATGAAACTGATATGCGATCGAAACAAAAGGCAAGAAAAAACAGACAGCCCATAAAAACAATTAACGACGAAGCAAAACAAAAGACAATCGAAGACACATGCGAAATCGATCAGCTCGAAACAAAAGCGAAATTTTGTTTTCTAGTTGACTAAAAAAAAAAAAAATCAACCGAAAGGATTCACTCTTGAAGAAAAGTTAATTTGAATTCCGTGCGAAAGTCGATCGTGTTTTGTTTTTGAAAATAGTAAAAAAAAATCAGAAAAACAAACAAAGGAGCAGCGTCAAAACGGAGAACAAATGACCGACCGGTAAAAAAAAAAACGAAGAAGAAAAAAGACAATATAATAATGAACAAGTGACAGCAAAGAAAACAAGAGATAAACAAAATCAAGGAAATCGTTGACAACTCGAACTCAAAACAAAAGACAATTTTCATCAATAATTGACAACAAATAAAAACATATTAACAATTGACGGTGAAGAAAAACAAAAGACAATCGGAACGAGCAGAATCAATTGACGAAAAAAAAAATGTACAATCAATAAAGGCGAACAAATGAAAATCGGCATTTGCATTTTACGGAAATTTTATTTAAAAAAATTGATTTTCCGATCTGTAGAAAAATAAAAATTGATAACTGGCAACAACGCTTCCAATTTAAATTGACAGTTGGCGACAACGCTTTCATTTTGAATTGACAGATGGCGACAGCGCTTTCAATTTGAATTGACAGATGGCGGCAGTGCTTCCAATTTAAATTGACAGTTGTTGACAATGCTTTCAATCGATAGATGGCGCTAGTGCTTTCAGTTTAAATTGATAGATGGCGACAGTGCTTTTACTTTGAATTGATAGGCGGCGAGGGGGTCCTCAATGAGTTATTTCGTAAAAGCGATTGTAGGTCACGTGACCTTCTATGCGATCTTTAACGACTCTTATCGCTCTGTATAAAGAAAAGCTTCCTTGTCAAATGGTTAGATGGCAGTAGAGTATATATGCCGGTTCTGGGCCAATTCCCCATAAAGTTTAACGTGGAGCTCGAGAGTTGCAATTTTTACGCGGATGTGGGTGAGGGGCATGCGGGGGGTCGCAAGCAAGCAGCAGCAAAAGGGGATCAGGGCAAGCAGGAGCGGGAGGGGGGCGCGTCAGTGGAGAGCGAGAGAGAGAGGTGTAGAGAGTTCTGAATTTGGACATGCGCTTATCAGTAGATGGCGCTGTAAGTGGAGAGCGAAACTCTTCGAAGCGAAGACCTTCCGTTCACAGCCTGGTGGCGACCACGTGACCTTGAAACTTTTTGTTCGCTCTGTATTAAAACGTTTTTTGGTGTTGTATGAGGGAATGGCTGGCGCCGACGAGTTTTTCTCTTCTTATACAGGGCGATTCAATGTCACCTGGTTTACGATGGTCACGTGACTTTCCATAATTTTCGTTCGCCCGGTATAAAAACATTGACGGTGAAGTGGTGGGAAGGGGCGAGGGAATGAGATCACAATTTTGTTTTGTTATACAGGGCGATTCAAGGTCATGTGCTCGACAACTAACTATTAGGTGGTGATCACGTGAACTTCAATTGTTTTTTCTTCGGGCTGTATAAAAATAAAAATGTTTTCAATTTAAATTGACAGTTGGCGACAATTTTTATAAAAACGAATGATTTCAGGTAATTTTGGAAGGGCCAAGGAGGTGCCCGACCTGTGCGGCCTGCTTCTGGGCAAGTGGGCCGAAACCGTGGCGAAAATTTTTTCCCTGATCGTCCTCATCGGCTCCAACATAGTCTACTGGATCCTCATGTCGAATTTCCTCTACAATTCCGTCCACTTCATTTACGGCAAGTGCGCTTGATATTTTTTTAAAGAAATTTTCCTCGCGATATGACTTGTATTCAAGTCCAAAGGGGGGTAGATAAGGAGCACAAGAGTCACGACCTTCTCCAAAAATAATATGAATCACGAATTTGGAGACTCCCAGATGATTTCTAGATTCCTTCAAGGCGTCGCGTCATCGTCTAACTGGAAGAGATAATTTTTTCGACGAACATCTGCTGTTTACTTCCAGGTTACTTGTTATCGACCGCCGATGACCGAAGGGAGAACGAAACGGTCATCTGCCCCAAGCACGACCTCATCAACTCGACCTTCTCCAACGCCAGCGCCACCTGGCAGATTCCGGCTTCCGCTTTCGAACGGTTTTGGAACCTGTACGGGACCGTCCCCCCGTTCCTGGGCGTCCTCATGTTCCCGCTTTTGAACTTCAAGAGCCCCACGTTCTTCACCAAGTTCAACAGTTTAGGTGAGACGTCCATGCCCCCCCCCCGTCCACCATATCGACATCATCTTTTGTTTTGATCCAGGCACCTTGAGCGCGATGTACCTGTTGATATTCGCGTCGGTCAAATCGTACTCTTGGGGCTTGCACCTTCCGGATTGGTCGACGCTGACGACCTTGAAGCCGAGCTTCTGCGCCCTGAGCGGAATGCTCTCGCTGAGCTACTTCATACACAACATCATCATCTCGGTGATGAGGAATAACAGGCGACAGGATAAAAACGTAATTTAATTACTTTCTTTTTTGTATTCGCGTATTTCCTTATTTTACTTTTTTTTTTAAGGAAAAGTTACAACTTCAACGAGCAAAAACAAAACAATATAATTTTCATTTTACACTTTTTAATTTGAAACTAAAGCTGATTCTAGATCTAGAAGTAGAATTAATGCTTGAACTAAACGCCTGAATATGTATAAGAAAGAGAACAGATTCGTTAGCGTCCATAATGGCGTCAGCCAATTTGCTCGATAACTTGAAGAATTTCCACCTAATTCTTAATTTAAAAAAAAAGTTCTTTACGTAATTAATTTTAAATTTTTTAGAATCTTTTCTGGGTTTTCACGTAACTCAATTATTTTTCAATTTTTGATTTTTTTTTTTACTTTTACTGATTGTTTTAGGGTCGTGATTTATGCATAGCCTACGGCTTGGTCGTTTTCACCTACGTCTTCGTGGGGGTCGCCCTCTACGCCAGCTTCCCCCTGGCGAAGTCCTGCATCGAAGACGTAAGCAAAATCCCCCCCCCCTCCCCGATCCTCCAGCTCGAAGAAACGTTTTTTTTTTCTTAATTTTCGTAGAACATCTTGAATAACTTCCCCAAGTACGACCCGATGACGCTGATCGCGAGGTTGCTGCTGCTCTTCCAGCTGTTCACCGTCTTCCCCCTGATGACGTTCATGTTGAGGGTGGACATTCTCACCAACTTCGGCCGAATTTTCGGGGCGTGCCCCGACGTTTCGTACGTCAAGGTCGTCTTCGTTAATCTCGTGGTGGTCCTGGTTTGCATACTTTTCGCCTGCTTCCTGCCTAGAATAGGCACGCTTATTAGGTGAGTAAAAAAAATTGAAAAATTATTGGAGGGGGGGGAGTATTAAGCATTTTCCACAAAACATTTTTTTGCAAAATTGTGGGGCGAAAGATTGCTGCGAGAGAATAAAAATAAAAGCAACAAATTCGAATAAAATTAAAATAAAATTGTATGTACAGGGTGTATACAAAAAGTGTGGGCATGTTTTTTATACAGATCCCTGGGCTCAAAATAAGGCGATTTAAAATTAAAAAAAAAGAAGAAAAACAAAGAAAAACAGAAGACAATCGACGAATTAACTGAGTTTTTGAACTGAATTCGACTTTGTCGTCCGTGTTTTGAAAAACAATTGAAGAATAGAAACGATTCAGGTTAACATCAAAGAAAAACAAGAGACTGAAAGTTATTAAAAATCAGAGAAGACGAAAAAGACGATCGTTATATTTTATTTATTTATTTATTTATTTATTTATTTATTTTTTAAAACATTTATTTAAAAAAAAATAAAAGACGGGCGTCATTAAAAAATGAATACAAAAATTATACGAATATAAATTTTTTTTTAATATTTATTAAAAAATAAAAAGGAAACAAAACAAAACAAAATCGTTATAAAAAAATGATACGAAAATTACGAACGTTAAAAAAAGAAAAAAAAAACAAATGAAGAGCGTCGTTAAAAAAATAATACAAAAATTATACTAATTTAATTTTTTTTAATATTTATTAAAGATATTATAATAATAATAAAAATAATATTAATAATAATAAAGGAAGGAAAACAAAACAAAATCGTTATAAAAAAAATGATACGAAAATCACGAACGTTAAAAAAAAGGAAAAACAAATGACTGGCGTCGTTAAAAAATTAATATAAATTTTATACGAATTTAAATTTTTTTAAAAATATTTATGAAAAAATAAGGAGGAAAGAAAACAAAACAAAATCGTTATAAAAAATGATAACGAAAATCACGAACGTTAAAAAATAAAAGAAAAAACAAATGACGAGCGTCGTTAAAAAAAATACAAAAATTATACGAATTTAATTTTTTTTTTAATATTCATTAAAAATATAAAGGAAAGAAAACAAAACAAAATCGTTATAAAAAAAATGATACGAAAATCACGAACGTTAAAAAAGAAAAGAAAAAAACAAATGACGAGCGTCGTTAAAAAATGATACAAATTAAATTTTTTTTTAATTTTTTTAATTTTTTTTAAATATTCATTAAAAATATAAAGGAAAGAAAACAAAACAAAATCGTTATAAAAAAATAATACGAAAATCACGAACGTTAAAAAAAATGGAAAAACAAATAACGGGCGTCGTTAAAAAATGAATATAAAAATTATACGAATTTAAATTTTTTAAAAAATATTGATTAAGAAATAAAAAGGAAAGAAAACAAAACAAAATCGTTACAAGAAAAATTATAACGAAAATCACGAACGTTAAAAAATAAAAGAAAAAAAAAACAAATGACGAGCGTCGTTAAAAAATGAATATAAAAATTATACGAATTTAATTTTTTAAAAAATATTTATTAAAAAATATAAAGGAAAGAAAACAAAACAAAATCGTTACAAAAAAATGATACGAAAATCACGAACGTTAAAAAAAGGAGAAAAACAAATGACGAGCGTCGTTAAAAAATGAATACAAAAATTATAAGAATATAATTTTTTTTAAATATTTATTAAAAAATAAAAACGAAAGAAAACAAAACAAAATCGTTATTAAAAAATGATACGAAAATCACGAACGTTAAAATAGAACAAAAAAAAAACAAATGACGAGCGTCCTTAAAAAATGAATGCAAAAATTATATTGTATTTAAATTTTTTTGAATTATTTATTAAAAAAATAGAAAGGAAAAACAAAATCCTTCTCAGAAAATAAGCGTTAAAAAATAAAAAATGAAAATTATTAAAAAACAAGAGACGATCGTCACAAAAAAATAATGCGAAAATCATGAGCATCAAAAAAAGAGGAAAAAACAAACGACGATCGTTAAATAATAAATGTTAAACGTTAAACGATAAACGTTTACAACCTTCTTGTCAAAAATAAACAGTCGGGAACGTCCGTCACTTGCCTAACGACGGGTAGTTGGCGGTCACCACGCCACCTGTCGGATGTTTTCCCAACGGCGGTGGTCTGGATTGAACCGGACACGAAAAGCCCGCAAAGATGGCGAAAGCAGGTCCCTCGGAGGCTCGAAGTGGCGTACTAGCAAACGCCCGAAAATGAAAAGGTAGGGTCGACTCGGCTTGCGTCACTCCAAAGCGACAACGCAAAACAGCAATCGAGACGTAAAATCTCGAAGAGTAAAAGTATAAGTTAGAAATAGAAGCCTACATGAAGAGAAAGGAAAACCGTTAGCGTCCGAAACGGCGTCAGACAATTTGCTCAATATTTTACCTGAGATTTGTGGGAATCCCAAGCTTGGAATGGGGCTGAAAATACCCCAAAACTCGCTCGGTGGTGTGAACTCTATTCCGGCAGGGCCGTTGCTAACTTCGGCCCACGTTTCTCGTAGACTCGGCAAAGGCGTAGAGAAGATACGCTCGAGGAGGGAATCGGCTCGACTTGAGTCCAACCCGAAAGAGCTCGGTGAAATTAAAGCTGATTCTAAATTTAGGAGTAGAAATAATACTTGAACTAAAAACCTGAATGTAAGAAAGAGAACAGATTCGTTAGCGTCCATAATGGCGTTAGCCAATTTGCTCAATAACTTTACCTGATTATGACGCCAAGAGTTACGAAAGCGAGAATTCAAATAGACGTTTCCGGTACAGGTTAACAGTGTTGTCGGATGTTCGGACAACATATATGTACATACAAGTGATGTTGCCAGCTCGCTACAAAATACCTGGAAATAACTTTGAACAGTAAAGGGAACACAAGACGAAGAAATTGGGAAATAGAATAAAAAAGGCGTCAAACACATATAATGCAATAAGGTAAAAAGAAAAATCTACAAAACTCCCATGTTGACATACGGTGCAGAAAACTCCTCGACAGTGTTGTCAGATCACTATGGGACTAATAATTTACAAAGTTTTTAAAATAAAAGCAGTTGATTGAAAAACTAGGCTGTCCTACTCGAAACTTCTTAAAAATTCATCCTTTTTTCGTTCTGTTTTTGTTTTAGGTTTACGGGAGCCCTGAGCGGCATGGTCTACGTCTTCACGTTGCCAAGTCTCCTGAAAATCGCCGCGCTCCGCAGCGAGAAATCGCTGACGCCCTGCAGCTACATCATCCACATGCTGATTATCGTTATGGGGGCGCTGAATCTGATCTCACAGTTTTTCATCGTCGATAGATAGAAGAAAAAAAACCGAAAACCCCTATACGTATATACAGGACGTCTCGAAACTAACGCCTATGCTATTGGAATGCTATTCGGACACCTGAAACAAATCGAAGGGCGCCCCTTTCATACTCCGAATATAAAGGGCAGTTCCCCAATAAAATTTCGTCGAGTTATGTCGTTCTTTTTTTTTCCTACGAAGGAACTTTCTTCGTTCTTTCATTTCGATTTGTTTCACTTTCGAGAATCGAATCCCACAAGCACGGGATTTATTTCTGAGCACACCCTGTATAAAAAAAATTCATTTATGTTTAATTATAACGATGTATTCGCATTTTATGTACGCATTTATTTTATGTTCTAGTTTAAGTTACGTAGAGTGTGTAAGTCCTTATTTATTTACGAAGACATAAATTTTGTGTTGCTCCTCGACGCGTCCTATTTTTTCTTCGTCCTTGGAAATTTTGTTTATTTTTAGGAGATCGCTGCAGATAAGTCTCCGGCTGTATTTATTTTATTCGATTTGGCGTCGGGGATTTTTTTTTAAACACCGGCGACTTAGCTCGCGATTATTTCCAGAACTAATTCTGGCAGAACGTCTACATGGTAAAATTAAAAAAGAAAAAAAAACTAAAATAAAGCGGAAACTCTCCAAAAAGGTAAAACACTTTATTTTAAGTAAATCTGATTTCCAATATATCTGCAAAAGAAACTGAATGCCAAGTGTCAATTTCCGTAAATTAAATGTCAACTATTTTACGACGTTTCCTGCTTGCCGCGCAACATAATCGGCGTTCGTGAAGTGTCAAACTCAAGGTCGTCTGTCATTCACGTGTCAATTTCTTTTTGTAATGTCAAACTCGTCTATCCGTCACATTAAAAGAAGAAATTCATTTACATCTTTTGTGGAAAGTTCGACAATCTTAGCGTTTCCGTCTGTCACAACTGTCGTTTCAGGCGAAGTGTCAAAATCTATGTCGTCTGTCATTTACTCGTCGAAATTAAAAATTCGAAGCAATTAAGTAAGCGTATTGTTTTAACTGTTGCGAACTGAATGACGTTTGCAACAAGTGGAGTCCGTGCTTTGTCTTCACCTGTCAAAAAAGTTACATTCAAATTTCGCGCTCAAATATCGTGGCGATATGACGTCCTGCAATTTCGTTTTAACACCGTTGGCGACCCTGATGCCCCTCCTCTACATCGCCATGGGGGAAACCTGCTGAACTTTCATAGGCTATGAAGGTCCCATGTAACTCTCAGGCCGCCTGTCATGGTTATCGTCGGTAATCCCTGTGCGTCGAAGCCACCTTCTTCATCCTCGACCTGATCGCGTCCTCTTTCTCGTTCGAGATTTTCGCCTCTGATTATTAGAGTTTCACTTTCTGCACGATCTGGTTGATTGGAGACGTCGGCCGGTCGAATTACGTTTAGTTTGTTCAATTGTCTTCTGGCGCCCCTTTATAAGTTACCTTAAGTTAACCTGCCCCTTTTCCACTGTTGCTAGCTGGGGCACAGCTGATCGTAAAATCGGCAGAAACTTGTCATCTGGAACCGTGCGATGTCAAAATGAAAAGAAATTGAAAAATCTCTCCATTTAATTAAAAAATCATTTTTGTCTCCCCGGATGCTAAAAATTTCTCAAAAAGGGGATAATCTCTCCGATCTGGCAACGCTGGATGTGAGGTAAAATTGGATTAATCTTTAAATTCCCCCACGAGAGGGGTTAGACAAAAATCAAAATTTCTTTTTCTTTTTCTTGAATCCTTACGTCATCGACAAGGTCCGATCCATCGATTTTAACCAGTTGTTCACTTCTTCTCTATTCCTTCTTCAAATTCAAATACGGCTACATGGCAATTGCCAAATTCGTAACTGATTCATTGCGTCAACTAAGTAGGTAGGTACATGACAAATGCAAAAAATTAAGAAAATCAAAGTTATTTAAAAAAAGATATGAAACGAAAACTGACAATTGCGAATTCGTCGTTCACTTGTTTTTTTTTTAATATCCCTGCTTGACAATATTGCAAAAGTCGTTTGTCACCCCAAAAATTGTAAACTCTAATACTCCTGAACAATTTGAAATGCCTGGTGACAAGTAGGCGTTGCTTTCCCATAACTTTTCCCAAGCTAGCTCAGTGAAGAAGGGAGGGGGTACTGAACAAAATAAACCGGGGCGCCAGGCAATTAACCCCAGCTGAAGGATTCACTTCGAAACCGTTCCCAAGGTCTCGACGTGTTCGCTCCAGGTAAAAACTAACCTTCAGGAGATTTGTCTCACTAGATACGTTCAGCGTAGGGTTAGACATAAACAAAACACACACAGCTTCCTTGAATATGGTCATAATGTATTACATCATTTAATAATGTACAAAACTACAATACTTTGATAAAAATATATAGGTATGTAATTAGCGGACTTCAGACGTTTCGGAGCGTTGCCATGGCTACGCAATGAATGGGCACTTTTCATTGGTCTTTGCATTGCTTAACCAACGCAATGCTCCGAAACGTTCGAAATCTGATAGTTAGTAAAAATAATTATGTACTGAGAAGCAACTCGTAATATGCAGGGTAGGCGTTGCTTTCCCACAACTTTTCCCAAGCTAGCTTAGTGAAGAAGCGAGGGGTACTAAACAAAACAAACCAGGGCGCCAGGGAATTAGCCCCAGCTCACTGGTCTGAGGCAAGTTATATCTGCCGCCGAAACCAAGTGCGCCAGCACAATCTAAAACCCAGAAATCAAGGCCGCTTTAGTCCTCGTTACGAATTTCGTAATTACGAAGCCGAACAATTTTAACCACTTACTCGTAGCTATCTTCTTAACAAAGTTTCTTCACACCCTGTACGTGTGTGGACCAAGCTGTGGTCTTTGCCTAAAGATTTGCAGGTTAATTAGAGGCGATTTGCCGAGAGTCTGAAAGACCGTAACCACCCATAGTGGAGTGTCGAAAACAATCAATCTGGGTCCATTGCGCAATAATTAATTAGATAGGTTTAGCGGACGAAAACAACGCAGAGGGATTTGAAAAAACGAGAACATAGTACCACCCTCTTAAGGCGATTGGACGTAGTCGAGAGAAGATCCTACCCATTCGACTTGAATTAATTAGTTTAGCTAGGGTTTCCAATCACCTCCAAAAGGAGTCCCTGAAAAACCGGTGATTGCTATTGATTGTCCTGCAAATTGATCGCCGAGGGCGGCATTTTGTATCACATACTTCTCCAGAACATCTGATTAATTAATTCCATTGATTAAGTACACTGTAGAGCCACTGTGTCACACTGTGCGTTGGTTGATTGAGCAGAACGAGTCTTACAGTACGGTCCTGCCGTGGATATAATCGAAACGATCTAAAACTTCTACACATTCCAGCTGAGCCATAACGGACAAATTAACTTTGTAAATGGCTCACCTTCAATTACGAACGCCATACAAACCATCTGACTTGGATCGTTTCAATTATAACCACTCCTACGTATTCCAGCCGAGTCCTGAAGAAGAAATTAGCTTTCTTTCTCTCTTTCTAGACCACTGCGGAGCTAAGGGTAAACGTCTCAACGTCTGGGCTTCGCTTTCCGATTCGATAAGGTTGTCATGCAAAATTACAAATAACCATTTACGAGCATCTACTCAACAATGTGGAACATTTTACTCACCGGGGCCCTTTCCCGGCCCCGCCAACTCCAGCGGCGAATCTAGATGCAGTAGCTCCTTGTCGGGATAGGAACTCACGGAGAAGGTGTCCTCGAATGTCCACTTTCGTACTTCGCATGCATAAAGACGAACCCCAGGTGGATATTAGCATAGCTTGCCTTCTGAGCGTACGTTCTCAGAATCATTGGTGCTACTATCTCCTACAGTGTTAGCTACACCGGCCTAAGCCCAGTCAACACCAAGTTATGACCGTTCTTGAAAGCACTAGGTGCTAGCCGTGTCTCCAGCATTCACTACTCACGCCTCTATAGTTGGCGGATAAGGTCAAATGCCGTGTGCAGGTGGAATGATCCCCTACTCTCTCCGACTATCGGCGAATACAGAGCGATCACCCTTATGATAGAATGCCCAATCTCTTGCTCTCTGTCCAAGCCATCAGCGGACACCGCGAGGTTGGCACCTTACTCTACCCTCAGAGTATCATTTAGCATCAGCAAGCCTCAATTCTTGCACAACTCCTTCATCACATGTCATTGCAATTAATTACAACACTAGCGAGCCCGTCTGCGTAATTAGCGCAACTTTCCCAATACGTTTACCACTCAAAGCCCGCCCGCCATCCATCCCTCTGCCTGGCACATACCCTGTATCATATTACCAAACTATAGACAAAATAGACAAACCTGCTCGCGATTTGCGGATATATTTCTACTTTCTCAAATTCTAAACTTGATAAATTATTCAGCGACAGTACACTTGTTTTTTTTTTGTCTTCCAAATATGGCTGTCTTAGAGCATTGATATATTTTTTTTTCATGTTTTCGAACGAAAATGATTTATTCCTCATAAATCACCGATTCAGGGAAATTTATTTTTTGTGTGTACGTCTGAGCAACTGTTTACTACGCGTCCTGCCTCTAATCGCAAGGCAAACAGAATTCTCACGATTATGAAATTTATTGCCTCGCGGCGAGATTATCGACGCCTTTATCTTAGCTTAGCGCAGCAGCGCGCACAACCCGAGCCAACTTTGTACCGTCCGTCCGACCGGACCTCATGTCAGTCAATGTCAGACATTTTTAGAATCGCCAATCGAACAGCTGTTCGCCCGCGAATCGACGACCGACGAGACCTCGACTATGGGCCTTGCGTGAACCGCTCTTAAGGCAGCAGCGCCCCACGAGTAGGTACCTGACCTAGACAGCGCCGAGTCGTGGCCATTCCGCGTCCGTAGAATGCCCGAAGTGCGTCGTCGTCCAATGCCTACTTTGATCGCTAAAACGCTATGCAAATATGAACCGGCAGCGAAGGTCAGTAGTCTTTTGTAGTAGTTTTTTTTTTCGCGTGGCGTCCTCGTTAAAACCGAGCACATATTTGCCTTTTTTTTCTTGTCGTGTGATCAAAGATGACGGGAATAAATTAAAACACGGAGACAAAGAGAGCGCGAAAGAAGGAGAAAAAGAGAAAGAGACGGAGCGCGTGGGTTTTTTTTTTGCTCGCGAAACTGGTAGTGGGCGGTTTTTTTCGCACGGAATAAATCACGTTCACCGCGTATACTAAAACAAAAGATGAACTTAACATGAAACATACATTTCGAGGTACCATCAGTGGCGTCCCAATACATAGTTTTTCTTTTCTCTGTCTAAAACGATTTGCTTGCGCTTTTGTTTTTGCATCCCCAACTTAATTTCCGAATGGAAACTTAATTTATTTCGCGCTAACTTAAGAGATTAGTAGAGCAACGAACATTTTTAGAAGCGCTGAACTCGTTGAACGCAGCAGACGTGGCTCTCAAAATTCTCCTCGACAGTCATTTGTTTTTTTTCCTACGAAATTTTATTTTGTACGTATTTTAAGTTTGTGATGACTGATGAGGTGATGACCAAGAATTATTAAAAAAAGGAAAACAATAGAACTGTGTAGTCTCAATCGATGCGCTAGATTTGAAAGTAAGCGCAACGAAAACGAAATCATAATTCATGCACAGGCGTTTATTTTACCATACCTATACTACTCGCTCACCGAACACGGACGGACGTGCGGACACAATGTCCTAGACTTGAAAGCAAACGCAACGAAAACGAATTCATAATTCATATGCGGGTGTTTATTGCTTCACTTCAAAAAATGAATTGTATTGCTGTGATTGGTTGTGTCTAATCTGAAAATGGGTTCTGTTTTCGGTTCGTGTGCTCCATTTACATCACTAATGGGCCTCCCTCGTTGTGATTGGTCATCTAATCTAAAAATAGATTCTGTTTTCGGTTCGTGTGCTCCATTCACTTCACAAAATGGGCCTCACTCGTTTTGATTGGTTATCTAATCCGAAAATAGATTCTGTTTTCGGTTCGTGTGCTCCATTCACTTCACAAAATGGGCCGCCCTCGTTGTGATTGGTCATCTAATCTAAAAATAGATTCTGTTTTCGGTTCGTGTGCTCCATTCACTTCACAAATGGACCTCCCTCGTTGTGATTGGGCATCTAATCTAAAAATAGATTCTGTTTTCGGTTCGTGTGCTCCATTCACATCACAAATGGGCCTCCCTCGTTGTGATTGGTCATCTAATCTAAAAATAGGTTCTGTTTTCGGTTCGTGTGCTCCATTCACTTCACAAAATGGGCCGCCCTCGTTGTGATTTGTTATCTAATCCGAAAATAGATTCTGTTTTCGGTTCGTGTACTCCATTCACTTCACAAAATGGGCCACCCTCGTTGTGATTTGTTATTTAATCCGAAAATAGATTCTGTTTTTGGTTCGTGCGTTATCATTTTTAAAATTTTATAAAAATAATTAGTTTATTAGCGTTTAAATAAGTATTAAGGCGAAACCGGTTGTTTAAGACAACAAATAGAAATAATGTGCCCAGACGTAGCTTTTTATGTTCAATCTACAAACGCATTGCATCATACATACGCTACTCACTCACCGAACACGAACGTGCGGACGCAATCTCCTAAACTTGAAAGTAAACGCCACGAAAACAAATTCATGATTCATGCACAGGCGTTTAATGCGCCATACGTGCATATACTACTCACCTAACGAACACGGACGTAACCTCCTAGACTTGAAAGTTAATGCAACGAAAGCAAATTCATAATTCATTTACAGGTGTTTATTACACCATACATATACTACTCACTCACCGAACATGGACGTGCGGACGCAATCTCCTAGACTTGAAAGTAAACGCAACGAAAACAAATTCATGATTCATTCACAGGCGTTTATTACGCCATACATATACCTACTACTCACTCACCGAACACAAACGCTCCGACACAGTGTCCTAGACTTGAAACTCATGTCATAATACAGTCGCAGATGTTTTAAAGCGTTTTATTACACCATACATATACTACTCACTCGTCAAACACGGACGTGCGGATAGCTCTTTGCATTAATTTTAATTTTTAAAAATTTCCACTTTGATTTTTACGTAATTTACAATTTTTTCTATATGAACTGGTTTTACATAATTCAATTTTTATATTTCAATTTAATTTTTAAATTTTTTTCATTTTGATTTTGACATAATTTATTGAAAGCGCCTGCAGGTGTTGTTATTATTAATCAGTGCCTTACTCAAAATATTCCAGTTTTTGTATACTACTACTCACTCATCGAACATGGACGTGCGGATAGGTCTTCACATTAAAAAGCAGTTAGTTTTTTTTGTTTGGTTTTTGTTTTTACGTAATTCAACTTTTTTTTAATTTTCGTTTTTTTCTTGTTTCACGTTATTCAACTTTTTACATTTTTTTTTTGTTATCACGCAATTTTAAATTTCAATTTAATTCAATTTTTTCTGTTTGGTTTATGCAGTAATTGAATTTTTAAAAAGATTTTTCCAGCATGGTATAATTCAATTAAAACTCCAAATACCACTCGCTCACTGAACTCGGATGTGCGGATAAAGTCTCTACACAGAAGAAAAAGCAATGTTGTGCATTTTGCTCTTTCTCCCTTTGCGGTTCAAGCTACTTTTTGACAATCGCCTATACTTAAAAAAATCTTCTGGTTTCTCAAAAATTAATACATTTTTTTTCTGAAACGGAAGTGACAAATTATATTTCGTTTTTGCTTTGTTCGTGTCACGGAAACGTTTTCGAAGTTTTGGAAAAACGAACGCAACGAAAGCTTGCACACCGTATAGTACTCACTCACTGAACACGGATGTGCAAATCAATTTTTTATTTAAAAAAAAATTGCCGTGTTTTCTACAGACAGCCTACAGTTCTCTCTCAGATTCAAGCCACCTTTTGACAATCGCAAATACTCCAGTGGCGTTTTGATTTCGTAAGAAATAAAAAGACTTTTTTCTGAAATGAAAGTTCCTTGCTTACGTTCGTGTCACGGAAATATTTTTGAAATTAAAAAAAGAAAACGCAACGAAAACTTGCACACCGTATAGTACTCACTCACTGAACACGGATGTGCGAATTGATTTATTATTTAAAGAAATAGCTTTGTTTCCTGAAGCCTACAGTTCTCTTCCAGATTCAAGCCACTTTTTTTGACAATCGCAAATACTACCAGTGGCGTTTTGATTTCGTAAAAAATAAAGACTTTTTCTGAACGAAAGTTTCATTTTGCTTACGTTCGTGTCACGGACATATTTTTTGAAGTTTAAGAAAAAACGTAACGAAAACTTGCAGGTGTTAGGTTCACCTTATAGCAATCACTCACCGAACATGGATGTGCAGATGGAATTTTAAATAAAAAAAAATAGCAATGCTTATTCTACAGTCTACAGCTCTCAAATACTATCAGTGGTGTTGTTTTTTTTGTTTTAAAAAAGTAACTTTTGATATCTTAAAAATGAAAGAAAACCTTTCATTTTCGGAAACGCATGGGTTAAGTAATATGCCGCTTTGATTGACAGAATTTTTTAAAAAATTTGTTGTTAAACGATTTATTACACCATATACTACTCACTCACCGAACACGGATGTGCGAATAAGTTTCTATATGAAAAATTTAAACTAAATGAACGAACAGTGCTGCATACAATCTACTCTCTCTCCCTTTCTGTCCAAGACATTTTTTTGACAATCGCAAATCTTACCAGTGACGTTGCAAAAAAAATCTATTTTTGATCTTGTAAAAAATAAAAAATATTTACGAAGTCTCGGAAACATTTATGAAGTTTTGAAACACCACGAAAACTCGCACCATATAGTACTCTCTCACCGAACATGGATGTGCGGATGGGTTTCTGTATTCTACTTTTTGACTGTTACAGCTGTTACTATTAATTTATTATTACTACTTTTTTTTCGCCGAAAAGAAGCTGCCACATAACGTTTCATCATTTTAATTAACATCGCGTCCTAAATCATTTTGACGAACGCCGTATTAATTAGAGGCGCGTAAATGCAACTCATTATTTGCATCGCGCTAATAAATCTATTTTTAAGTTTTTATGCAGCGCACTTTTCTGAGGTGACTTGCGTACATGATCTGTTTTTACGATCTGAACTTTCAGGGTCGTTAATTAATTAAATCACCTGTTTCTGTGTTAACTAGCGATTCTGTTAAAAAAAAAAAAACATTCTTGCATGTTATTGTCTTCGAACTTCGAAGCCTTTGTTAGCTCACCGCGACTTCCCACGAGGCACCGGTTGAGAAACGCTGATTCCACAGAAATAAAATATAAGTAGCAATTATGTAATAATTTAAATAACATTGTATTTATGCGGTTGTAACAAGTACTCAGTTTTAATTGCGGGGAGACCTCAGTTGTTGTAAGTAACGTGGAAAAAACACTGAACGTCACTGATTATGAGAAGTTCATAAAATCCAGCGGTTCTCAAATTTTTTGCCAAATTATTGTTAGACCTCAATCATAGGAAGAAACCTCTGTACACGATCATGTATTTTTTTTAAATTCAATTTGTTTCTTTTCAAATTGTCTCTTATTAAAATTCATTCGTCTACTGAATCGTGATGTAAAATCGATTGTCTTTTGTTTTCTTTCTCTTAAAAAATTTTAACTGTACATATTTTTTCAATTTTATTATTAAATTATTGGCTGCCGCGAGCCCCCCAAAGGTGAGCGGTCCTTATAGAGCGAGCGAAGCACTTTCTTCGAGTTATTAACAAGTAACTCCAAATCATCAAGAATTGAATGTCTTCTCCGTTCGCGGGTTCCTTTTTAAATCGAGAGAAAACAAAATTCACGAAACTTTGACTGCCGGAGCGACGACATCTTGGAACTCACTCACAGTTCCAAGATGTCGAGTTGTGGTCGCGCGAAAGGGAAGCGCATCGTTTCGCACATGAAATGGAAGCGCATCGACGAGACGAACTCGGGTGTTACGCCAGCGCCCTCTTGGACTCAAAGATGGCGGCGCTGTGATCGAAAATCGCCGCGTAACAGATAAACACGTCGTGTCGCCTATCACATGAAACGACCCGACGAGACGAAGTTGACAGTCGCTCGGACGCCATCTTGGAATCAAAGATGGCCGCATTCTACAATCGAAAGCTATCGTGCGATTACTCAAATGAAAGCGCTCAGCGAGCAGAAGACGACAATAACATACAATTTTCTAGTTGTCGCGAGCCCCCCACGGCGAACGGTCGAAGCGCTTTCTTCGCATTATTTCTGTGGGGGAAGTTCTCTGTGGGATCGTTCTCTGTGAAGGCCAACACGAATGCCGGTGCCAGTAGGGCGTTGGTTTTCTTTTTCTTAAAATCTTTACTACACATATTTTTTTCAATTTTATTATTTCGTTTTCTTTGTTTTATCACATCACATTTCTTCTCATTAAAAAAAATACTCAATCTAATAAAGCGTGTTGAAACATCGATTGTCTTCTATTTTATTATGTCACCAAATTTACTTTAAACTTGACAGCCTCAACCTTACCTTGACCGGGTGACAAATTCTGCTGTATCTTCCACCAGCTTTCCCCTCGGCTAGCGACAGTGAGATGGGGGTGGGTCTAAAATGATGTTAAATTATTAAGGGCGCCAGGACGGAACTAACCCAGCTGATAGATAACCAACCTCGTCGGTATCCCCGAGCCGACTTGATCGAGCAGAAGGCCAAACGAAAATAGAGGCTACACTTGACTCACTTGTACGTGAAGGAAGGGTAACTGCTTAAGAACTAGACAATATTTTCATGTAAATAATGTAATAATTTATCTTCCATGGCCTACCCTTATCAAAAATTTATTTGGACATATAGTACAAATGCTTATTCACAACAAGTAAAATTGCAAACCGTTAAACTGCGAATAACCTACAGTTGTCGGTGTATTTACTCAAGGACAACAACGGCGCAACGTCGCAAATCCGGATCGAACCGGTGGACAAAACTGCTAAGATGGCGGGTCGGCATACCGCGAGGATTCAGTCGACTCGGCTTGAATCGAACTCCAGGAAGCACGGCAATACGTAAAGCATGAGTTAGAAGTAGGGCCAAACGTCAAACAGAACCAAACGTAAAAGCCTAAATAGAAAGCGTTAGCGTCCAAAATGGCGTCAGTCAATTCGCACAATTTTTACCTGAGATCTGTGGTTTTCTCAAGCTTGGAATGGTGCTGAAATACCCCAAGACTCAATCGGTGGTGCACCAGAAGACTTCCGGCAGGGTCGTCAATAAGCACTTCCCAATTCTCTGAGCAAGGCCACGATAAACTTCCTACGCGGTAAAACGCGCCCGCACAACACCACTTGTCGGTGAGGAATGAACTCGAGCGCGAGCGCGAAAGCGAAACGGAAGGACGCCGAAGATACAAACACTGGCCAATAGAATAATTATGACGCCAAGATTTTGGATAAAAGAGCCAATGCGAAAGCGAGAATTCAAAGAGACGTTTCCGGCGCAGTTACAGGGTTGTCGGATGTTCAGAGAAGATGTACAGGGTTTTTGTTTCATTTTTTTTATTTTAAAACAAAACACGAAATAGTTAATAAACTAATTTATTTAAAAGCAAACTAATTTATTTGTTGTACTAAATATAACACTAGCACTAAATAATTTACAAGCTTATACCTAATTTATTTTAACAGCCGACCGAAAGTCTAACGCGAACTTTAATGCCGAACTGTTCGGTGCCGAATTGTTCAATCCCGGTCGGCTTGCTTCCTTATGAACCGGGCTGTTTTTTTCGAGAATCGCCTGGAAGGCGACGGAGAGTCTAGGGATTCCACCGCTGACGTGCCCGAAGTTTCTCGTCTAAGGCGCGTCGGCATGAGACGGGCTGGCGCCGGAATCGTCACAATATTTTGAATATTTGGTACCTACGCATTTTATTATTAGACATATCAAAAAATGTTAAATACAAAAGTTTTAGGGACTTACATGAACCGCCAGGATTTACTTTAAAAAGAAACAAATGACAATCGGAAACCTAACAAATGAGTATCAACTTTGTTATTTTAAATGGAACACTATGTATATTTTGTAGAATTAAGAAAGATATTTTTCTGCTAATTCCAAAAATATGTAGTTTGTCTATATTTGGTTTCATACTTTTTACGATATTTAAGTTTGAAATTCTTATTGTTTTGTTTTTAATACATTCTGGCGGTTCGGGTAAATTCCTAAAACTTTTGTATTTAACATTTTTTTGTATGTCTAATAATAAAATGTGTAGGTACCGTCCAAAATATAAACAAAATCCCTGTACCTAAAAGCGACGTTGCAAGCTCGCCACAAATGCCTGTAACAGTTATTATATTACAAACTAGTAATTGCGTTATGCAAATGTATTGCGGCAATTAGAACAATATTTTACCTGAATTATTGAAATCCTAGTTAAAATAAAATTATTAAACACGCGCTCGTCATTTCGCTTCCCAATGCGAGACGAGGCCGGCCGTCCGAATACATCCGAGGCACACGTCGCCAACCTACTTGCTTCAATCAAGCTGTATATATTTTTTAAATTTAATTTTGTTTTAATCACCGTTCTTTTCAAATTGTCTTTTTTTTAATTCATTCATCTAGCAAATTGTATTTTTCATTTTTCTTCAATTTTAATTTTTCTTTGATTTTTATTTCTTTGTTTTGTCACCTTTCGTTTCATTTTTTTTTTAATTCATTAATCTACGAATTGAATTGAATACTGAGTCGTGCTGAAAGATTTATTTATTATTTTGTTTTCTTCGGATCGTCATCATTGTCTTCAAATTGTTTTTTCGTACGTACTTTGTTTCGTCACCATTCGATCAAATTGTTTTTTCTTGTAGTTTCTTATTGATCTTCATATTTGTGTCCCTTTAAAAGACAATACCTATTTCAAGGTTTTCTCTAGCTCCTAAAATAAAGCCCCTAGGTGAGGTGCAAAATATAAAAAAGAACCCTGTACATAGAAAAAAAAAATGAATGTCACTGATTTTTTATAATCCTGCGGTACTCAAAATTTCCAGTCGAATTATTTTTAGACCTCGGTGCTATTATTGATGCATAGAAAAGAATGAGAATGACTGATGTGATGTGAGGTGTTTCTTTTTTTGGAATCCTGCGGTTCTCAAAATTTTTCGCCCGATTATTCCGCGGAATCGATTATGTTAGTGGCCAGATCACTTCCTCAAATCGACCTGTTTGATTTGCACGGGCGAAACAACAATTCGCGACTTGCGAAATCTCGCTGGAAGCGTTGGTTACGCAAGAAAGCTTCGCGAGCGCGTACTTTCCCGCGGCATTAACATTTCGCTCCGGCTCGCGGTTGGCTCGCCGATTTCAGTTAAAAAGAACGCGGCGTTCGGTTTCGCGCAGAAATTTTTCTGCGTTTGCGGAGGCTAGGTGCACGTTCGAGTCCTTTGTTGTTGTTATTATTGTTGTTAGTAACGTCATCGCGATTTATTTTCGCCAACATCGCAGCAAGCGAGAGTGAACTTGAACCGACGCGACGCGACGGACACGTGCTATTTTTAAACGATCGACGGGACGTGAGTTTTGGAACGCGCCTAAATACAGGTATTTATTTATTTGTTTGTTTAGTAATTGGCGCTTACGACGTCGAACTGTTAAAATTCAGCCGCTAACTTTTCTATTACCTGCTGATTTTTTTTTGTAATGCAAATCGTAAACACGAAACGCAAAGATTGTGCCGGTTTGACCTACATACAACCGCAAAGAAACGCGCCATCTAGAATAATAAGAAAATGCTATCCATATACAGGGTGATATTGTATTACTTCTTTTTTTAAATAACATACTATTAAGTTAGTATCATTAACGAAAAATGAATCGCACGTTAAAGCCTAGAATTCTCTGAAACAGTGTAGACTTCATAATGGATACCTCTTTAGTTCCGTATCGCAGCAATAGGTGTCGTCCTCATCGTCGTTGTCTTCGTCATAATAATTGTGGTTGTCGCCGCGTCAAAATATACTCCTCTCAACAGAAATGACTGCAAGACTCAGACGTTAACTGCTACACTGAATAATAGATGGCGCTGTATTAACTAAATCTGTCAAAGTACTGTCAAAAATCATCGCGTTTTTTTGTAGGTAATAGCGACTGCATTCTACAAAAAGTATCTCCAAAAATTTTACATTGACTGCAACGGAATCGACGTGACATTTTAGATTTTGTGTGCCGTTTTGAATAATAGATGGCGCTGGATTAGCCGAATCTGTCAATGTGTTGTCAAAAATCATCGGGTTTTTTTCATAAAAATATGCATCTAAATTTAGGGGGGAAATCCTTAAGTTGGCAACACTGAATGTGTCACATCATGGCATCCAGAGTAGGGTTGCCAAATTACCGGAAAGTCCGGTGGATATCCCCGTTGCAGCGGATAATTACCCGAAAGTCCGGTGGATGTCCCCGTTGCATTAATTTCATTTTACATAGTAAACAATTTATTCATTTTTTTTTGTTTGGGATACGAAAAAAGGGATGACCTATCTAACCCGGTTGACATTTAACATTCGACAGTCGTAGTGTTTTGCTTATGACATAACCTAACGTGACATAACCTAAAACTGACATTCCGCCAGAGTTGCCAGATTTTTTTATAAACGTCGCCAAAAGGCGCCAAAAGATGAGACGAAAAAATGACAAGAAAGTAACTAAAAATGAAAGTAAATTGAAAGGAGAAACAAAATCGAAGAGAGAATGAAACGAGACATGGAAAAAACTAAAATAAAAAGTCTAAGGGAAATGAAAAACTAAAAGTAAAGGAAAAATTAGAAAAGAAAAAACAAATGAAAGAAGAACTGTCAAAATATAAAATGTAGGTTATGCTAGGCAACTTAATATGTCGTTCCCTCGTATAACCTAAATTTTGTATTTTGACATTTTAATGCTTTATTACATTTGGAAGGTAGTGTATTTCTGCATATCGTAAGTTGTGCAAAAAAAAAATGAAGAGAATGCTTAAAGTGTACAAAAATTGGGAAAACTAAAAACAAATGAAAAACAGACACCAAATATGAAATTAAAAAATGAAAAGCAAAAGGCAAATGAAAAATGAAAAGGAAGTAATTAAAGATGAAAGCAAATTGAAAGGAAAAACAAAATTGAAGAATAGAAACGAAAAGCCAAAACAAAGAACAAGAATGAAACGAGACAAGCGAAAAACGAGGAAAAAACTAAAATAAAAAATAAAAAGGAAATGAAAAACTGAAAGAGAAGGAACAATCGGCGCTTCATGTTATTCCGAAATAAACGAAACTTATTCCGAAACACCCTGTATAAGCATCGGAGCCTCGTAGATTTTTTATTTGGAAAATCGTTCAGCTGTTTGAATCGAGAGAAATATGTGGACCCCTCAGGTCACGTGACAAGAGTTTCTCAGTAGAATCGATTGAGAAACTTTTGGCGTTTCGCCCCCCCCCCTCACCCCGCTGATAAAATCCTGTTTGTTTCTGTTGAAGATAAGTAAATAACCATTTTTTTTGTTTGAGATTAAAAGTGAATTAAGTTTAGAACGGGAGGAGGGGGGGGGGGCAGAAGAAGAGACGGTAATTTTTTTTTTGTGAAGTGTAGGTGTTTAAAGGGAATCCCCGTTTTTTGGCTTACCACGAAGAATTTTTTTTTTGTAATTTTTTGAACACCGTTGGAACTGTAAGGGGCGGGGGAGGTTGAGGAACTCTGCGCGTCTTTTTTTGCTCCCCTCTCTCTCCCCCCTAAGAATTTTTTTTGTTTCTATCGAAGAAAATTAATAAAATAAAAAAAAATCGAATAAATTTGACAATTATGCAATTTCCGGCGTAAAATAAAACAAAAGACGATCGACAAATAAATCTAGAAAATTAGTAAAATAGTAAAAAAAAATAGTATGAATTTGACAATTATGCAATTTTTGACGTAAAATAAAACAAAAGACGATCGAGATATAAAGAAAATTTATTAAAATTTAAAAAAAATAGAATAAATTTGACAATTATGCAATTTTTGACGTAAAATAAAACAAAAGACGATCGAGATATAAAGAAAATTTATTAAAATTAAAAAAAAATAAAATAAATTTGACAATTATGCAATTTTTGACGTAAAATAAAACAAAAGACGATCGAGAAGTAAAGAAAATTAATAAAATTAATAAAAAAAAATTGTAATTTTTTTAACACCGTTGGAACTGAAAGAGGGAGGGGGTTGAGGAACCCTACGCGTCTTTTTTTGCTCTCCCCCTCTTCCCTCTTTTTTTGTAATTTTTTAACACCGTTGGAACTGTAAGGGGGCGGGGGGGTTGAGGAACTCTGCACGTCTTTTTTTGCTCCCCTCTCTCTCCCCCCTAAGAATTTTTTTTGTTTCTATCGAAGTAAATTAATAAAATAACAAAAAAAAGGAATAAATTTGACAATTATGCAATTTCCGGCGTAAAATAAAACAAAAGACGATCGACAAATAAATCTAGAAAATTAGTAAAATAGTAAAAAAAAAAATAGTATGAATTTGACAATTATGCAATTTTTGACGTAAAATAAAACAAAAGACGATCGAGATATAAAGAAAATTTATAAAATTAAAAAAAAAAACAAAATAAATTTGACAATATTATGCAATTTTTGACGTAAAATAAAACAAAAGACGATCGAGAAGAAAATTAATTAAAAAGAAATTGTAATTTTTTTAACACTGGGAGAGGGGGTTGAGGAACCCTACGCGTCTTTTTTGCTCTCCCCCTCTTCCCTCTAAGAATTTTTTTTTGTTTCTATTAAAGAAAATTAAACCCTTCGAGTCAAAAAAATTTTAACATTTTTAATCGCCTAAACGTTTTGTCATGTGCTGCCATCTGTTAACAAAATTTGAAACGGTTCCATTCCCATTCACTTAAAAAAAACGTTTTTTTTTTTTTAAATAAGCATTTGACAACTTTATTGACGTAAAATAAAATAAAAGAGAATCGAGGAAATTGAGAAAAAAGATTGAATAAATTTGACAATTATGCAGTTTTTGACTTAAAATAAAACAAAACACGATCGAGAGATAAAGAAAATTTATAAAATTTAAAAAAAAATAGAATAAATTTGACAATTATTATGCAATTTTTGACGTAAAATAAAACAAAAGACGATCGAGAAATAAAGAAAATTAATAAAAAAAAATTTGTAATTTTTTTAACATCGTTGGAACTGAAAGAGGGAGGGGGTTGGGGAATCCTACGCATCTTTTTTTGCTCTCCCCCTCTTCCCTTTAATTTTTTTTTGTTTCTATTAAACAAAATTATTCTTCCGAGTCAAAAAAATTTTTCATTTTTTATCGCCTAGACGTTTTGTCATGTGCTGCCACCTGTTAACAAAATTTGAAACGGTTCAATTCTCATTCACTTAAAAAAAACGTTCTTTTTGTTGTAATAAGCATTTGACAGTTATGCAATTTTTGACGTAAAATAAAACAAAAAACGATCGAGAAATGAAATTTGTAAAATTAATAATTTTTTTTGTAATTTTTTGGAACTGTAAGGGGGTTGAGGAATTCTACGCGTTTTTTTTGCTCGCCCCCCTCTCTCCTCTAAGAATTTTTTTTTGTTTCCATTGAAGAAAACTAAACTCTTCTGAGTCAAAAACATTTTATCAATTTTTTTATTGCCTAAACGTTTCGTCACGTGCGCAGCCATCTGTTAACAAAATTTGAAACGGTTCAATTCTCATTTATTTAAAAAAAATAATAATAAAAAGTTTTTTTTTTTGTAATCGAGGACAATTTGAATTTGGCGCTGCAGAAAATTATTGTCATATAAGGCAACACCGCCTTCCTTTAATTTTTTTTTTAATCAGTGGCGTGTCAAGTTTATTCTAATAGGAATAGGTGAACAGTTTTTGATGAAAAAAAAAGCGAAACGAATAGTAGATGTCAAAGAAATGAAAAACAACTTGTCGTTTTTTTTTTTCTCAGGCTGGCCACACTCAAATGTGAAATACACTAACAACTCCGGCGCCAAATTCAAACCGTCTTCACTTATTAAAAATAATTTTGTACGAATTTGGAGTTGGCTGTGATTTAATGACGGACGTCAGTTTATCGATTGACTTAATTCACTTTGAGCTGCTGATCAGCTGATGTAGTAGAACATCAGTGAGGATTTTTTTAATAATCTTTTAGAGTAGATTTTAATTTACCATAGTTCAAGTGTTGGTACAACTGCAAGTGATTGTCTGACACTTGGTGGTATGTACCGTATGTTTCGTTTTGAGTTGAAAACGAACATCTCTCACGCGCATTTGTTTTCAATCCCTAACTGAATGTATGCCGAAAGGAGACGTGGCTTAACAAACAAACGCTCGGTTAAATATTTTGCCCATTTCCCTATCCTGTCCCCGCCTTTTTTCAAGTTTCAACGAAACAGTCGGTATGTGTTGCTTTTTTTTTAAATCAAATTTAATAACAGTGATTTTTTTCTCGTTGTTTCGAAATTCCTAACTATGTATGTATGTATGTAGCACGTTTGCGTTACAGAGAAAAAAAAAACTGCAACTCATAGTCACGCGAAACATTCGGATATCAAATTCCGACCAGATAGACAGATGACGTCAGTGTGTTGCAATTGGCGATAGATCGTAAATTTCGGCACGCGGACCCGAAGCCAAGAAAAAAAAAAAAAGAACAACAATTTTTTGAGCTGCGGCTGTTGTGGGGCCAAAGTCCCTCGAATACTTTCTCTTATCAACGCGAGAAATCCTTCGAGCAAACAAGCACACGTCTACGCAAATATTAAATCGAATTAATTTTAGAAAAAGAGAGCATGTGATGCCACATCAGGACCCGGATCAGCGCGCAGCTGACGTCAGTCATGCATGCAGAACGTCCCGAAAATTTTTTTGCGCGCCCGTGTTTACACTCGGGCGAATTAAAAAAAAAAGAAAGCAACCTCACTCGGGTGTCACGTGCGAACTTATCGCGCAGAAAATATTAAAATAAACGGCCACTCCGATGTTTATTTTGAACTTCATCAAAGAGATTCGTTCCGATGAGGGAGAGAGAAAGATAGAAAACAGAAAAGAGACGGGCGCGTCGATATCTCCAAAAAAAAAGAAAGGAATAAGACGAACCGAAACATCCGTTTTTACGAGATTGCGGATTGCAATCGGAATTTAATTGTGTAACTTCAAATTAATTTGCAAATTGTGAAAAGGAAAATTAATGTGATTTTCCATCGCCAGATGGCACTGAAAAACATTAAAAAAAACTTTGCGTTAAACTTATGGAATTAAAAATGAAAATTAATGTGATTTTCCATCGGTAGATGGCGCTAAGTCAAAATCAAAGATTCGGTTTAAGTTAATAATTTACAAAATACGAGAAGAAAATTAATATAATTTTCCATCGCTAGATGGCGCTAAATAACATTTTTAAAAAATGGCGTTAAACTTACTGAATTTAAAATGAAAATTAATGTGATTTTCCATCGGTAGATGGCGCTAAATTAAGATTCGGTTTATGTTAACTTACAAAATACGAGAAGAATATTAATATAATTTTTCATCGCTAGGTGGTGCTGAATAAATTTTCCGTAATTCTCAAAGTGGAAATTGATATAATTTTCCATCGACAGGTGGCGCTGGACAAATTTTTCATCAAATCCAAAAAGGAAATTAACACTTTTAATTTTCCGTCGGTAGATGGCGCCAGTAAAACTGCGAATGAAAATCAGAAAAAAATACGCTTTGAATTAACAACTTGCGGAAACTAGAAATAAAATTAAAGTTATATTCCATCGCTAGATGGCGAATAACATTTTTTTAAAAAATTGCGTTAAACTTACTGAATTTAAAATGAAAATTAATGTGACTTTCCATGGGTAGATGGCGCTGAATCAAAATCAAAGATTCGGTTTGAGTTAATTTACAAAATACGAGAAGAAAATTAATATAATTTTCCATCGCTAGATGGCGCTGAATGAAATTTGTAAATATTTCAAAAACCAATAAGAAAAAGACAAATTCGATAAAAATTAATTTACAAAATTTAATAAAAACATTAATGTGACTTTCAATCGGTAGATGGCGCTAAATAAAATGGATTTCAAATTTTCTGTTGCTAGAGTAAAACTTCCAAAGAAAATCAAAATCGATTTAAGTTAACTTGCAAAATCTGAGAAGAAAATTAATGTAATTTTCCATCGTTAGATGGTGCTGAATAAATTTTCCGTAAATCTCAAACTGGAAATCGGTATAATTTTACATCGTCAGACGGCGCTGAATAAATTTTCCGTCGAACCCAAAAAAGAAATTAATACCTTTAATTTTCCGTCGATAGATGGCGCTAAGTAAATTTCCGATTGCTGATTGGTGCAGAATAAAAATTAGTAGAAAATGAAAATCAGAAAAAGGAGTTGAATTTAGAAAGAAAGTTAATTTGATTTTCCATCGCTAGATGACGCTAAACAAGAGGAAACAAAAACGAAAGAAAGTTATTTCCTGTCGCCGTAGGTGCCAAATGTAAATTTCAAAAGAGAATTAAATTCGAAGATTCGTTTTAAATTGACTTACAAAATTCTAGAAAAAAGCTGATGTAATTTTTCATCGCTAGATGGCGCTGAATAAATTTTCCGTAAGTCTCTAAGGGAAAATTGATATAATTTTACGTCAGCAGATGTCGCTGTATAAATTTTCCATCGAACCCAAAAACGAAATTAATACCTTTAATTTTCCGTCGATAGATGGCGCTAAGCAAATTTTCGATTACTTAAAGACGCTGAATAAATTTAGTAAAATGGCGAATGAAAACCAGAAAAGAAAATCGCTTTGAATTAACTTACGGAAACTAGAAATGAAATCAGAGTGATTTTCCATCGCTAGATGGCGTTAAACAGACGAAAACAAAAATAAATTTTCTGTCGCCAGAGGCGCTGAATGTAGTTAGTAAAATTTCAAAAGAAAATCAAACTCGGAGATTCGTTTTAAATGAACTTACAAAACGCTAGAAGAAAATTAATATAATTTTCCATCGCTAGATGGCGCTGAATAAGTTTTCCGTCTTTAGATGGTGCTAAATTAAATTTTTGTAATATTTCAAACGGCAATCGAAAAGAGTGACGAAATTAAATTAAAGTAATTTACAAAATTTAAAACGAAGATTTGAGTTTCCACCACTAGATGGCGTCAAATAAATTTTCCATCTCTAGGCGGCGCTAAATAAAATTTGTAATATGTAATTCAAATACCAGTGAGAGAAAGACAAATTGGGTTTAAATAACAAATTTACAAAATTCAATGAGAACATTAATGCGATTTTCCATCGCTAGATGGCTCTAAACAAAATGAATATTTTGAAAACAAAACCGAAAGAAATTAATCTACAAAAATCTAAAATGAAAATTTGCATAAGTTTCCTTCGTTAGATGGCACCAAATAAAGTTAATTAAATTCGCACAGAATGTCAAAAAAGGGAGGGGGGTGAAATTAATACGATTTTCCTTCGCTAGGTGGCACCAAATTAAATTACATAGTATAATTTCAAAAGAACATCAGAGAGAAAAATTTGATTTAAATTAACTTACAAAAGTCTAAAATAAAAAATAAAATAATTTTCTGTCGCTAGATGGCGCTAAATGAATTTTCATCATCAAACGGAACTGAATAAAATTAGCGAAACTGAAAAACAAAATCAGAAATTTAGATTAATTAAGTTACGGTATCTAAAAGGTAAATAATGCAATTATCTATTGCTAGATGGCGCTAAGTAAAATGAATAAAATTTCAAAAGGAAATAAAAATGTTAGGGCAGAGTGCGGGTTACATTGACGGCACATTTAAGAGACACTAGCTTATTAAGGTAATTAAAAACTACGAACATAAACCTTAGCTAAAAGCACGCCGCGCGTTGGCTACTGCACTTCGCCATCTTGTTCCGGTTATGATTCGGAGATGCGCAGGCGTCCGCCAGAGGGAAAAGAGAAGATGATGTGAAATAATGTTGCAACAAAAAAAAAGAAAAGAAAATTGATATAATTTTCCATCAATTCCATTCCAGTAGATGGCGTTGAATAAACTTTCCATCGAACTCAAAAAGGAAATTAGTACCTTCAATTTTCCGTCGATAGATGGCGCTAAGTAAATTTTCCATTGCCAAATAGCCCTGGATGAAATTAGTAAAGCTTGGAACGAGAATGAGAATCAGAAAAAGAAATCGCTTTGAATTAACTTACGGAATCTAGAAAGAAAATGAAAATGGTCTTCCATCGCTAGATGGCGCTAAGCAAAAGAAAACGAAAACGAAGGAAAGTAATTTTCTGTTGCTAGGGGTGCTAAATGTAATTATGTAGTAAGATTTCGAAAGAAAATCAAATTCAAAGGTTCAGTTTAAAACTACGAAACATAAGAAGGAAATTAAGGTACTTTTCCATCGTTAGATGGCGCTGAATTAATTTTCCATCGCTAGATGGCGCTCATTAAAATTAGTAAAACCTCAAGTGAAAATCGGAAAAAAAATCGCTTTCCAATTATGTATCTTACAAATCTAGAAAGAAAATTAATTTTTCACCGCTAGATGGCACTCAAAGAATTAATAAAATTTCAAGAGAAAGAAAAATCAACCTAATTTTCTACCGCCGGAAGTGCTAAATAAAATTTCAGAAGAATATCAAAATCTTTCGTTTCAAATAAAGTTAAAAAGGGAAAAGAAAATCATCGAGTGTGTACACGGCTTTATCTTACTTAACGTCCACCGTCCGAGAAAATTGTTACCGAACGCAAATTTCAAATTAACTTGAGAGACAAACATCGTTGGGGGTAGGTATACACGGCCTTAACTTATGTAACATTTTTCAGAGGAAATTGTTATTGAAAGGAAATTTCTAATTGACTTGATTAAAAAAAAATCATCGTATGTGTACGCGGCCTTAACTTACGTAACATTTTTCAGAGAAAATTCCAAATGAATTTAACAGAAAAAATCATTACTGGCCAATTGCACCAAGCATTTAAGTTCAACTTAACTGTAAGGGTCACTTAGAATATGTCTTACACAATGCTGTGTAACCTAAAAATGTCACATTATAAACGCCACTTAAATGTAAGCTCAGCTTAAGTGTTTGGTGCAAATGGCCATAAGTGTGTAACTGTGTACACGTCCTTATTTTACATAACATCTTCTTTCAGAGAAAATTGTTATTAAATGCAAACTTAAGAGAAAGCAAAACGCCGAGTGTGTGCACGGCCTTATCTTATTATTTAAAATAATAAAAAATCATAATTTTAAAATTCTTTTTAAAAATTATCGTTAAATAAACAAAACTGGGGCCACTTTCTATATTTTAAGATGTTTGAGAATTGTGCAATTTTTGACGTAAAGTAAAACAAAAGACGTTCTATAAATAAACCAAGAAAATTTATAGCATTAAAAAAAAATAACATCAAAATAAAAAACTCTTCAAATAAACAAAACTGGTTCGATTTTCTAAAATTAAAATATATTTCAAGACATTTGAAAATTATGCAATTTTTGAGGTAAACTAAAACAAAAGACGATCGGGAAATAAAGGAATATCTTTTAAAAAAATCGTGACTTATCGACGCTCATTTCAATCATTTGATTAAAATCACGTTTAAAATCAAGCCATTTTTATTTCTCAAAGTCATTCTTTCAAATTTGTTCAAAGTTATTAACGAAATACATACAACATTTTGTTTTTAACTCTTCTGCTGATGAGGCCCCAATTAGGGCCGAAATAGTTGTACAGAGGATGCTCAGGGGCCCCATTACAATCGAGCTGACTTGCAGCCAAAAAAAAAAAAAAAATTTTATTTAAACATATCAAAAAAGTCAAGATTTGTTATTTAAATCGGTGATTTTCTTAAAATTCTTTTAATCCTGATTTACACCAACACTGATTTAAACATAGAGATTAAAGCAACATAACGAGCTAACAAAATTTCGAATAAACTTGGAGAAAGAAAAACGTCGAACGTGTACACGTCGAGTGTATACGTGGCCTTTAACATATTACAGAGAAAAATTCACGTCCTTAATATCTTCCAGAGGAAATTTCACGGCCTTAACCATCTTCCAGAGAAATTGGACTTGAAGAAAAGAAATCGTTAAGTGTGTACACGGCCTTATCTTACGTAAATGCTTGCTTTTATAGGAAATTTCAAATGAACTTGATCATAATAATAATTTATTTCGTGTTTATCCATAAATATATGATTACACAAGTCAGATAAAATTACAAGAAATTGTATTTAACAAAGTTGCAAAAGAACTTGGATATTATCAAATACACTAACAAAAGCAATCGACAACTTAAGATAAACTTAAGAGAAAGAAAATCGCCATGGCCTTAACATCTACCGGAGACATTTTCAAGTGGACCTAAAGAAGAAAATGGTCGAGTGTGTACACGGCCTTATCTTGCGTAACGTCTTCTTTCAAAGAAACTTGTTATTGAATGCAAATTTCGAGTAAACTTAGGAGAAAAAGAGTCGTCGAGTGTGTGCAAGGCCTTATCTTGCGTAACGTCTTCTTTCAGAGAAAATTGTTATTGAATGCAAATTTCGCCGTTCAAATTAATGGCTCATCGTAATAATCAGTTTCGAGTAAGCACGTATTATCACCTCCGACCGCGGCCGACCATATTGAAACGTCTCGAACAAATTCGTCCGGCGCGTATAATAAAACCTCAATTATTGCCCGGACGCTAATCGAAATCACATGGCGCTTTAATAGCCCCCGGCTTTAATAGAAATGTACGCCCGGCGACCGATGATAAATATTAATTGGCAATTTTCGGTTGCCGGCCGATCACACTCGCTCGCACGTGACCGTGCCACTTTGAGCGTTTGTTTCGCCTTCGGCACCGACGATCACCAGGAGCGTTGCCTTGATTTTTCCCGTTAGTTCTTGTTCGACAAGAGAAGAGAGAGAAAGAGAGAAGAAAAAAAACGCAGCGCAAATTCTAAGCCCAAAGCGGATGTCTGATACGAGGCCAGCGGAAAATTACTCATCAGTTAGCAACCACCAGCGATCACTGAAATCATCGCATTCACACGTTTTCGTTTTAACACAATTTTTTACTTTACGCAACAAACGTCGATTTTTCTAAAAAGAAAAAAAAAGGGAACCGATGATGGTGACAGAAACGGACGAAATCCGTATAGTTCTTGATCACGTGGTATTTTCGTTACCATTCAGGAGGTTTCATCGTTGGATTCCTTCGTCTTTAATTGTTTTGTTTTTGTTTGGAAAATTCGGAAACTTGTTCTTGAAAAGTTCCTAACAAATTCTAATCAATCAAGGGCGAAGATATCCACCTATTATGCCCGGTTTCTGGAACGTTACATAAAGTTAACGGTCCGATAAAAGTAAACGTTGCTATGGCTACACATGTTAGAACTATAGGAATATTTTATTTTATCTATTAGTTAACTTTATGAAACGTTTCAGAAACCCGACCTAAATAAAACTACCATGGAAACAATTCATAAAAAATCAATCAACAATTCAGAAAAGTCAAGTTATTTGTCGAATAACTTTAATAGGAGATGAATATCTCAACCCTACGTTTAATTGCTTAGTTAAGTAGCTATTAATCCCTTTCTGATTTGGGGGGGGGGGGGAGGGAGGAGGCGGCCTAGTCATTAGGATATAACAATTTGTTACCTATGCTACCATGCATGTGTGGACGTGTTGCTACCTACCTGTAGGTTTGCAAATTTTGTGCGGAGTGTCTTAAGTCTCCACACCGCTCGGTGTAGCTCGTGGAGAAGGGAGGGTTCGACGAAACCCCAATGCAAAAGGTGGGCAAAAATGATTTAAAATAAAACGCATCAGCTGAGCACACTTGTTTATATTTAACTTGCTCAAAGAACTTCAAATAACGAACACTTAACAACGTAACATAAATAAAAAAGTAACACATTAAAATAAATCCGTACCACAGATCTATGCTTCGGTCACACGTACGGTACTAATCTTAACGCAACGACTCCGCCACTATAATTTATTCAACAACGACTCCGTAAAGATAATAATAAACTAAAGTTATCCCGACCTTCGTATCCACTCAGAAGATCCAGCGTCCGTTGTAGGTCACTGTCAAACGTCAACCCGGAGCGTCCTCCCACGGTGAATCGCAGAGTTAGTCAAGGTGTGGCTAAACCGCCACGGTCGCGTCGTATTCCCGGACGAGTCCACTCCTCCAAGGTAAGGCGGGTAGGCCGGCTCACAAAGTCCCTGCTTGATACGGGAATCTGGGCCTCAGACAAGAAGTCCTGAACCGAGCTACCACCGGGATTAACTAGCAGTCCAATTAAAGTCGAAGTAGAATATGAAGTAAAACGTGAATCGGAGTCAAAACTAAAACTTGGGAATTAAAGATGAACTTGACTTTAAAGCTTAACTTGGATTTAAAGCCTGGAGGAAAAGAAAAACGTATTACAGGGAGGGGTCGCTAAAAGAACAGCCAAAACCATACCTGTTCCCTTGCTCGGGGTAGGCCTTTGAGAAACCGCGTTGAAACAGCTTGTGGGTCACTCGGCGTGCTTTAACAAATCACGGAAATCCGTTTCTAATTTCGGCCACACTCACAGTGGGAAACTAACCAGCACTAACTTTAGGCTTGCACGAAAACAATCGACCGCACGACGTAGTCGTTACTGAAGAAACACAGTTTAAACGGGGAAACGAGTGAGACGGAGATATGTAGTCTGCCTGAAGTAACAGCGGATAGTTAACATCACGCTATGTTGTGAAATATGGTGCAATGCGACGATCGGCACGTAGGCCGTGTGAACGTTAAAAGTTCCCACGATGATACAGGGTGTACGGAAAATTATTATGAATAACTTGAATGGATTTTTCAACCGTAACAGTGTTCTGGTATTATTCTGGTATTGGTAGTATTGCTCCTAACAATTAATGCACTGGAGGTCCTTCCGACAATGCTTTGCACGGAAGAGTGTGTGTATTGCTCATGACAATTAATGCCCGGGAGGCTTTGGAAGTGCTCCCGACAATGGTTTGCACGGAAGAGTGTGTGTGTGTGTGTGTATTGCTCCTGACAATTAATGCACGGGTAGCTTTGGATGTACTTCCGACATGTGTTCTGGTACACAATTTTACTTCAACGCAACCCGATCTTTAACAATAATCGGATAAACAATATAAAATCAATAAGTAACAAAATGTACGACGCTGTGCTCTCCTGGCCGGTTATCGTCTGGACTATTGGAGGGCGATGTCTCCTGGCAACGTGATAACGGGGTTGAAGCATGAACCATCTCAGGCTATCTTGGACTGCCACTGGCCCAGTTATGCACTGGTTTATTTCGACCTCGGTCCGTGTTGAGAAAAACTCGTTTATTGGCTCTTAAAATAGACGGGGTTTAAGCTAATTTATTTAGACCTCGGTTCGTGTATGACCGAAACTATTTTAACCACTGCGTAATCCATTAAAAATTAATATAATTTTGTGAAAAATAAAATTAGCAACTAGGAGAAAAATATAATGAAAATCACGGAACTTGAGTGCTGCGTAATTAATCGCCGAAACAAGAACCGACAATTATTTCTTTGTTAACAGTGAATGAGAAAAAAGGACGGAGTTATGACTCATAAGTCTGTTCATGCAACACCAGACAATGACGCAACGGTCTTCTCTTGTGAGTAATACTATAGCATTAAGTTTTTAAGATTTTTAATCGACGGTAAAATATGTTGGTAAACGGAAAAGATATTTTTCCCCGGGGCAACGATTTTTTCAAATTCTATTTAAAAAAAATACCTACACATAAAAATGTTAACGGCAGCAAAGCTGAACTGCCACTGGTCCAGTTATGCGCTGATTTATTTCGACCTCGGTCCGTGTGTTGAGAAAAACTTATTCATTGGCTCTTAAACCGTTGGGGTCAAGTTGATTTATTTAGACCGCGGTCCGTGTATGACTAAGGCCTAGTTGTACAAAGGCCAGTTTAAATTTAAGCTAAAGCTTAAACCCATAATTCATAATTCAAAGCAGGACTCCTTCCTTATGGTTTGTTTGAAAAAATGTGTAAGATTGTATTTGAAAAAATTAAAATTAAATATGTATGTGATATAATTTTAAAAAAATGAATAACGTTCTGAGAAGCGACAACAATGTATGTAATATCAATGAAAAAATGATTATGTAAGTAATTTATTTCCTTTTACTAACGAAAAAAAAAACATCTTTGAAAGAAATTAATTAAAATTAAAAAATGTAAATTTATTTAAAAACAAAACAATCGGGAAAATGGCGATGGAACAAATAACAACTGAGTTCTTCTCCAGAAACAATTTGAATGTTATGTCTTCGAAGTACTACTTTTAGCGCGAAAATTTAAAAATTAAAAGCGCCGAAACAAAAAAATCTGATAATGGACAACGTAATGCCAATGAAGAAACATAAAAAAGCGAATTCTCAAAAACAATTGAACATTAAAAAATTCGAAAACACGTCACGCTAATTTAAAAAAAAATTATTTTGGACGGTTTTGGCGCGAAAATTCAAAAATTGAGAGCACCAAAACAAAACACAACAATTGAATAACGCTAGCCGAAAAGTGAGAACGAAGATCAGATTTTCTTATCGACGAAAACAAAAGAAAAGCAAAAAATGAGAGGGGAAAAAGTATTTAAAAAATAATAAACGATTAGATGATTTAAGGGTTGGTAGAACGAAGAAAACTACGTCCATGAAAACAATTGAATGTCTCTCTTTAAGCATCTAATTTCGGCGCGAAAATTTAAAAATTAAAAGCGGCGAAACAAAATAAGGAACTCATTCATCTGGTTAGAATACAAAACAATTTGTGAAAGGTTTTTGGAAAATTCAAATAAAACAAAACAAGTTGTAAGTAATGACAACAAACAAATGAGTAACGCAACTGTTCCGGATTCATATTCAGCGCTCTTTTTGTAGCGTGACGTCACATTTCTGACAGAATTCTATTAGAGAATGAACCACCTTCGGCGCGCATTTTATTTATTTTATTCTCTATCGATTCGTAATGTAATATACAGGGTGTTCCATTTAAGAAAAGTGTCTTTTTGACTCTATCTTATGAACGTAACGCTCAATTGTTTTTTTGACAGCGCCATTGTAATCAGCTTAAAAAGTACTACCAGTTAATTGCTAATTTAATCGAATTTGTAGCTTTTATAATAACAAAGTGCCGACTTAAGTTTAAACAGACTGTACAGGGAACCGAAATTCAAATCATCAACTGTTGACTTTCTTGAATGCAATCGGATGCATTTTTCGAAGTTACTCATCATCAATCGCTTGCCCCGACTATTTTCTATTGATGAAATTAAATCCGCCTTGTCTCTCATCGACTGCTGACGTATTTGAACGCACTTTGGCTTGCATATTTGAAGTCATTTTTTCCATCTTTCTGCACTGTTCGCATTCCACTCCGTACTCTCATAGATTAACGCCGCTTGCAACAACTGCTGCGATAATTTTTGTGTTTTTAATACTTGTTGGATTATCGAGATTTTATTATAAATCGATAAGGAGCACGAGTTCTGTAGAGTTTTGCGAGAGCAATTCGAGTTTCTCTATAAGAACTGATGACCGACTTCCTATACTTCTTGTATAGGTAACTGTCGAATTATCGAGGTTCTCATACATTCAGACTGTAATCGATAAAACAAGTCGAATTTACACTTGTATCAGATTATCGAAGTTTAGCTACATTTATATCTAAATAAGAGATGAAACACTGAGCAAACGAAAGGGTTACCGTAGGTTTATGTACGTGTCGGATTATCGAGGTTTTACTACATCGAGATGTGGATCGTGATCACCATTTATATTGCTCGAAGAACAGCGCATTTTCTTCAATTTACTACGTTTTATTACTTTTATGCTCGTGTCGGATTACCGAGGTGTACTCGTTTCTAGACATTCTTTTAGCAGAATTTTGCATTCCACTTCGTTTAGTGTGTTTTCCGTGCTTTTATAAATATTTCGCAGATTTAGCCAATTTTATTTATTTCGTTTCCTTGATTTTAGAAACGTGTCGCATTATCGAGGTTTGGCTATATTTAGGTCTAGAATGTAGGAGAGTTTTATATTCCATTTCGTCTTCCATGAACATGTCGGATCATCGAGGTTTAGCTGTGCTCAAATCTAGACGGTTAGAAAACTTATTTTGCAGTGTCCCGTTCGTTTCGATTTCGTTTACTTTGGTAAAAAAAATTTCCAAGTGCCGGATTATCGAGGTTTAACTGTAGTCAGTTCTAAATTATGGGAAAAATTGTTTCGTAGATTTTACCGTTCTGTTTCGTTGACTTTGTTCTCCGTGTTGCTTTTCTTGCAAGTGCCGGATTATCGAGATTTAGCTGTATTCAGTTCTAGGTCGCGAGGAAAAATTGTTTCGCAAAGTTTCCCGTTCCATTACGTTCACTTTGTTCTCCGTATTGCTTTTTACAAGTGCCGGATTATCGAGGTTAAGCTGTATTCAGGTCTAGATCGCGAGGAAAAATTGTTTCGTGGAATTTCCCGTTCCATTACGTTCACTTTGTTCTCCGTATTGCGTTTTACAAGTGCCGGATTATCGAGGTTTGGCTGTATTCAGGTCCAGATCGCGAGGAAAAATTGTTTCGCAGAATTTCCCGTTCCATTACGTTCACTTGTTCTCCGTGTTGCTTTCTTCGCACGTGCCGGATTATCGAGGTTTAGCTATATTTAGGTCTAGAGCGCGCGAGAAAACTCGTTTCGCATTTAATTTAGTTTTCTGTGTTGTTAACGTTTTTATGTGGGACGTACGAATTATCGAGGTTTCGCTGTATTCAGATGTAGATCGCGGGTAAACGAGATGTTGTCCCGCAAAGCTCCGTGTTCATTTCGAGATTGTTTAAACCTGCCTGGCGGAAAGTATCGTCCCTGCTTATTGAAACAAAGGAAGCTGTTTAACGCAAGCTCTGTGAAATTAATTTTTTTTTAAATTCCATATACTTTGATTAAGATTCTTCACGAAACAAGCGGAAATTTTCTCTACCGTCGACTTCCTTGCCCGCGGAAAATGAGTTTTCACACGGCCTCGGCTCGTAACTTCCTTCTCGTTCGTGGCGGAAAATTCCACTCTCGGCTCTTCCACGTCTCTCAGTGGGACTTTAAGTGAACCGCACATGCATAATTAAAAGATAAATTACGTAAAGCGTTGCGGAAACTATGCGAAGGTTGCGCCGCGCCGTTCTTTCGCGCGAAACTCCAGCGGCGTCCGTCGCCCGAAAATTTTCTTCGCTCGCGCCGATCTCGTCCGATTATCTCTCGCGCTGTAAATAATCGGGCCGTCGATACACCGGGCGTCCGACAAAAACACGAGATAACGGCGGCAGTTTTATAAGAGTGAGCGCCACAGTCCGTATTGTTCCAGTTCGCGGTGCACAGCTGATACGGCGGGAGCAGCAGCGCGATAGCCCGGAAGGAATTCGAAAAAAAGGAAAGAAAGAAAGGCGGAGGAGAGATAAACGCGAAAACCAGGCAACAACGCTGGGCTTCGGTGTTTTCATGCGGCACCGGCGGTCGACTTTCATGAATTTCGAAGAAGAAGGCCCCGCTTACCACAAGTGACCCGTAACAACCCACCACCACCACCATGAGAGTCATCTCCAGCAGCGAGAAGATCGCCCAGCAGGACGGCGGGTGAGTCGCTCTTTTGTTTTATAATACGAAACATTCTTTTGTTTCCCCGACTGACTTTTTTTGTCTCTTCTTTTGTTTTGTTTTGCTTTGCGTGTGCACGGCGCGGCGCGCCGTGTAGGCGTTGGAAGTGCAACATCGAATTTCTACCGATAAGCAAAAATATTTTCGCGTGATTCATACGTTTGTCGGTCCTGTCATTTTTTCTACGCATTTATTATTATTATTATTTTTTTTAGATATATAAAAAAGCGAATTCAATCGAAAACACTCATCAACGTAAAGTGCGTGACTTAAGCAGAAATAAATAAATTCGCGCAACAATTGACGTCGTTAACTTTCAACGTAAAGCACGTTTTTCTATTGAAATTAAAAAGGAAAAAATTACCCGTTTGATTCGATGCAAGAGAGCGCAAGTTTCTTTCGAACAAAAAAGCAAAAAAAAAAAGAATTGAATAACGCAAACGTTTTATTTAAAGCGAATTAAAACTCGAGCAGGCAGCTCGGAGTTGAAAGTAATAAAGCGATAAGGAGTTTTTATCAAGTTAAATTATCTTTTTTTTTGAAATTCACTTTATTTAATTAATTGATTAATTAAGTTAGAATTTTGTGCGGGCGAAAAAATCGAAATGAATTGCCCCGTAAAAAAAGGGGACGGCGCCCTTTAGTACCCGTGCGTAATTAATTAAAAAAAAAAACAGGTAATTTTGAAATTAATCGATGAATTTCAAAAAAGTTGCGGCGAAAAAGATCGGCGCAAAAAGAAATAAAAAAAAAAATCGGTTGTTGGAGGCTGAAAGTGAAGGTGGCCGCAGGCTGCTAACCTGGCAAGGCCTCGAAATGACGCCCACGCAAAAAGAAAAAACCTAAGAAATGTTAGAAAGAAAAGGTCCGTTGTGAAAGGATTTTATTTAAAAAAAAAATCGGGGGGGAAAAAGTCGAAAAAATGGGAAAAGTTAAAAATGAATAACACCATCGAAAAACTGACGGTGAAAATCAAGTTCTCGATTTCTATCGACGAAAAAAAAACCAAAATGAAAAGCAAACTTAATTATACTTATACAGGGTTGGGATAAAGTATAGATCCATGGAAATATTTCGGAAGTGAAATTGATGATTTTTAATGAAATTTTGTATGTACATACAGGTAAAGACATACGGCGCATACGAGGGACTTATTTTCGTTTCCATTAAACTTCTGGAAACGTCACCAACTTTTTTATTTTATCACAAAATCTTTAACACATTCACGACCGCAGTTAATTTCCTATTCTACTGAGAAACTATTAGTGTAATTTAATTAAACTATGTAATTTTGGGATAAGTGTTTCACTAAATTGTAAGTTGTCACAAATTTCTTACTTTTTTTAACCTGTCACTTCTTTGTGACACCGGTTTATCAACGAGAAATTTTTATTATAAACCAAGTGTCACAAATGCGTGCCACTACTTTTTCACGAAGAAACTGTCACCCAAGTTTAAATTAAATCTACTTGTCTCTACTTACCACGGTTCCAGGTGACAAGTCTGCCGATACTTAGATCAGCTGTGCCCCTGCTAGCTACAGTGGAAATGGGGGCAGGTTATCTTATACGGTGGTAAATTTATAAAGGGCGCCAGAAGACAATTTAAAAACAACTAATCGTAATTCGACTGGTCGACGTCTCCAATTGACCAAGTCGTGCAGAAAATGAAACTCTACTAAATAGAGACGAGACTATTACCCACTGTGTGTATGAAAGTAGAAATTAAAATCATAATTAAAGTTTATTACACAAGAGAAATGAAAAAGATATACAGTTTTAATAAACACTTACAATTGGCTGCTTATTTTAAACTTAAATTAATCAACGTAAACGCAGCGCAATTCGTGTTTCGTGATTCGCACTATCGGTTTATTCCTCACGAGTGAATAGTAAATTTAACAACCGATCCGTCCCGCAAACATGGGAGTAAAATTGAAAACCTAACCTTGAATTAGCGCGTTCAGACGCCCGTCAAAGTCAGTGACGTCAATCGAAGCGCAGGGGCCGGTGGTGAATCGTAACGCCCTCTACCAACCGCAGGGTGCGTCAACGAGCTGGCCCGTTCGGGATCCGCTTAGATCAAGATGGCGGCTCAAGTTTTCTCGATCGGATCTCGATACGACTATGGGCAGGAGCGCCCCCGGAGAACTAGGCCAAAAGATCAGGTCTAATAGCCTGCGCTGAAACTTGCGCCCAAATAGAGGAGCCAAGTAGGAAAACCAAGTAGAAAAAGCCTACATAGAAGAAATGATATGCGTTAGCGGCCATTGTCGATTGAGATGCGTCATTATATGTTACCTGAGAGAACTGGAGTCTCAGGCTTGGTACGGAGATTAAAACTACCTCCAATCGTTGTTCGGCAGTGTCGAATGATTTTCCAGCAAAGCTGCGATTGATTTCTTCTCTTCATTTGGAGAAGAATCCATGCAAGGAATCCGTTAATTTTATCACACACGAAAAGACACGTCCTTACGGCACAATGCTCGATCAACAAGAGAGAGAGAGAGCGACCAGGCTGCAAAATGAAGCAGGCCGCTTCGACGCGTAGGAATTACCGACGACAACCAATGGTAGGTGGCCTGAGAGTCACATGGGGCCTTCATGACCTATGAGAACTCAACGATCACAGTACGCAGGTGTTCCCCATAGCGATGTAAAGAAGGGGCATCAGGGTTGCCACGGTGCGAAAACGAAATGACTAGGCGGTAAATCGCCGCTACATTTTAGCGCCAAATTTAAATGTAACAAAACATCCTATTTGATCAAAATTTTTATTTTTTTGAACATTATAAGAGAGAATATTTGTTTTGTCGCAAAATAAGAAGTAAGAGTGTGAGATTGTCGTTTTGTATTTAGGTAAATAAAAAAATATTCTTATCACACTAAGCTTTTAAGAGATATTTTACGTATTTCGAAACACACTCACGAGTTCAGAACATTTTATGAAATCTTTGGTTGGTAGGAACCAGATGATAGTCTCACCAAATTTACAGTGGAGATGAGTAAGTACCTACGTAAGTATGTATATCTAAAACTTCCCTTTTATACTAGCAATAGTTATCCTTCAAGCCAGTCAAAAAAAATGTTTCTTTGGAACATGACTATTGCTAATATCCCACTCCCAAAGGAGTGTTATAAACAAGACGCCCTTCCACAGGATATCTGATAAAAATATCCTCTGCTTCCTACAAACCAAAGATTTCATGATGTGTTTGTTCCTAACTCAAGAAAACACAATGAAAGTGGCAGCGTAGCTGTCGAAATTTGTATCCACGTAAAAATTTACTGTGGTAAAAGATTTTTCATTTACTTATTAATATTTTTACAAATTTCTTTTATGCCATTCGGCAAAACAGGGCACGGCACATAATCCTACTGAGATTCCATCTCTTCCTCTACAGGACAAACATGTATACCAAGTCATTGTTCTCTTCTTTTTCTCGCTACATAGACGCAACTTTGGTAAGTTCATGTTCTTTTACTTTCTTTCTTGGGCGATTCACCTGCTTTATTTCAAGCAGTGCTTCAATTATAGAATCTCTAAACATTAGGTAAGGGACCTTTTTTTATGGATTTTATTATACAACCAATTACTATTCCAAAGGCAAATATCAAGAATATGAAAGAAAACCTTCATATACCATCTCGAAAATCTTTCGTGGTGTTGAGTAGTATGAAGTTATTTGGTCAAGTCGATCAACACCTGACATGTATTTATTATACTCTGACACCATTGGCGGCTTATTATTTACTGTTCCTCTCCTGTTTCTTACTGTTGTCATATCTGCGTTATGTTCTGTTGATATCATAAAAACCTCCCGTTTATCTTTCCACTTCAAAACTCTCACTTGCCCTTTTCTTCTCCACATTATATCTCCTTTCCTTATCTTTGTTGAAACAACCACTTTTGGAATCCCTTTTCGGTTTTTTCTTAAAGTTCCACACATATATGTTTTGTTGTCTAGCAAAAATTTTGCTATTTGCAAGCTGGAGTAATAATTGTCCATGTAAATGGCATGACCTTTTCCCAAATAGGATTCTGTAAGTTTACGCACTACTTCGTAAGCATGACCTTTTTCGTTAGTTACTGTCCCTCGACCACTATTACTAGATTTAGCAGGAATCCATCATAAGTACAAAGTTCGTACAGTTTTATTCCGTACTTACTAGCTTTGTTAGGGATATACTGTCTAAACAGAAGCCTTCCTCTCCATAACAAAAGTGCCTCATCTACAGACAACTGTTTCGAAGGATAATAAACATTATGAATGCTGTCTAGTACATGTGATATTACATTATTAATTTTATGTGTTAAAACGGACACTAAATATACGTACTAACACTTTAAGTTTCGCTATCGTTTGATAGCTTCTTCTGAAGTGAAAAATATAAACAAGGTTGTCAATAGAATTCGATCGACACAGATTAAAAAGTTTGATAATCTCATTTCTATAAGAGATAAAAACTTTTATATAAAATTTGACCAAAATACAATCAATAAATAGTTGTACTAAAACTGGGATTCCGTCAAATTTAAAATACGTTTTAAGTAGCTTAGAGTTTGGCATAAAATCCTTAGATTCAGCTTCCAAAATACAAATAAGAAATAAATTTTGCTCTAATTTTCTAAACTACGTTAGGAATATTGAGAGGTTCTTTTGTCTTGTAAAAAATTTATTAAAGAAACTCCTAACATTATTGTCACAGTAGCAGACAAAAGCAATGTTAATGTTTTAATTGACAATAATGACTATTTTTCCAAAGTTCAAATCATGCTCTCTGACAATATTACATACGTAGAATTAAATAAATTTCCAGCGTAAAACTTTCAATATTATTAAATTATATTATAAGTTAGAAAAATCTGTCGAAATTAGTAATAATATTGCTAAATCTCTTAAAGTACAGCATCCCACATTTCCTAAATAATACTGCATTCCGAAAATTCACAAACCTAACACACCTCTTCGTCCAATAGTTTCTACTGTTGGTTCTTCTCTATATTTCTTATCAAAATTTGTTTCAAAAATTCTTACTCAAGTTACTAGTAAATCAGAATACTTTATAAAAAATTCCTTTGAACTTGTAGAAAAATTAAAAAACATAGATATACCAAATAACAGTACTATAATTTCCTTAAGCCGCGTCCACACATATAACAGAACTTTGTAAGGTAAAGCCGCGTCCAGACATATAACAAAACTTTGTAACACAACACGTTCGCGAACGAGTTGGACGGTATTAAACGGTGCTGTGTAACGCTGGTGTGAAACATCGCTCTGCAACAAATGTGTTCTCGACGGCGTTCACTCAAATGTCGGTATTTTGACGACACATCAAAGAAAGATATATTTCATCGTAATTCCTTTTGTCAATTCGGAACTTACTTATTTCATTTTTTATTATTAAGAATAGGTAAAATTGAAAATTGTACAAATTATGAGATTTTGTTTAATTGACAGAATTGCATTATTAAAGAATTTTAAAAAGTTTTTGAATATTCTTCACAGGAATAGTCGTAAATAGCGAGCGCATGGCGATGCGCAAGCAAGACAGGGGTGCCTAATCAATTGCGTTCTTGATTCTTGCGAAAATACAGATTAATTATAACTCTCGAATCACTTATTAAATATTATGTGGATCATTTATTTAAAATTTGTTAATAATTTATAAATTGTTACCTATTTAATTGCATAACGCTATAGTTATTTCGTTTTTTTCTCATTTAGTCTAAGTTTAATGCAAGTTTTTTTAAGTGGCCCAGTTCGTTTGTTGAGTAGTATATAAGAACAACGAGAGATACAAAAGAGACCGAGAGAAAGGAAAAGGTAGAAATAGTGAAAATTGGATTCGGCAGAATGTATACATATAAACGTACAATGTACAATGAAAATAAAATAAAAAAAAGAAATAGTGGAGATAAAAACTAATGGAATATAACAACGACGAACACGAAAGCCATTAAATTCAAGGTTGCTAGGTTGACTAAATATGAAGAAAAGAAATAGAAAAAAGAAATAGAAAGAAAACTAGAAGAAATCACCAGAAAAATGGAAAGCTATAGAATAGACGTATTAGGAATAAATGAAGCAAGGTGGAAAGGCAAAGAAGAGGAAATATTAGAGAGGCAGAAAATAAAGCGCTAATAATATCTAGTTGATGACATAGTTACCAAGGCAAGAGTAAACCTAAATGAAAACTGTCATGTATGCTATGAAATAATAATTGAATATATGTATTGTCAATCTTGTTATTATATAAACAATACTAATATATGTTGATGTACTTCTAAAAATAAAGAAGCATATTACAAAAACAAACTCGCAATAATCCAATGCTGTGCCTCTCAGTAGCCGTGTTTGAAGATTTACATTACACTGAATAGTGTAATGAATGCATTAAAAAAAAAAAAAAAACATCATAATAATTGGAGATTTCAATGCTAAGATTAGTTCTAATAACGGTGGACTTGAAAGAATAATTGGAAAGAATGGCATAGGAGAAAGCAATTCAGTGTGTATCTACCAGCTTAAAAATAATTTTCTCAATAACAAATTATAAAATATTTTATTTGCAACAAAAGCAGCACCACAAAGAATTAGGCGTGTTCAAATATATAGGTACCCTAAATAAAAAATATATTAAAATAAATAAAACGAACATTTAAGTAAAAACTATTTACAATTTTGCCAATAAATAGGTGACAACTTTTTTTGTGATGACTTATTTTAGATATTATACAAGCAAATCGTCAGTGAAGTTTGTACTAATAAGTTTACACTAAGTTTATACTAAGAAGATTACATTTCAACACAAAATTTTTACTATAAACTTTACATTGAAAATGAGTTTTATTGAAACCAAAATTTAAATTTATTAAAAATATGAGAATGGTTCATCGTTTTAAATAATAAGAAAAATTAGCTGCATTTAAATAAATATGAGTTCTGTAGGAAATATGTTAATTGCTGTTTTCTTTTAGTTCTCAGTGTTTTAGTTAGACAACTGAAATATTTAATTATTTAAAAAAATTAAAAATTTTCACTCAAATTGGGTGAATTTGGGGTTACTTCGCAGTTCTAAACAACTTTTTACAGCAGTACAAGAAACCTCTAAACACCAAATTACAATTAAATGTCTCCAAAAATGAGCGAGTTTTGCTAAAATATTGATTATTATTGAATTATCTTCGAAAGGCCATAACTTTTTAATGAAGCAAAATTGTACTAAGATAAATTGATCTAAATCGATTTGTTTTGATCCAAAGAAGCCACCCTTGACGTATGGGCCATTGTTTACCGGACACTCAGTATATGTGGACGGGGATTTTCAATTTTTCTTGTAACATTTAAGCGTAATTTTTCGTCGAATATGAAAATTTGTTACGTTACAAAGTTCTGTTATATGTGTGAACGCGGCTTTAGATGTCGTTTCTCTGTTTACTAACATTCCAAAAGAGTTAGCTTCAAAAAGCATTCATGATAGATGGATAGAGATTAAAGATTTTACAGATATTTCCAGAGAAAATTTTTTAGAAATTGTTACTTTAGGTTTTGAAACATCTTATTTCGCTTTCAATGATAAATTTTATAAACAGATTTTCTGCACAGCATTAACTCATTACCTTTCAATTTAACTTTATATTTTCGTTACATCGATGATTAATTTTGCCTTCAGATAAAGTAAACTTTGCTTTAAGTAGATTTAACTCTTTCCATAATTTACGGTAGAAAAGTAAATTAACAATTCACTAAGTTTTCTAGATGTAAATATCATCAGACGTAATAACAAATTAATAACAAATTGGTTTCATAAACCTACGTGGTCAGGTAGATATATTAATTTTCACTCGTACACATCAGAAAACTATAAAATTGCAACAATTATTTCTTTAACAGATCGAGCTGTTTCACTTTCAGATAAACTTTTCGTTTACGATAATTTAAATTTAATAAAGAAGACTCTTGTTCAAATATGAGCCTTCTTGATTATGTCTGTGAGATCCTTAGCCTTAATTTTCATTTTGAAGCCTTGATCCCTAACCGAAAGGTCCTTGACCTCGGTTTTGAACATTACGTAACGATTTTACGGGTTCTATTAATTTTTATTTTAAAACGAAACACGAAATAGTTAATGAACTAATTTATTTAAAAGCGAATTAAATATAACACTAACACTAATTTATTTACAAGCTTATACCTAATTTATTTTAACAGCCGAGCGAAAGTCTAACGCGAACTTTAGTGCCGAAGCCTGTAATTCCTGCAATCCACTTTGCAACCTACAATGTTCATTTAACATTTCTCATTTCTCGTCTGCCTTTCAATAACTTCCGATACAATAGCTTCAAATTCTGTTTCATCAGGTACACTATTCCCGGCTTTGAGATTTCAATTCCTTCAGTTCTTCGCGTAGAGCAGCTACTGCAACTCTAAGCGCAGAGATTTCAGTAACTAGTTTTTCACAATTCTTGCAACTGTTTGTGTTAACCGTCGTAAACGATCACTTACAGTTCGAGGAATTCTTTTACTTGGCAAAATTCCAGACATTCGGACTCTGCACGACACTAGGAAACTACCACCGCACACAAAGAACGAAATTAACAGTAAACAAGTTCATCAGTCTACAACAAAACAATTCTTGTACTTTTGCTTTCGTACTTTTAAAACTGCATAAAATATTAGTTTACCGAGAGAGCACAAACCGATCGACCCGCACGTGACAATATCGGACAAACAACTTATGATAGGAAGGCTCTTGATTGGACGATCCTTGTCTTCGATTTTGGATAGTGAAATCCTCGTCCTTGATTGTCATAATCTGAATCTTGATTATAAGATCCTGTGACTTAATTACGTTGTGGATCTTGATTGTAACCTGCTGGACCTTGATTATATGAACTTGAGTTTTAATTCTAAGGACTTGCGTCTTAATAATCCTTTCCCAATCAATGTTGATTCATCGATAGATAATCCTTGTCCTCGATTTTGATTATAAGATCGTCGTCCTTGATTGTAATGCTTTAAATATTGATTATGACATCTCAGAACTTGATTATAGGCCAAGGCCTTGCAACCTCCTGGATTTTGATTATATGAGTCCGAGCTTGAATTCAAAAACCTGGGCCTGGATTACAAGCCCCCTGATCGTGTCTGTAAGATCTTTGGCCTTTTCCTCTTGAAGCCTTGATCCTTAACTAAAAGATCCTTGATCTAGGTTTTAAACATTAAATCCTTGTCCTCGACTTTGAATATGAGAGAGAGAGGCGATCCTTGCTTTCAGTTTTGATTGTGAAATCCTCGTCCTTGACTGTAATCATATGAATCTTGTTTATAAGTTCCCGAAACTTGATCGTAGACGTAAGACTTCGATCATAAAGTCCTGGATCTTTATTGTAATCTCCTGGATCTTGATATAATCTCCTGGACTTTGATTATAGACCTAAGACTTGTCACCAAATTTTAAATTTAATTTACTTGCCTCTTATTTACCACTGACAGAGGACAAGCTTCTGCTGACGAAACGTATCAGCTGTTCCCCAAGCTAGCAACAGTGAAGAATGGGGCGGGTTAATCAAGTTGGTAAAATTATTAAAGGGCGCCAGAAGACAATTCTTCAGCTAAAAACGTAATCGACCAGTCGACGTCTTCAATCGACCAGATCGGGCAGAAAATGAATCAACAATAAATACGGAGGCGAGACTTTACTCACTGGTGTGCGTGAACGCAGAAATTAAACTCGAAGTTAATGTTAACGCAATTTATTACACAAGTCAAAACAACACTTTACTCTATTACGACTGGTTGCATAATTATCTGCGGTAAACACAGCGCAACACGTAGTTCGAAATTCTTACCCGCGGTTTACTATTCACGAGCAAAAAATAAAACCGATCGGTCCGCAAAACGTCAGATTAAATTAAGTTGGAAAACCTAACCTTTTGACAGCGCGTCCACTCATGTGTCAGGGTCAACGTTACCAACCGAAGCGCGATGGTCAGTGGGTAGTTACAACGCCCTCTGTCGACCGCGAAACGCGTCGACAATTTGGTCCAAATTGGATCCGCTCGGATCGGCAAGATGACTGATCAGGTTTCCACGATCGTGTTACGGTACACAAGTCACAGGGCAGGAGCGCCACCGTAGAACTAGACCTAGAAGCCTGGACTAAAAGCCTGCGCCAGAAAACTGCGCCCAAACAGAAAAAGCCTGAATGTAAAGGGCAAAGGTTTCGTTAGCAGCCATTTTGATACACGCCATAGCACTTTTTACATTACCTGGGGCTAATACGTTCCCGGGCTTGGAATTGGAGTTAAAATTATCCCCAAATGTGTTCGATGGTGTCACGAGATCTTCCGGCACAGCCGCAAATGAGTTACTCCTCCCAAAGAGCGAGAACTCCGATAATTTTATTATGCACGTAAAACACGTCTAACTTGTAACACACTTCGAACAAGATAGGAATTCAACGAGGCGAAATTGTAGCAGGCGAAGGTTGCTAGGATACGAAACCGAAAACAGTCACGTGGTGTGCCATACGAATGAGCTTCGGGTAGTAAAGAGGAGGAATGCACGGTAGCCATCTGTATCCAAACGCGATTCATATATCACTTTGCCTCCGCGTCTTCTTTGGCGGGAGATTTGAACGTAATAGACTTGGGTCTTGATTATAGACCTAAGATTTTGATCATAAGGTCCTGAATCTTGATTGTAATCTTTTGGACTTTGATTGTAATCACCTGGATCTTGATTATAGGCCTAAGATTTTGATCATAAGGTCCTGGATCTTGAATGTAATCTCGTGGGCTTTGATTATAGACCTAAGACTTTGATTAAAATCAGCTGGATCTTGACTATAGACCTAAGATTTTGATCGTAAGATCCTAGATCTTGAGTGTAATCTCCTGGATCTTGATTATAAACCTAAGACTTTGATCATAAGGTCCTAGATCTTGATTACAGACCTAAGATTTTGATCATAAGGTCCTGGATCTTGATTACAGACTTAAGATTTTGATCACAAGATCCTGTATTTTGATTGTAATCTCCTGAATCTTGATTATAAACCTAAGACTTTGATCGTAAGGTCCTAGATCTTTATTATAGACCTAAGATTTTGATCATAAGGTCCTTGATCTTGATTACAGACCTAAGATTTTGATCATAAGGTCCTGGATCTTGATTACAGACTTAAGACTTTGATCATAAGGTCCTGGATCTTGATTACAGACTTAAGATTTTGATCATAAGGTCCTGGATCTTGATTGTAATCTCCTGGATCTTGATTATAAACCTAAGACTTCGATCGTAAGCTCCTGAATCTTGATTGTAAAACATCTCGACCTTGATTAGAGATCTAAGATTTTGATTGTAATCACCTGGACCTTGATTACAGACCTAAGATTTTGATCATATGGTCCTGGAGCTTGATTGTAATCTCCTGAACCTTGATTATATGTATGCAGAACCTGGAATAGATCTGACATGAGACAGTAAACGGAACTACGCTGACGTAAATGTAAAGGCCTTAGAGATGTGGCGGGTGTTAACTAAATGAAGATTCAAATAGGGCAAACCCCAAATGGGGCATTCGAAGTGCGCTTACACTGTCGTCTTGTCATTATTAACAGGTTCCGGCGTGACAGCAAAGTATACACGATTCATCTTCTTGATCGCCAATCGATTTTATTAATTCTCCTCGCGTCAAATCTCTATTGACGACAATCGCCGCTTATCGCCGCCAATACAGTACAATGGTTGCGCCCGAAGACCCGCCTGCGATAAGGAGGCCCAAATCTCGCCCAATTAATCTCGCGTTATCGCCGAATCGAAATTAGCTGCAAGTCTCAAAGGGCGAATTCAAAAAAGGCGGTGCGCCGAACGCCCGTTACTCAAGCAGCTATTTTCGGCCTTCACGTGTCGCAATAACAATAACAATAAATCATAACGAGCAATTTTTAAACTTTGAAGTAAATTAAATCGATAAGATTACGCGTTTCACTTAAGTCGATTAAGCCCCCGGTGATTTCGGTTCGTCGTAACACAATCACACATCGATCGTATATGTAGGACAGACTAAACTATGTATGTTTATTTTGGGATTTCTTCGTTTTGCATAAATATAAATCCTCGAAAGTGGACTTTGCGAGAAAAAAAAGCAACTGTAAATGCGCCGTATATACAGGGTTACTTTGAAATAGTCCGACGAGGATCGACATAGTTTTCAATGTATAATTGGATAATCTAAATGGCTTTAAAGTAGAACGAGAGTTAATGACAGCCACCACAGGTTTACCTATAATTGTGCGTGTGATTAACCTCTGTTAAGTTCGACATCTGTCGTCTAAACTGACTTATAAAATTAGTTGCATTTCTCAGGTGATTGAAGAAGTTACGGTCGTTTCGGAACCGTTCGAGGACTGTCAACGGTCGTTAGCTTTTCCGTAACACGGATAACCGTCACTTCTCTTCTTGATCTTCTAGCATTTACAAGTACATAATTATTATAATTAAAAAAAAATTGCGCGTAATCTGTGACGTCATAAAAAATTGAGGAAGACCCTGTATGTATATTGTAAGCGTGGAAAATTTTCCGCACGGAAACGAATCGGGCGTGCGACTCTCGTTTTGTCATTTTCGCCGCAATCTCGGCGATAATGCTTCGGGGGACTCGGCCGTAAATTCGCGAACGATAAAAATAATCGACGAACGCCGACGTCATCGCGTTCGGTGATTTTATCCTCAGCGCCGAGTAGTCTCTTCCGTTTGTTTGTTTGTCCTCGTAATGCTCTTTTAATAGATCGGCGCGAAGCCGCCGAACGAAGTCCGTGTATTAAAATAAATAAATAAATAGAAAGGCAAGGAAGAAAAACAAAAGAAGTGCGACGGCCAAACGAAACTTTGGCGACGCAACTAAAAATATACTGGGAAGGACTTTCGGCGACGCACCTAAAAAATAATAATAATAAAATAAGTCGAAGACAAAGAAAATGGGATTAACTTTTATACAGGGTGATCCAAAGAGCATCGCTCGATTTATTTTCTTATATCCCCGAGTAGTCTGGTAGTGTCAAAGGTTGAAAATTCGGCGACTGTTTTTTTTTTTTTTGAAATTTTAAAGAGGTTCGTTTTGACTGCGGTCCGACTAATTACAAAACTCGACTCTCATTGGTCTAGTTATGAATTGATTTATTTCGACTTCGGTCCGTGTGACGAGAAAAATGCGTTCGTTGGCTGTTCAAATAGTACAGCTTCAAACTGGCCTGTTTAGACTGCGGTTCGTGTAGTGCCAGTACGATAATGTACGTTAGATGTCGCCGGTTCCGTCGCATTTTGACTGCCACTCGAGCACCTCAATAATTATTTCGTTTCTTTAATCGTTGAGGTCTGCAAAGCGATTAGTTTTTTTTTGTTTTCGAGAAACAATAGACACTCGATTTGTCAATAAAAATTAACCGAAAATTGTCGTTTGTAATTTTGAATAAAACAAAAGACGATAAGGCGGCTCAAATTTCGTAATTTCCCAAAAAAAAAGTCTCTTTTCGACGAATTCGTTAAAAAAAATTGAAGATCGCAACGGTGAGCGTTTCGCATTTTCGGCCGAATAAAAGACGATTGCAATTGTACTTAATTTTTTTTTTTTAATGTGAACATTGAGAAGCCACTCGAATTTCGATAAAACAAAAGGCAGTCGATTATTTTTCAATAAAACTCAAAACTCTAAACTTTTGATGGCGCCGTTCGACGAAAATAAAAGAGACAAAACGGAGTAGCTACAATTTTGAGTTTCTTTTGCCCTTGCTGGCGATCGTCTTTTGTTTCTGCATTCGTAAACTCAAGAACAAACTTAAAGTGTTTGTGCTGTTTTCGACAAAGCAACGTAAACTCAAAAAAATGCTGGGGAGGCATTCGATGAAAACAAGAAAGAAAAGTGGAAGACAATTTTGAGCTTTTCTCTGTTTGTTGAGGATAGACTTTTGTTTCTCCTGACGTAATGTCAATATTTTTGTTTTCTTTCCGAGAAAGCAACACAAACTCAAAAAAAAATTGTTGGCGGTATTCGATGAAAACAAACGAGAAAAGCGGATGGACATACTTCAGCTTTCCTTCTGTTTATTGACGATCGTCTTTTGTTTTCACCACAAATTCAAAACGTTTGACAGCGACGTTCGACGAAAATACAGAAAGGGAAGAAAGCGGAGTACCATTTTGAGTTTTTTTTTTGCCTTTGCTGACGAACGTCTTTTGTTTCTCTGCATTCGTAATCTCAAAAACAAACTTATGTTGTCAAATCTGCGGAGTCATCTCAAACTTGAGGATTTTTCTGTTAACTTCTATATTCTACTAGAGCTCCTTAGCTACTCTACCTGCTTACTGGGGGTTGCCGGCCGGCGCTAACGGTTAATATCTACGAATTGGGTTACGGTTGAATGGCCCCGCTCTAAATAATAATACTTTGATTACGGCACGCGATCGTCGTGAATAGGAAACTACGTCGTGATAACCCGTTTTTTTGGTGGAGCAGCGAATAGCTCTTTAGAACAAGGAATTTGACACTTTGAATAAAACGCAACAATTAACTTTAATTGATTATTTATTGAAAAAAAAATGGGAAAAACGACGTCCACCTCTGTGGGATCGGAGATCGTGAGCGAAAAACCCTTGCGTTTGAGATCAATACAAATAAACAAAGATTACGATTTTCAGAAAGTACAGTCTAACTCGTTTCACAGATTTCACTTTCGAATATCGGCGCGATCTACTTTCTTTCGATTCACACCGTCGGTGGTGGTTTAATGTCTACACAGATGTTTGTTGGAGAGCTCTGCTCCTTAATCAGGTTCACAATTAATTGACTTCTAGGACTTCTTCTGTTCAATAAATCAACGCACAATGTGTCACCGTGGGACTACAGTGTACTTAATCAACGGAGTTAATTAACGAATTAATCAGATGCCGCCTTCAGCGATCAATTTGCAAGTAAATCAGTAGCAATCACCTGTTTTTCAGGGACTCCCGTGAGAGGTGTTGGGTACCTATCTCTAGCTAACCTGATTAAGACGGTGGAGTGTAGTGAGCCGAACTACTGCTACTCCCCCACCAGTGCTTTAATTAAGGTCGAAATAGTAGGAGCTTCTCGACTACTTTCGCCTTGCTTTTGAGGGCAGTACTCTGTACCCGCCTGCCTGGATCTCAGATCTCTCTGTCTGTCGCTCTTTCGCCGTCTAACCTATCTAATTAATTTATAGCGCGAGAAATCAGTTTTGACTGTTTTTTTTGTACTCCACTATGGGAGGTTTTGGGCTTGCAGTCTCTAGGCAATCGCTTCTAATTAACCGGCAAATCTCTCGGCAAAGACCACAGTTTGGCCCACGCACATATACAGGGTGTGAAAGAAACTTTGTTAAGAAGATGACTATGAATGGGTAGTTCAAATTGTTTGGTCTCGCGATTTACCTAAAGCCGTATAATCCGTGTCACATCCGCACTCTGTTCACTCTGATTAAAACACTCGCATCGCGGCGCAAGCATTTGTTTTTAATTGCCCTTCTTAACACACTGTATTTAAACCGTACCGAAACAAATTATTTAACTATAAAATGAATAAAGACTACAAGCGCTTAAGGAAAAACTAAACAACTAAACCAAATAGTCTAGCTTGAAGGTGACCTATTCAGACCTCGGTCCGTGTATCGAGAAAAACTCGTTCATTGTCTCCGACCCGTTTATTTAAATCATAAACATAAATTAGCTTCATTAAAAAAGTGTCAACTTCGAAGGTGTGCAGTGTTGCCAACTCTTTTGTACATATACATAGAGAGAGAGAAAAGAAATTACATAAGATTACACAAGAGCAATTTTGTTTGAGCGAGAAGCACCACATAAGTATAAAATGGTCAGACCAATGCAGTCTTACCACACCAAACCTGGTACTGAATGGTAATATTGTTACCGTAATTGTGAATAGCTTAAACTAAGCCGATTTGATTGGTTAAGAACTTTCTCTGTCTTATCCAAGTCTGCATTCTTAACCTAAATGGAGTTTACTTCGAGACGCACTCATCAATATTGTGCACTTGATGATGGCGCTGTTAAAATCGGTCATTACTTCGATGGGCAACTGTTTCTGACGGTTCCGAACTAAGCTGAAACTGCTAGTGGTACAAACTTCTAGCTGCGGATTGATTTGTTTTGATATCGGCCCGTGTATAGAGAAAAAGTCGTTTATTGGTTCTTGAACTAGTCTAGCTTGAAGGTGACCTATTCAGATCTCGGTCCGTGTATCGAAAAAAACTCATTCATTGTCTCTGAAAATTGCCATGCGAAAAGCCGTTCTCTTTAGACCTCATTACGTGTAAATAAATAGACAAGTGTAAATAAATGTTACATAGAATATCAATATAAATTAAAAAGACAAAATAAATAACACGCTTACTTCGCCTGAGAGGAAAAATAGTTTTAGCTTCAAGCCAGTCTATTTAGACCTCGGTTCGTGTTCCTGTAATTGTCGCTGCAAGTAAATAAACAGACAAATTTAAGTAAAGGTTACCTAGAAGATTAATATAAACAAAAAACAAATGCATCACGCTCACTTCGTTTGAAATAAAAAATTCCAGCAGCTGAAAATTTTCGAATTAATTATTCTGATTGGCTCAAAACATTTCAGAAATAATCTTTGCTTCGAGGCAGTTATCAACAGCCCGAAGGCGTCAAATACAAAACAAAATTAAACGAAGGGAGAAAAACAAAATTAAACGAAGAGAAAAACAAAATAAAATGAAATGACTGAAAGCAATACCAAATTAATAAATAAAATAATTACAATTTTGGGAAAATACTCCACTACACTTTATTCCCATAGTAATAATTATCAACACAATTGTTTCTTCCGTAATAAACTGAAGATTAAAGTTAAACTTTGGCTGAAATTGCGGGCGATAATGTCAATTAATTCATATATTTAACCTAATTTATTTCGACCTCGGTTCGTGTATCGAAAAGAAACTCATTCATTGGCTCTACTTTTAAATTGTTTAGACCTCGGTTCGAGTAGTGCTAAAACGCCGTCATTGGCCTATGATTGCAGCCAATCGGTACCGCCGCTGTTTTCTTTATCTTACACTTCACCAGAGCCGCTCTTGACCTTAAATAAATGAATTCGCAGATACTCTCAGTAGATGGCGATAATGAATTTCGCTTCAATTCATCTGTGCGATCCACTCTTGGCCTTAATTAAACAAATGAAAATCACTCAAATTTGGCATGAAAAACGTCCATCTGTACAACCGAATCGAAGCCTTTCAGAATCCCATAATTCTAATTCTTGGATACCGTCGGTAGATGGCGACATTTTGAATTTGTTAGATCGATGTGGGGGCAAAGTAAACTGATTTGTTGAACTTTGCCCAATTCCTTCACGGTTTACTTCAAACTAAATTCGAATTTACGTATCGACGGTTCTAATTCGCAGTTACTGTGGATAGATGGCGACACTTAGGATTCGTATGCGTCACTCTGGTGGAGAAACAAATTGACTCGTCCAATTCCACCACGGTATAGTTCGGTAAAGAAAGAATGTATGTGAATTAAAAAAAAAATTCTTGTTACTTTGGTTCTAACCACAGATACCATCGGTAGATGGCGCTAATAAACTCATCGATATTATGCACTTGATGGCGCTGTTAAAATCAGTCATTACTTCTTTGGGCAACTGTTTTTGACGGTTCCGAACTAAACTGAAACTGCTGGTGGTACAAACTTCTAGCTGCGGATTGAAACGTTTTGATCTCGGTCCGTTCATAGAGAAAAAGTCGTTTATCGGTTCTTGAAATAGTCTAGCTTGAAGGTGACCTATTCAGACCTCGGTCCGTGTATCGAGAAAAACTCGTTCATTGTCTCCGACCCGTTTATTTAAACCATAAACATAAATTAGCTTCAATAAAAAAGTGTCAGCTTCGAAGGTGTGCAGTGTTGCCAATTCTTCGATAAACTTAGTTGAAAACCCCCTAAATTAATACTAAATACGCCTGTCGAGTGTCGAAAATACTTGTTAAATAAAATCGCTCATTCAACCGTTTCATTATTTTATCGATAAATACCCAAAATTCGGCTAATTACGCAATGGCTAGCAAGCAACTTAGATTAGGTATCAAGCTGCGCCATCTAGCGACCTGGGGGCGAACTAAAATTAAAAACGCGCGCCATTTGAAACGGATCCGTTCGAACTCTTTCATCCAACGGCTTTGTTATCGCCGTGCAGATAAAATCAGGAGTGGGAACTTCACACTTGAAACATCGATTTCGTAATTTTTCCATGTTTTGAACGTTCCGCAATCAGCGCAGCAGAACGCATTAGATCGAGTGCCCATTGTCGTCTCATTCTCATTAAACCCATCGAATTCAACAATGTTTTTCTGCGATTAACCCGATACGACTACAACAAACATTTATTCGGATGTTATCGGGTCGAGATCGAACCACTTTTTTCTGGAATGGGAATGTGTGTCATCGCTGATTTACGTCCTTGAAATTTTGATAAATAATAATTAATAATAAAGTGCACTTATCCCGCACGTCAAGACCTTAAGTTGGTCGGATTCGCACGTGACATTTTTGCGGGAGCTTTCGATTTCTCATCGGATATTACGTAAGCCCCCTGTACATACCCGAGCAATAGAAAGGTATATAGGGTATCACGTGCGCGTTCCGATCACTTCACAATGAGATTCTTGGTAAAGCACGAGACGATCACCTAGAAAGTACATGACATTAAGTCGTTAAACAATCGAGAGTCGTTAGGTTATCGAGAGGAGCGCACCTTTAATCTGATGGGAGATTAGTTTTTAATTACCACATTCCGATGTTGTATGTTATTGCCTATCGTTGTATATAATCGAATGAATAAATATTTACCGAGCGGATTTATTAAAGGCGGGATTCGATTTGAGCGAAATTGAATTAATTGATCGCGGTGGTCACGAGTGCTTCCCCTAATTAGGTCAGTGCCGTTAATTGTTATAAAATGAGCGTGCGTCGCTCGTCTGCGAACTAAACGAATTGTTTATTCCAGCTCGTTTACAGCTGCCGTGTTTGTTTGGACTTATGTAAGTGCAATAAAAACATCACGTGCCGAGCGTCTTCGTCACGGGCCCCGATCATTTCGGGTGGTCATGAACGCGATGGTGAGGAGGGGGCCTAATTTTAATTGACGCGTTCCGCTAGCTGAGCCCGTCATTTGCAAACAAACGACTTCATTCGGGTTTTCGGTTTGGATTGAGCGATTAAGATTGTTCGGGTAATTATGATGAACGCGCTCGCGCGCGAGCTAATCTCGCGATAATGTTGTGTACATAAATAAATTAATATTTATTGAGTTGATGATGTTTTCGACGACGTGTCACTCATTTACAAAGCTTCCGCGTACTTCATTAAAAAACAGATTCATTTAAATAAAATTATACCAGGTGTGAACATTAGGTAAATATTGTTGTTACGAAGCAAAAAATATTTACGAAAAAATACAATTCGTAATGAACCGAAGCTTACTGCTAAGAATTTCCAAAGAGTCACCCAAATTTTATTGCTTCAATTAGACATGCACTACCGTCATGCATCCGTCTATGCTACCGCTACCTGCCGGCGCTATTTTGTTTACGGTTAAACGACCCTCCGGAATCCGCAATAAACTGATAATATTTCTACCTCGTGATCGTCACTGCAGCCCTGGCCTTACGTTGTTGTAACCCAATTCTTTTGGTGCGTCGGTGAATAAACTTGAGAGATTAAAGGAACTAAATACGTATCAGGAAGCACAGTAGAATGATGACAGAGAACCAGGAGTGCAATTTGAGCAGGGCCTAACGTTATAAATTCTTATGACTCGCGCTGGGGGTTTTCATTCTTCGAAAAAGGACCGCGGCGCCCATCCTGATCCCACCCGGCAGCTGTAAAGTTCTAAGCGTCTGAACACGCGTTTGTTATTTACAATTGAACAGTAATAACCGATTTTGTTTTGAAACACAAATCCGCGACCGTTTCAGAACTTCTTTTTTTTCTTTTGTTAAATGCGAAAACTGAAAAAAATCTTCTTAACCGAGAAACAAAAGAGAATCGATCTTTGTTTGTAAGAAAAGGAAAAGCTGGAAAAAATTCTTAACACATCGGAATACAAAAAAAATGGTCCAGATCGGAAGACAAAAGACGATCGATAGTTAAATATTGATTTTTTGTCGATGTTGTCCATTTTTTTTTTCAAAACTGAAAAGAAAATTTCTTCTTAAAGAGAAAACAAGTATTATTTTTATTGAGAAAAATGAAAGCTAAAAATTTTTTTTTAATTTTATAAAAAAGCTTAAGAAATTTTACATTCGCTTTATTAATAGTAAAATAAAAAGGTAGGAAAAAATTATCAACAAAAACGTCCTTGGCTCTGTACACATAAAAAAATCGGCTAAAAATAGCCCGGCTCAAATTCCCCCCCAGAAAATGACACGCAATAAAAGACTCAAGATTAAAAATCTTTGTTCTTTCAACTGCTCACTCACATAAACAAACAAAATATTAATAGTCAAGGCGAAATACATATTATGTTGTATGTATGTAGGTATGTATGCAAGTAAAACGCTGAATTTATAATCTGTCACTTGTTTTATTTTATATTAGTGGAATTTCCTGCAAATTTGGAAAACCTGCGACGCGGCCGTGATAACGGATGGTCCTTCAACTTAAAAAAAAAAATGCATTTGTTTCTTGTAATAGTCACGCCATCTACATATGAACCAGCCGACGATTCCAGTCTGGCTTAACGCCGATCTATTCAGACCTCGGTCCGTGCGTCGAGAGAAAGTCGTTCGTTGGCTCTGGAAATTGTCGAGCCTTCTCTATTTAGACCTCGGTTCGTGTCCTGTTAGTCTACAGTTTGTTCCATCAGTAGTTTCACCTTGAGAATACAATAGATAAGTTGCAAACCACGAAGTCTTTATTAATTATTAATTATTAGGTGTAGAACAAAATTAGAAAAAATATGAAATATAAATTTATTCAGACCTCGGTCCGTGCGTCGAGAGAAAGTCGTTCGTTGGCTCTGGAAATTGTCGAGCCTTCTCTATTTAGACCTCGGTTCGTGTCCTGTTAGTTTACGGTTTGTTCCATCAGTAGTTTCACCTTGAGAATACAATAGATAAGTTGCAAACCACGAAGTCTTTATTAATTATTAATTATTAGGTTTAGAACAAAATTAGAAAAAATATGAAATATAAAGACAAGGCAAGTTTGTCCGGCGGAAGAACCGGCTCTTACAACTAACCATGTTACGTACTTTCGACTAAATTTATTTATGGTCGTTTATAAAAAAATTTTAATACAAACCAAAAGGGAAAAAATTCTTGTAAATTTGTACATGCATATACATAGAGAGAGCGAGAAAAAAAATTACATAAGATTACGCAAGAGCAATTTTATTTGAGCGAGAAGCATCACATAAGTATAAAATGGTCACACCAATGCAGTGTTACCACACCAAACCTGGTACTGATTGGTAATATTGTTACCTTAATTGTGAATAGCTTAAATTTGATTGGTTAAGAACTTTTCCTGTCTTATCCAAGTCTGCATTCTTAACGTAAATGGAGTTTACTTCGAGACGCACTCATCAATATTGTGCACTTGATGATGGCGTTGTTAAAATCGGTCATTACTTCGACGCGCAACTGTTTCTTTTTGGCGGTTCCGAACTAAGCTGAAACTGCTGGTTGTACAAAGCTCTAGCTGTGGATTGATTTATTTTGATCTCGGTCCGTGTATAGAGAAAAAGTCGTTCATTGGTTCTTGAAATAGTCTAGCTTGAAGGTGACCTATTCAGACCTCGGTCCGTGTATCGAGAAAAACTCGTTCATTGCCTCCGAAAATTGTCAGGCGTCAAGGCGATCTGTTTAGACCTCATTTCTTGTAAATAAATAGACAAGTGTAAATAAATAGACAAGTGTAAATAAATGTTAATAAATAATAATAATAATAAATTTAACGCTTGCCAAATAAAAGTTTAAAATGCCCGAATGTGTCGTTGACTCGTTGCTAGGGTTTCGCCAATATTTTGCACTAAAATGGCGGCTGAATAAAATTAAAACTTTCTAAAATTAAGATTTGACATTTATGCAATTTTTGACGTAAAATAAAACAATAGACGATCGATAAATAAAGAAATTTTATAAAATTATTATTATAAAATAAAAAAAAAATAAAAATTTAATTAAATAAAATTAGAAAAAAATAAAAATAAAAGAAATCTCATGAAATAAAATGACAAAAAAATAAAAATTAAAAAATTCTCATTCAATAAACAATACTTTCTACTTTCTATAAAATTCCAAAAAATTATAAAAATTACAAAAAATCATAAAATAAAAAAAAATTAAAGTTAAAATTTTTATTAAATAAACAAAACTTTCTAAAATTAAGATTTCACATTTATGCAATTTTTGACGTAAAATAAAACAAAAGACGATCCAGAAATAAAGAAAATTTATAAAATCATTATTATAAAATTTAAAAAAATAAAAATTTAATTAAATAAAATTAGAAAAAAATAAAGGAAATCTCATTAAATAAAATGACAAAAAAAATAAAAATTAAAAAATTCTCATTCAGTAAACAATGCTTTCTACTTTCTATAAAATTACAAAAAATTATAAAAATTACAAAAAATCATAAAAATAAAAAAAAATTTATTAAATAAACAAAACTTTCTAAAATTAAGATTTGACATTTATGCAATTTTTGACGTAAAATAAAACAAAAGACGATCGAGAAATAAAGAAAATTTATAAAATTATTATTATAAAATTAAAATAAATAAATAAAAATTTATTTAAATAAAATTAGAAAAAATAAAAGAAATCTCATTAAATAAAATGACAAAAAAATAAAAACAAAAATTCTCATTCAATAAACAATACTTTCTACATTCTATAAAATTACAAAAAATTATAAAAATTACAAAAAATAAAAATAAAAATAAAAAAAAAATTTATTAAATAAACAAAACTTTCTAAAATTAAGATTTGACATTTATGCAATTTTTGACGAAAAATAAAACAAAAGACGATCGAGAAATAAAGAAAATTTATAAAATTATTATTATAAAATTTTAAAAAAATAAAAATTTAATTAAATAAAATTAGAAAAAAATAAAAATAAAGAAATCTCATTAAATAAAATGACAAAAAAATAAAAATTAAAAAATTCTCATTCAATAAACAATACTTTTTACTTTCTTAAAATTACAAAAAATTATAAAAATTACAAAAAATCATGAAAGTCAAAAAAAAATAAAAGTTAAATTTTTTTTATTAAATAAACAAAACTTTCTAAAATTAAGATTTGACATTCGTGCAATTTTTGACGTAAAATAAAACAAAAGACGATCGACAAATTTATAAAATTTAAAAAAATAAATATAAAAAAATCTCATCGAATAAAATTAGAAAAAATAAAAATAAAAAAAAATCTCATTACATAAAATTACAAAAAAATAAAAATTAAAAAATTCTCATTAAATAAACAATTAACAATACTTTTTAGTTTGTATAAAATTACAAAAAATTATAACAATTACAAAAGATTATAAAAATTAAAAAATTCTCATTAAATAAACAAAACTTTCTAAAATTAAGATTTGAACTTTAGGCAATTTTTGGCGTAAAATATGTATGCAAAACAAAAGGCGATCGACGTATTTATAAAATAAAAAAAATCTCTTGGAATAAAATTAGAGAAAAATTACAAAAATAAAAAACTAAATAAAATTACAAAAAAATTACAAAAATTAAATAAATTCATTGAATAAAGAAAACTTTCTAAAATTAAGATTTGATATATAAAATATATAAAATTAAAAAAATATGTAAATATAAAAAAATCTCATTGAATAAAATTACAAAAAAATAACAAAAATAAAAAAAATCTCATTAAATAAAATTTAAAAAAATAAATACATATTAAAAAATTCTCATTAAATAAACAAAACTTTCTAAAATTAAAATTTGAAATTTGTGCAATTTTTGACGTAAAATAAAACAAAAGACGATCGAGAAACAAAGAAAATTTATAAAATTACGAAAAAATAACGAAAATTAAAAAATTCTCATTAAATAAACAAAACTTTCTAAAATTACGATTTGACATTTGTGCAATTTTTGACGTAAAATAAAACAAAAGACGATCTAGAAATATAGAAAATTGATAAAATTACAAGAAAATAAAAATTAAAAAAAAAAGTTGAGTTCAAAATCGGTAGATCTACCGAATTATCGGTAGAGTTGGCAGCACTGATCGACAACGTGGTTTTGGGTGTTAGTTAGTTACTTTAGTTTTTGTCGACTTCCGGCTTTAAAAATTTAAAAATTAATCTGTTTTTTTTTTCTTCCTTGAAAATACCCATTTTTACCCATGTATTTTTTTTTTATTCGCAAGGTTGCTTAAATTACCCGTAATTCGAGTAATTGCCCACACATTGGCAACCCTGTGTGTGAATTACCATACAAAGGGAAAATGGGCGCGCTATTTGAATTAGTTATTTAACGTTAACTTACGTTAAACGTTAAAATTACGTGGCCCCATTCATTTTCCATTGGATCACCTGATCTTAACGTTTACCGTAAGTTAACGTGATGGTTGCGATAACTCGCTATTATTCTGAAAGCGATACGTGAGAATGTGTACATATAGTGATGAGTAGAACGTTTATTGTTTTTATCGCGTTAAGCTACTGCGGACATTAGAGAGTGTTTTCATATTAAACGAGGATTACATCTGCGAAGCCGCCGAGTTCGTAACAATATTGTTTCAAAGACTTTTTGCTGTTCCACAGAAAAATACACTGTTCGGTGTTATCGACGATTTACGATAACGCTGTTTTTTTTTTTTTAACGACGGACGGTGCACGTTTACCTTAGCAAGCGAATTTAATGCCGAAAAGTTTCCGCTCGAAATCGACGAAATTTTCCGTTCGCCACTCGTACGAAAAACAAAAATTCCTTCACAAATACGCAATAGTCAAATAATGAACGATACAGATAATCGTCCAATCACAGTCGCGAGATGATTCGTTCCGTTATCATATCGCACAGCACGTAACTATTATCGGGATGTTTATTCACTAGCCGCGTCCATGTTCATGCAAAAAAATAAATAAAAATAAAATTATCTTCTAAAGGGATCACATGCTTTCCAAAGAACCCGTGACTTTGTTTTTCTTCTTCTTCTTCCTCCTCTTCTTGCGCTTGATCGGGGCGGCTTGCTCGTTTGTTTTTCGCGTGCGTTCGCGCAAGAAGGAAGTGTTTTTGGTAAAGGCCATGCTGAGTGAGCGCTGCGCGTTTGTGTTTCGATGACCGGTGAAAAAGTGAATCGGAAAAACGCACGATGAATTCGAGTGACGAAACGCGGCCCCTCTTGATCAAGAAGACCATTTATTACAGGAGGTACCTACTTACTCCTCATCTCGTAATTTTTTCTTAAACATTTTCGTTTCGTGTCTTATCGTGGAACTCTTCGCTTGTTTCAGTTTTCAAAATGGCAAACTTCATTCTGACCTGCAAGTGGAAAGACCCGTTTACAAACAGGAACAGCTCAACCAGGCGTCCTACTATGAAAAGCCATCGACGAGCTGTAAGTAACTATGCACATATGTACATACCGAATGTTTCATTAAAACTTGAAGAAGAAAAAAACATCGGAGGCACGTCACGTCAGTTAACATGACATGCGCGTGCGTTTTCATTGCAAAACGGAACGTGCGGTATGTACCGGTTGTTTCATTAAAACTTGGACGAAGGCGGAGACAAGTCCGCGTCATAAAACGAAATAAATAAATATTGAATTTCTCGTTGACAGTCAAAGACGTTATCGGCCACAAATTGGAAACTTTCAATGCCATTTCCTGCTGCACCAGCGCCATTCCGGTCCTGCAATGGATACGTCACTACCGCTGGAATAGGGACTTATTTTGTGATATTGTCAGTGGGATCACGGTGGCGATAATGCACATACCACAGGTAGGAGAATCGTATTACTAGGGCTGCGAAAATTTATCGATATATCGATAATTATCGAATAACGATATTTCCATTTTCGGTTATCGATATATCGATATTATCGATTGATTTTTAGAACGGTTGATTGAGTTTTATCAATTGTTTCCATGGTAGTTATCCTGAATCGAGCGTTTGTTTGTTAAGACACGCCCTCTTTTCTCGGCATACCTACAATTAGGTAATTGAAGACAAATGCGCGTGAGAGATGTCCGTTCGTTTTCGACTCAAAACGAAACATACGGTACATGCCACCAAGTGTCAAACAATAACTTGCAGTCGTACTAAAAGATTGTTAAAAAATCCTCACCGAGTTAGTAGAACATCAGCTGATCAGCAGCTCAAAATGAATAAACTGACGTCCGTCATTAAATCACAGTCAACTCCAATTTTTTAATGAATGAAGACGGTTTGAATTTGGTGCCGGAGTTGTTATTTCACATTTGAGTGTGGCCAGCCTGAGAAAAAAAGCGACAAGTTGTTTTCCATTTCTTTAAACTCTACCATTCGTTTGGCTTTCTTTTTTAAATCAAAAACCGTTCACCTATTCCTACTAGAATAAACTTGACACGCCACTGATTAAAAAAAAAAAAAATTAAAGGAAGGCGGTGTTGCCAATATTACAATAATTTTCTGCAGCGCCAAATTCAAATTGTCCTCGATTACAAAAAAAAAGAAATACTTTTTATTATTTTCTTTTAAATAAGTGAGAATTGAACCGTTTCAAATTTTGTTAACAGATGGCAGCACGTGACGAAACGTTTAGGCGATAAACAAACGGATAAAATGTTTTTGACTCAAAAGAGTTTAGTTTTCTTCAATAGAAATAAAAAAAATTCTTATAGGCGAGAGGGGGAGAGCAAAAAAACGCGTAGAGTTCCTCAACCCCCCCTTATAGTTCCAAAAAATTGCATAAAACAAATTATTAATTTCATAAATTTCATTTCTCGATCGTTTTTTGTTTTATTTCACGTCAAAAATTGCGTAATAATTGTCAAATTTATTCAATTTTTTTCTTTCAATTTTCTCGATTCATTTATCGATTCTCTTTTATTTTATTTTACGTCAAAAATTGCACAGTTGTCAAATGCTTATTACAACAAAAAAAAACGCTTTTTTAAGTGAATGAGAATTGAACCGTTTCAAATTTTGTTAACAGATGGCAGCACGTGACAAAACGTCTAGGCGATAAAAAATGAGAAAATTTTTTTGACTCGGAAGAGTTTGATTTTCTTTAATAGAAAGAAAAAAAGATTTTTAGAAGGAAGAGGGGGAGAGCAAAAAAAGGCGCGTAGGGTTCCTCAACCCCCCCCTTTCAGTTCCAACGGTGTTAGAAAAATTACATTTTTTTTAAATTAATTTTATTGATTTTCTTTATTTCTCGAACGTTTTTTGTTTTATTTTACGTCAAGAATTGCATAATTGTCAAATTTATTCAATTTTTTTTTAAATTTTATTGATTTTCTTGATTTTCTTGATTTTCTTGATTTATTTCACGATCGTCTTTTGTTTTATTTTAAGTCAAAAATTGCATAATTGTAAAATTCATAGTATTTTTTTTTTAATATGTTACTAATTTTCTAGATTTATTTATCGATCGTCTTTTGTTTTATTTTACGTCAAAAATTGCATAATTGTCAAATTTGTTCAATTTTTTTAAAATTTTATAAATTTTCTTTACTTCCCGATCGTCTTTTGTTTTATTTTACGACAAAAATTGCATAATTGTCAAATTTATTCTATTTTTTTTTAATTTTATAAATTTTCTTTACTTCTCGATCGTCTTTTGTTTTATTTTACGACAAAAATTGCATAATTGTCAAATTTATTCTATTTTTTTTTAATTTTATAAATTTTCTTTACTTCTCGATCGTCTTTTGTTTTATTTTACGACAAAAATTGCATAATTGTCAAATTTATTCTATTTTTTTTATGTTTTCTTTACTTCTCGATTGTCTTTTGTTTTATTTTACATCAAAAATTGCATAATTGTCAAATTTATTCAATTTTTTTTTTTAATTTTATAAATTTTCTTTATTTCTCGATCGTCTTTTGTTTTATTTTACGACAAAAATTGCATAATTGTCAAATTTCTTCTATTTTTTTTAACTTTATAAATTTTCTTTATTTCTCGATCGTGTTTTGTTTTATTTTAAGTCAAAAATTGCGTAATTGTCAAATTCATACTATTTTTTTTTTTTTAATATTTTACTAATTTTCTAGATTTATTTATCGATCGTCTTTTGTTTTACTTTACGTCAAAAATTGCACGATTGTAAAACGTCTAAAAAAGTACATACTTTAATTTTAAAAAATCGACCCAGTTTTGTTTATTCGGAGAATTTTTTATTATTGTAATTTTTTTGGTTTTGTAAATTTTCTTTATTTTTCGATCGTCTATTTTTTAAAAATTTTGTTAATTTTCTTCGATAGTAACAAAAAAAATTCTTAGAGGGGAGAGAGGGGAGGAAAAAAAGACGCGCAGTATTCCTCAACCCCCCCCCTTTACTGTTCCAACGGTGTTAAAAAATAAAAAAAATAAAATTCTTCGTGCTAAGCCAAAGAACGGGGATTTTGAGCACAAAACACATCATTTTATGTTTGAGTTTAAAAACCACTTGATCATTATCAGTCAGCTCACTTGACAGCTGTCAAAACTGACAGTTCATTTAATGTCTTGTTAACGTAATTTTTTATTTTTTTTGAAAGGGTATGGCTTATGGTTTATTGGGCAACGTCCCGCCCGTGGTCGGCATCTACATGGCGTTCTTTCCGGTTCTGATCTACTTCTTCCTTGGTACTTCGAGACACGTCTCGATGGGTCGGTCTTCGCAGCAAGCAAACTTGCAAAGGTTAAAAAAAAACTGAACGTATGTTTTAGGCACGTTTGCCATAGTTTGCCTGATGACGGGCACGGTCGTGTCGACGTACGCGAGCGACGAGCACGCCCTCAACGGGAACGGCACGGCCATCCCGGACGGGCCGAGTTACACGCCCATGCAGGTCGCCACGAGCGTCACCTTCACGGTGGCAATAATACAAGTAGGTATAACTTTGAGGGTTGCCCTCTTACAGGGACGGACTGGCTTTCGAAGTCGCTCGAAATTTTCTGTTTTGGTCGTAAACGTTGTAACAAGGAAAGTCCCCCCACTCCCTATTTTAGTTTAGTTAAAGGTCTGTTCCAACAACGCTCATCAAAGTTTTACACTTGACAAAGTTGTCAAAATCGATCACTATTTCGGTGGGTAACTGATTATGACAGTTTCGAAACGGTCAGAGCTTAAGTACCGCGCACGAACAGCAGCCATTTTGGATCCAAGTTTAAGCGGTAAATTTAATACAATACAATTTAATACGAAATCAATATGCGCAAGGGTAAGTACTTAGCAAACTCGCCAAAAATAATATACCCTGAAGTCAATAAAAAAATAACCTAAAAAATACGTCTTCGTTTTTATAAACATCTGCAACAAAATCGATGGACATTTGTTTTAGTTTCTTCTAAGTAATAAAAAGCGACGACATTTGGATGTGAAGCGAAACGGATCCTTCTATTTGCGTAAACGGTTGATTTCGCGTCGAAAGAAAAAATCGTTGAAGTCAATTTTCTTTTGTGTTACGGTTGAAAAATTCATTTAATTTATTCATAGTAATTGGCAGTCGCCCTGTATTTGTGCGGGAAGCCAAACTTCAGTATGCGTACGTGATTTTTGCCGTTATTTAGTCCTACTGTATCTCTCCATTTCACTCTGTCGTCCGGCTAAAACCGATTTCATTCGTAACGACCCGCGTCTCAGCGCATAGTTGGAAAGAACTTCACCCCTCAGCTTCGCGCTCTTTCTTTCAATAGCGCTCGTGGCGTGTTGAACTTTTGCTTGTGCTTCTCTCATGTCATGTGGATTTTGTGATTGAAACCTGAAAGGGAATCTTCTCCGAGATTTGTTAAAAGCACGCCGAGCGAATTCAAGCTCATTTTTAAGCTTTTCTAAAGCCTACTTCCGGGATAAGGAATAGGTATGTCTCGTTGGCAATTCTGTGCGTATGTTCTCTCTTTTCTGCTAGCCTTTTAGTGGTGGTTTTACCTCCGCGACTTATTCGACATCCCTTCGGGTGAAAGAAAAGGCCGGAATCGGGTTGTGAAAGGAGTAAGTTCCCCGCCATCACGGCCTCCCTCCCGCCCGTGAAAGTGGACCTGACCTTCCAACACCTCGGCCGAATTACGTCATTGGCAAACCTTACCGCCGTTGCAGAGCGCTCTCTCACCTCTGAGAGCTGTTTGCCTTTACGCCGGATTTTGGACACAAGGTCGGAAAGATTATTAATTACTTTCAGTTACCTTTTGGACGTCTCATTTTAACACGACGGCGTTGTTATTTCTTTATTTTATTTTTCTTGTTAACCAAGTGCTCTTTTTTTATTTACGTTAAGGCGTAGCGTAAACGAGGAGCAGATCTGCTTATCGGCTAAACTCCAACCCGATTGTTGTTTGACAGATAGCATTTGTTCTTGCGAAAAGACTTCTGTTCCTTTTTGTTTTGGGCGCGAAGAAGCGAACGGAGTAGCCTTCTCTCACGTCATAAACGGTCGATTGTCTTTTGTTTTTCTTTTTTTGTGTCTTTCGCGACGAACAAAAGAATGACAAATAAAAAATTGTATACCTACCTACCTACCGTAATGTCTTCTTTTGTTTTTCAGAGAGTCAATTGACTTTTGTTTTTTCTTTGGACGAAAAAGCGAAGTGCAGCTTTTGTTCATATCGGTCGATTGCCTTTTGTTTTTTGTCCTCCTGTTTTTTGTCTTTCGGCGTAGGAAAGAATTTTAAAAAAAATGGCGGCGGTCGTCCTTATTTTAAACATCTGTTACGCAATCGACAGTCGTTTGTTTTATTCTTTTGTTGTAATATGGAAGCTTTTTTTTTCTTTCAAGGAAAAAGGAAGCCGTTTTTTGTCGAGAAATCGACCGTCTTTTGTTTTTCTTTTTTTTTTTCTCCGACTAGGAGACCGTAGGAAGGGTCTGGGGTGAAAGTTGAAGACTTTTTAACCCTTAAGCATTTAACCAAAATAAAACTGTGAAAATTTAGAAAAAACTGCAGTAACGGAGTTTGCTACCACCACCGGAGTTTAAGGGAATTCCGGACCCTACAACGCTTATTTAAATTACACGGTTAATAACCCTACGGAGGAGGTGTCACCGAATTTACTTTAAACTTGACAGCTTCAGCCTTACCTTGACCAGGTTACAAATTCTGCGCTGTATTTTCCACCAGCTTTCCCCTCGCTAGCAACAGTGAGTTGGGGGTGGGCCTAATATGATGTTAAATTATTAAGGGCGCCAGGATGGATCTTCCCAGCTGATAACAGACAAACAACCTCGTCGGTATCCCCGAACCGACTTGATCGTGCAGAAGGCCAAAACAAAAATAGAGGCTACACTTGACTCACTGGTACGTGAAAGAAAATTCGGTCTTCAAAGGCATGCAACGTTATGAAATTTTATAAATTGATAATAAATCAAACAATCGAACTCATGACTCTTTCCTGTCAACCCAGTCGATAATGTCAGGTGAAGTTGGCGGTCACCACGCCATCTACTGTTCCTGTCCGACGTCGCTAATCCGGATTGAACCGGTGGACAAAGGCTGCGAATATGGCGGGACGGCGTACCAGGTGAGGCGTAGAGAAAGTACGCTCGGCCGCGAGGATCGAGTCGACTCGGCCTGAATCGAACTTCGGGTAGCACGGCAAGTGAGTTAGGAGTAGGGCTAGCACGTGAAGTAGAGCCAAACGTAAAATAGAACCAAACGTAAAAGCCTGAATAGAAAGAAAAAACAGACCCGTTAGCGTCCAAAATGGCGTCAGACAATTCGCACAAAAAATATATAAACTGACAAATCCACCTACCGAATAGGTTCGTTGGTGCGGAGGTAGAATTCAACAGAAGAGGACCTCTTATTTGTCTCCCTTTTCTGGGATGGGACTCGCTGATCCCTTTAAGGGAAGACTCGGCTTCTGGCACCCACACTTACACCGACATCGGATTTTAAATTTAGTTAGGTATTCGTTAAGAGGGTCACGTATGTATTTCTAATAAATCAAAAACAATCGAACAATCGTAACGAAGGTAACATTCAAAGGTTAAATTCAGAAGAGAAAAACGGGGACGTTCGTTTAAGATTATCGTTAGGTGAACATTATTATACCGAGGCTAGGCGAACATTATTTAATTTTATGAGATTTTCCTCTTTTCTGGGCCATTGTTTACAAATTCAAAATCTTTCCCCTCTTTAATGATTCTCCCGGGAGATGCTGCTCTCTGGCGGAATAGTCGTTCAATACAGACTTGTTACATTTAGTGGTGGGGGAAATTCGATCTGGGGGTAATCCTTAATATCGTCATTTTTTTTGTGATACTTAATATCGTCGTCAATCGTCAAGCGTCAAGTGTCAAATTAAGAATAAATTTTCACTTTCTTTTTTTTTACTGAATATAAATTATACCTACCACGAAAACAAATGAGTAGGTCTTAAGTTACGCGACGTTGCCTTACGGCATGAAAACCTAACCTCGAACGTGAGACCTGTCAAATTCAGAGTATGTGTTACCAACTTGCAAACTACGAATTGCTTTTTCTAATCTCATACTTTATAATCGTAGGAAGTTTTCAAGACGCCATTTCCGTGTGAAAATAAAAACTGCACTTCTAACCCAACCATAAAAAGCGTTTATTCATTTGTTTATTTTTATTTTTATTTTACAATTCTTGTTCCCCCCCAAAAAATGAGGGATTGTCATTTTTCAAAATTGCGTGTTTTGATTTATGAAAAAAAAAAGAAACGAAAGCCACTCCTCCTGAACTTCCTTCCCCTCCCACCCCTCGTTTAGGACCCGGCCGCTCAAAATGAGTCTTTTTTTTTTCTCCGCGTCTAGATGATAATGTACGTACTTAGATTAGGTGTGATAACGACGCTGCTCTCGGAAACCCTGGTGAGCGGTTTCACGTGCGCTTGCGCGTTTCACGTCGTCGCCTCCCAACTGAAGGATCTCCTCGGCCTGCCAATCGTTAAGAAAAGGGGCGTGTTCAGCTTCGTATACGTAAGTGTGCCACGCCCCCGCAGAGGACGCGTCGCTTAATTTTGTCCGATTACAGACCGTCAGGGATTCGATTCTGGCAATTCCGAAGGCCAATCACGTTTCCGTGTCGATCTCATTGGTCGGAATTGTACTGATGACCTTGAACAACGAGATATTTAAGGTAAACCGCAAGGACTTTTCTCTTGCTCGATTGGTCACGAGTGTTTGTTGTTCTCGTTGTTGTTTAGCCTTGGCTGTCGACGAAGACCAAAATTCCGTTCCCCGTAGAATTAGTTGCAGTATTAACCGGGACGATCACGTCGTATTGCTTCGACTTTAGCGGTCAATATAACGTCACCAACGTCGGGGATATACCATTGGGGTAAGTTTCGTGAATTCTTCCTTTTTCTTTTTTTTTTTGAATTGTGTTTTTTTAACAACCCCAGGTTGCCGGAACCGGCCGTTCCCGCCTTCGAATTAATACCTCACATACTCCTCGACTGCGTCGTCATCACCCTGGTCTCGTACACTATTACGATGTCGATGGCGTTCATCTTCGCTCACAAGGACCATTACGAAATCGATGCCAACCAAGAACTTCTGGCACTGGTGAGAGCGAGGGGGGGGAAAGAGAAATTGGAGCTTTTTAAAAAAAAATGTGTACGTTTCAGAGCGCCAGCAATTTTGTGGGCTCGTTCTTCTCTTGCATCGCCATCACCGCCTCCCTCTCGAGATCCATGATCCAGCACGCCGTCGGGGGGGTGACTCAAATCGCATCGATCGTGTCCTGCGCCATTTTGTTGGTGGTCCTGCTGTGGTTCGGGCCGTTTTTTGAAACTCTGCCGAGGGTGAGTGAGAGTGACCCCACATGTAACCATTCGTTACATTCATTTTTTGGACAGTGCGTTTTGGCAAGTATAATTTTGGTCGCCTTGAAGAGCATGCTCCTCCAATGCACGATGGTCCCGAAATACTGGAGACTCAGTCGATGGGACGCCCTCGTGTGGATGGCGACCTTCCTCACCACCGTTCTGGTATCGATCGACATCGGCCTGGGGGTGGGCTTCTGCATCGCGCTTTTGAGCCTCTTCATCCGCGGACAAGTGCCTTACACGTGCCTACTGGGCGTCGTGCCTAACACGGACCTGTACTTAGACTGCAAGCGTTACAAGGGGGTGAGTAAAACAACAACAAGGCGAACGACTAAATTGCAACATTTTCTTTCATTTGTTTGTTTTTTTTTTTTTTGAAGAAAACGAACGGAAGTTTACGCGTTCTTTCTCTCTCCATCAAAAGCGAAATAAAAACAAATAGAAAATGTCGATCGTCTGAACTTTTTTAAATAAAAACGAAAGACGATCAACTGTCTGCAAGGTAGAACTTTAGGTTTTCATTTATTTGTCAGACAATAAGCAAACAAAAATCGATCGATCTGAACAATCTTAAAGAAAAACAAAAATCGATCGACTGTAATTTCTTCAAAAACAAAAGACGATCAACTGTCTACAGAATAGAACTAACTGTTATCCATCGAACAATAAACAAAAAAAATATCACCCAAACAATCAGCAAAACAAAAATCGATCGTCTGAACGATTTTAAAGGAAAACAAAAATCGATCGTCTGTAATTTCTTTAAAAACAAAAGACGATCAACTGTCTACAGTATAGAACTGTTATCCATCGAACAATAAACAAAAAAAAATTATCCACCAAACAATAAACAAAACAAAAATCGATCGTCTGAACGATTTTAAAGAAAAACAAAAATCGATCGTCTGTAATTTCTTCAAAAACAAAAGACCGTCAACCGTCTACAGAATAAAACTGTCGACTTTCATTCATTCATCTATCGAACAACAAACAAACAAAAATCGATCGATCTGAACGATCTTAAAGAAAAACAAAAATCGATCGTCTGTAATTTCTTCAAAAACAAAAGACGATCAACTGTCTACAAAATGGAACTGTCGATTTTCATTCATCCATCAAACAATAAACAAAAATCGATCGTCTGAACAATTAAAAAAAAACAAAAATCGATCGTCTGTAATTTCTTCAAAAACAAAAGACGATCAGAAGTCTACAAAATAGAACTGTCGATTTTCATTCATCCATCAAACAATAAAAAAAAATCGATCGTCTGAACAATTTAAAAAAAAAAACAAAAACGAAAATCGATCGTTTGAACGATCTTAAAGAAAAACAAAAATCGATGGTCTGTAATTTCTTCAAAAACAAAAGACGATCAACACAGAATAGAACTGTCGATTTTCATTTATCCAATAGTAAACAAACAAAAATCGATCGTCTGAACGATTTTAAACAAAAACGTTTGATCGTCCGTAATTTTTTCTTCTTTGGTCACGAAAAACAAAAGACAGTCTATAGAACAGAACTTCCGAATTTCTTTTATTCGTCAAACAAGAAACAAAAGACGATCGTCTGAACGATTTTCAAGAAAATTAAAGAGAAATTTTTGCTTTGATCATAAAAAAAACAAAAGACGATCAACATTCTAAAGAATAGAATCGAACTTTAAATTTCAAACCATGGCCTTCTAAATGAAAAGCGAGTTCTATCTGGCCTGCGCAAAAGTGCAGTTCAGGCGTGCTCCGCCAAGCACTACTTATGGGGCGCTTTTTTAACCTAAAATCTTGACAGTTCTGTCACGTGTGAATGGTGAATGAGTTCGTGTAAGAACAATTAATGTTATTATTGTAAAAATTTGAGCATGCTGGATATTATTTACGTTAGAATAAAGTGGAGTATTTATGTCCAATTTCGACAACTTAATTTAGCATTAAACTATTACGATTTTAGATTAAAATCTTACCTGCACATACTCAAAATTTCTGTGGTAAGTTATAACATGTATAATAAAGCTTCTTTTCTTACTGTGCGTAATTATCATCGCCCTTTTTAACACGTTTTATTTATAACACGAAAGCTTTTTAAAATGACAGTTTTTCTTTATTGCGCAAGCATACTTCACTCCGACGTGATCAAATGATTTGTGCATGAATCTATAAAGTTTATACCATATAAATTATGTTGTATTACGGTAATTACAATATTAATTAATTTTGAGTGAACTCACTTTGATTGACAGTAATGACAATGCATTTCACTCAGTGCCGTCAGTGCCCCATAACCAGCGCCAAAGTGGCGACTTTTGGCGTTTTCTCGAGCACAAGAATTCAATGTAAATTTTTCAAAACGCCCAGGCCAGTTAGAACTCGCTTTTCATTTAGAAGGCCATGTTTCAAACAATAAACAAACAAGAATCGATCGTCTGAACGATTATAAACAGTCGATCGTCTGTAATTGATTATTATTAAAAACGAAAATCTGTGATAGAACTTTCGATTTTCTTTTATTCATTAAGCAAACAAATTCGATCGTCTGAACGAACCGTCGATCTTTGTTTTTCCAGGTGCAAGAAATCGACGGAATCAAGATATTCCATTACGCGGGGGCCTTGAACTTCGCGTCCGTCTCGACGTTCAAGTCGCAGCTCTTCAAGAAGATCGGCTTCGATCCGAGCCAGGTCCTGATGAAACGGAAGCGCGCGGAAGAAACCGGGGCGATCCCCGAAGAGGACGAACTCATCCTATCCAAGTGCATCATCGTCGATTTCTCGGCGATCACTTACATCGACCCGGCCGGAGCGGAGGTACTCAAGTACCTCGCGAAGGACTTCGACCAGGTCGACGTGGGTTTCTACATCGCGAGCTGTTCAGGTGCGTTAACTCCCCCCTCGCCCCGCAAACAAAAAAGAAATCGACGGTTGGGCGTTTTGTTTCAGGGCCGGTTTATGAAACCCTGAAAAAATGTGATAAATACAGGAAGGAGGACAGCAAGTTGAACGTGTTCCCGACGATACACGACGGTGTTCTGTACGCGAGGGTCGAGATCCTGCTGAAGGGAAAGGACGTTTAGTTACTTAATAGAATTCAGCAATAATTTAACGAATTAGTGATTTTTGAAGAGTATTTATATATTTTTTTGAATTTATTTCTATGATTAGGAAAGTCGGATATTTCAAATACATATTTTTAAGTAAACGGCGAGTTTTATTCAAACATTAAAAAAAACATATATTGATATTTATGACAATAAACCCGATGGAATATCTCGAAAAGTATTCGCGTCAGACCCATGATGCGACCCATCAACTCGGGCTAGAATTCGCCGGGGAACTCAAAAATGCAATAATATACAGGGCGTTCCATTAAAAAAATCGTAACTTTGGGTTGTATTTCGGAAACGCGATGCGCTATTGTTTTTTTCTCTAGGTCATCCGAAAGTACTGAAAAATGCCCGCAAGTTTCGTACTTAATTTTTTTTTCTAATTTCAAAAACAGTCGAGTTACGGCTGATATTTGTGACGATATACCCGATGGAATATCTCGAAAAGTATTCGCGTCAGACCCATGGTGCGACCCATCAACTCGGGCTAGAATTCGCCGGGGAACTCAAAAATGCGATAATATACAGGGCGTTCCATTAAAAAAATCGTAACTTTGGGTTGTATTTCGGAAACGCGATGCGCTATTGTTTTTTTCTCTAGGCCATCGGAAACTACTGAAAAATGCCCGCAAGTTTCATACTTAATTTTTTTTTCTAATTTCAAAAACAAACGAGTTACGGTTGATATTTGTGACGATAAACTATATGGAATATCTCGAAAAGTATTCGCGCCAGACCCATGGTGCGACCCATCAACTCGGGCTAGAATTCGCCGGGGAACTCAAAAATGCAATAATATACAGGGCGTTCCATTAAAAAAATCGCAACTTTGGGTTGTATTTCAGAAACGCGATGCGCTATTGTTTTTTTCTCTAGGCCATCGGAAACTACTGAAAAATGCCCGCAAGTTTCGTACTTCATTTTTTTTCTAATTTCAAAAACAAACGACTTACGGCTGATATTTGTGACGATAAACTATATGGAATATCTCTAAAAGTATTCGCGCCAGACCCATGGTGCGACCCATCAACTCGGGCTAGAATTCGCCGGGGAACTCAAAAATGCAATAATATATAGGGCGTTCCATTAAAAAAAATCGTAACTTTGGGTTGTATTTCGAAAATGAGATGCGCGATTGTCTTTTTTTTTCTGTAGGTCATCCGAAATTTTACTGTTGTGCTTTCTAAAGTTGGCACCTACTGCAACAAGACATTAAATTCGAATTACATCTGTCAGCAACGCCATCATCAGAAATTTATGTTGGCATTAGGCTTCATTCAGTATATCGACGTCAGTAAATATTTTTTAAAAAGATGGATCTTTTCGATATTTCGTTGAATTGTATCGAATTGAATCGAACAACTCCGAAAATCGAGCCCTCCGACTCTGATTAATGCAGTGTGTAAAAGCACACAAAATTGAATCACCGTGTATATAACAAACAAACAAACAAAAATAAATGATAGTTTTCATTAGTTTTTTTTCCTATTGAGTTGCCACTGTTGCGAGACTTCAATTTGTATAGAGTTCTGTAATTAAACCCAAAGAAGAAAGCACAATAACAGCAGAACAACTAAATAGAAACAATTTCTTTATTATTAGCTGTTCTTAGATCCGACAGCAAGAAACCTCATCGAAACTCCTCACCAGTCACTTGGTATTAATAAATACCATACAGAATTAAATAAATAAATTAAAAGAGTATTGTATAAAAACATGCAAAACCTTAAAATGTAAAAATTAAATGCAAATAAATACACGATGCATAAATAAAACACGTCAGAGAAATAAAACAATTGTTAAGAAACGAAAAGGGGGGGGGGGGCTAGAAGATTTCTTCCAGAAGGTTTCGCTTCCTGGAAAAACACCGGTGAAAACGGCTGCGCATTTCTTGTTTAACGATCACATTACCTGGGCCAGCGCTCCTTCGATGGGGGCCCAACGTTTTCCTTGTCGTCTCTGCCCGTCGTCGTCGTCGTCGTCTTGGGGCTTTCGATTCCGAAAGGGCTGTATAACTTGGTTGGCGTTCGCCCTAGAATGAGCCGAGCCTGCGGCGTCGTTGGATTCGGCGTCATGGGCCCCTCCTCTAGTATTTGCCTGCGTTTAGTCGAGCTCTTAAACCTCTACGAAGACAAACAAACAAACAACAAAGTACACTATAACTCGGCCCCCTTTATTTACCTGCGAGAAATTCCCCAGACTTATCCGGACGCTACTGAACGTCCTCGATATTTTCTCGGCGCCGTTCCTGAAGACCCTTCGCGTGTCGTTGAGCGATAACACGGACAAGACGCTTCTGTCGGACGAAGAGGTCCCGGAGACGTCCTTGTCGAAACGCTCTTGCAGTTTCGCACGGCAGTTCTGCGACCTTGAGGACGAGTTGGAGGTGGTCGCGAACGCGTTGCGGCGGAACGGAAAGGATTCGTTCTTGCCCTCGGGCCTCATTTTTACACACAGCAAGCACGTAATCGACGTATACACCACCACTTTGGCATAATTAACCGTTAACTTTTGAAATGAGTATTTTCATTCGGTGGCGACATCTAGCGGAAGCTCGAACTTTCACGGGCGAAGCTGGGGTGCGTTCGGAAATCATACTTTGGGTGCGTGCACTCTCGGATTATACGTCATATTTTATGTATTTTATGATAACCGAACAAATTGTTGATGTCGTAATCCAAAAAAAACGTGCGATCAACTGTACAATTAATTAAAAAAAAAAAATCCAATTTCAACGACAACTGTAAATATTGTTTTTATTGTCAACAAAAACAAAAAAAATTTGGCGGTTATCGTCATTTGCTTGTCTATGAGGAAGTACAGTCCCACGCACCTTAAAAGCACCTCCCGCATGCAAACCTCACCCTTAAAACTTTGTGATACATGGCTCACAGAACTGTCCAATTATAGCACTTAAGCTGCGCGCGACTGTACTATACACTATACAGGTATCATATATAGTTCAGCAACTGTTTATTACGTCACTTCATGTTGTTTTGAAAAATAAGCGTTTATTTCAGCACGTCATTGGACGCAGAAAAAAAGTTTTTTCGAAATTTATTACAGTAATTATACCATTGCACTTGCAAAAACAAAAGTTGACAGCTGACATACAGCCGTCTTAAATGTAGTAAAGAAGCAAGTTTTTTTTGACTCAGCCTGTATACATCTTTGACGTTTAGTATTACGCAAAATGTCACTCTAGTAATTCTGACGTTTTCTGTTAATAGTTCTTGTTTATTTTGTATCTTGACTGTGTATCTTATTTAAGTTCCACTTAAAAATTACTGACTTGCCGCAGGTGAAGTTTGTTTTGACAGAAACATAACCTTCTCATCATAAAAGCCCAATTTAACAAGTTTGTCTAAATTTGCACGACATGTCAAACACTTACTTGTTCGGATGTTATTGTACGATAGCGTAATTAAGTACTTTATGTGGTAGCAACACTTTACGATTGGAAACATAGCTAAAAACAAAAAAAAAGACGATCGATTTTGAAAATTCTTGAACCGTCAAGCAAAAGAAAATGTCAAAAGTAACTTTTCACGAACGAAAAAGAACCGAAAACAAAAGACGATCGATTTTCTTGGAAATTGTGACGAAAGGAAAAGATTCACCTGATTTCGAATTCGGAAATATTTTAAAAATATTTTGGTATTTAGATTTTTATAATTTTAAAATAAACTTAATTTTTTTTCATTTTTATTAAAAGATACCACGAACAAAATTTGTCTTGCAATTTTATTAATAATGATTGTCTTTTGTTTTATTCTTCTTCTTCTTCTTCTTCTTCTTCTTCTTCTTCTTCTTCTTTGACAGTAAAGATTCGACCGCTTTCTGTTCGTTTGTTTTTGCTTAAAAAAATAATACGAACAAAATTTGTTTTCTTGTCAGTTTTTCGTTTTTCTCTCCTTCTTCTTTGATAAAGGAAAGAGTCGAATTTCGTTTCCGACGAGCGAAATCGATCGTCTTTTGTTTTTGCCCTTGATGAATAAACGAAAAAGTCGATCGAAAGTTGCGCCTAAACGGCCGATCGTCTTTTGTTTTCGTTCGGTTTTTTCGATTGGTTTACGAAATCGACGGCCAGAGAAAAAATGTAAAAAGCGTCGACTTTCGTTAAAAAAAAAACCAATAAGAGGAAATATCGTTTATTTCAATGTATTCTCTCTTTTACGATCAAGTTCTTTGAAAAATTTAGCAACATAGACTCTGCGCATTATATGGCGCGAATTGGTTCAATGTTAGCCCCCTCCACCCCCGAAACTGCAGGAGTATGACTGTTTCCTAATCAGGAATAAATTATAAATCCTTGTTAACAATCAAATCTTTACGAGCAACTTCCAAGTTAATAACATTTTCCGCACATGCTCTTTGAAAAGCGTCAGTGACCTATCTGGGTGTACTTAATCTGTGAACCGCGATTGTCAGATTCTAAAACCTACAGCGCCATCCACCGGTGACAGATCGCCTAGTGTCACAATTTTTGACGTTTCCCGTTCTATTTACATGCAAAACGATTTTTTTCAAGCACAAACTAATTAAATCACGCACTAATTGTGATGGTTTGACGTCGGCGAAAGAAGAGACGTCACCGACCGGAGCAAATGACAGCACTCAGCTCGGCGAGTTCAACAGCTGAGATGGTAGGCACGGCCTTATCGTACGAAGGTACTATCAACAGATTTTACTGCTGCTGAATCATTATAAACAATAATTAATTAGTGTTTACTCAAGAACTATTTCATTTTGTACGCAATGTATGTAGATCTGCGCAAGCAAGCGAGACACCTCGAGAACGACATCGACTTGAAACTGGTCGCGTTCAGCAAACTGGGCGCCGGAATCAACACCCCGCATAGCCACCATGCATCCGAAACTGTTCCTCTGTTATCGGGTGAGGATACATTCGAGGCGATGGCCTTGGAAATCGAACAGTTACTGGGCAAGGTAAACTCTCGCTCGCGCCTGTTTTCTTTCTCATCGTTAAGATTTATATTAGCTGTCGCAAGTGAACGAGCGCATGGCGGAGCAGCCGGTTTCCGGGGCCCCCATGCTCCACACTTTGCACCGTCACCGCGACATCCTGGCGGACCTCACGAGGGATTTCCGAAAGACGAACTCGCAGCACGAAGCGAGACGAGAACGCGAGGAACTCCTGCGTTCGTCTAAGCCTGACATCTTCAGGCCCGAGGGGGTCAACAGGCGGGATCAGTACCTCAAGGAGAACACGCACTTGTATAAGTGAGGGCGAGATTTTATTAATTTTTTTTTTAGAGGTGCCTCCCCCCCAAACTAATAAGTGCGTTTCAGTTCCGACCGACTGGTCAACGATCAAATAGCCATCGCGGTGGAGACGAGGGAGCACCTGACGAATCAGAGGCAGACGTTCAAGAAGTTGCAGACGCGTTTCAATGACATTTCCAATCGGTTTCCCGTTTTAAACAGCCTGATACAGCGGATTAATCTGAGGAAGCGCAGGGACTCGGTTATTTTGGGGCTCGTCGTCGGCACGTGCACTTTCCTGCTTTTGCTTTATGCGTTCCTCTAGGCGGGGGTTGGTGAGAGTGTGACGGTGGTGCGAGGATTGACGAAACTGTCTTATCCGTAGTGGTACATATTTCTGTATAAATATTTTGTTATATTAATTAATTGCGGAAAGTATAATCTTTTTAGTACGCTTTCGTTTTACTTCGAAAACAGTCCAAAATTGAGTGGAAAATAGTAGATTGTCTCGAAGAGGCGATTTTAAGTTAAATAGTAAAAAGGACTCGATTTAATTAATTGAAACGAGCGTGAAGTACCGTGCGATCGAAAAAGAAGATGAGTTAATTAAAACTGGTGGGAGATTACTGAAACACTTTACATACTTCCTGTCAGAAAAGATAGATGGCGTCGCAGTTACAGTTTGAGAAAGAGATGGCACCAACAAAGTGATAGCCGGTCTAGTTATAAATCGACATCTCTGCTGCATGCAGCTTTCATTTTCATATTAAATATTATACTGAGTGATTTTTAAATTTTTTATAATCTCTTGCCATGGAATTTGGACGGCATGTCTTAGCTTAAGCGAAAAGTACGTCATTGCGGTCCTTGATGATGTATTCCCGGTATTATTATTCAGATTCAAAGTTGCAGTTTCAAGCGTTGGCAACACTGGTTGCCAACTTAAGGGACAAATAATTTTTAAGGGATCTTTTAAAAACGTTAGGAATGAAGGGATTTTTTTTCTTCTAAAAAGGGGATTTTCGAATTTTAAATCGTAAAAGAAGCTGGAAGCTGACAGCCGCTAGACAGCTCAAGGTTGTTCTTTTTTGTAGAAGGAAACACTTATGTACAAAGCGGTCAAGAATAACTGTTTGAGTTGGTAATACAATTAAGAGCATTTTTTTATTTTGCTATTTGCAACACTGCAACCGGATATATGTTTTGTTGGTTTATTTGACATAACCTGAACAGCGATCAGATTGTAGGTTATGTGAATAGAAACTAGCGTTTTAATTTGAATTTTAAATGTCAAATGACGCTTATAAAGTGAAGGCTGTCGGTGTCAAGTCGTCAACAACTGAAAGTTACTCCAGTTGTACCATTTAAAAATAAAATTCAGCACTTCCAACTCAAAGTGATTCTTGACCACTTTGTATATTGAAAAAGCTCCACCTACTGAATAAAGTTTCAACTGGTTCAAGTTTCATTTCTGGATGGTAACAAAAAAAAAGACGTTTGACAACGCGATTTGTTAAAATGTCGTTTGTTTTTACGGAGATGGTTCGTTACCTGTTTCCTGTGATGCCTTCCGTATTCATAGTGGCTCATCGATGCTTCCTTGAATGAACCCCTTAGAATGGGATTGTAGTAAGACAGTTGAATTACAATCCCATTCTAAGGGGTTTCTCATTCAAGGAAGCCTCAAGGAACCACTTTGAATACCGGCATTGGAAAATGTTACTCGTCAGTAGAGTACGAAATAAATTGCATTTGTGTGAGATGTTCAACAGCGCCATCTATTGCAGTTTTCTTTTTTATAATCTGTTGACCATGTGGAAGGCGAATAATACTTTTTAAAACGAAGAGGGAATAATTCTTTGTTTTGACACTGTTGGTTTCAAATTGTTTTTTTTTTAATTTATAAATCTACTAATTTACGGTTTTGCTCTAAAATCGATTGTCTTTGTCGATTGTTTAGATGTTTTTTTTTTGTTTCGTCACCTTTCATCCCAAACTAATCTACCGACTTGTGTTGTAAAATCGATCGTCTTTTGTTTTTATTATTATTTAACTTTTTATTGTTTCGCATTTTTTTGCAAATTCTATTATTTCTCTTTAGCTTTCTCATTGTCCTTTTCATTAAAAAAATAATTTATTAAATCGTGTCTTAAAGTCGATTGTCTTTTGTTTTTATTATTATTAGTACTTTTCTAAATTATTATTCTATATTTTTTTAATTTGTAGTATGCATTTTGTTTTCTTTGTTTTATAAGATGAGGCTTTTGTAACACATAGTTTATTTTTTTAAATTTATTATTAATCAACTGAAACGCAAAATCGACCGTCTTTTGTTTATTTTCTTCGACTTTATGTAGTTTTAAATTTATACCCGAGCCAAATCTAGTAACAAATTGAGGGATTTATGTTTTTTGCGAGTTGGTAACACCGTCGGCAACACTTTCACAGCGACAGAAGTCCGAACTAAATTAGGTTATGTTACGATACGACCGCCTCATTTTTTCTTGTCGCAAAAGTTTCTAATTAATTAAAACGAGCGCGAAATACCGTGCGCTCCAAAAAAAATCAGTCACAGGCCCTTGATTATTTATTATTAAAATACTGAATATACATAATTAATTGAACTTGTTGCCATAAAAAACACATGGCATTGGCAATACTCTCTCTCTCTCTCTTTGTCTCTTTATCGCTCCCTCCCTTTTCCCTCTGGCATCCAAAATTTGTTTTAAACGAAAAGGAAAGTTGTGCGCCTTTTATTTAATAGAACCTTTCTGAGCGTTGCCTTTTTTATGAAACGATCGTCAATTTTCTTAAATTTCTTCGATTACTAACACGCGCCATCGTCATTGTCGTCGAAATATTGTTACCAACTTGATTAATGCGAAACGCTGATAGTTGAAACAATTTTTTTAGTTAGAGTAGGCCTTGAGAAAACAAGGCGGCAATTTGTCAACTTGACAGTTCGACTTAACCTGTCACCGTCAAAGAGAGTTTTTCGCACGATACCTTTAAGTTAATTAAATATTCGTAATGTCATCAAGACATTTAATCAAAATTTATGTGAATGTGACAAGTGTGACAACGACAAGTGCTAGGTTACTATGTTAATCAGTGCATACTGCTGTCAACAGATGGCTTACACGTGATATTTAGCGGGAAAATTTGAACTGTAATTACTACTAAAATGTATACGTCCTCTCGTCGTTTGAAACGTACCAGGATAATACGTTTCAATCAAGATGGCAGCACAGAATTTTGATTGGTGCGGGTAAATCAAAGACTTCTTCAACGATTTTTTTTTGGATCACACGGTATTAACGGCGCTAATTTAATAATTCTGAACGATAAAAATTTCAAAGAGAAGGTTTCTTGAGGCTCGTAGCGTGCGAAATTAAATTTCGCCCGCCGCCTATTAAGGAAAATGAACGAATTTCCACCCCCGCGTTTTGTCAACAACGAAAGCCGGAAGACAAACACGATTACGCTCATTACGAGCGCCTGCATGACTCATTTGGCAGTTTTGTTTAGTCACCGCACATACAGAAGAGGAGACGCCGGCCGTCTAAATCGAAACGCCGCCGCCGCCGCCGCCGCCAGAGTGAATGGGAAAATTAATCGATAACTCTGGCGTTTCCTCCGGTGGGGGCGCGTTCCTCGCTTTTCCTTCGAGTCGACGACGGACGACCACGCCAGACGCACAGGGGGCCCGTCCCGACATCGCCTGTCTCGGTAAGTCTCACTTTCAACCCCCCAGTCGTTTCCATTTTGTCATTTCTTATTTATCCCGGGAAAAATCTATAGACCCACCCTCGTACTTATAGACGCCGCTTGCTTGCAAATCGCTTTTTTTCTCTTTTAGGGGGAGCGAACCAATTTAGTAGAACGCAGAAATTTGGGACGTGGTAACTCTTTTGTTTTTTATTAAATCGGGGCGAGGGGCCGAACAAAGCAAGACGATTTTTAAACAAAAAGAAAATCGGTAAATTGTTGTGTGTGTGTAATTGTAATTTGCGTGGGGCGTTTTTTTTTTCTGTCTCGATTTTGTCGCTGATCTTTTGTTTTGTGTTTGTTTTTTTTTTTAATTAGGAGCTCGTCTAATTAACGACGAGTTTTCTCCGCCATTTTGAGCCGGATCTTATCGGGCCGCCGCCATATGTTAATGAAAATTGTCGTGGGTGTCGTAAATAAACAACGGTCGTTATGTTACTTGGGCGATTTCGTCGCGTAGAAAAGTATAAAAGATTAAATCGTTCGAGGACGGGGGCGGGGGTGTTTTTGATTGATTGAAATTCTTGTTAAATCCGGGCGAAATGCGTAATTTTCTTTTGTTTTTTTTTATCCCCCTGTAAAGTTTGTAAGCAGTTTAAAGAAAAGCTTGTGAAATATTTCGTTAGATCTCCCTCCCCCCCTGCTCAATTTAGTTTACCATTATTTTACTACTATTTTTTTTTTATAAATTGTGAAATTACAAAACGAATTTGATTGAAACATATACTCGATACCGAGTGTCCCAGAAAACCAATAATTGTTTTAGATTACTGTTCACCTCAACAAATTAAAGAGTTTTTCTTTTAGATTATACTTGCCACGTATTGTGGCCAATGTTTTTTTTGTAAATTAAGAAAAAATTGCGAATATTTTGGTCGTATTCATAACCTTGATTTCAATATTTTGAAAGTTTCGTTTGGGTTTCGAAAAAATTCCATTCAAGCTTATTTTCTGGAGACTCTAGTTATTCCTTCCTTCAGAAAATATCGGACCAACCGAAACTCCCTGTGTGTGTGTAAGTGTGGCGATATTTCGTTGGGACAAAAACGAAACCCTCGGTATAACCGCGCTGGTGATTCACTGCGAAATTTAACCCCGCCGCGCCGTAAATACCGAAATTTACATACGGGGTGTTGATAAAAAAGTCCAGACGTTCTTATCTCAGTAGGTTCTGAAACTAGAAAGAAAGTTCAAGTACGAAAGTCGTAGAACTTTGTGCGAAGCATTCAGTGCCGTTCAAACGGAAACAATCGAGCATCGCGTTTTCGAAATACGCACCAAATTTCGTATCTTTTTAACGGAACGCCCCGTATATTATTGCATATTCGGATTCTGCGTCGAATTCTAGCCTGAAATGATGGGTCGCAACGCAGGGCTGGAGTGAGGGGTTTTCGAGTTATTCCTTCGGGAAGTTTCGGACCAATCGAAACCCCCCGTGTGTGTGCAAATCGGGAGTTAATTGGATATGACAAAAACGACACCCTCCGTAGAACTGCGTTGATGATTCATCGACGTATTTCAGGCGAAACATGGGAAATTTAACATCGTAAATGGCGAAATTTACATACAGGGTGTTGACAAAACTTTAGACGATCTTATCTCAGTCGCTTCTGAAACTAGAAAGAAAGTTTAAGTATGAAAGTTGTGGCATCTTTTGTGGGGTATCTAATGCCGTTCGCGCAAAAACAATTGAGCATCGCATTTTCGAGATACGCAACAAACTTCGCGTTTTTTATCGGAACACCCCGTATATTATTGCATATTTGGATTTCTCGTCGAATTCTAGCCTGAATTGATGGGTCGCAACATGGGTCTAGCACGAGTGGTTTTCGAGCTACCCCTTCAGGAAGTCCTGGAGCAGCCAGACGCCCCCGCGTGTGCGAGATAATTCTTTGTCACAAAAACGAAACCCTCCCCATATCTACTCCGGTGACTTATTCACGTACTTCAAGCGAATGTTGTGAAATTCAAGGCCGCAAGTGCCGAAATTTACGCACAGGGTGTTGGCAATAATAGTTCCATTGATCATATCTCAGCAGGCTTTGGAGTTAGAAAAAAAGTTTAAGTACAAAAATTGTAGAATCTTCCGTGAGGTATCTAATGCCGTTCAATTAATAACAATTGAGCATCGCATTTTCGAGTTACACACCAAACTTGGCTTTTTCTTAATGGAACACCCTATATATTATTGCATATTTGGATTTCTCGTCGAATTCTAGCCTGAATCGATGGGTCGCAACATGGGTCTAGCACGAGTGGTTTTCGAGCTACCCCTTCAGGAAGCTTTGGACCAGCCAGACGCCCCCGCGTGCGAGATAATTCTTTGTCACAAAAACGGCACCCTCATTATATCTACTCCGGTTACTTATTCACGTACTTCAAGCGAATGTTGTGAAATTTAAGGCCGCAAGTGCCGAAATTTACGCACAGGGTGTTGGCAATAATAGTTCCGTTGATCATATCTCAGTAGGCTTTGGAGTTAGAAAAAAAGTTTACGTACAGAAATTGTAGAATCTTCTGTGAGGTATACGATGCCGTTCAATCGATAACAATTGAGCATCGCATTTTCGAGTTACACACCAAACTTGGCTTTTTCTTAATGGAACACCCTATATATTATTGCATATTTGGATTTCTCGTCGAATTCTAGCCTGAATCGATGGGTCGCAACGTGGGTCTAGCACGAGTGGTTTTGGAGTTACCCCCTCAGGAAGTCCTGGACCAGCCAGACGCCCCCGTGTGCGAGATAATTCTTTGTCACAAAAATGAAACCCTCATTATATCTACTCCGGTGACTTATTCACGTACTTCAAGCGAATGTTGTGAAATTCAAGGCCGCAAGTGCCGAAATTTACGCACAGGGTGTTGGCAATAATGGTTTCATTGATCATATCTCAGTAGGCTTTGAAGTTAGAAAAAAAGTTTACGTACAGAAATTGTAGAATCTTCTGTGAGGTATGCAATGCCGTTCAATCGATAACAATTGAGCATCGCATTTTCGAGTTACACACCAAACTTGGCTTTTTCTTAATGGAACACCCTATATATTATTGCATATTTGGATTTCTCGTCGAATTCTAGCCTGAATTGATGGGTCGCAACGTGGGTCTAGCACGAGTGGTTTTCGAGTTACCCCTTCGGGAAGCCTTGGACCAGCCAGACGCCCCCGCGTCGATATAATTCCGTTCCACAAAAACGAAACTCTCGACAAGTCTACGCTGGTCATTTGTTGATGCATTTCGAGCGAATGTTTTGGAATTTAAGGCCGCAAGTGCCGAAATTTACGTACAGGGTGTTGCAATAATAGTTCCGTTAATCTTATCTCAGTAGGCTTTGAAGTCAGAAAAAGAGTTTGCGTGCGAAAGTTGTAGAATCTTTTGGAAGGCACCCGATGCCGTCTACGCAAAAAAATTTGAGTATCACGTTCTCGAGTTACACACTGAACTTGTTTTTTTTTTTGATGGAACACCCTATATATTATTGCATATTTGGATTTTTCGTCGAATTCTAGCCTGAATTGATGGGTCACATCGTGGGTCTAGGGTGGATGGTTTTTTTGAGTTATGCCATTCGGAAATTACGAATGGATGTAAACGCGGAGGGAATTCTACGCCCTGTAGTTTGACCTGAGGCGAAAATTTGTAGTTTAAAAGTTGGAAAGAGCGTTCTCGCTCGTTCTCTCACGCCTCCTCGGTGTCGTGTTCACGTTTGAACTACTAGCCTAGGAAGACAATCGACTGCACGTCGGGGTTCAAGACTCAAGTGAAATTGACACATTGTGGTCCTTCGAGCCGGATTCGGCTTCGCTTCGGTTTTCGTCTCGCACCCCCAATGTAGTACAAACAGTGGCGTAGATAGGAACTTGTTTCGGGGGAGGGGGGGGGGCGAACGAAAAAAAAAATCTAACGAAAGCCGACTCTACTTAACAGTAAAACAGCGAACAAGAAATACCGCCATATGGAAAACTTCTTTTGCATGAATTACGCGGAACATTACATTTTAGATAAATTTCGGGGAGGGGGGGGAGGCTGTCACCCCTCCCTATTTACGTCAATGAATACAAAAATATTAAACTTCTTCTAGACATGACAAATGTGGACAAAAATTATAGAGCGGATTTGGCTTATTTAGATCTTAGCTTGCCGACCTCTGCCCTAGATGTTCAATTGTTAGTATGCTGCGTTGCCAAATCTCTCATGGCAAACGTGGCGCAACGGAAGACGTTCCAATGAATCGAAATTAGTTACGATTTTTTTTTAATTTTGGGAACACGACAACGTCATGCATTTCAGAACTAGCACGTAATAGAAAATAGTGTTTTTTTTTTCTTGTTTCCCTTCAAGTACAAAACTCATTTCCAGCCGAAAACAGTTGAAGAAACTGAAAAATCGTTGGTGACTTTTTTTTGGCGCTTTTGTTTTAGTTCTTTGATTATTGAACGTTCAACTCTTTTGAGCTTGGTATTTCGTTATTACGTGTTTCGGTCGTCTTTTATTTTTATTTACAGTTCTCTTTTGTTTTCCATGAGTCTTTTTGTTTTGGAATATCACTGCGCACGCCGACGAAGACTCGTTGATCTTCTTTTGTTTTCCATTCGTCCAATTTCGTAGAAGTTTGCTTTAGTTCTTCTTTTTTGCTTCACGAAGATTTCCGTTTTAGTTCTTCGATTTTCGAAAATCCTTTCGTTTTTCTTCTTAGTTTGTTGTTTCCGGTTTCGAGTTTTTTTCTTTTAAATCTACTTTTGTAGAATTATTCTTTTTCTTTTTTCGTTTGCAGTTCTCTTTTGTTTTTTATTAGTCTACTGATTTACAATTCCCCTCCGCCGGTTGAGAATCGATCCTCTTTTGTTTACCGTTCGTCCGATTTCATTCAAGATTGTTTTAGTTCTTTTTTTTTGCTTCTTAAAGTTTTCTTTAGCCTTTCTGTTTGAGCTTTTTAATTTTCTTTTACATACTATTTAGGCAAATAATTTTGAAAACTGTAATGTATCGACAGGATGTCTTTGGAAGACATTACGTGAATAAATGAAACGCGTAAACTCCACAGGCGTGTGTTATAGTTTTCAAAATCAAATGCCTAAATAATACGTCTAATTTATTTTCGTTCACAGTTCGGTTACAATATATTTCCAACTTGGAGAGAGAATATAAAACGCGGTAGATTAAAACTCGGTATTTAACGGTACGGTTCTAGCTTCAGGAATCGGACGGTATATACTGTAACGATTTTAAACGTTCCATTAATTTTTATTTTAAAATAAAAACACGAAATAGTTAATAAACTAATTTATTTACAAGCAAACTAATTAACGCTAACATTTAACACTGGATAATTTACAAACTTAATCCTAATTTATTTTTAACAGCCGAGCGCATCATTTTTCCATATAAAAATGAAAAAAGTTGAAACGCAAATGTAAAAAGTTGTACGCCCGACATTAATTCGGAACGCACCCAATGATGAAATGACGTGTTGCGCCACACTCGGTCGTTTGTGGAAGGACCGCCAGTTTCGAAACGTGCGCATTAAAAAAACTGTTCATGCAAATACCGGATTTGTCGTCCCTACTGTAAGATATTTATACTGTGACAGATACATACCTGGAATCTGGGATTTCGGCGTTATTTCCGTTTATTTATGTAGAAATCTGTAATAACTGTCATCCGTAATATTATGCGCCATCTAGTTATAACGGGGGAACTAATATATTACTAGAGGAATATAATGAACGTTTGTGTTTGACGGCCGTGGCACTCTTCCGCGTCTCTGGTTCTTACATATGCTCATAAGGAGCGCCACGTACTTGAAATTGAAAAACTGTGTGATACAATTTACATGAAATGTGATAACAATATCCTTAACACAACAAATTGAAAATGAATTTCAAAAATGGTTTAATTAAGCGTTTTCTTAAAATATTTGACAGTAATTATTTTTCAATAATACGTATTTGTTTCGTAGTTATCTTATAGAAAGCGTATCAGGGCAGAATTCAGGGATGGGGGCAACATGTGTTTCGAGCACAAAAATAATAGGTGGTGCTTGAGAGGGCAGGGGCAAGGGCATGTTGAGCGTAAAACGCGAACGTCGAAACGTCAACTAGAAAATGCGCTTCGCGAATTATTGGGCTTTTGGGCTCGTTTGCGTGCACAAAGTGGGCAACGGGAAAGCAGCTGAAGGCTTGCGAGTGGAAGGGAGCTGGAATTCCCACCCAAAATAAAAATTTAATTCCGCGCAGACATCCTAAATGTACGAACTAATTAAAATATACAAAAACGGCAAATAAAAGTATTTTACAAAATAAATAAAAATATACTTGGTAACGAAAAGGTCACTTGGTTATAAAATCGTCATGTATCTTTTGTTTCGTTTTCTTCGAGAAAATATCTTTTGTTTTTCTTCTTCTTTTAAGTTCTCTTTTTATTTTGCCGCATTCTCGAACAGTTGACGACCCGCGTGACTGTGACGCAAGTACGTCTTTTGTTTATCCTCAAGGAGTTCACTTTTTCTTTTAACAGTTGAAGATGTTCGAACAGTTGAGGACGCGATTTTGTTTTCTCGTGTACAACATGTGGAATCTCGTGTGCCTTTTGTTTTCCTCTTCAAGGGATTTATGTATTTTTTCTTTTATTTCATTCTCGCACGATCGAAAACCGCAAGATGTTTCTTCTTGTATTATACATAGAACCACAATCGTAGGTACGTCTTTTTTTGTTCGTTTGTTTGTTTTTTCAATTAATTTACGTTTTCTCTTTCTTTTGTTTCGCTTTTCTGTTTCAAGGAATTTACGCTTTCTTTTCTTTTTCGAACAGTTGGAGACGACTCTATGTTTTTTTTTAATCAAATCGTCTTGCATCTTTTGGTTTGCTCGTTTGTTTCTCTTTTGTTTGTTTTTTTTTGCAAAGAATTTACATTTTCATTCTCTTTGGTTCCGTTTTGGACGACTGACCGGGCGATTTTTTTTCTTGTAGAATAGTCGTCGTGCGTTGCACACCAGGCCCAAGTGTATTTCAGGCAACCCTATATACAGGATGTTCCGAAAATAAACGGCGAGGTTAAATTTTCATGTTCAGAATCAACATCGATCTCTTACCACATCCGTAGATACGTATTTCTACAACTACGCTGCCATCATCAGTACAAGTTGAAAGCAGTGGAAATGCCTTTGGATATTTGGTGAAGAGAATATCTTCTGGTATATACCAACCCCAACCAAATGTCATGGAGCGCTTTTAACTTGTAAGTTTATGTACTGAAGATGGCAGGTAGCAGTCGAAATACGTATCTATGGATATTGTGGTAAGAGATCATTATTTGATTTATTTGTTACCAAACTGCTTTGGAATGAAGATTATTATTATTATTATTATTGTAATTAATTATACCGAGAGATTTTTTTTTAATTTCACATGTATGTACAGTGGTGTGAAACAAAAAAAATTGCAACTTCCGAATTCGAATGTGACATTTCTAAAGAAATCTTCTTGCCTTCCAGACATTCACTCATGTTGACGTCCTCCTCCCTCTAAAACAAAAATCGAGCAAAATGGTGTACTTGCATTTGATCGTTGCCTTCTCCCTGGTCGCCTTCGGATACTCGCAGGATCTGCAACTTCAGACTGCCTCGTCCCTAGCCAGAGGTAAGCAAGCTTCAAAACTCGATTTTTCCCGAGAAGAAAAAGGAACCAACTCGTTTTCCTCCCCCCAGCCACACTAACCACCTCACCGACCTCCTCCGTGACCACCCACGACATCATCAGTTTAGAGTACGAAACGAGCGTCCAGAAGGCGCTCGCGTGGCTCGTCTCGCAAAGGGAGAACGACTGGGGCTGGCGCAACGACACCCCGAAAGTCCTCATCGCCTTCCAGCTGGTGCAAGGCGAGGACCTCCGGCACATCCTCCCCAGCCCCATCGAGGTGCAACTCTCCACCAAGCAAATGGAAGTGGAAGTCGTCATTTTACTCTGGCGGTAATTCAAATCCCCTTCTCCCCCTACTCCATGATTTTCTCTTGTTAAATTAATAATAGGCACCACGAGATCCCTATTACGCCCCCGAAGCTGGCGCAGTACGCCCTGGCTCTCAGCGCCCTCTGCCAGGACCCCAGGCAGTTCCACGAGCACGACTTGGTCGGGACGTTGCAGCACCACGAGGCGACCCAAGACATCGACTTTGCCTACGCCAGCCTTGCGGTTTGCAGCGCCAAGGCCCACCTGAGGAAGAAGCAGATCAGGAGACTCCTGGATATCGCGAGCAACGCAAAGAACCACAACATAGACACCCTGGCGATGACGATTCTGGCGCTGAGGTGCATCTTCAAGGATCACAAGCACAGGAAGCTCCAGCACTCGCTGAGGAGGCCGGATGTTAGCCTGGCGAGGCAGCAGCAGCCTGACGGGGGATTCGGGAACTTGTACAATACAGCTTTGGTGATTCAGGTGGGCGGGGTGGTTTCCCCCGAATTCCATCAAGCCTATGTTCGATTGTGTGATTTCAGGCGTTACAAGATGCCCCCGAGGCCAATCACTATTGGAACAAAACCGCGGCGATTGTTTACATCGAGTCCAAGCAGGACCCAGATGGCGCTTTTACCGATCCCGGATTGACGGCGGAAGTGATTCTGGCTTTGAGTTCCAGAGGTTTGGGCGTCGTACGAAATTTGGATTGCGGAAAGTATGACTCGGACTATGAAAATCACGGTAAGTGAACAGCGAAATCGAAGTCATTTCTTACATAATTTTTGGTCAAAAATCTGCTCCAAGATGTCGCGACCTTAACCGTTGATTAAGAGTCAGCGTTCCGCTATCGTTTGACAGCTGTCAAAGCCTATTTAAAAGTCATTTCTTACATAATTTTAGGCCAGAAATCGGCCGGAAGATGTCGCGATCTTAACTGTTGATTAAAAATCAACGTTTCGCTATCATCTGACAGCTGTCAAAAATTAATCAAAAAGTTATTTCTCACACAATTTTAGGTTAAAAATCGGCCGCACGATGTCGCGACTTTAACTGTTGATTAAAAGTCAACGTTTCGCTATCGTTTGACAGCTGTCAAAGTCGATTTAAAAGTCATTTCTCTCATAATTTTAGGCCAGATATCGGGACCTTAACTGTTGATTAAAAGTCAGCGTTTCGCAATCATTCGATAGCCGTCAAAGTTAACGTTTCGCTACAATTTGACAACTGTCAAAATCATTTTGAAAGTCAACGTTTTGCTATCGTTCGATGGCTGCCAAAGTGAATTTAAAAATAAACGTTTCGCTATCGGTCGGACAGATTTTTTAATACTTTTTGACAGCTGTTAAACGTTAGCGAGACGTTGCTCTTTAATTGAATTTTACAGCCTGTCCGACCTAGAGCGAAATTTTGATTTTTTATTCGACTTTGGCAGCCATCGGACTATAACAAAACGTTAACTCTTTTAAATTGATTTTGACGGCTGTCACGCGATAGCGAAACATTGATTTTTAATTGGATTTTGCGTCCCATCCGACCGATAGTGAAACATTGACTTTTAAATTGATTTTGACAGCTGTCAAAATGGTAGCGAAACGTTGACTTCTTAATTGAATTTTACGTCCTGTCCGACCGATAGCAAAACATTGCCTTTTAAATTGATTTTGACAGCTGTCAAACGATATCGTTACATTGACTTTTAAACTGACCTTGACAGCTATCGAATGATAGTAAGACGTTGACTTTTAATTTGATTTTATATCGTGTCCGGCCGATTGATTTTTGAATTGACTTTGACAACTGTCAAACGCTGACTTTTAATTTGATTCCATAAACTGTCCGACCGATAGCGAAACGTTGATTTTTACACTTTGACACCTGTCAAACTATAGCGAAACTTTGATTTTTAAATTGACTTTGACGTCTGTCGAACAGTAGTTAAAAACGTCGACTTTTAATTTGATTTTATATCGCGTCCGCCAATTGATTTTTAAATTGAATTTGGCAACTGTCAAACGATAGCGGAACGTTGACTTTTACTTTGATTTCATAAACTGTCCGACCGATAGCAAAACGTTAATTTTTGACCTTGACACCTGTCAAACTATAGCGAAACTTTGATTTTTAAATTGACTTTGACGTCTGTCGAACAGTAGTTAAAAACGTCGACTTTTAATTTGATTTTATATCGCGTCCGCCAATTGATTTTTAAATTGAATTTAGCAACTGTCAAACGATAGCAGAACGTTGACTTTTACTTTAATTTCATAAACTGTCCGACCGATAGCAAAACGTTAATTTTTGACCTTGACACCTGTCAAACTATAGCGAAACTTTGATTTTTAAATTGACTTTGACGTGTGTCGAGCAGTTTCGAAAGGTTGATTTTTAGTTGAATTTTTCTTTGTCGAACTATTGTCGTTTCCGCTTTTGTTTTGTTTTGTTTTTGTTGTCAAACGATATCGTTACGTTGACTTTTAAACTGATTTTGACAGTTATCGAACGATAGCAAAACGTTGACTTGTAATATGATTTTATATCGTCTCCGGCCGATTGATTTTAAATTGACTTTGGCAACTGTCAAACGATAGCGGAACGTTAACTTTCAATTTGATTTCACAAACCGTCCGACCGATAGCGAAACGTTGATTTTTACACTTTGACACCTGTCAAACTATAGCGAAACTTTGATTTTGAAATTGACTTTGACGTCTGTCGAACAGTACGTAAAGGTCCACTTTTAATTGAATTTTACAACCGTTTGACCGATAGCAAAACATTGATTTTTAAATTGATTTTGACAGTTGTTAAAAAGGTAGCGCAACGTTGACTTTTTAATTGGATTTTGCGTCCCGTCCGACCGATAGCCGAACATTGACTTTTAAATTGATTTTCGCAGCTGTCAAACGATATCGTTACGTTGACTTTTAAACTGATTTTGACAGCTATGGAACGATAGCAAAACGTCGACTTTTAATTTGATTTTATATCGTCTCCGACCGATTGATTTTTAAATTGACTTTAGCAACTGTCAGACGATAGTAGAACGTTGCTTTTAATAATTTGATTTCATAAACTGTCCAACCGATAGCGAAACGTTGATTTTAGACTTTGACACCTGTCAAACTATAGCGATACTTTGATTTTTTAAAGTTGACTTTGACACCTGTCGAACAGTAGCTAAAGGTTGACTTTCAATTGAATTTTACAACCGTCTCAGCAATAGCATAACATTGACTTTTAAATTATTTTGACAGCTGTGAAACGATAGTGAAACGTAGAGTTTTAATTTGATTTCATAGACTGTCCGACCGATAGCGAAACGTTGATTTTAGACTTTGACATCTGTCAAACTATAGCGAAACTTTGATTTTTAAATTGACTTTGACATCTGTCGAACAGTACCTAAAGTTCGACTTTTAGTTGAATTCTTCTTTGTTGAACTATTGTGGTTTCTTTTGTTTTCTCGTCCGTCTTGATTTTCGAACAATACGTTTTTGTTTTGCTTTTGTTTTCTTTTCATATTGTCTTCGTACTTCGTCGCTCATTATTCGAGTTTTCTTTCGTTTCTCAAAATCCAATTGATTTTTCGTATTACATTTGACAGTCCATACAGATTATTCTTTTGTTTTTTGTTTTATTTTGGCAACCCTGCTTTTCAGGATCATCTAGAGCGCGATTCGTGACTTCTCGAATCATCGAGTAACTCGTAAGCCCGCTGATTTGTCGTTTGTTCTCAGTTGACTTGGATGGGCTGAATAAGTCCTACTCGTACCATGGTAATGACTCGGACGCCCGAAACGTCTCCATCACCTACACCCTTTGGGTGGGCACCAACGTCACGGAGAATTACACCATAGCCCTGACGGCACCGAGGAATTCGTCGTTCTACAGCGTCATGCAGATGGCGATGGAGGCGGACCAGAGGTATTCATTCGAGGCGTCGGAGTGGCCCAATGGACATTACGTGCACACCCTGGCCGGGTACAAGGAAGAGCCCATGGGGTACCATTATTGGTTGTTGTACAGGTTGCCCGAGATACCTGATCCATCTGCACCGCCAGCCAATCACATGGTCGCACCCGTTGGTAAGTCTCTGGACACTGGACAGTCTTTAGTTTTTTCTTTTTTTTTTTGAATAATCGATCTCGAAAATAATGCCTCAGTGTTGCCAACCATAACGTTGACATAATTCTTTTTTTAATTGAAAGTATGAGACGCCATCTATGTAAATCTTATGGTACCACACTTTCTAGGCGCGAAATATGTATAAAATAAAAAAATTCTTTTTCCTCTTTTGTTTTCTTTTTCGTTAATCTTCTTTTAATTTTTTAACACTTCGCCATAGAATCGTCGTCCTTCTTTTGTTTTTCTTCTTACTTTTACATCGAACAACGATATGAGAAAAGAAAACGTTAAAAGAAACTAAATTGTGCGGCGCCATCTGTGTCAACCTTGTCGAATTACGTTTGTTTACGCGCGAAATTTGAAATACCTAAAATCATGAAGTTTTGACGATTTTTTCTTCGTTTCTTTTGTTTTTGTTTCTGTTCGTCTTTGTGTTTTTGTAATTTTTTAGGACTTCGCCGTAGAATCGCAGTTCTTATATTTTTCTTCTTTTTCTTACTTCGAACACTATATTCTTATTTCAAACAGCGGTCTGTCAAAAAAAAGAAAACGTCAAAAGAAACTAAATCGTGTGGCTCCATCTGTCCATCTGTGTGAAACTTGTCGGATTACATTTGTTTAGGCGCGAGATTTGAAATGCCTAACGTTGATATTTTTCATAGTTTCTTTTGTTTTTTCTGGTCATCTTTCTCTTTTTGTAATTTTTTAAGACGTCGCCGTAGAATCGCAGTTCTTCTTTCATTTTTCTTCTTGTCTTTACTTCGAACACTATGTTCTTAGTTCGAACAGCGATCTGTGAAAAAATAACATCAAAAGAAACGATACAGTCACTAAATAAATACAGTACCGCAATCCATATGCTTAATGTGTAAGATAAAGAAACCACATTTTTGCACTAGAATGGCCGACTTTCCACTTTCGTCAACTTTAGTGACCACTTTTGGCAATTCAGTGACCACTTTGGTCAATTTCAGTGACCACTTTGGTCAACTTCAGTGACCACTTTGATCAATTTCAGTGACCACTGTGGTCAACTTCAGTGACCACTTTGGTCAACTTCGTCAACTCCAGTGACCACTTTCGTCAACTTTAGTGACCATTTTCGTTCATATACTTAATGTGTAAGATAAAAAAACGTTTCTGCACAAAAATGACAATCTTTTCTAGTTATTTTTTTCCGGCAAGCTTAAATGCTCGACATTTCTAGTGATTTTCTTTCTGGTAAGTTTAATAAAATTTAACGCCTGTTAAATAAAAGTTTAAAATGTCCGAGTGTGTTGTCGCGTCGTTAGGGTTAAATGTTTAAATTTCCCGCCAATATTTTGCACTAAAATGGCGGCTGATTGCGGTACCTTAATTATTTAGTAACGGTAAAGAAACAAAGAAACGAAATTGTATGGCTCCATCTGTGTGAAACTTGTCGAATTACGTTTTTTTAGGCGCGAGATTTGAAATGCCTAATGTTGATATTTTTCATCGTTTCTTTTGTTTTCTTCTCTGTTCATTTTTGTTTTTTTAATATTTTAGCACTTCGCCGTAGAATCGCAGTTCTTCTTTTATTTTTCTTCTCGTCCTTATTCCGAACGGCGATCTGTGAAAAAAGACGTAAAAAGAAACGAAACTGTGTGGCGCCATCTGTGTGAAACTTGCCGAATTACATTTGTTTAGGCGCGAAATTTGAAATACCTAAAGTCATGAAGTTTTAACCAAATTTTTTCATCGTTTGAAGCGCGAAATTTGAAATACCTAAAGTCATGAAGTTTTAACCAAATTTTTTCATCGTTTCTTTTGTGTTCATCTTTGTCTCAATTTTTTAGCACTTCGCCGTAGAATCGCAGTTCTTTTTTTATTTTTCTTCGTTTCCTTATTTCGTACAGCGAAGTTTGAAAAAAAAGTCGAAACAAACGACATTATGTGGCGCCATCTGTGTGAAAACTGTCGAATTACATTTGTTTAGGCGGGAAATTTGAAATACCTAAAACCATGAAGTTTTAACTTTCTTCATCGTTTCTTTTGTTTGTGTTTTTTTGCTCATTCCTGTATTTTGATTTTTTAGCATTCCGCCCCTAGAATTGTCGTTCTTCTTTTGTTTTTCTTCATATTCTTATTTCGGACAGCGATGTGAAAAAAAAACGCCAAAAGAAACGAAATTGTGTGGCGCCATCTGTGTAGGCCTTATCAAAATACAATTGTTTGAGCGCGTAATTTGAAATAACGACTTTTTCACCGTTGTTTTTGTTTTTTTTTCGTTCATCACTGTCTTTTGATTTTTTTGCATTCCACCGTAGAATTACAGTTATTCTTTTGTTTTTCTTCTTATTGCAAACAGCGAAATACATTTAAAAAAAAAGCCAATAAAGCAATGACAAAAGAAACGCAATTGTATGGCGCCATCTGTGTAAAACCTGTCGAATTACATTTGTTTAGGCGCGAAATTTGAAATACCCAAAATCATGAAGTTTTAACTTTTTCTTCATCATTTTTTTGGTTGTGTTTTGTTCATCCCTGTGTTTTGATTTTTTAACGTTCCACCCTACGATTGTCGTTCTTCTTTTGTTTTTCTTTTTGTATTAGAACTGAAAATCTGGGCGCGCCATCTATGTAAATATTGTAGGGCTAGGTTTTTTAGGCGCGAAATTTAAAATACCAAAAGAATTATTGAAATTTCACAGGTCCTTCTTTCGTATTGTTTTTTCTGCTCATCCTCGTCCTTCGAGTTTTTTTACGTTTCCCGCAGAATCGCCAATTTACGTTTGTTTGGGCGCGAAATTTGAAATACCTGATATCATGAACTCTCATCATTTCTGAACGCTTCCAACAGTTTCTTTTGTTTTTGTTTTCTTGTTTGTTTTTGGCTCTTCAACTCATCATCGTAGAATCTCCGATCTTCTTATGTTTTTCTTCTTGTTCTTGTTTTAAACGATGCCGACGGCATAAATTAAAAAAATTAAATATACTAATGCGCCATATACTACATATGTGTTTTTTAGGCGCGAAATTTGAAATGCCAAAAGAATTATTGAAGTAGTCGTATATTTGAACGCTTTTCACGGTTTCATCTTTTGTTTTGTTTTTTTCTGTCCATCCTTGCTTTGGTCGTAGAACGTTCGTCAACTGTTTGGGCGTGAAATTTGAAACACCTAAGAATTATTATGAACGCTCATCATTTTTTCGCATTTCTGAACGCTTCCACCTGTTTCTTGTTTTATTTTTTTCTGTCCATTTTCGTCTGATTTTTTCGCCGTAGAATCACCGATCTTCTTTTGTTTTTCTTATCATTGTCATTTCGTCGGCTTATTAGGACATGAATAAAATTCTAAATCTAAGGCGCCACCTATGTAAGTACTGTTGGATTAGAGTTTTTTTGGGCGCGAAATTTGAAATGCCAAAAGGATTGATCTGTTCACAATTTGTTTTTTTTTTGTTGGTGTTCGTCTTTTGGTTCTTTAAAATCGATAGGTGCCTGAAAATTAAGTCGAATTTTTTTTTCCTTTTAAGTAAAACGAGGAGCGTAAAGAATGGCGTTTTAAAGAAATCTGTTCCGTAATGTGGCTCCCTCTGCGCAATTCTGAATTAAATTTCGCCGTTACTTCGGCATTTGACATTCGAATTGTGTACATTTTACGTCAATATGAATTACGATAAAAATCATATGCATCATTTTAAAACGACTAAAGCGTCGCGTCGGTTGCACTGTAACTTTCCCGAAGACTTTGCGATTTAAATTCGAAATGGCAAGAGATTTTTACGATAAGTCACACGTAAACGATCACATTTACGTAAAACATAGAAAATTCAATTCGAATGTGTCTTGGTATGGTAACTATGGCAACTGTGGACGTTTAATTCAAAATCGCACAGAGGGAGCCACGCTACCAACCGACGACGGTCGCAGTTTTTCAAACGCGTTCAGCCGTATGAAGCGATTCGGAAATGTCACAAAAGCAATCGATTCGTAACACAGTTTGCACGGATCAGCAATCTAATTGACATTTCTCTTTCGCGTGACATTTAACGACCTGCCATTTCGTTCCCCGAACTAATTTTATCTTGACGACCTTTTCGGTTGCAGGCGTGGACGACCTTCTCGTAGACGAGGGCGATCACTACCTGTTCTGGTACAAGAAGCTTTAAGGAAGAGGGCGGCGAAGAAAGAGGAGCACACAACCGCGCAGCTTAGTTTAAGGCCTTTTTAATTAATTCTTCGATTAACCAATCAACGATCGTGACCCATCTCAAAAACACCACTTACAATGTAGTAACAAGTTTGTGTCCGCCTCAAAAAACAAAAACAAAAACGAAAAAAAAAAAAAAACGGAACAGCACACTCGATACAGAAATTTATTTGTAAAAAAAAGACGCACTGGTTTTCATAGCAATTTCAAACACAAAGTGTGACACTTTTTGAAGATTTACGCACGTCATTTTTTCTTACTTCTCTCCCCCCCCTCGCCGTAGAGCAAAGTTGTATGAATAGATTTCTGTATGTAAAAAAGAAAGTGTCTAACTCTAGAGAAGAGCGCACGAACAATCACTTCTTTCAGATTCAGACTTACCGTTGGCCACCCTGTAGATACAAGTTCGGTTCGTTCTATCTATTTTAGTAGATCGTCACCCCCACCCCCCCACACTTCTTTCACTTTGTCTGTGTTTTTTTTTTTCGTGACGTATAAATAAATAATATTGAATAAGAGAAATAATTGAAACAGTAGACGTAGACTCTCTCTCTCTCTCTCTTAAGGTAAGATGTAATACTTAAATGCATTTTCGAGCGACAATACTGTGTAAACTGTGTGTGGCATTCATTTTTATATGTAGCTTAGAATTATTTACGAAATTGTTACTACTTACTACTGCGACAATGCGAGAGGATGTTGTTGAAGAAAATTCATTATTTTTGTTATATTTGGCTTGTATTAATAAAAGTATACATTTAATGTACGTCGATAGCTTTTGTTTTTTATAAAGGGAAAAAATCCTGAAGCCAGTGTTGCCAAACTCAGTACAGAGGGGGCAGGCGGCGGCAGTTGTCTCCGAACGGCATTGCGCTGAGAGCGCTGCAAGTCGGCTGCTGCTTGTTTGGAGAAGCGCAATTATTTGATGCTGCGTAAAGGCCAGTACACAATGAATTTGCATAAAACGTAAGACATAAAACAAAAGCCGTAAGAAACTCATTTGCTTTGTTCTTGTTTCGGAGCTACTGTGTTACAGCGCACTTCTTTACGTAGGTCGAATTACTGTTACGGCTTATGTCTTATGTTTTATGAAAATGCATTGTGTACTGGCCTTTAGCCAACGCATGATACTGTCCTTTTCTATCACTCACCCTTCAGGAAACATCAACTTGCTTACTTAAATTGTGCTTAAATTACTACAAATCACGTTAAGTGCCGATTAGTGGTCACTTGACTTTCTGAACGCGCCCCATTGTTATCAATTTAGTGATTTTGTCACCAATTCTGGTGACTTTGTGTTATGATTGTGACTTTGTGTTATGATTCAGTGGAAAATCTAGTGATTTCATTTCAAAATGGTCTTCATCAAAACCTTCAAGGTTTAATTAATAGTTCTTACAAAACAAATAATTATATCAATGGTGAGGTGGTGACATCTGTCATAAAATGCAAGTGTTGCCAATTCTTCAGTGAACGTTTTCCCTCTGGGAATATATTCGGTGAACAGTTATTCCGTCCTTACTCCACGATTGTAAAACTGGGCCTAAATATACTTTTATAACGATCAGCTGCAGTCCAATTCGTCAGCTGTCAAATATACAGATAAGACCGCCGGTAAAGCAGACATCCAACTGCGCATTAAAAAAAACCCTTCCAGAAAATTTGCTCCTAAATTTAGAGAGCAAACAGTTGGCAACACTTTTTGCCAAGCATAAGAATCGAGTTCTTCTTTATTTAAAATGACCCTCGTGTATGTTTTTAAAAACTATTTGTTGCGTTATTGTAAGACCGTCGACTGCGCCATCTGTTGAAAGTTGCCGATAATCTGCTTTTCATTTGTTTCTACGAGGGTTACATTGAAAAACCACCGTCCACTGAGCGTTGAGTTTCATAGTGTTTTCGATTCACGTGCACTGGTTGCACTCAGTGTATTGGCATCTTCTTTTAACCTCATGTAATAACACGAGATGAAGATACTCTGAGTGCGCACTAAAGCGGTCAATCTAAAACGCTATCAGTTTATGAATCTACTGAATTCAGTAGATATACATAACAACATATACATAACAAGTGAGAAGAAGAAGAGGAAAGTTTAAACATTTTGAGTTTTTCATAAAAGTCTCACATCGCTTTAAAATTCACCAGTTTTGAGACAAGTCGCAACCACTTGAAAGAAATCACCAGATCTGGTGAAAAAATCACCAAGTTGGCAGCGCTGCCTGGACCGCTCCAGGCGACACTTACTCCCTCTTACGGAAGGCTTCCAAACATTCGTTAGCACGCGCCAATTCAAATTTAAACTAGCAGATGCTTATACAATATTTCTTTTATTTTTTTCACCTTTCCTTCCAAATAATCTTTTAAAAATCTATTAATTTATTGAATTGTGCTGTAAAATCGACTGTCTTGTTTCTTATTTCGTATATTACACATTTCATTTTCTTTGCTTTCTAAAACATAATTACAAGATTGTGAGTTTTTATTGTTTTGTTTTCTTTATTTTGTCACCGTTCTTTTCAAATCGTTTCGTTTTAAAATGTTGCTATCAATTTACTGAATTGAGCTGTAAAATCGACTGGCGCCATCTGTGATGTAGGTCTTGTCAAACAACGTTTGTTTGGGCGCGAAATTTGAAATACCGAAAGTTTTAACGACTTTTTCATCGTTTCTTTTATTGTTATTTTTTCTGTTCATTTTCGTCTTTTAATTTTTAAATAGTTCGATGTAGAATCTCAGTTCTTTTATTTTTCTTCTTGTCCTTGTTTCGAACGGCGAAGTGTGAAAAAAAAACCTCAAAAGAAACGAAATTGTGTGGCGCCATCTGCGTGAAACTTGTCGAATTACGTTTATTTAGGCGCGAAATTTGAATTACTTAAAATAATGAAGTAAAGATTGCTTTTGTTTTTTTTTGTTCATCCCTGTGTTTTGATTTTTTAGCATTTCGCCCTAGAATTGTCGTTCGTCTTTTGTTTTTCTTCATATTCTTATTTCGAACAGCGATGTGAGAAAAAAAACGCTAAAAGAAACGAAATTGTGTGGCGCCATCTGTGTAGGTTTTATCGAAATGCATTTATTTGAGCGCGAAATTTGTTTTTTTTCCTGTTCTTCCCCGTGTATTAATTTCTCAGCATTCCTCCCTAGAATTGTTTTTCTTTTATTTTTCATCGTACACTCATACGCAGCTTAAGTGCTCCAATTTGACAGTTCTGTGAGCCTTGTATCACAAGGTTTTAAGGGTGAGGTTCGCGTGCGGGAGGTGCATTTAAGGTGCGCATGAGTGTACCTATTCTTATTTCGAACAGCGATATGCGAAAAAAAGAAACTTGAAGAAACGAAATTGTGTGGCGTCATCTCCGTAGATCTTGTCGAATTACATTTGTTTGGGCGCGAAATTTGAAATGTCTAAAATTATGAAGTTTCAACGACTTTTTCACCGTTACTTTTGTTTTTTTTCTTTCTCTGTTCATCCCCGTCTTTCGATTTCTTTACATTCCACCGTAAAATTAGTTCTTCTTTTGCTTTTCAATGATAAAATTATGTGGCGCCATCTATCTTTGCCTTTTGATTTTTAAATTTTTTTAACACCCCGCTGTAGAATCGTCGGTTTTCAATTGTTATTCGTACATGTTATTCTTCTTTTAAACATCGACGTGTAATCGATTGTCTTTTGTTTTTATTACATATTATGTATATGTAAATTTTGTTCTTGAATTTGGTGATTGTGGATTTTTATTGTTTCGTTTTCTTTGTCCTTGTCGCCGTTCTTTCCAAATTGTTTTGTTTTCAAATGTTGCCATTAATCTTCCGAATTGCGCTGTAAAATCGATCGTCTTTTGTTTTTATTGCATTTTTTCCCTTAAATTTGACGTTTATGAATTTTTATTTTCTTGTTTTCTTTGCTTTGTCACCGTTCTTTGTTCCTTTGTTTGGTTTTAAAAATTTGTTATCAATCTACTGAGTTGCGCTGTAAAATCTCTTGTCTTTTGTTTTTATCGGTTTGTTTTTTTTTTGAATTTTATTATTTTATTGTTTTTAATTACTTTTTTTTGCTTTCTCGTCGTTCTTTTTATTGAAAAAAAATCATTAATTTATTAAACTGTGTTGTAAGTAAAATCGATTGTGTTTTGCTTTTTATTTATTATTGTTTTTCAGATTTTGTTTCCGCTTTCTTTAACTTTATGTATTTTTAATGATTTCTTTTAGGTTTTAATTTATTTATTCCTGAATAAATTTAAGGTTGTGCTGCCGGTTACGTCCACAAGAATAAGATTGTTGCGGGTTGCCTATCTGTTAGGAGGAGCCAAAGAGCCTAAAGCTGGATTTACATGGAGCGTTGAGCGCGTCAAAACGTCGGGCGTACTGAACCCTCATTGGTTGTTGCTCTCTACGTAACGAGCACTAACCAATGAGAGTACAGTACGCCCGGCGTTTTGACGCGCTCAACGCTCCATGTAAATCCAGCTTAAAAGTTACTGCGGCGAGACGCTCGTCTCTGCAAGGAACAAACTGGTGTCGGCAAGACTGTTGGTCAACTGTTGCCAACTTAAGAGATTCCGCCTTCTAAATTTGAGGGTGAAGTTTTATTAAAGGTTTTTTTAAGAGTTTTGAAATACTCGGTTGGTTGCTAGTCTTGCTTGCGTTACCTGAGGTGCCTGAGTCACAGCCTGAGTATTTGTCAGCTGATTGTAATAAAAATTTATTTATTGTCAATTTACTTGACATCTGCAAAACTAAACTGATAGTATGTTGACCATGATGTTGACATTCGTTCTGTTGCAATAATCCATATCCAGAGCAGGCAACCAAAAAACTATTCAGATAACGATTCAAACTTTTCAGCGAAAGAAAGCAGCTAAATACAATCAAAATTATGATTTTTTTTTCAAATTTTAATACTGAAGCTGCGTTCGTTTACTCAACCCTGTTCACTCTATTTATTCTTTTCTCACTTTTACTTGTGTCAAGGCAGCTTTGCTCTCACTCTAATTTTACTCCATCCTCCTTCACTGCATCGAGGGAATAAACGAACTCAGCCTGGCAGTGCGGATAATACATTTTCGCAGAATTTTTTTGTGTGTGTTACGGCACTAAACGTTTGCTCGTATAAATTCATTTCGGTAATCCTGCTGTTTCAGAACCTGACCTTGGAAACAAGCAAGCGCAATATTTTACTTTGTATTTCAGAACTGTATCTCATTTAATTTTTTCTTTTTAATGTTTGCTTCATTTTATGTTTATATTTAAAACTTATTCATTTATCAATAAAATATAGTTGACCTATGTTATTGTTTAAATTGTGATAAACCACGCATTAAAAATAAACAATTTAAACTGCGGATATTGTTCTGAAGTATACAAGCCAAAAAATTACCGCACGTGCACGTAAAGCAATCGCTTGCTTACAAGGCATGACAAGGTCAGGTTTCGAAACAGCAGGATTACCTTCATTTCTCTTTTTATCTTTAAACCATTTTTCAGTTTTGAATTTGATTTCTAAAGCAGGAAAAGAAAATTTGGGGATTTTTAACTAACGTCTGGGGGAAAGTTCACTCGTTCACCGAAGAGTTGGTGACACTGTTTGAAAATCAAAAATATTCTGGCGGTCACATGTTTGTTGCTGCGAGGCAGAATTTCGGCAATTATGGGGTACGTAGCTGAAACCATCCACAATTAACAACCGCGGCACGTCAAGTACGACCTCAGTTCAACTCAAACAAACTCCGGCGGCGCGGGGGCCGCGTCCAACGCGCAATTACAATTTTGAGGTTAGGTCCGTTTTTCCTTCTCTTTTTTGCTTGACGCCAACCGTTTTTCCTGCGCAGATTATTCAAATTCTCAGTAAATCGGCTGTGAATTTGTGCCGCCACTGAATCCGAAAGCGAAGGAGAGAGTCCGGAGGTTGAATCTTGAAAGTTTCGAGGCTTGAATCTTGTGAGCGTGCAGAGCGAAAATGGGGCTGGATTTCGTGGGCAATCCGAACAAGATCGAATACGAAGACATCGACGATATCGGCGTGGATGATTATTCCGACGATGAGAACGCCGAGGCATTCGGGAACTGGATCGAAGTGTACGAGTCTTCGGAGTACGATGACGCAGACGATTTCGATTATGACCCCTACGAGGACTTCTTCTCGGATGATTCGGACACCTCGAATGGTTCAGAACTTCCGGAGGAACCTTGTAAGTAACTACCTTCCTCCGGGGGCTTTAGTTCCAAATTTTATTTCGTTTAAGTCGCAACGAACGATTCAGAATCGGATGAAGAGGTGGAGCACCCGCAAAAGAGCAACAACACAATCACCAACGGCTTGAAGGGTGCGGACTCTACGAAAGAGGCAGCGGACCCCAACGTAAACGAAGCCGATTCCAACACGTAAAGTACCAGTACATTTAGTTTTGTATAAACATTAATTATTAATACTACTTAAGGTAATTACTATTGTCTTCAGAATATCGTTTGTGTTTTGGTTTTTGTAATTTTTTTCGTGTTTTTTTTAGTCCGGTTTGTATACGGCGGATTTAATCGGGTTGTAAAGTTCCAAGTTGTTCAGTCGTTTGGAAATTGCGGATCATTTATTTTTCTTCTTCTTCCTCTTTTTTTTTTAAGTGTTAAATAAACGATGTTAATTGTATAATATGCATTTTGAAAGCATTCCTGTTTTTTTTTTTTTGTTCTGTAGACGGGTTTAAAAATATGTATAGCCTGTGGCATTTAACCGGGTTCCTTCATTAACGCCCTTCCTATTGAATATACGGAAAAATGTTTTATACAAAAGCATCAGCCTTTCAAGCTTCGCATAAATTAAAATTATTTTCGAAAGTACAGGCTGTCCCAATTTGGCTGTGCGATGTGTAACATCGTTATTTTAAATGGAACACCCTATGTTTTATAACGTATTTGAGCTTGTCAGGTTATTTTAGGGTAAGTTTGATAGGGATTCCCTGTACCTAAATCCTATGGTTTTTAAGATATTATTAACAAAATCGAAGTAAAAAATAAATTTATTTATATATTAGTAAAAAACAAGGTGACACTTTCCACATCTACAATAATAATAATAATAAGTGTGATATATTTTTACACTCATCAATTTCTCAATTACCTGAATTATTTACTGAGTAACATAGACTAACTTTCTTCTGTTCATCCATATGTAAGCCCGCACAGATTTTCTTCGTGATGGCCCCGTGTTTTGCTTCATCAAAGACTGTGCAATATCCGTGCGTATTAATTCGAGTGTGGGCCTGCTGTGCAGATTCTGATTTAAATTTCAACTCAAGAATCATGCCCACATCTTTGAACGTCACAAAAATGTCAAGATGAGGTGGCCTTCCTAGACGTTTTATTCGTTGGACACTTAACTCACTGTGCACAAAATAATTCTCGATGCGATACGCAATGGCATGAAGTTCACCTTCATCAGAAGGCATTTCTTCTCTACAGAGATCAGACACACTTTTTGCAAACTTAATAAATGCAGTCTTATTTAGTTGTGTCAGTACATCTTCTAATGCTTGTATATATGGTTTAATATTTTGAAGAGCATATTTACGTCTAAAAAAACTTGAACTATAACAGTTGGATATCAAATATGTTCTCAATTCTGAATTTGGTACCTTTAGAGTGCTTTTTGTAAAGTCCGTCGAGTGCTTGACCACATTTAAATATCCGTTTTCTGCTAAAAACTGTTCAGACTCTCGGACAGGAACAGAGTTCCCAACAACTATTTGCGTGTGCACCAAACCACCACCTGTGCGGTCGCTACGACATTCGAAAGTGAAATCTGTTAAGCGAATTCTACTGTACTTCCTGACAACCGTAATTTTGTTTTCTTTATATTGGTTTAACGCAAGGGTTTTTACGCTCGTTATATCAGACACCGCAGTGGCTGATACAAGGAGTTTTTACCTTTTCTTTTTCTCAATAAACAATTAATTGAAGCTAACTTCCGCATTTTATTTAAACGTATTTAATTCCTTTGATCTCTCAAGTTTATTCACCGACGCACCAAAAGAATTGGGTTACAACAACGTAAGGCCAGGGGTTGCAGTGACGATTACGAGCTAGATTAATAACATTAAAGTAAAGTTTATTGCGAGGTCCGTAAGGGTCGTTCGAACGTAAACAGAATAAATAGGGCAGTGGCGTCGGCCGTAAATTAGTCGGGTAGTGAGGTAGTCCGGCAGTCGACGTCTCAATCTCAATTCCTAAATGAAAGTTGGCTTTATGTTCAATATTTACTCATTTATTTATTTCATTTCTACATAATATAACAACATGCTGTTTATATGTAGATAGGTATATAAGATTGCCCATTTATTACAGCTTATTGTTCTCCATAGTGTACATCGATACAATCCCTCTCGTCCATCTCCTTCCATAAACGAACATCTACGATGACTGCTACCAACATTAACAAATGAATATATTACATCTCCATGTTACAACACATGTAATTATTTATTATGTATTAGGGTTCGTTTCGAAATCTTGGTCCTATAGCAATATAATAGAATCGTTGTAGTTTTCACCCCCAAAACAAAGAAGAAGAATAAGAAGAACGGCTCTGCGAAATGAATTTCTTGATATGTGTTTTTGTTTTCGTGGGGGCGTGGATGACGTAAAAAAATATCGTTCTGTTTTGTTCATCTTTTTCGTTTGGCCGGCGACGCCATGTTGAAGATCTCCTCGTAGACGAGCTGCTGCTCGTTCTTTATGCGCCGCTTCATGTCGACGGTGAACGGGTCGAAGGTGAGCACCTTCCGCTTGCGCCGGTAAATCCCCTCTTTGCGATCGAGCGCGCACTGGAACAGGTCGTCCACCAGGGGGAGCTCCAGGAAGTCGATGATCGTCCTCAGCGAGTGGTGCACGTTCTCGACGAGCTGCTCGTAGAAGATGACGTGGGTGGGGCCCGTGAAGTTGTGCAGCCAGTCGAGGTTCATTTGTTTCCACGACTGAAGTTTCTCGTAGACGAACTGATACCAATCTACAAGAGAAAAAAAAATTGTTTAACTCATCAGCACAAAGCAGTCTCCTTTTTTAACTTTAATATTTTTGTGCTTCAGTCCTGCACATTTTACATGTATTAAAAATTAATCGTGCAAACTTAGTTCCTTGACATAACCTAGCTTTGCAAATTTTTAGTGTGACGTAATCAATGACGTACTAATTCCTTGTATTTTCGGCGCGTTCAGCCAACTTCCGATTCGCTACAATTAAAAGCTCCACCGTCGCTGTTTCTGGCTGAACGCAGCCGTTTTTTCACAAGTTTTGTTTCGTCCATGGACGTTTTATTTTATAGAGCTTTCGATCGAGTATCTTCATCTCGTTTTATACATGAGGTTAAAGCAAGCTTAGAACTTGTAAAAGAACGGTTGCGTTCAGCCAAAAACAGCGACTGTGGGTCGTTTAATTGTAGCGCTCCAGTCGAAAAAATTATTGCTTACATTTTCCTCTGTTCCTTTTGTACCGCTCGGGGGTTGCAAAACCGACATGGCCGCCGCTCTGCCTGTTAAACTCCGCCTGGATTGCGGGTCCGGGGGCCCTCACCAAGAGGATCGCTTTTCCGAACGGCTTCCGAGCGAGTGGGCCCCATTCGTGCGTCTTCACCACCAGCACGGACCCGTTCACGATGCTTTCAGCCGGGAAGCCATTTTTGAGTAGGCCGTAGTCTTTGTATACGGAACCCGTGTGTACGCCTTCGAGCAAGAAAAAAGAACATTCAAGAATCGAAGAAAAAACTGATTAGAAGAGCGCCACCTGTCGCCTGTTGTAGGAGATACCTCAGCCAGGTGTTTCCGCTGCCCGGAAATGAGGCCAAGGCGACGGGTTCCTGAGGGGGTTCCAGGTAACGCAGGTCCGTACACCACTGGATTCTGGAGCGCCTCAGGGGCAGTCGTAGGCCGGGTACGCCATATTCTGGACTTCTGGCCTTGGAAACCTGATGGCCATGATCTGTTACCTGTTGAAGCCCCGAATTATAAGTACATTACATAATAAACACTGAAAGGGTTAAATTGGCTAAACCGAAATAAAATCAAAAAGTCGTGACAATATTAAGGCAGCCCATTCACATTCGCGGCTTTCGTTTAAAACAGTATTAAAGCGACTCATGAACATAATATCTTGTTCCTTGTTTAAAACGAGCCTCGTTTCAAAAAAGTCGTAACAATATTAAGGCGGCCCATTCACGTTAGCGAAGAATTCTCGAATTCTGGTTTTCAAGAATCGCGCTGTACAATTGGCAATTATTTTCAGTCTTTGCAGGTAAACTATAGTTTTCATGCACTTTTCGTCTCATTCTCATTACCTTTGTATTAAAGCCATTGTTTCGCGGTTCATGTAGAGTTACGGCCGATAAGAGTAGGACGCCAGCCAGGTAGATGATTAACAGTAAACCGAGCACCCAAATTCTGGCCCTAGACATCTGCATTTGTCCATGTCTGAGTTTCTTGGTTGCTGAAAGCAGAATCAACTCGTTAGGAACGTCAACGCCTCGCACCCTTCCAAAAACGGGACTTCGTGACAATATTAAAGGGCCCCGTTCACGTCACGCACTTTTTTCTTTTTAGCAAACAAGGTCGAAGGGACCCGAGAGAAAATTCAATTCCCTAGCACTTAACGCGCGAAGCGCGTTCTAGAAATTTTTTTCTCTGTTCACGAGTTCACGAAAAAAAAACCTATTTATATCACAATCTTAATTCGTTAAAAAAAATTGAAGTGAATCCGTCTTCTTTTATTGCACGATTAAGCTTCGGAAATAGAAATTTGAAAGGGACTCTCGTGACAATATTAAAGCGGCCCATTCACGTTTGCGATTTTTCAATTTCAATTCGAAAGCAACTAGGTCCTCACGTTCATTTAATCTACAGTATTTCTACGTATACCAAAAAGAAAAAAAGAAAACGAGAAAAAAAACGTTATTAACATAATTTGCGTTCTTACTGATTCTGACTTTCCGTATCGAATGGTTCGAGATAATCGATAGATGCATGATGTTATCAAGTGTAAACGGGTCGAATTTCCCGTTTATTTCATCGCCGGTGTATGACACCCCGGGTACGAAAACGGCCCACGCAGAGAGCGCAAGGCAATCAACGTCACGCGAACACCCCATAAATGCGGTATTAAATTTCCAGCTGATTTATTATAAACAAATCTGAGCGAGGACCGACGAAAAATTATTATTATCATTGCGCAATTATTTCCGGAGATAAAAACTTTTAATTTAAATTTTAAAATTTTCTAAACGATTCGATCAAATAGGCAACGCGTGTATGCGTAAAAACAAAAGACAAGTACAACTGCATTCAGCCAAGAAAAAAAAAGCTTGCCTACAAAAACAAAACTTAATCGATTTTAAAGCAAAACTTGAAAACTGTTGAGTAAACGTCAATCAGTAAAAATTGTTTTTTTTTTGCTAAATTCTAAACGATTCAAGAAAAAAGAAAACAAAACGCAATCGACGAAAACCGAAAAAACAATTGATTAAAAACAAGAGCTATCAATTGCTTTAAAAAACTGACTTTTTCTAAACAATCCGATCATAAATTGAATGTCCAAATTGGCAGCACTGGGTAAGAAAACTCGCTCTGAAAAAACAAAACACGATCGATTTTAAAGCAAAACAAGCGATTTTAAAACAAAACAAAATCGATTTTGAAACAAAACACATTCGATTTTAAAACAGAGCAATCGAATTTAAAACAAAACTCTATCGATTTTAAAACGAAACTTAATACTAGATTTTAAGACAAAGCAAATCGATTTTAAAACAAAACCCGATCGATTTTAAAACAAAACAATTGAATTTAAAACAAAACTTCATTGATTTTAAAAACAAAACACAATCGATTTTAAAACAAAATAATCGATTTTAAAACAAGACACAATCGATTTTAAAACAAAACACAATCGATTTTAAAACAAAACACCATCGATTTTGAAACAAAATAATCGATTTTAAAACAAAACATTCGATTTTAAAACAAAATAATCGATTTTAAAACAAAACATTCGATTTTAAAACAAAATAATCGATTTTAAAACAAAACAATCGATTTTAAAACAAAACAATCGATTTTCAAACAAAACATCATCGATTTTGAAACAAAATAATCGATTTTAAAACAAAACAATCGATTTTAAAACAAAATAATCGATTTTAAAATAAAACACAATCGATTTTAAAACAAAACATCACCGATTTTGAAACAAAATAATCGATTTTAAAACAAAACATTCGATTTTAAAACAAAACATAATAGATTTTAAAACAAAACTTAATAGATTTTAAGACAAAACACAATCGATTTTAAAACAAAATAATCGTTTTTAAAACAAAACAATCGATTTCAAAACAAAATAATCGATTTTAAAACAAAACACAATCGATTTTAAAACAAAACACATTCGATTTTAAAACAAAACACAATCGATTTTAAAACAAAACTTAATGGATTTTAAGATAAAACACGATCGATTTTAAAACAAAATAATCGATTTTAAAACAAAACACAATCGATTTTAAAACAAAACCCAATCGATTTTAAAACAAAACCCAATCGATTTTAAAACAAAACTTCATCGATTTTAAAAACAAAACTCATTCAATTTTAACACAATCGATTTTAAAACAAAACAAAATCGATTTTAAAACAAAACACAATCGATTTTAAAGCAAAACACATTCGATTTTGAAACAAATCAATTGAATTTAAAATAAAACAACCGATTTTAAAATAAAACTTTGTTGGTTAAACCGAAAACTGTACCGATCAGATGAAACATCGTTGAAATGCCCATCCTTTCTGGGTGTAGAACTGCGACAAAGAATACAGGATGTCCCGAAATTAATCGACCAAATTGCAAGAACGTATTTCTTGTATAAAAACAAGAGAAATTTCGGAAAATTGGAATATTTTGAAGGCAATGCGTATTACGAAATTAACATATTTAAGAAAAAAAAATAATTGAATAAATCCAGTGGGCGTAGTTCTGATGACTTTTCCAAAAATAATTTTGAAAAATAAACAAAGAAACTGAAAAGAAGAAGGACATTAAAAAGCTCGCAAGAAATCTTTTTGCTATGTGCAGTCGTTAAGGTAATTAAAAAAAAAATTCTTTTGACTTTGACAGATACGTCGAATATGTTTTTCATTTCATAACTAATTCGTGTATTGCAAAGTTGCATGTATGTAAATTGTTAATAATTGTTAAACTTAATTTTGAAAAATTATTTAATATAGTTCGCATTCACAATACAACATAAATAAACACCCTGTATAAATTTAAAGTTTATGCATTTGTTCTTTTTGGAATACACCGTATAGCTCAGAAATTAAATATCTATTTTGCTATCCCACATTTTTTGTTTTCCGTTATTTTTATGTTTTCGCATTGTAGCACATCGGAACACCCTATAGATATATACGTATTTCGAAATTTATCTTTATTTAAATTTATGCTTCCGCCGTTTGGTCGCTCTGCTTTCGGAACACTTGGTCACTTGTTCTCGGAACAGCCTGTATACATTTTGGATTTTTTTTTAAAATAATTTATGCCTTCGAAATTTGGTCGCGCAGTTTTGGGAACACCCTATATAAATCAATATTTTACTCACATCTCATTTAAGCATCTCAGAACACACTGTATATATTTCAAAATTTATGTTTAATTTTTACGTGTTCATATTTGAGCATTTCGGAACCCCCAGGCGCGATCGAACGGGGGGGGGGGGCGATCGAAGTTTATTGTTACAAATTAGTTTAAAATTTTTTAACCCTAACGAAAGCAAATCGAAGTTGTTTGAATTTGATTTTAAATTTTCTAGAATGTAAAACTTTTTAATTCACTATAGGTAATGAATTATACAGGGTGTCCCAACAGTGTGTTCTCGGGCCATATCTCCATAAGTACTGAAGATAGAAAAAAATTTTCAACCCAATTTCGTTTTTAATTTAAGAGATCTACAACACGAGATTATTTTCATCTATACAGAGTGAATCAAAACAGTGGTGCCGTATACACATTATACATTTCGAAATTTAATTCATAATTTCTTTTTTTTAATTTATGTTTCTTTTTCGAACACGTTTTACAATTTTGAAACAGTACTACGGGGACGTTTTTTTTTTTTTTAATTTACGCCTTAGCAATTTGGCTGGTTGTTTTCGGAACATCCTGTACGTATACGTAACGTAAGCGTAACGTAAGATTCGTTCCGCTCGCTTCGAGGGCGCCCGATAAAATCTGTGCGAAGTTTCGAGTGTGCACTCACTCGTTTCGGAACACGAAATCGAGATAAGCCTCAGGTATCGATTTAGCTGGGCACCCCGAGCGTCCTCCTCCGGCTTACGTTACGGTTGCGTTTACGCGCTCGTTATCTCGGCGATGCTCTCGACTTAATCGCTCATTAAAAATTAAGTGACCGAACCGGTAGTTTACGACGGATTTTATCGCCGATGATGATCGGCGCGACGAATCAACGAAACGCACGTTATTTAATAAAACGTTTGTTTGTTTTTTTTTTTTCGTTTTAATTAAATTAATTCAATTAAGACCGGCGGCGGCGGCGGCCCTGAACGAGATTAAATAAATAAATGCGATTAGGTTTTTGTACTTACGTATGTTCGCCACCAAGCAAGCCGCAAAGAAGGAAATTTCGGAAGTTTTCCTCAGGCGAAAAGTGCTCCCGGCCTACTGCGATCAATACTTTGAAAACGCATCACTACTCCTCTCGATCGCTCGCTCGCCTCCCTGATTGTTCCGGAGCGTCGCGATCTCACCGGAGCCGGGACGCTTGCATAGCGCCGAATGTTGGAGGGCGTCGTCGGGCGCGCTGCCGTTCGCCCGTCTTCAGGCGTCTCCAGCGTCGCCCAGTGGCACTCAAAATGTTTCCGCACTCATTACACCCTGTAAATAAATCCTTTTTTCTTGCTTTCAATGTTCCAGCGAAATTAAAAAAAAAGAAAACAAACATGCTCCCTCACACTTGCCTCGTTCTTAGGTACACTTGAATTTCCTTTATTTTATTTTATTTTTCGTTAAATTATTAGTTCTAAATTTTTTGAATGCGTGTTGTTTTCGTTTTTATTTTTTGTTTCTTTAACTCTTTTTAAAATGTTTGTTTCTTTAGCTCTTTAACTTATTTATAATAGACGATTTAAGTGTCGCTCAATTCTTGTTAGGTGGTCGCCAGATTTTTTAAATCGTCTTGAAAATCGCCGACTTATGTTTTTTTTCAGTTTTCTTTTTTTATTTTTTTCATAATTACAGTCTGTTGTTTTTGTTCAATTATTTTTTATGCCGACACAGCTTTCTGTCGGTTTTTAGTTTTTCAAACAATCTCCACTTGAAGGGGATCGTCAAACTCTTTTTGTTTCTTATTCGTCGAATATGTAATTGACGTAATTATAAAGAAGAAGAAGAAACAAAAGAAAGATAAAAAAACGTTGTTCTTGCGCAATGTTTTTTTTTATTATTGACGTTTTTTCAAGTTCTCTTTTTTTGTTTTCCGTCAGTCTTATAATTTTTAATTACGTTGGGAGAGAATCGTCGAATTTTTTTTGTTTTTTTTTTTTTATTTAGACATAATTTGTTGTAAATCGCTGATATTCAATTCGCTCTTCTTTTGTTTTGTTTTTTCGTTCAACTAATTTTTTATGAATTTATTTTGTTTTTGACGTTCTTACACTTTTTTCTTTGGCGGCCTTCCATTTAAAGAAGCGCTTATTCCAGTTCTCATTTGTTTCTAGTTCTGGATCTGGCTGGAATAATTTTTGTTTTAATTTTTCTTTTGTTTTTTTTTGTCAAACTAATTATCATATTTTTTATTATTTCTTTTGTTTCTTATTAATCACGTGATTTATAAGTATCTACTCCGTCGAAGGACCAAACATTCCTGTAAAGCAAAAAATTTATTTATTTAATACATCATTATCAATATACAGGGTGATTTACGGAACCCGTTCATTAGAAGTTTAGGCACTGGCCTTCGTTATCAGGGTTGCCAATGTGCGGGCAATTACCCGATTTACGGGTAATTTAAGCAACCTTGCGGGTAAAAAAAATACGTGGGTAAAATGGATATTTTCAAGGAAGAAAAAAAAGCAGATTAATTTTTAAATTTTTGATTGACGACTTGCTAGTGATGTTTCAACTTTACTATTGGCAACAAAGAAATCACTGAAGCCGGAAGCCGACAAAAACTAAAGTAACTAACTGACAGCCAAATCCACATCGTCGATCAGTGCTGCCAACTCTACCGATTTTAAACTCAACTTTTTTTTTATTTTAATTTTTTTGTAATTTTATCAGTTTTCTTTATTTCTAGATCGTCTTTTGTTTTACTTTACGTCAAAAATTGCACAAATTTCAAATCTTAATTTTAGAAAGTTTTGTTTAATTAATGAGAATTTTTTAATTTTTCTAATTTTTTGTGATTTTTGTAATTTTTTGTAATTTTATAGAAAGTAGAAAGTATTGTTTATTTAATGAGAATTTTTAATTTTCTTCGATGAGATTTTTTAAATTTAATTTTAATTTTTTTAAAATTTTATAATAATAATTTTATAAATTTTCTTTATTTCTCGATCGTCTCTTGTTTTATTTTACGCCAAAAATTGCCTAAAGTTCATATCTTAATTTTAGAAAGTTTTGTTTAATTAATGAGAATTTTTAAATTTTTATAATTTCTTGTGATTTTTATAATTTTTTGTAATTTTATAGAAAGTAGAAAGTATTGTTTATTTAATGAGAATTTTTTAATTTTTATTTTTTTGTAATTTTATTTAACGAGATTTATTTATTTTTGTTATTTTTTTTCTAATTTCATTCAATGAAATTTTTTTATTTTTATTTTGTAAATTTGTCGATCGTCTCTCGTTTTATTTTACGTCAAAAATTGCACAAATGTCAAATCTTAATTTTAGAAAGTTTTGTTTATTTAATGAAATTAAAAGTAATTAAAAATTAAATTAATTAAAAATTAATAATTAAAAATTAATTTTTTTTTGTAATTTTAAAGAAAGTAGAAAGTATTATGTATTTATTTAATGAGAATTTTTTAATTTTTATTTTTTGTAATTTTACTTAATGAGATTTCTTTAATTTTTATTATTTTTTTCCAATTTTATTCAATGAGATTTTTTGTTTTTATTTTTTAACTTTATAATAAGAATAATTATTTTATTTTATTTTTTTCTCGATCGTCTTTTGTTTTATTTTGCGTTAAAAATTGCACAAATGTCAAATCTTAATTTTAAAAAGTTTTGTTTATTTACTAAGAATTTTTTAATTTTTATTTTTTTTGTAATTTCATAAATTTTCTTTATTTCTCGATCGTCTTTTGTTTTACATATTTAGCGTCAAAAATTTTCACAATGACTGTCAAATCTCTTAATTTTAGAAATTTGGACCCAGTTTTATTTATTTCATGTGAATTTTTTTAAAATGATTTTGAAAAGTAAAATTCGTCTCAATAAAATCAGTGATTTTAAACATGATTTTAATCAATTCAGAGACATCTATCGGAATTTGCACAACTATCTTCCGAAATGCTTCGCTTGGTCGGTTGGCAGCACTGCACTGTTGCCGATTGCCGTCTACAGTCCCACATATTGATGATTTTAACCTGAAATCTTTCGTACAGTGAGAGAAAAATTCAAATGAAGTTTAAAAGCCGTTCGATCAAACAAAAAAAAAGAATTGACTGCTAATTGTAGAAAAGTTCCGCGACGCGATAACAGATGGCGGTTTTCAGAAACTAAAACAAAAAATAGAATTGTTCGCTCGAGCCTTCATTTAATTTCATAATTATACAAACAACGAGGAGAAAATTGTGCCCTTCGATTAAAGAAAAAGAAAAAAAAATGATTTATCTGCGAATTGTAGAGAAGTTCCGCGACGCGATAACAAATGGCAGTTGATTAATTGAAGAAAATGGAAACATTCCATCTTGTTTATCCTAACGCGCGAAGTCCTACCACCACAAATGCGTGTCTCTTCTTAAAACATTTCAATAGTAACAGTGACGTTTGTAATTAATTAGACGTCCCACGTCCTCTCTAAATCTGGAGATACAGGGAAATCATAAATTACTTCAACCCACGTGACCAATTTGAATTAGGTTTTGTTTTCTAGAAGTTGCAACACTGAAAAAGTGAGGTAACATTGACTTTCGCGACTGTAGGTGTTCTGTTGTGTTTAACCACTTTAACCAAGCATTTCCAGATGGCAATGTAAATATTGTAAATTACGATGCCTTCGCAAATCGCAAGTATTCCATTCTTGAACGATTTAACATACAGCACTGCATTGTTACCAACAGAGCACAGTGTGTTGCCTATACGGCGGGGCCACGTGGGTTGAAATCATTTGTGATTTCACTGTATAATAAAATCTAGCTTCTAGCAGATTAGTGCCCAGTAAAATTTCAATTCACCATTTTGGCTTCACTAAGCTAACTTACCCTGCGTTTAGTTGGTGGACTAACCATCAAAGTTTAACGAGTTTAGTCCGACTGTCACCATCTTGGTTACCTAATGGTCGCATTTCAAATCACGACCACTGTGACCACTCAGCTGATTAGTCAGACAACGTAAAATAACTACGGACTAAACGAAAACGACAACGTCGCCCATGAACTAAGCGCAGAGTTTATGGACGGCGGTACTTCTTTTATCCAGAGACTTTCCAGCGGCTTTGTTTAATGGCGACCTCTGACGGTCTTTTACCAGAGGACCAAAGTAAAGAATGAATAATAAATAAACTTGAACGTTAACGTTGAACATAATTAAGCAAACAACTTGTAATTTCCTTTGTAATTAATTAACTTACTGTTCGATCCGCTTTCCAGAAAGGCATACATTCGAAATACGCGCATTTTCCAAAGTAAGTAAAAAAAATAAAAAAAAGTTAACACAAGTCCTCTTTAATGACGCATTTGAGACGCAATAAAATTATCTATTATTCAGGTCCAGTTTTACAATCGTGGAATAACTGTTCGCCGAATATCCTTTAATATTCCTCCATATTATGTACGTCACGTTATTCTAAGAATAATGCTTATCCGACGATTATAAAATCGGATCTAAGTGTTGCGAATGGCTAACGTAAATTTGAATTTCGCGCGCGTAATTTTAATTTCAAAGTCGACCGCCGACGGCGTAGCGACGCGCACGTTTGGTTGCCTACTCGGAGGCACCGACGCAAAACCTTAATTTTTACAATAGTTTTTAGAACCATGCTAGGATAAACACAAAAGTTTTTTTAAACCCGCGCAAACCACCCCAAAACGAAAGGAAAATGGCTGTGCTGCCGCCCGATCCGGTTTTTAACTTAAGGGGCGACATGGGCTACGTCCACAGTCTGTGCTTCGCCGATTACGAGAAGAATTACACCTCGACGTTGCTGGCGGCGACCGAAAACGGCCTGGTGCACGTGTGGGACCTCGAGGTGAGCACCGTTTCCCATCGGAAACCCCAAGACATCGAGAAAACATTTTGACATAACCTCACTTTTTACACTTTTATCGTTGACTTTTTCTAGACGAACCGGATGAAATACAAGCAAGACCTGGGCAAGTCGATCCAGGCGATTCACAGCGTGGGCCACAATATCGTGACTCAAGAGAAGAGCGGCCTGATTAAGTTATGGTCGGTGAACGAATCTCGTTACGAAGAGCTGAAGACTTACGATTGCTACGGTGGGTACTGTCGTGGCTTGTTGTTGCCCGGGGGCAAATTGGTGGTTCCGCAAGGCAAAGGCCGGCTGGATTTAATCGACGTGAACTCCTTAAAACTGACGAGCACGCTCATTCCGAACGATGATGACGAATTGGGCTGCGCCATGTGTCTTGAGCGGGTCCAAATCAACGAAGCCACTTACGTACTGGCCGGTTACGAAAGCGGCGATGTAATCCTGTACGATTTAAACACCTGCAAGCCGTGCAGCCGACTGAAACTGCACGAGGGGTTAACGTCGTTGACCTACGACGCAGGCTCGGGGCGCGCCGTCTCCGGCAACGTCTCGAACATGCTGCAGCTGTTCACGATAGACAAGAACCTCAACATGAGTTTGAAGTGCGAGATCGGCATAACGAACAACGGGTGCAACGTCGTCAAACTCAGGCCGGATCGGAAGATCATCGTGAGCGGGGGATGGGACGGGAGGCTGCGCTTATTTTCCTGGAAGACCCTGAGGTTGCTGGTCGTCCTGACCGAGCATCACAAGTCGATAACGGACGTGCAGTTCTCCCCGAATGCCGTCGGGTTGTGGAACTCGAAGGTGATGGCAGCTAGCGGGGCCGACGGCATTATTTCCCTGTGGAATTTGTACAATTGAAGAAGACAAATAACGTTTCGCGGACCAGTTCAACGTGTGACACTTTCTCCCGGTTTTGTTCTCCGTTATTTCTTATTTATTTTATTCTTTCATACTTGACAATAATACGTGAGTACTTTGACGATGTTTGCGTTTGGATAAAGCACGTAATGTACTTGCACATGATTATTATTATTTGATCAGTTTGAATTGACGAAGCTCCTTCATCGCCCACCCGTTCTGTTTCATCGACATTGCCAAATATGCACTTTTGTGATCGTCACTGTTAAGTTTAGAGCCGAATGTTTAAATAGTATATTTTTTTCTAAGGCGAAGTTTATAAATGTTTTTGTAAAAAGAGAGAAAGTAAAGACTACTTGCGTAATTAGAGAGGAACGTTGGGTTTTCTTGCCGGTAAAAGTATTTTCCCTGCAACTGAATTCCGTTTCAAGTGGTCCCTTCAAGAAACATACATAAACGAACAAGTCGATTTAAACTAGAAGTTTCCTATAATATTTAATATATTTAGCTGAATTCCATTTTTGAGATCTAGTTAACTTAGCTGAATTCTACTTTACAATTCAGATGTTCTTATCAACATTGAAATACTGTTGTTTGTTCAATTGACCATTCGTTCGTTTCTCCAGCTTCAGTCTTCAATTAACTAATCAGTATTTTAATCGCAAAATATAAGAATTTCATGACGCAACAGCACTTAGCTGAATTCGATTTTGATTTCCAAATAATGCAGTTAACGCCAAAGCGTGTTTAAACATTCAGCCGATTATTGACTGTATCCACAGCACTTAGCTGAATTCCATTTCATATTTTAAAAGTTTCAGTTAACTTTAAAATGTTATTGAAGCTCATAGTTAACTATCCCGTAACGCAGACATAATTTGAGTTAGATTTCTTAAGCACGCGTCACTTAACTGAATTCCATAACTGTATCCACAGCACTTGGCCGAATTCCATTTATAATTTTAAAAGTTTCAGTTAACTTTAAAATGTTATTGATGTTCATAGTTAATTTACGCGTAACACAAACATAATTTTAGTTAGATTTCTTAAGCACGCATCACTTAACAGAATTCCATCACCGTATCCACAGCACTTAGCTGAATTCCATTTATAAATTTAAAAGTTTCATTTAATACAAGGAATTAATAAATTACTCAGTTCAATATTTTTGTAATGAAAGTCTTCTTGCTGAATTCTTAGCTGAATTTCATTTCGAATTTTAGAATTTCCAGTTAATATAAATGATTAATGAAGTATATAAACAACTAACGAATAACGCAGCTACATTTTTGTAATGAGGGTGTCCCAAATGCTTGTCACTTAGCTGAATTCCGTAACTATAAAAAGAGCACTTAAATATTATTAATTATCATATGACAAGTTACCACAACGTTAAAAACATAATTAAATTAGTAATTATTAAAAGAAAAATCACTAGAACCGTCGCTAGTCATTAATTGCAGATTTGTCTGAATTCACTAACAATGGGCCCGTTCAGACGACCACAGCGGCTCACATTAAGATATTAGCCAATCACAAGCCATTGCTGATCCAGCAACTCAGCTGCTGTCATGGTCGTCTGAACGCGACCATTTGTCTGAAATTTCAACAGAAAACCATCAGATCTAGTGACAAAATCACTAAATTGGCAACAGTGGATTTCAGGAATATTTTTATTTAATGCAAATTTTCCTCGTCTTTTCCGCTATGGTTATCCAAAACAGAAACAAACAAAAAATCACAAGGAAGCCATAATCGAACAAGGAAATACAACTCTGTAATAAACTGCGCGAACTTCACATTAATGAAAATGGCGTTTGGATTAAAAATGGCGGATACAAACACGAATATTTTTGAATCGAAAATGCCGCATCGCTCCAAATTCGCGTCGCTTTTAAATCGCCTACGTTAGACACGGCATAACTAACATGACGTCATCAAGGTGTTCAAATCGAAGCGTGCGATTTTTTTTTTTTTGGTAAGTGGCGCCACCGGAGAAACACTTGAACTAGTTAGTAGATAAAAAACACTCTGCTTCGTAAATTTAGCCATAGCTGTGTTCTTTCGCCAACAACTTCAAATCGTGATCCATCGATCATGAGCAAGTAATCAAGATCCAAAATAAATTCGAAAGAACTGTCACACAACCAAATTCGCGAAATCAAACAAAGTAAGCGAACTCTGGTGGTCAATATTGATACCATCAAAGGGGCGAACAACATTCCACGGATTGGTTTAATAAACATGTACCAATCAAACTTTTATATTTAACGCAACTGCAATGTTGTTCACCCTTTTGTCGGCCATGTTGCAATTAACAGCGACCTCTCGCGTTGACAATTAAGTCGCGAATATGAAATCTCCATTTAAATCACGATGTGGTTAATCGAATCACAAAGGGCTCGTTTTTTGTTCGGGATTAAGTCATCCGTTGCAGCGATTAAAACAAAAGCGTTTGTGAAGCTACCGAGTAATTACTTATACTGTTTGAATATAGAGGGGAGGAAGGAGCATTTATTATTTTCATCATTAAAAGAACGCTAGACGGAAGTGCCATCTTGTAAACCCATTTTAACGGTCATTTATGATTAATATCATCTACCTGTTAAAGTTATCCGGCGAATAACTTGACTTTTCTGAACGCTTGATTGATTTTCATGAATTATTTCCACGGTACTTACTTATTCATCTAATAACTAGTCAGTTTATTAAAAGAACTGAAAATAACAGTTCGAAAATTTATGGGTTGGCAACATTGATTAGACAGTTGGCGGCAATGCCAGACGCAAAGCATCAAAGCGAAGTTGGCGTGTTTACTTGTTGATATCCTAGTTTTTAATGTAAGTTTAAGAAATCTAAATAAAATATTTATAATGGCGGATCGTTTAACGCAACTGCAAGACTGCATTAACCAGGTAAGACGCGAAACACTTCGCCTTCGAATCCTTCCAAAAAGAAGGGAAACATAACCTAAAAATTTCAGCAAGCGGAACACTTCTGCAACAGCATAGGGATACTGCAGCAGTACGCAACGCCCAGCAAATTTCCCGGATTCGACCGGAGCGGCTCGCAAACCCCCCAGCAACAGTCGCAGGAAGACTACGTGCAATTATTTACGACGCTGATAACGAGGTGCTCGAAGGACATCGACACCCTGATCGAGTCCCTCCCCTCCGAAGAGAATTCCGCGGAGTTACAAGTAAGGGGCGCGCCCAGAATTCAAAAAGCGTCCGCAGAGATAATTTTCAGTTGCAGAGTTTGCGCATGCTGGAAATCGAGAACCAAGAGGCGGCCGAGAAACTCGAAGGCATCGTGCGACGCGGCCAGAACCTCCTGGAGCAGATCCAGGCGGCCCTCAGCGACATAGCTCAGGCCCAACTGGAGATGCAACACCTAACCAAAGGCATGAACAACAACGAATGAGGGAAACAGAAGACGGACGTTCAAGTATTAAAGCTTTATTTCTATAGTTATGTACAGTGTAATACAGTGACGTTCAAAGTGATCTGAGGGGGGGAGAACAAAGAGAGAATTAACGGTATTTACATTATCCAGGATATTTACACAATAAAACTTGCTTTTTAAAAATCATAATTTAAAAAGAAACACTGCCTGCCCGCTTAATAAAATCCAAAAAACGGTCGCCCAGGTTTTGATTTACGCCTAATAATCTACAGTCTGCACTCACATAGCGCTCGTTTAATATAAAAAAATATTGAATTACACACTTAAATATGATCTCTCCTCAAGTATTTATTTACACGTGCCGTTTGCTTTAGTTGAGTGTGCCCCGGCAGGTCACAGCGCCGCATAAGCAAGGTATCTTCTCGTCTTCGATCGGGAACTTATAGTCGTAGGTGATCTCCTCGTTTACGCCGATGCTTTGCTTCGAGTAAATCACGATTTTCTTCTGCGCCTCGATCGTGATCACCTTCGCGTAGCAGTTCGGCTGCGAAAAAAGCAAAGCGCGAGTGATTAATTCGGTTTAAACGTGCTTGCGGTGACTTACATTGCAGCTGTGGTTGATGAACCTCGCCAGGTTTCCGCATTTCGTCGCGTCGATGATGTTCTCCAGGTCGATCCTGAATAGGTAAGAACTGCCGATGCCGGTGGCTTCGTATTTGGTTTCTCTGAGATCGGCCACCGAAGGCCTCACCATCTGCCCGACGTACTCGATCACCATCTCGTCGGCGGCGATCGGTTCCATCGCGAACAGGCCCCAGTCGTGTATCGAAGACTTGGCGAACTTCAAGTGCTTCTTTCGGAACTTGAGTTGGTTGAACTTTAACAAGTCGGAGTCCGTGTCGGTTCCAAACGCGGTTAAAAGACGTCGCTGGTTCGATCTCGCCTCCCTGGAGAGACCTGTGCGCAAATTTATTGAATTAAGAGAACTACTCCTCAAAAGCCTCCCCTCTAAAGATATTGGCAGAGTTAAAACGATACCTTTTCAACTTGATGCTACTTTTTTACTACTTGCTAATTTCATTTTTCGCTAAATTATACTAATTAATTGATTTATTACGGATTACGCAGCAATTCAAATCGTTTTAGTCCTACACGGACCGAGGTCTAAATAAATCAGCTTGACCCCCACCGTTTTAAGAGCCAATGAACGAGTTTTTCTCAACACACGGACCGAGGTCGAAATAAATCAGTGCATATCTGGACCCGCTATGCATTGATTAGCATTTTTATATGTAGGTATTCTTTAAAACAAAATTTGAAAAAAAAAAACGTTGCCCAGGGGAAAAATATTTGTTGCGTTTACCGACGTACCTATTTTGCTCTGGATTAAAAATCTTAAAAACGATACCTTCTCGACTTAATTTATTGCGGATTACGCAGCAATTATAATCGTTTTAGGCCCAGTTGTACAATTCCAGCTTAACTTTAAACCAAAGCTTAAACCCTTAACAATTGTTGGAATAATCGTTATAATGGGTTTAAGCTTTAGCTTAGATTTAAACTGGCCTTTGTACAACTAGGCCTTAGTCATACACGGACCGAGGTCTAAATAAATCAGCTTGACCCCAACGGTTTAAGAGCCAATGAATAAGTTTTTCTCAACACACGGACCGAGGTCGAAATAAATCAGTGCATAACTGGACCAGTGGCAGTTCAGCTTTTCTGCCGTTAACATTTTTATGTGTAGGTATTTTTTTTTAGACAGAATTTGAAAAAATCGTTGCCCCGGGGAAAAATATCTTTTCCGTTTACCGACATATTTTACCCTCGATTAAAAATCTTAAAAACTTAATGCTATAGTATTATTCACAAGAGAAGACCGTTGCGTCATTGTCTGGTGTTGCATGAACAGACTTATGAGTCATAACTCCGTCCTTTTTTCTCATTCACTGTTAACAAAGAAATAATTGTCGGTTCTTGTTTCGGCGATTAATTACGCAGTACTCAAGTTCCGTGATTTTCATTATACTTTTCTCCTAGTTGCTAATTTCATTTTTCACAAATTTATATTATTTTTTAATGGATTACGCAGCGGTTAAAATAGTTTCGGTCATACACGAACCGAGGTCTAAATAAATTAGCTTCAGTCCCGTCTATTTTAAGAGCTAATGAACGAATTTTTCTCAACACACGGACCGAGGTTGAAACAAATCAGTGCATAACTGGGCCAGTGGCGGTCCAGTTTTGCTGCTGTTAGCATTTTTATGTGTAGGTATCTCAAAAACGACACCTCAATTGTATGCTATTCTAGAGAAAACCTCACACTTTTTGATACACTAAAAAAAATACATCGTGGAGATCGAAATTTAAAAAATGAAAGGGAAAATTTCTCAAATTTTTCCCCAAGTCATTAAATGTTGCCATTTTTGTGGAAAATGAACCCTTATTTAGTAACGGTGGATTACGCAGTAGTTGAAACCGTTTTGGTCCTACAAGAACCGAGGCCTAAATAAATCAGTTCGAACCTAGACCGTTTTAAGAGCCAATGAATGAGTTCGTCTTAACACACGAACCGAGGTCAAAATAAATCAGTTGTTACGGCAACCCGCTTTTCGGAATTGGACGCGTTACCTGTGACGGCACTACTTTTACTACTTTTCAAAGACTTCTCGAGATAAAATCATCTGCACACCTTCCTCTATATATCTACTAAATTTCATGCTAATTCTATAACTGGAACGAATTCTATACCGCTTGGAAGCAGTTGGCGATTATTACGGATATTCGACAATTGCGCGGAACGAATCACGCGGCATTCTTTTCAGACAGTTATTCCAAACATCTCTACCAAATTACAGACAATTCCTACCGCTAGAATGATTTCTATACCGCCGGACGTTTTTCGCGATCAGTTTTCGATTTTGCCTGGAACAATTATGTACCATTCTATTCAGAATAAAGTTCTCTTTCCGATCGCCCGATCAAAAGCAGAAACCATCCGTCAAAAACCGAGATTTTCGCCCTTAACGACGTACGCCCTCTAATGGGTATGTGACGTCAGAGAAGCAGCACCCCACCAAATATAGTTATTTTCACAGAATTTAATTTTTTATGGATTACGCAGCAGTTGAAGTCGTTTTGCCCTACACGAACCGAGGTCTAAATACATCAGAGTATTTTACGAGCCAATGAGCGAGTTTTCCCTCAACACACGGACCGAGGTCGAAACAAATCAGTCCATAACTAGTCGGATCGTTTGTATTTTTATGTGTGGGCGTTATTTCAAACCCATTTTAAACAAATATGTTGCTCGGGAAGCAATAAATTTCTTTTTTAAATATGTATATTATTCACAAAATTAATTATTTTTTAAAATTTATTACGGATTACGTTGTAGTTGAAGTAGTTTTGCTCTACACGAACCGAGGTGTAAATACATCAGACTGTTTTAAGAGCCAATGAGCGAGTTTTCCTCAATACACGGACCGAAGGTGAAACAAATCAGTCCGTAACTAGTCGGGTCGTTTGTATTTTTACGTGTAGGCGTTTTTCAAACCCATTTTAAACGAATATCTTGCTCGGGAAGCAATTTTTTTAAAGTATATTATTCAAAAAATTATTTTTTAATTTATTACAGATTACGCTCTAGTTGGAGTCGTTTTGTCCTACACGAACCGAGGTCTAAATAAATCAGACTGTTCTAAGAGTTAAACAAGTTTTCTCAACACACGAACCGAGGTCGAAACAAATCAATATGTAAATATGTGTTATTCACAAATTTAATTATTTTTTAAATTTATTACGGATTACGCAGTAGTTGAAATCGCACACGAACCAAGGTCTAAATAAATCAGCTCGAACCTAGATTGTTTTAAGAACCAATGAATGAGTTCATCTCATCACACGGACCGAGGTCGAAATAGATGAGTCCGTAACTAAACCAATGGCTGCCCAATTTATGTGTAGATGTTTTTGGGGGCGGGTTATTACTTACTTCATTTCAAAAGTGAAGTAACTTATTTGTTTGATGAAAAACCCTACTTACCTTGCATTTTCGTGACGGGTACGTTCGGTGAAGTGGTCATGTTCGACTTGGTGTGGTGATACTTGTATTTGGCCTTTTCGTTCGCTTCCACCTTGTAATAACCTTCAGTGCGGGCGCAGCCGGTGGCGTGCACCCGAATATCCTCGCGTTTCCTCCGCTTCGGGGGGCTCGAGTACAAGTCGGTGATGCAATGGTCGACCCAGTGGGTATCATTGAGCCAGTAACCGATGGAATCGTCGGCTAACATCGCTTCGTACGCAAGCCGCAAGTAATTAATATCCTCGCTGTCGATGCCTTTCGTCAGGAACTCGTAGAGGATCCCCATTTCGGTCACCATGTCACGCTCTTTGAACTTAATATTATGCACGATCGGCTCCGAGGCCCGCTTGAACTCCTGCAGGTAATCGTAGGTGTTCTGCAGCTCCTGCAGTTGCTTGTGCTTTTGTTTTCGAGGTCGCTGTGGCTTCTCTTTCTTCGGCTGCTTCTGGATCGCCGTCGTCTCCTCTTCCCGATTGGTGTATCCGTGGTCGTGCGCTAGCATTTGAGGGGTCACCTCCGCCTGCTCGATGTTTTCTTTTTGAGGTGGCATGCAATACGAGTGCTCGATTGCAACCTGCGATTTGGGACTGCTCCCATCCGTGCTCGACTCCGACAACCGCTTCAGCATTTCCACCTCACCGTTCACGACTTCCTGCTGTTCTTTCTCTTTCTTCTTGGCACTGCACACATCGAAGACCTCCTCATCCGAGCTCGTCTGCACTTTATTCGTTGCCATGTGAGTCAAGGCTTCGATTGCAGAGTATTCCATTTTTTCAACGGCTGGCTCTTCCTTTTTGACATCGATTACCTCATCGGGCTCACGCTTTGGACTCGGCAATTTAAGATTGCTGGCCCTTTCCTTCTCGATCTGCTCCATCCATTCAGTGTTTCTCCTTCGTCGCTCTGCGTACTCTCTTTCACCTTCGCTTAAATCACTGTCGCTGTCGATTAAAGCGAACGGCTTCGATTTGCTGCCCTCATCTTCGACTTGCATCGGCTCGGGTGTCTTAAGCCGTATGGGTGATGACATGCTGTCGTCTGTGATGGGTGGGAGCGGGGTCGTCCTTTCAGTCGGTGTCACACTCCGCCTATTACGTATTTTAACTTCATGCTCCGAGTCGGAGCTGCTCTCGTCCGAGCTCGAGCTTTCGCTGCTCGAACTGAAACTGCTCGAGCTGCTCGAACTCGAAGACGTCTTCCTGACACGCCTCACCGGTTTACTCTGGCTTTCCGAGTCAGAATCATGCACGATCTCTTCGTTGTCTGAGAGCTTGCGCGAGTCTTCATCTTCGATCACCGGTGATGGTAGTTTCTTGCGCCTGAAGCTCGGCATTTTAGGCAGAGAAGCCCTCAACCCCAGCCCGACACTCCCCATGTGCTCCAGGTTGATATTACTGTAGAGGTTCTCGCGGTTGGCCTCGAGTAAAATATTTATGTTGTCTTTTGCGGCCTTCTCGGCGGCGGTCTCGTCCTTCCTCAGGGCGTTCCTGTTTCGCTTCCGGCTCTCGTCTTCCCACCAGGACTCGAATTTCTTAAACGCCGTGTTCTCCACCATCTTCTTGTTGAAGTCCCTCTTGAGGATCTGCTTCAGTTCCTGCGTGATTTGTTGCACGACGCCGTTTATGGTCGGAGTGTGCGGGTCGTCTTTGGTGATTTCCACTCGCCTGGGTGGAAAGTGGTAAGGCATGTACGGTGTTTGGTGCAGGGGGTTGAACTGCGCGTAGGGGTGTTGGGGGAGGTAAATGGGGGGCGCCGCGTACGGATAGGCCTGCCTCCAATCGTGTGGGGGAGCGTAGTGACTCGTCGGATGGTAGTACGGGCCGCCTGGATAACCTGAAACTAGATCAAAACCTAAGGCACTTTTTTTTAAATTAAATTACTTAACCTGAAAATAAATCAATTGACGTAAAACTAAACTGAAACCTAAGACATGGTCTTAATCAAAACCTAATACATTTTTTTTTAAATCAAAACCGAATCAAAATCTGACTTTTAAAATCAAAACCTAAGAGTTTTTAAATCAAAGCCTAAGAAATTTTTTAATCAAAACCTAAGACTTTTTAAAATCAAAACCTAAGATTTTTAAATCAACCTGAGAAATGTTTAAATGAAAACCTAAGACTTTAAAAATCAAAACCTAAGAAATTTTTAATCAAAACCTAAGATTTTTAAAATGAAAACCTAAGATTGTTTTAAAATCAAAATCTATTACTTTTTTAAAATGAAAACCTAAGACTTTTAAAACCAAAACCTAAGATTTTTAAATGAAAACCTAAGAAATGTTTTGATCAAGACCTAAGAGTTTTTAAATCAAAACCTAAAAAATTTTCTAAATCAAAACCTAAGAAATTTTTAAATCTAAACCTAAGAAATTTTTAAATCGAAACCTAAGATATTTTCTAAATCAAAACCTAAGACATTTTCTAAATCAAAACCTAAGACCTTTTTAATATCAAAACCTAAGACTTTTTAAAATCAAAAACTATGAAATTTTTTTAATCAAAACCGAAGAAATGTTTTAATCAAAACCTAAGACTTTTAAAATCAAAACCTAAGGCTGCGTAGTATAAAAGGATTAAGCCAGGATTAACTTTAATCCTAAGTTAGAATGTGACACTTGTATGACGTACAGCATTTTGTCTTACATTCTAACTTAGGATTGACTTTAATCCTGGCTTAAACCTTTTATACTACGCAGCGTGACTTTTTAAAATCAAAACTCAAGAGTTTTTTAAATCAAAACCTAAGAAATTTTTTAATCAAACCTTAAGACATTTAAAATCAAAACCTAAGAATTTTTTTTTAGTCAAAGGCTAAGGCATTTTTTTAAATCAAAACTTGACACTGTTTTTATTGCTTTTTGCTATAGATTTTTTAAGATCAAAACCTAAGAATTTTTTAAATCAAAACCTAAGACTAAAATCAAAACCCAAGACTTTTTAAAATCAAAACCGAAGACTTTAAAATCAAAACCTAAGACTTCAAATCAAAACCTAAGACTTTTTAAAATCAAAACCTAAGACTTTTTAAAATCAAAACCTAAGACTTTAAAATCAAAACCTAAGATTTTTTAAATCAAAACTTTTTTAAATGAAAATCTAAGACTTTTTAGTCAAAATCTAAGATATTTTTTTTAAATTAATTCAATTCATCTGAAACTAAATCAAACCCTAAGACTTTTAAAATCAAAGCTGACTTTTTAAATTAATTAACCTGAAACTAAGACTTTTTTTTAATTGAAACCCGACTTTCTTAACCAAAATTTTAAAAATAATTAATTTGAATAAATAATAAAATAAATAAATAAAAACCTAAGACCCTTTTTTTAAATTAATTACTTAACCTGAAAATAAATCAAGATTAACGTTAAAACTAAATTGAAACCTAAGACTGTCTTAATCACAACCTAATACATTTAAAAAAATTGATTATAATTAACTTGAAACCGAAAAGCTAAGACTTTTTAAATCAAAACCTAGATTTTTTTTTAAATAAAAAACTACGATTTTTTTAAATCAAAGCCTAAGGCATTTTTTAAAATCAAAACTTGACATTGTGAATACATTTTTTTGTCACATTCTAACTTAGGATTAAATGTAATCCTGGCTTAAACCTTTTATACAAAGCAGTCTAAGACATTTTTAAATCAAAACCTAAAACTTTCTTAAGCAAAATTTTAAAATTAAGTCTTTTTAATCAAAACCAAACTTTTTAAATTAATTAATTGACGTGAAACTTAGGCTGCCTTGTAGAAAAGGTTTAAGCCCGGATTAAAGTTAATCCTAACTTAGAAGGTGACACAAAATGCTGTACGTCATAACAAGTGTCATATTCTAACTTAGGATTAAAGTTAATTCTGGCTTAAACCTTTTTTTACAACGCAACCTAAGACATTTTTTAATCAAAACCTAAGACTTTCTTTCTTAATTAACTGACTTTTTTAATTAATTAACCTGGAATTAAGACATTTTTTAATCAAAACCTAAGACATTAAGATCACTTAATTAACCTGAAACTAAATCAAAACCTAAGACCCTTTTAATCCAAATTTTTTAATTAATTTCTTTTATTAATAATTAACCTGAAAATAAATCAAAGTCTAAGACTTTTTTTTAATTCAAAACCTAAGACTATTTTTTTAAAGTTAAATCAAAGATTTTTTTAAAATTATTTGTTAACCTGAAACCAAGCCAAAACCTAAGCTTTTTTTTAAACAAAACCTAAAACACTTTTTAAAATTAATTAATTAATTGAAGTTTCATACTTGAGTACTGATGGTAGGGGTTGAAATGCGTGGGGATTGGAGGTGGCGGTGGTGGGACAGCTTCGGGTTGAGACTCTTCGATTTTATGCTCGTTGCTGCTCAGCGAGGACAAGCTCATTTGGTCATCGTCGTTCTCAATGTTGTCATCCAACTTCAAATCAGATATCCTCTCGATGGGGCTGTAGTTGTTCTCAATGCGCTCCCCCGTGAGCAGTTCGTCTTCACTCGAGGATATATCACTTCCAATTTTGTCAATTTCGATTTTGGCCTTCTTCAGCAGGGCGGTCGTTTCTAACGCTTCCTTCTGCCTTGCGACCAAAGCCTGCAATGCGATGGTATTAACCGGATTCGCCCCCGAAATACTTAACACCGTTCCTACTTGTTCGAGTCCGTTTCGATGACACTCCATGTAGATTTCTTTCGAGAGAAAGGGCGAAGGGGGCTCCGACAGGGGGGCGTTCTCATCGTACTTGCCACCTTGCTCGGCTTCGGGGGGTGGCGGATTGATCGGTAGGTCACTCAAAGAGACACTAGATCGATCTAAAACAATCACGGTTATAAATTTTGGCAGTGAGGGATGGGGGAAGTACCATCGTCACTGTCGATGGATGTTGGTATTGCGACGGAGTTCACTGTCTTGTCAATGTTCGGCATGGCCTCGTCGTCTGACTCGACCCCCAACGACAGAAACGGGGGGGCCATACCCCCCGGGCCCTTGCCCTTAAGTAACATTGCGATTCTGAAATGAAACTCGAGTTTAAAAGGGTGTTACATAGGGGGTGAAAACATACCTCGTGTCTAAATCCAAGGTCTTCTGTTCCTCTTCGGCTTTTTCTTTCTCTTTCTTCTTGGCTTTCGCGTTCTTTTTTTTATCCCGTTCTCTATCACGCGAGTCCCTGTCTCTGTCCTTCCAATCTTGAGTGGTGGTGGCGGCGGCGGAGGGGGCGACGTCCCTTTCGATGATGACATCCTTGACGCGATCGTCTTTTTTCTCTGCCGCCCATTTCTGGGGGGCTGGGACTGCCGCCGGTTTCTCCCACGCCTCGTGTGGCCACTGCTGTTGCGACGCGGCCATTGGCCAGATGGGAGGGGCCGATATTGTGTGGTACGCCCCATACGCGGAATAGTGCGGCGTGATTGGCATGTTCAGATAGTCGTAACTGTAAAGTAAGAAATCAATTCAAGGTTAAAACTGAGATGTAGCGCAGTTACCAGGGGGTGGTGTTGCTGGAGCCGTAGTTCGTTGAAAAATCGCTCTGCGCCGTCCCATAACCCATATCCGAACTACTGGGCGTTGCGAATTCGTTCCTCATGAACCCACGGGCGTACTGTCGGTCTCGCTCTCTCTCTTTAGCGTAACGCTCCTCCCTCTCCTTGCTCAACTCCCTTTCTCTATCCCACTCTTTCGCCAGCTCTTTGGTCGTAGTCTCGTACGGCTTCCGCTCCTCCTCCACCACCTTCTTGACCTCGGGGGGCTCCGGCTTGCTCTGCTTCTCCTCGACCACGCACTGCTTCTTCTCGACCGTGCACTCCTCGAACTTGGCCTTGCACTTCTCACCGAACGGGTCCAGGAACACCTGCAGTATTTTGCCCATGACGCTGGTGTTGTTCAGTTTCTCGACGCACAGTTTCGCACTCTTCACGCACTCGAACACCGCCCGGCCGATGCCCAGGTGCTTGTTCGTCACGGGGTGGTAGTAAATGAAGAGCTCCTCTATCACGCCGAACTTCTGCACCATGTCCTTCAGGAACTGCTTGTCGATGTTGTCGTTCAGCTGGAATATCGTCACCTCTATCGACGGGGGCTCCCCCACGTAATTCGTGTCAATCTTGAATCTGCGTCGCATTTCGTTAAAATAAACGTGCGAGAATTTACTCGGTTTCAAACGAAAATAAAATAGTATTTGCCGGGACATGCTGTATACGTATGTATTATGCACGGCCCGATAATACAAGTTAACTCCGACGATAAAATACTAACGGGTCATGCTGTACATAAAGTATGGCCCGAAAATACAAATTAACTTCAAGGAATTGCTCGATTTCGAACAAATAATTCTACATAAAGTGAGGTTATGTCTGAGAACGATCCAAAAATACAAATTAAATCCAAGGATTTACTCGATTTCAAACGAAAACAAAATAATTACGGGACATGTTGTATATAAAGTGAGGTTACGTCTGCGCAGGGTCCGAAAACGCGAATCGCTTTCGAACAAAGATAAAACACTTACGGGACATGCTGTGTATAAAGTGAGGTTATGTCTGCGCACGGTCCGAAAATACAAATTAAGTCCAATTAATAAAGTCTTAAGCAGTGTTGCCAATTTAGTAATTTCGCCACTAGAATCGGTCCTAATACACTATTGATAACGTCATATTAATTAATAACATTTTTTGACGCTTATGACAGTTGTCAAAGTTTTCATTTTAATTGTTGTACTTACTGACGTCTGACTTTTTTTGTAAGTTATGACAGCTGTCAAAGTTTTCTAGTAGACTACTGATGACGTCATCCTCCGATTAATGACTTTTTTGTAAGTTATGACAGCTGTCAAAGTTCTCTAGTAGACTACTGATGACGTCATCTTCCGATTAATCATATTTATAAAAGAAAAACTTATATTTTAATTGTTGTACTGACTGGCGTCTGATTTTTGTAAGTTATGACAGCTGTCAAAGTTTTCTAGTAGACTACTGATGACGTCATCTTCCGATTAATCATATTAATAAAAAAAAACTTATATTTTAATTGTTGTACTGACTGGCGTCTGAGTTATGACAGCTGTCAAAGTTTTCTAGTAGACTACTGATGACGTCATCTTCCGATTAATCATATTAATTTAAAAAAAAACTAATATTTTAATTGTTGTACTAAGTGGCGTCTGACTTTTTTTGTAAATTATGACAGCTGTCAAAGTGTTAATGAAATATTCTAGCAGACTGCTGATGGCGTCTCACTGTAATTAAATCATATTAATTTAAAAAAAAACTTGTATTTTAAAAGTCAAACTGATTGACAGATATTTTTTGACAATTATGATAACTGTCAAAGTTCTGTTTTGTTAACGCGATTCTAATTAATCACATTATTAAACAGAAAACTTATATTTTCATTGTCAAATTGCCTGACACCTATTTTTTTTTTGACAGTTATCACAGCTGACGAAGATTTAATAAAGTATTTCCTGTAGACTATTGACGACGTGATTCTAATTAATCGCGGTAATAATAGAAAAACTTATATATATACATATATTTTGTTTTATCTGTGATGGTTGCCCAGTTGACAGTTGTCAAAGTTTTACGACAGACGTCAAAGTTTTAATGAAATTTTCTAGCATACTGCTGATGACGTCGCATTGTGATTAATCACATTAATTTAAAAAAAGCTTATATGTACATATTTCAATAATCGAGCTGAGTGACGGCTATTTTTGACAGTTGTGATAACTGTCAAAACTTCTTGCACATCATTAGTCACGTGTTTCTAATTAATCACATTATTAAAAAGAAAGCCTACGTTTTAATTGTCAAACTGATTGACAGTTGATTTTTTGACAGTCATCACTGCTGGCAAAATTTTAATAAAGTATTTTGTGTACACCTTTGGTGAGGTCATTTTAATTAATCGCGTTAATTAAAAAAATTATTGTTCAGCTGATTCACAGCTAATTTTATTTTACAGTGATGACTGATGACATCTGTCAAAGTTTTTAATAGTTTTATAGTAGAGTGTATATCGATTACGTCATTCTACATTCTAATAAATCATAATAAAAAAAACTTATATTTTCGTTGTTAAATTGACTGACAGCTGATTTTTCTTGACAGTTATGATAGCTGTGAAAGTTTTCTAGTGAACTACTGATAACGTCATTCAACTAAATGATCATCTATAAAAATCTTTAGTGACAACAGAATTTTTTGCAATTGTGACAGTTAGTTTTATTAATTTTTTTAATAGACTGTTAATGACGTCATTTTAATTAATAACGTTAATAAAATTTGACAGATGTCAAAGTTTTAGTAACTTTTTTTTAGTAGACAGTTGATAACATTCCAATTAATCACGTTAATAAGAAAACCTACATATTTCAATCGTCAAACTGTTTGACAGTTGATTTCTTTCGTTGACAATTTTGACAGCCGCGGAAGTTTTAATGTAGATTTGGAGAAGACTACTGATGACGTCATTCAAATTAATCCCACCGTTAAAAAAGAAATTATTGCCCAGCTCACTGACAGCTAATTTTATTTTGTAATGAAGACATCTGTCAAAGTTTTTAATAAAGTTTTATAGTATTGTGTATATCGATTACGTCATTCTACATTCTAATAAATCGAAATAATTAAAAAAAAAAAACTTATATTTTCGTTGTTAAATTGGTTGACAGCTGATTTTTAGACAATCACGACACCTGTCACAGTTTTAATATTTTTTTTTTGTAGACCATTGATGACATTCTAATCATCACTTTAAATAAAAGAATTTATATTTTACATTTGTCTTACGACGCGCATCTATTTAATTAATAACATTAATAAAATCTGACAGATGTCAAAGTTTTTAATAAAGTTTTATAGTCGTGTGTATATCGATTACGTCATTCTACATTCTAATCGAAATAAAAAACATATTAATATAAAAATATTTTCATTATTAAATTGGTTGACAGCTGACAATCACGACACCTGTCAAAGTTTTAATATTATTTTTTTAGTAGACTATTGATGCCATTCTAACTGATCACATTAAATAAAAAATTTATATTTTACATTAATTGTCGTACGACGAGCAGCTATTTTTTGTTGACAATTGTGACAGGTGTCAGTATTATTAGTTTTTTTTTGTTGGTATATAAAATTGTTGCTACTCTAATTATTAAGCAAAACAAATTTTAAAATATCCACTTATAAAAAAAAAAAAATAAAGTCTTGAGCAGTGTTGGCAAATTAAAGAATGAATGAAATTACAAAAAGGCGTAACAGTGCTGTCAATATTATTGTATTTACTAATAATAAAACTTTTAAAAAATTGTTTCTTCCGTATTGCTTATTTTCTTATTTTTAATTTTTTCTACATTGCATTGTGCTAACATCTGTGGGCGCAGTAGAGAAACCTCCACTTTGTACCTCCCCCAAAAAAGTGACGTCAAGCAGTACATAAAGTGGGGTTATGTATTCTGACTTGCGAAAATCTATTGGCAACCTTGGCCTTGAGTAACATTGTTAATGGTCAAGCTGTATATAAAGTGAGATTGCGTATGCGTACACTACAAATTACAATAAATCCTGGTTCTATTTCACTGGAAAATTTGAGTTAAAACGTGTCCTATCGCATAGAGCTTCAAAAATATTCTTTGTCTAGAGTGAGGTTATGTTCGGATTTTCGTAAATTATTATTGTCGGATGAACTGCAACGAATGGTATAGAACGCTTCCTCGCATTAGCAAATCACCAAAGACCTCCCCGAATAAATCAAGTTCAACTCGTGGACGAACGTAAATAAACCAAACAAAAAAAAAACGAAATTAGGACGAAAACAGTAACCTTAAGAAAATTGCTTTCCGTTGCGAAATATAAAACTCGAATTGATTTCGGGACGCAAAGCTTGAACGCACTCGCAGTTTTCCTTTTTTGTTTTGTTTTTTGAAATGGGGCCACGAGAAACTTCAAGTACGAATTATTTTGAGGTTATGTTCCGTAAACGTCAAAGTATCAACGAATTTCATCGCCCGAGCACTTTTTGAACGTTCCACAGGCGAATCGGACGTTATTTTACGCGGATTCCCACAGTTTCTAAGCAAAAGTGACGTTTTTGCTTCAAAAAAAATCACCAAAAAATAAATTCGCAATTTTAAGGCCCCCTGAAGAAACTCGCACGGTTTTTTGGGCAAAACTTAAATCAAGGCCCCCGAATTTTCGTTTTCGATTTTAACAATTGCGTTCATTTAAATCTGAGGGGGTGAAATCATTGTTAGGTTATGATTACAATTTTCGAGCATACTTTCAGATTTATTTATTCGACATGGTGCTTGTTGTGTGCGCATTCATTTTGAAAGCGTTTTACGGTGGAGACAAACCTGGGAACGGGCAGGTCCAACGTTTCCAGTTTCGTCCAGATCCTCGTCAAGTGTGATCTCGGATCCCTTGGTATCACAGGCGTCGACAACTGTCCGTCGGGGACGTTCCCGTCGTATCTATACAACTTGACCGCCCCCTTCACCAGGAACGGGTCGACGATCAGCTTGTAATTCTTCGGGGGCTTGGTGGACGCATGACTCTGGCTGCCTCTCGATTCCATGTTGCCATTCATGCTGCTGCAAACTATAGAAACGCTCAACGTCGGAAGCGACTCCGTCGGCCCCTTACCTTCACACGCGCGAAATACTCGGGAAAGTTTGCAAACAATAAATCAACTAGGTTCGAATATGACTGAAGGTGACATAGTAACGCGAAACCGGTGATTTTATGCGGGCAGGTGCGAAATAACTTCGGAGAGCGTTTCTCATTCAGAAAGTGTTTGTTGAGCGCGGAAAACCGTGTTTTTGAAAATAATTCACCTGCACCGTAGCACACACAAGCCACCTAACCTCGCGATTTGTTACAGATGGCGCCGCTGGTTCAAAACAGAGGCGCAAGTCACAAACCGAAATTACCCCAACTCTAACACGGAAGACCCCCCGTCTCATGCGGCGCGCTTTCGCCAATCAAACAATCAAATGCACCTCAACGCTCAGGGCAATCGCCCCCCATTAATACCCGCGACTTTTGGCTCCGCCGAGCGTTTTAAGTTTTGGTGAAATCACCGGCGCGCAGTTGGCAGCGCTTCGCGCCTAGCTTCAAAGGCGTGATCAAGTTACTCACTCATCTGTCACCTAAACGATGCTGCTAAAAAGCGCGTTTTTCACCGCTGCCAGGAAACCCCTTTGTAATTTAAGGCTTTACTCACAAGCTGTAAAATCCGAATCAGGTAACCCCTGCACCCCCTCAGTCATCCAGTTTAGTAGTAGCAGCAGCAGCCCCCCTTACATGCGACTTTCCGGGGCGTTCTCCTCCAACGGCAATGAGGCTTTGGGGCGCGACCTAATCAACAGCATGGCCGTGCACGAGGACTTTTTGAGCGTCGAGGAAGAGACCGGCGTCTTTAATGAAATCGAGCCGTACTTGAAGCGAATGCACTACGAGTTTGCCCACTGGGACGACGTAAGTCCTACCCCCCCCGTCCCCCAACTTACACGAAAAGTACTCTTGCAGAGTGGAGTTTCAGGCGATACACGGTTACAGAGAGACCGAGCGTCTCAAGTGGAACGAAGCGAATAGCAAAATATTGGATCGCGTGCGTGAGCTCGCGTTCCCCCCCGGCGTCGAGCAACTAAAGCTCGTGCACATACTTGACTTGGACGAGAAGGGCTACATAAAACCGCACATCGATGCTGTTAGAGTAAGCACCTCGCGGTGCACCGTGCGTTTACCGTTTCATGCTGATTTTTAAGTTTGCAGTTTTGCGGCGATACGATCGCCGGGTTGAGCTTGTTAACCGACAGCGTCATGCGTCTCGTGCACGAGAAGCGAAAGGAATTATTCGCGGACGTTCTCTTGAGGAGGCGTTCTCTTTACGTCATGAACGGGACGGCCCGGTACGATTACACTCACGAGATACTCGGCAATGAATTCAGTGAGTTCGACGGGAAGGTGATTCGGAAGGAGCGTCGGATATCCGTGATATGCAGGAACGAGCCCAAGCCCGAGAACGCGGGATTGTGATGATAACAGTATTCTTCTAATTTAATGCCTGTAAGTTACGCCTTGTATTTATATTATAGTTTATTGTTACCGGCGTGATTTTTTTATTGCCTCGTTATTTTTTGAAGCATTTTTGAATTTTGTTTGTCCCATCCGTTTTGAGTCCTGGAAGAATTAAATGTGCATTTTGGGATGGGCGAGTTTAAACTTTAAAGGAGTTCAATTTTGAATTTCGCGCCTTTATGCAATGCGCTGCCAACCCAAATTTCCATTGGACTGCATTAGTGTGACGTCAGAGGAGGCACGAAATTTGAATCCGAGTCATTTCCAATTTGGTATAAAATAAATTGAACTTTAAAGCATAGGGCAGTTTATAAGGATCAGTTTTTGAGCCACTCGTACGCAAGCATTACACATACCTACTGGCATTAGAGAGGACTTAGAGTAGAGTCAAGTGAATTGGCAACACTGATCATTGCGGGTAGCACACAGAACGGGTAGCAAACGGCGTCACGAGCGCCACTTGCTGTAAGTTTATGTAGGAAAAGGTAGGGAAAACGGTCGTATCAGGATTGGCAACACTGCTGTCAGCTGATTGTCAATACTATCACTGGAGTTACGAGCACGTTACGAGGACGATCTTTACCTTCCATACTTTAAAACAAATCGAGAAAATACTAGCAAGCACATTGAAATCTTCTTCGAAATGATATAAATGGATATAACGGTTTCAAGTCGCGTGCTACAATTTATGTCGCAACCTCCACCAGGCGGCGCCACCAGGTAGCTTGCTAGGGGCCTATAACCAGGGTTGCCGTTGAGCGGGTAATTACCCGAAAACCGGGTATTTTAGGTTAATGTGTGGGTATAAAAATGCTGTGGGTAAAATCGGGGAATCGAGGTTAGAGGTCTTATTTAAAACTAGTGATAGATTTTTACCCGCTGCAATCGTTTGCACTGGTAGAATCACGGAATGGTTTGCGGATGCATTGCTAATTTGTCTAGATTCGAACAGGAACTGGGAACTGGGTATATGATTGTGGGTAATAGCGGGGATTTTTTTAAATTCTTGCTGGGGATTTGGGGAATTTCAGTTTCCGAGACCGGCAACGCTGCATACACTGCATATAACTGCTTTACCGACAATCAAAAAGTCTTAGATTTGAGCTTTCAATTTCGTACAAAATTAGAATAGGAAGCGGTAAATATTAATATACAATCAGTTATTAGTTATACTTAGAAGGATTTAGGTAATTTTTTTTAATTGCAACGGCTAATTTCAAGGCGACCCTAACCTCACTTTTTTTTTCCAGAATCAACGCAATGTTCCCACTGACGAGGTTCATCTCTACTTTTCCGGCAATTTTACAGTAAGCGGCCTCCCCATTCCGCTCGGTTTAATGTATAAAGACGTAATTCTTTTTCCTGCAGGCGCTCAAATTGCTTGGGCTTGTCGCCTCGAGCTGGTTTTCACTGCATCGCTCAGGGAGTGGAAACGTCCCCTGCAATCGCACCCGGGGGTTTATTCACCACGGGCGTCCGCAACGTGATTCGCTGCCACTTCCCAAGGCCATCCGAGCGCAAGCGGATTAAAAGACACGGCTATTGGTTTCGCATGTCCACCCCCAGCGGACGCCAGATACTCATGAGGCGAATACTGAAAGGACGACATGTTTTTTCGCATTAGTTAATGCCTTGCTTTGTGAGTAGAACGAAATATAATATTCCATAGGCTAAGTTGTGACAGTTTGTTTCAACAAAAAAAAAAAATTAAAAAACCCTTCACTTTATTTAAAACTAAATGAACTACACGGCCACTGCGGCTTTTATAAAGTCCAAATACTTGGCCACATCGGTGAACACGACGTAGTGCCTCGGATTGCACTTGAACTCGTTTTGAAGGGCCACGCTGATCGACACGAGCCCCCTCAACTGCCAGACTTTTTTATCGGGCGTGTTCGTTTCCCTGGGGAAGATCATCCCGCCCCCGGAATCTCCGTTGCACACCGAAGTACCTAGAAAATTTTAAGTCCTAAACAGTCAATCGAAAAGTGTGATTTAAGACGTACCGTTTTGGAAGCCCGCGCAGTACGTCTCGCTTGTTGTGTAACGCGAGAAGAAATCAGCGAAAGAATAAATGCAGGTGTCCTTGGAGACGACGGGCATTTTGATTTTCGTGAGGGCTTCGGTGAGCATTCCTTTCTCGTTGAAGCCCCACCCGACGACGGTACCGTACTTTCCAATGAGCGAGTTGGTATCTTGGGGGCCTTCCCACAAGCAAATGGGTCTCACATAATCCGTGAAGCTGACCGGAGTGGCCAGTTTAATAACCGCAATGTCGTTGGCGAAAGTGTCCGGGTTGTAATAGGGATGCCTGATGATCCTTGCCACCTGGTAGTCCTGTATGCCCGGATTCGACCATCGTTTCAGGTAGTACTTCCCTGCAAAATAAACTCGAGCTAATTTTTTTTGCGTCGTGCAAGTTGAAGACTTGCCTAAATAAATGAGCAGGTTCTCCGGGTTCAATACGATGTCTGATCTGGGTTTCGTGATGCAGTGCCCGACTGTTATCACATGCCTCTTTGAAACGAGTGAACCCCCGCAGATGTAGTTGAGGCCGGCGCCTTTCGTGTGGTACAGAGCCGCGTGCCAGGGAAATTCCCCTTCGCGAGTTACTTCGCCGTATGTTATCAGGGGACGTGGTTGGACCTGAAAACAAAATTGACCAAAATCGATCCCTTTTTTTTTATTAAACAATCGTTGGGCTTAAAAGTCCATGCAAAATTAATTTAGAATAAGAATTGTGAAACTGATGGGATGAGAAGTAGGGCGTTTTTGCGATAAGTCGCACAATCCGGCAACACTGTTAATCATATAGCGTTTTCGATTGGCCGCCCTAGTGCGCAATCTCGTGTTATTACACGGGGTTAAAAAAAGATGCAAATACACTGAGTGCAACCGGTGCAACTGAATCGAAAACGCTATTACTAACGATCTCCTGTTGAAAGATGGCGTTCGTGTAGCAAGCAGAGCGTAATTAATAATTTTTGATGTAGGGAGTAGTACGTTCTTGCGATAAATCGCCCAATCTGGCAATGCTGTTGCTTTCGACGGAGCGTTTAAGTTGGTCTCCTGCCGAGAGATGGTATAGTAATCCTCAATTAGAATAGCTATTAGCAAAACGTAATGTCAATTTTATCAAATAAATAAGTTTTTGATAAAAGGCAACACTGTTCGTCTTGCTAAAGCGGTACCTGTGCATTTTAGTTACCCGCCCGTCGAAAGATGGCGTTCGCATAACCCTCGGCAACAATTCGCGACTTAATTGTCAACGCGAGAGGTCTCTGTTAATCGCAAAGTGGCCGATAAAAGGGTGAACAACATTGCAGCTGCGAAGTTTGATTGGTGCATGTTTTCTGATGTCTTGAATGTTAGGCCGATCCGTTAATTGTCGTTCACCCTTTCGATGGTATCAGCAGAGGTCGCCCACTTTGTTTGATTTCGCGAATAGCAAGGACGTAGTAATATCAATTATTCAAATTATTCATGAAAATCGAATTATAAATTGCACGTTTTTGCGATAAGTGGGACAATTTGGCAACGCTTTTGATTGTACCGGAGCGATATCCGTGCGTTTTAATTACGCCTCTACCGAAAGATGGCGCTTTCTAAAGGACGGATTAGAAGTACCACGTTTTTGCGATAAATGTAACCATCCGGCAACGCTGTCGATCGTACTGCGGCGGTACTCGTCCGTTACCCTCCTGCCGAAAGATGGCGCTCACGCAACTATTTATTAAGGAGGATTAGAAATGCCACGTTTTTGCGATAAATGGGACAATTTGGCAACGCTTGTGATTGTACCGGAGCGACATTCGTGCGTTTTAATTACCCTTCTGCCGAAAGATGACGTTCTATAAAGGGCGGATTATAAGTAATACGTTTTTGCGATAAATTTAACCATCCGGCAACGCTGTTGATCGTACCGGGGCGTTACCCGTGCGCTTTAGTTACCCTCCTACCGAGAGATGGCGCTCACGTAACTATTTATAAAGGAAGATTAGAAATGTCACATTTTTGAAATAAAATGCACAATCTGGCAACACTGTTGATCATGCCACGATCGACGACAGCCCTGTTTTTTTTTTTTAATTGCTGAAAACGTATGTCGTAACTTACAAAAATATGCAGGCTTCAAATTGTTGGTGCGTCTTTTCTGATTACGTTACGCAAATAATTCGACAGTGTTTTGTTTGGGAATAATAGCATTTTGTTTTCCGTGACCTGCTCATAAAAACTTATTTGGACGATAGCAGTGGGACATTAAACGTTGTTTATCCTAGATTGTCGCCAAAATAGTTTGTGGCAACAATGCAAGGCAGCTACGAACAATGACGTCATAAACGTCATTCATTATTGGTTTACGTTACTGAGGCAGCGTTGCCAGAAAAGTACACCTAAGCTTGGCGTCAGATGTCGCTTTAGTTTCACATTATAACAATAGATGTCGCCATCATAATCATGATTGTAGTTCTGCATTGCACTCTTATTGATAGAGTACGACACTGTTGCTCCTTGCAAAAAGTTTTTCACTTATTGCACACGGCAACCAACCAAAATGTTGACAGTTAACAGTGCTACGACTGCTACGCAACATTTGTGTCTCATTTTAAATAAAAAATTATTTGTTGCCGGCAATGAAACTTGCAGCGATTTGTATTGCACGCATGCACAGTGTTGTATTTTTGTACAAAATGCAAATGCCGCGCATGCGTGCAATACAAATTGCTGCAAGTTTCATTGCCGGCAACAAGTAATTGCGAACTGTAAAGCGGCCTTAAAGTTTGTGGCAACAATGCAAGAAAGCTGCCGCCATAAACGTCATTAATTATCGCTTTGCGTTACTGAGGCAGTGTTGCCGGAAAAAGTTCACCTGAGCTTGGCGTTAGATGTCACTTTACTTTTGTAATATAGTTTAACATTATAACAATAGATGTCGCCCGCGGTAAATTGAATACTAGATAGCTAAAATATCGCATTTACCGCCATTTTGAGTCAAACTAAACGCGCAAATTTGAAATTGAACGTGGCAGGTAATATATTAACCTTTGATTAACTGTCAACCGTGTCTGTTAATGATTGGTTGACAACTAATGTAATAGAGGGAGAAGCGGGCATGCGATGACGTAACGGTTCGCTATCTCTCTTCAATGCTGCCACCGTTAGTATTCAATTCACCTTGGGCAGCACCGGCAGAATTTGACATTTAACGATTCAAAGTTACATGTTACAGTCGCAGCCAAAAAAAAGTGGACACCTTTTTAAACGTCTTACTAAAACTTTTGCTGGGTGATTGTAATTATGAGCTGATACTTACGGATGATAAACAATAAGCGTTACCGTTTGTCATCCGTAAGTATCAACTCATAATTACAATCACCCAGCAAAAGTTTTAGTATTACAAAATTGACGTTTAAAAAAGTGGCCGCGACTGTATATTTGATACATTTTGAGGGTCCATCGATCTTCTTTCGTTATTGAATCACATTGCAGTTTTTGTTTCGATTTTCTTTATTTTTGTCGAATTTTTTTATTTTCTGAAATTACATTAGCGTTTGGGGTAGCTTCTTTTTGTAAGGACCCGAAAAATGCGTTAAAGAAAATTCGAAATTATTTTTTTTTAAGTTCTACCTGCTCCTAGAAAGAAACCAGAGAGCAGGAAACACGTATCATTTTTATGAGACTGGAACGTGTCTTCAAACCAGGGACGATATTAGGTTACGGTGATAAAGTTTTCCAGTCCCATTGATTCAGCACTTGGAAATGAACACGCTGTTTGGCTTAGCATCTCTGCGCAACGCGTGGGTAAAAACGGTAAAAGTAAGACGAGTACGTCATCTCGTGGAGAGCGAATCGCCGCTAGAGGTTACGAATGAACCACGGGATTTTGGGAAAACTTTTGAAATTGACTTTTGAAAAAATCCCTCTTCGGTGTTTCAAGGCGGCGGCTATTTAAGCGAAAGCTTAAATAGCCGCCGCGAGAGAAAACAGGAGTTCCCGGTTCCCTAAGCTTTGTCCGCGTTATTTGTCGCCGTAATTGTTAATTTTGTTTCATGTCTTATTTGTTTCGATTTTCTTTTATTTTGTCGAATTTTTTTTTGCAATAACGAGCGTTCAACGCAACTTCTTGTATTTTCTGCTGGTTTATTCTTTTATTTTTGGTTCTCATTATTCATGTTTCTCGTTTGGTTCGATTCGATTTTCTTTTTTTGTCTAATTATTTTTTGAATTAACAAGCATTGGGTGTAACTTCTTTTATTTTGTGCTGGCTTACTTAATTTCTCAATACTTCAAACTTCCTTTGCTTTTTTTGGTTCACGTTATTCTTCACGTTTCTGTCTTGTTCGTTTCGGTTTTCCTTTGTCTTTTTTTTGTCGAATTATTTTCAGTTTCCTCTTTCACTTCCTGTTGATTTCTTCAAGTACCTTAGACTCCGTTGGATAATCGTTGATCTCTTATTGTTTTTGGACTACCACCTTTTTTTCATATTTCCTCGTTGATTATTTCGCCTTTCTTTTCTTTCTTTTTTCCTGTCGAATTCGAATTTCATCGACACTTTTTATAGTTGCTTCTTTTTTACGTTACGTCTCACCTTGTTCATTTGATTTAGTTTTTCGTTGATTCATAAAACGTTAAAAATATTTTATGTTCGGTGCCACAAATTTTTCGCAATTTGATTAAAGCTTCAATGTCGAACGACAGGTTTAGATGTTGTTTGTTTTCAAAAAAATCATAACCTCAACTGTAAAAGGCACAAAACGTCGATAAAACAGAACATGACAATTAACAATAAATTGTGGTACCAACGTATTTTTTTTTTTGATCAATTTCATGACATACGCAACTTTTTTGATCGTATTGTATTTTCGAGGAACTGTAGTCTTACCTTCTATATTTTTCAAAAACCCTGTAGATACTAAAATTGCACTAAGCACAGCACAAGTCGTTGCCTTTTTTTTACATTGATGCCAAATAACCAACGAAAATTATAAAATACTTAAAAATTTTCATTGTGTGACAAGTGCAAGGTGTGAAGGAATGAATTATGAGAAAAGGTGATCGTGAATGATGTCAAAATTACGCATCCAACGTGAAATATGATTCCCTTGAAACAACCCCCAAGCAACATGCAGTGACTCGCGCAACTCAGAAAGACAAGACGTTTCGGCCGTTCCACTCTTCCACCGCGCGTAATTTTGACATGTCCAGATCGGTTCGAAGCGATATGAATTTACCTGATTCTGAGGCGTCGCCAAAGTGTTTACGAGATTAGTAATGTACCGGTTAAAGGTGGCATAATCGTTCTGCCTCGCGTCATCCTGAGGGGGGTAGTAGTAGTAGTAGGTGGTGGCTTGTCTTTTTGAGCGGATCTAGCAAGAAAACTTGCATCAGCGGAAACTCCAACCGGGTGTTAGTGTTTAGGCCGACAAAGTGTTATTGTGCAAGTGGTACGTTAACGACCCCCGCCCCCCGCCCCGCCCCCGGTTACTTACTGCGACAGTTCCACATTGCACGTCTCTTTTGATTCCAACTCCGGGCCTGAAGTTATTTGGACTGAAGTCTCCGTGGAAGAAGTCTTCGTCTTCTTCGATCGATGCACCGCCGCCGCCGCCGCCACCTGGCGGATCCACGCTAAACACCACAATCGTTTGGACACCTTCAAGGTCAAGATTTCTTCAAGTTACTTACGCGTCTATTCCTGCACCGGGCCTACTTGGTATGTCGGGCAGTACAAATTGGGGGCGAGGCGTCGTCGATAATTCGCTGCTGGTGATAAGCTGCGGCTCGGTCCTGGGGGGCGCCGTGGTGGTGGCCCCTTCCGGACATTTCGTCACGGCGTTCAAGCGGAAACCGACGAGCTGAGGGACCGGTTCGGCTGTGTTGTATTTGATGTAGAAGCGCAAGGTCTCGGGCGTGTTGGCTTTGAGCTTGTGGTTTCGGTTCTTGATGAGGTATTCCTTGTTCTGTTCTTTTGGGTCGACTTCCCCGAACCAATTCTGCAACGAAAACGAAGAGGATTCCCTTGAGATCAAGAGAGAGAAGTAAGAAGAGGAAAAATGCCGTAAGAAATAACATAGAGGTCTCTGAAATAAAAAAGAGCTCGTGTGAAGGTGTGGGTTGCGAGGTAACTACCCTCCAGATAGCGCTAGGCTAAAGAAGCGTGTTACTCCCCCTCCCCCGTGACAATTCGTGATAGTTGAAGACCATAAATGATGTCATGCAATTTGAGACCCATATGTTACTTCTTACGAAATTTTAACTCTGTTGGATAAGAGGAGCACTAGTCTAGAATTTAAAGCCAAAAGGGTAAATAAAAAGGGATTACTCACGCCCAGTTGTAGCGACGGCCTGTCCAGCACGAGACGCAACCAAACTCCGCTCAAATCCGAATCGCTGAGGAGCGTCAAGATCCCGTACCACCTGTCCGGTTCGGTTCCTCTGGGTTCGTAGACGAACAACCTCGGGCACGGCGATTGGTAGGTCTGGGAGGTCGCTTGGTGGACGACATAGGAAATGATGAACAGTACAACAACGATGTTGAAGGCCATTGGTCTAGAAAAACGTTCAAATACGTCAGAGTCTAGAAAAAAGAAGAAGAATCGTTCAGTTATGTGACCAGATTAGAAAAGCAGAAGAAAAATGCGTTCAGCTTTGTCAACGGGCGTATAAAACAAACAAATAGTGTTTAGGAAAGCGAAACAAAAACGTTCAGTTACATGGACAGCCTAGAAGAGCAGAAAAGTGCGTGCAGCTTTGTTAGCACTCGCGGAAACCAGAGAGAATGCGTTCAATTACGTCAGCAGTCGATGCAAGAGGCTAGCAGCAAAATAGCTACGCTGCAATGACAACAATCCAGAAAAAGAAGAGAAACGTTCAATTGCGTGAACGGAAAACAAAACTAAGGAACGCTCAATTAAGTAAACAGCCTGGGACAGCTGAAAAATGCGTTCAATTACCTCAGCAGTGGAAGCAGGAGGCTTTAACGTTTCTGCGGTAGTCAGTTTCAACAATCAGAGTATCATGTGCAATATTGACAATCCAGAAAAACAAAAGAAAAACGTCTGGGAAAGCTGAAAAATGCGTTTAGGTACTTCAGCAGTTGAGGCATAAGGACTTAACGTTTATGTGATAGGAAGTATGAACAATAAAATTAACAGCTGTAATGTCATCACTCCAGAAAAACGTTCAATTACCTAAACAGCCACGGAAAACTGGAAAATGCGTTCAATCACCTCAGCAGTTTGGTGCAGAAGGATTTAACGTTCATGTGATAGTAAGTTTCAACAGTAAAAGTAACAGAGCTTCAATATCAAGACTCCAGAAAAACAAAAGAAAAACGTTCAATTACGTAGCCAGCCTGGGAAAGTTGGAAATTGCGTTCACTTACCTCAGCAGTCGATGCAGAAAAGTTTAGCGTTTACGTGATAGTAAGTTTCAACACTGAAAGTATCAGAGCTGCAATGTCAACAAACCAGAAAAACAAAAACGATCAATTAAGTAAACGGCCTGGAGCAGCTGAAAAATGCGTTCAATTACCTCAGCAGTGGAAGCAGGAGGCTTTAACGTTCCTGTGATAGTCAGTTAACAGTAAAAGTATCAGCTCCAATGTTAACAATCCAGGAAAACAAAAGAAAAACCTTCAAATACCTAAATAACCTAGGAAAGCTGAAAATTGCGTTTAATTACCTCAGCAGTCGATGCAGGAGGATTAACGTTTATGTGATGGGAAGTTTCAACAATAAAATTAACGGAGCTGCATTGTCAACGCTCCGTATAAACAAAAGAAAAACGTCCAATTGCGTAAACAGCCTCGGAAGACTGAAAAATGCGTTCAATTACCTCAGCAGTTGCTGCAGAAGGATTTAACGTTTACGTGATAGAAAGTTTCAACAATATAAGTAACAGAGCTGCAATGTCAACGCTCCAGAAAAACAAAAGAAAAACGTTCAATTACGCAAACAGCTTGGGAAAGTTGAAAAATGCGTCCAATTACCTCAGCAGTCGTTGCAAGAGGCATTAATCTATGAGAGTATGGAGTGGATTGTGAACGGTACAGAAAGGTGGAAAAATGTCTTAGAATATGCAAGCGAAAGTGCGTTCAAATGCGTCAGCAGTCGATGAGGGATACCGCGGATTAAAGCGGTTATTAATTTCATCAATAGAAAATAGTCGGGGCAAGCGATTGGTGACATAAAATAAAAAGAGGAAACACGTTCTGTTACGTCAGTGTTTAAAAAAACAAAGAAAGAAACGTTCAATTACTTGAACAGCCCAGAGGAGCAGTGAACACTTACAAAAAACCAGAAAGAATGCGTACAATTACGTCAGCAGTCGATGCAGAAAGCATTAACGTTTCTGTGCTAGCAGAAAGAACAGCTAAACTGCAATTACAACAGTCCGGAAAAACAGAAGGGAAACGTTCAATTACGTGAACAGCCTGGGAGTGCGTTCAACTACCTCAACAGTCGATGCAAGAGACATTAATCTTATAAGAGTATGGAGTAGATCATAAACGGTACATAAAGATGGAAGAAGTGCCTTGAAATATGCAAGCAAAAGTGCGTTCAAATGCGTCAGCAGTTGATGAGAGGCAAGGCGGATTAAAGCGGTTATTAATTTCATCAATATAAAATACATAGTCGGGGCAAGCGATTGGTGATGAGTTAATTCGAAGAATGCATCCGGTTGCATTCAAGAAAGTCAACAGCTGCCGTTTTGAATTTCGGTTTCCTATATGAGGTTTGTTCCAGCAACAGTTCGTAACTGGTTCGAAACCGTCAGAAGCATCAAAATTGTAGGTACATTTGACGGCGCCGTTAAAATCGGCCATTACTTCGGTGAGCCACTGTTTTTAACGGTTCCGAACTAGTCAGAAAATGCTGCTGGAACAAATCTGTAATAAAAGAAAAAGTGAATTCAGCAATTAAGTTACGGATTAAAAAAAAAAAACCTGTTCGGGCGTGTCCGCAAATATTCGACGGGGATAGAGTGCGTTCAAGCACCGCAGCCAATCACTCTGAGTGCCGTTAAGGGTAATTCAAGGTGAAGTGGTGCGTGCGTTCAATTACATCAGCAAATATTTTGCAAGCCTGAATACCGGTGCGTTTGCTCATCGCAGTTTTTTTTCTCTGAAATGACTGTATTAACTCAGCGCATTCTTTTGAGTTACTCTGACATTTTTTTTACATTTGTGATTTCCTTTTTTATACAAATTCGGTCCGGGTTCAATGTCAATGTTTGCTGCGACTGTACGGGGATTTCTGCTTGCGTAAAAACCGTCTCGAAATTGGGCTTCTCACGGGGATTTAAAAACTTGAAGTGATTTGGGTGGAACTTGAGTAAACAAACGGATGATTTAAGTAGTCAAGGAGAAACTCTTGATCTAATCCGTCCAAAACAAACAATGAGATGAGAGGCTCTTGAGGCGCTTTGCACGTAGAAAAAAAAAGCGCGTAGGTTTTCTTGTTCTCGCGTCGTGAATTTCGGCAAGGTCGCCGTGCCGGTGACGTTATTAACACACATTTTTGAAGTAAGAGGTGCGGATGATTACTACTGCATTCTTGGCTGGTTGTTACGAAATTTCTGGAAAAATAAATTTCGGGGGCTTTCTGAGAACTGGTTCGTCTTGAAACCAGTTTTCATTATTAAGTACATAAATGCGCATTTTAAATATTTAAAAGTAAATATCGCACCGTACGTTTCGTCCAAGCGAATATTTACGCCGAAAAGAAATATCCTTTGGAACTGTTCATATTGTAAAGAGAGCGATTTCCGCGGTTCACCCTATACATTAAGAAAATACTATCCAGAAACAACACTGAGTGCGAGAAAATGTTAAAAAAACTCAAGATTTTTTTAAAGCAAAATTACAAAATGGTAACTAAAGACGTCCAAAATTGTTATTTGTCGATATTAAATAATCGTTTGTTTTAAAGTCACTTTATAAAAAGTGTAAAATGTCCCAAAGGAAAAATTTTCATATTTTTTAAATTAATTTTTCTGAGTTCGAAAGTTTAATTATCTACAATAGGAAGCAACGTGTCCTCCATTTTTGAGCACCCTGTATTGTACTATTATTACAGAAAAAGACATCTTAAGATTCGTGTCTTATTCTTTAAAAAATTGACAGTGAATTTTGAAATTAAGAAAACGAATAAGTGAATGCTTTCTTTTATTGTATGCACTCATTTTTTTTTTGTTTTTGAGAAAAAGAAAACTTTTCAGGAAAAAGTTTTCTTTGAAACAATTTACACTACTTATAAGAGAACGTTGTCCGCGGTTCACCCTGTACATTAAAATAAATATATGAGTATTTTCCGGCTTGCACAGTTACCGCTGAGAAAAGAAAACCCTTTAACGTTAAATTATTTTAAAATAAACAAAGACTTTTGTATTTGTGTTGATGTGATCTATAACTGCGTAAAATATCCGAACGTGCTTTTTATTAAACACTCTGTGTAGGGTGTTCCCCAGAATAATATTAATAAATTTTTTTTAACGGAACACCTTGTATATTTCGTTGTAGTAAGAGATAATACGTATTAACAAATTAAGAGTTATTTAACGTTTTTTTTTTAACATGATTTTCTAATTTTATTTAAAAGTTTACTATAATTTTTTTGCCATTCAACAACAAAAATCGTTTATATAATGATATACATTAGGGCACGAGGAATGACTTACTTTTAATTTCATTTGTTTTTACAAACGCCAAAGCCTATGCAATTGTTTCAAGCTGTCGTTGTGTATTCTTTTAAAACGCAATGGCCTTATCTTTTTTCACGAACGGACAATGCTTGCGTTTCTTTTCAGTTCTGTTGTATGTGTGTTTTCTTCTCTGTCTTTATTAAAAGTTCGAAGCGTTCCGAGCGGCCGCTCGCTGTAGGGGAGCTCGCGGCAGTTAGAATCTCGACCCAAGTGAGTCTTTCGTTCTCTGCTCGCGAAACGATTTCATTTGAGAGGTCACAGGACATGTTTGACTTTTAAACAAAAAGTTTCGAACATAAAAGGTGGCCATCTTTGATTCTATTCTGCTATGTGTATGTTTTTTCTCTATCTGTTAAGAATTCGAAGCCCTCCGAGCAGCCGCTCGCTGCCGGGGAACCCACGGCAGTTTGATTCTCGACCCGAGTGAGTTTTTCGTTCTCTACCCGCGAAGCGATTTCATTTGAGTGATCACAGGACGTGTTAGTCTTTTAAACGAAAATTTTCGATCATAAAGGGCGGCCATCTTTAATTCAATTCCGCTATGTGTACGTTTTTTCTCCGTCTGATTTGGAATCCTTTACACCCCGTTCGCAATCACTTAACGTAACGTAAAATAATTATTTGAGTGCACTGTTTGTTACTGTAAATGTAGTAATTCTAAATCTAAACGATTTACAGTTCATAATTAAACACATTAATTAGTTTCAGTTTAGAATTACAAAAAGAAATGCTTCAAACCTGTATTTAGTGATTAATTTTGTTACGTTGAGTCATTGTGAACGAGCTTTTACTAAGAATTCGAAATCCTGGTGGCTCGCGGCAGTTAAATTCTCGACCCAAGTGAGTTTTTCGTTCTCTGCTCGCAAAGCGATTTCGTTTGAGTGGTCACAGGACGTGTTTGTCTTTTAAACGAAAGTTTCCGAACATAAATGGCGGCGAACTTTGATTCAATTCTCTTGTGTATGTTTTTTCTCTGTCTAATTTGGAATCCTTTATACCCCGTTCACTTAACGAAACGTAAATTAATAATTTGAATGCACTTTTCGTTAATGTAAACGTAGTAATTCTAAATTTAAGTGACTTACAGTTCATAAACACATTAATTAGTTTCAGTTTAGAATTTTAAGTGTTTACAGTACATAGAAAATGCTTCAAAACTGTATTTAGTGATTAATTTCGTTACGTTAAGTCATTGTGAACGGGCTTTTATTAAGAATTCGAAGGCCTCCCAATGGCCGCTCGCCGCTGGGGCTCGCGGCAGTCAGAATATCGACCCAAGTGAGTTTTCCGTTCTCTGTTCGCGAAGCGGTTTCATTTGATTTACAGTTCATAATTAAACACACTGATTCGTTTCGGTTTAGAATTTTAAGTACAGTCGAACCTCCACAACTCGAATCTCAAGGGACCGGAAAATTACTTTGAGTTATGGAAATTTCGAGTTAAAGAACGAGATTTCAGTTATACACAATGTACAGGGACATCAGTAAATTGCGACTTACAGAAAGTTTCGAGTTGTAGAGGTTCGAGTTATGGAGGTGCGACTGTATTTACATTACAAAGAAAATGCGTCAAGGATGTATTTAATGCAAGCATGATTAATTTTGTTACGTTGTCATTGTGAACGGGCTTTTATTAAGAATTTGAAGCCCTCCCACCAGCGAGCAGGCGATGGGAGGGCTTCAAGGAAGAGGGGCTCGCGGCAGTTAGATTCTCGACCCAAGTGAGTTTTTCATCCTCTACTGCCGAAGCGATTTCATTTAAGTGGTCGCAGGACGTGTTTGTCTTTTAAACGAAAATTTTCGACGATTTGATTCCAAGATGGCGTCAAAGTGACGGCGACTCGTCGGGACGTTTCATTTGGTATGCAACGCGACGCATTTATCTTTTATTATCGTTTTCACAAGAGAGGAGCTCTGTGTCATGAATAAACCGCGTCTGGCGTTGCATCATCAAACATAAAAAGCACAAGTCCATCCTTTTTTCTTGTTCACCGTTGACAAGGAAATGATAGTGAAATATTTGTCGGTTGTAACTTCGGTGATCGATGACGCGGAGCTCTAGTTCTGAGAATTTGATAATATGCGAAGATCTTGGATCATAGCGCCGCCATATTTGTTTCCAAGATGGCGCTGGTATGACAGTCGAGTTCGTCTCATCGAGATGTTTCATTTGACGTGCGACGCGACGTATTTGTCTTTTAGACGGACATTTTCGATCACAAAAGGCGGCCACCTTTGATACCAAGACGGCGTCGAAGTCGATGGTCAACTTCGTCTCGTCGGGACGTTTCATTTGATGTGCGACGCGACGCGTTTATCTTTTATGCCGGAGATTTTCGATCGTGGCACCGCCATATTTGATTCCAAGATGGCGCTGGTATGACAGTCTTTCTCTTCAATTCTGTTTTCTTCTCTGTTTAATTTTGGCAGTTTTTTTTAAGTTATTATAACCTTTATCGGCACTAGAAGGTTATAAATATCAACAAAATCAAAACAAAATAAAAAGTCATAGTGTCATAGTCGTTCAGGTGGTGATTGGCGATTGTCTTTTGTTTGTTTGTTTGTTTTTTTTTCTCCGGGCATTTTTCTTATTTTCAGTCGGTTCGATTGGTTCAGGTGGGTCTTTAAAATTGACAGACGTCAGCAATTGTCAGCTGTAGGCCAATGGAGGAATTTGGCTATAAAATTTGATAGCAAGACGCAACACCAATGGGTGTCTCTCGTTTTTCTTCCCCTTTGATATTATCAAAACGAAAAGCAAAAGAACGAACATCTAATAATAATAATAATAAACTTTTGATAAAGAAAAGAATGAAATCAAAAGTCGTTCGACCTTATACACGTTCGACCTTATAAATATAAACATTTTGTCTTTCTCTGACTCTTTCTCTCTTTGTTTTATTGAAAAACAAATCTAAACTTATGATGGTCTTTTATTTGTGTTGCCCTTGGAAAAAAAATGCAAAAGAAGGCCAACTTTCATTGGATTTTTTTTAATTGTAATTTCTATAGCCTTTTATTTCTTCATCTCTCTTTTCAATTAAAAAAAAATGAATTAATTTTGACGCGATCATCTTTGTCGTCTTTCTTTATTTTCGGATTTTGACGCGGAATTACCTGTTGTTCTCTTTAAAACCATTCCAACTCCTTTCCAATCTCTTTTTATTTTGCTTAAAGAAAAACCGAAACTTTGTAGGTACATTCGATCGATCGTCTTTTGTTTCTGTTATTTTTTAAAAACAACGTCTTTTTTTTTATTAATATGTACCACCATCATGACGGCTTAATCGAAGCTTTCGTGTTTCTTGGTTCTCTTTGTTTCTTTTTCATTGAAGAAAAAACCTAATTTGTACACAATCGTCTTTTGCTTGTTCTCTAGTTTTTTTTTTTAATGTTACTTTTGATGTTTTGATAATGATAGAAAGGATGCAAAAGAAGACCAACTTTCATTGGATTTTTTTTTAAATTAATGTCTTCGCGACTTAACCGTAATTTCTACGGTCATCTTTCTTTTTCAATATGTTTTCAAAATGAACAGACGGTAGCAATTGCCAACCTGTTGTTGAAATTTCATAGCGCGACGGAGAATGCCAATAAAAGATTGATTGATTGTCCTTTGTTTTTCTTCCCCTCTGACATTGTCGAAACGAATAACAAAAGAACGAGCGTCATCTTCATTCATATGAATTAAGATTACCTTTTGTCGTTTTTTTTGTTTCTTTTCTTTTATGTCTAGTGATGTCAGTTCGTTAAATGACGCCGGTCATACAGTGGTCATAATAGAAATGACGGTTACGTCACAATGAGCAGCTGTTCAGCGGAAGTAAACACGTCGAACACTTTGCAACGGTACAGTTCTACTAACTACTGAGTTTTACTAACGGTAACTGAATGTTTATCTTCCGGACGGTTTGAGTAACGACAACACTGCGCCAACGGTTCGTTCGGGCTCCAGGAATCGGACGTGTCGGACGGTAGTGAGTGAGACACCCACTCAGGGACTGGCTACATGAAACGCTCGTGTCAGGTAAATATGAGTGAGACACCCACTCAAGGACGGAGTACACGAAATGCCCGTGTCAGGTAAATACGAGTGAGACACCCACTCAAGAACGGAATACAAGAAACACGCGTGTCAGATAATTATGAGCGAGACACCCACTCAAGGATGCAGTACTCGAAACGCCCGTGTCAGATAAGTATGAATGAGACACCCACTCAAGAACAGGTACGAAAAGGAGGAGCGGTAGCAAGTAACGTTATTAAACGTAGTACAGGTCGCTTAGCGCGTTTAAGTCATGCACCGGCAGAGCTTTTTTTTGTTACATGAGTATATATAAAATGTGCGCGTGTCTAGAATTAAACGGAGTATAAAATGACCGTCATTTATACTTAAATGACCAAAATGACGTCACGTTTTTAAATGATCGTCATTTTATGTCATATCATATGATGTCAGTTTTTTGTAGTTTTTGTATGTTAACATTTAATCGGTACTAAAAAGTTACAAAAATCAACAAAATCTAAACAAAGATCTAAAGATCACGGCGTCATAGTCGTTCAGGTAGCGATTGTCTTTTGTTCTTTTTAGGTGGACTTTCAAAATGAACAGACCCGATAGCTACTGTCAACCTGTTGGTGAAATTTCATAGCGAGACGGAATACCAGTAAAAGATTGATTGAATGTCTTTTGTTTCTCTTCCCCTCTGATGTTGTCAAAACGAATAACAAAAGAAGGAGCATCATCTCCGTTCATATGAGCTAAAATTACCTTTTGTTTTTCTTTCTTTCTTTTCAATGATGTCATATTTTGCCAGTTTTTTTTTTTTAATGTTAAAATCGGCACTAAAAATTAAATTAAATTTTTTTTAAACACAACGCCCTCTATTTCAGAGGACAGAGTTTTTTAATTTCGTTCCGTAAATCAAACTTGAGCGACTCACCCTGTATAAGCAACCAAAAATTAAATCTAATTCACACAACTTGCATGTAAGTACAACGATGAAAAAAAGTAATGTCACGCACACTTTATAAATAACGCGTAAAACTGGTTAGGTACACATTAGTTTCGTCCGTCACTGTACATAAAAGCAATTCTATTTATTTAAACATTTAAGCGAGCGATTACGCTAAGTTATTACCTGCTAACGATTACGATAATGGTTTACGTTCGTGTTGTTATTAGGATCCTAATTGCCGTGACTATCCAAACGTCGTCACTTGTCGCCCGCGTAAAAACCGAAATTCCGACCGGTTCATCGCATCAGCGACGATTTTTTGTGTCGTCTTTTTTTTTGTGGCGGCCACAAATCAAAAAACACCGTTCACCTGTTTATAACGCACAAAGTCACCCATGAATGGCCCGCGGTTTAATGCCATCTATAATCGCCGTAGATCCTTTCGAACGATGCTCGTTTGTTTTGGGGAAGAACTCTGAAGAGTGAGGGGGGGAAGGCGGCGGATCTCGTTCCTCAAGTTCGTGTTGCGGTGACGAATGATGAGCTGCGGTTTACGGTATTAACAATAAAAGTTCCTTTCCCCCCAAACGACAAAGGCAGAATTTCCATATTGTAGACGTAGAGGGAACTGCGGCCATTATTTTTAATTGGTTCCTAGATTTTGTTTTGCTTTGTTTTTTGTTTTTTTCGAAGCGATGACCTAATTCTGGTGCTTTGTTTCTCTTTGCACAGCGACTTTTGACTACTTTCAACTGGCTTTCGGGTTTTTTGTTCTCCGCCCACGCAACGCCCCTGAAATGGGTTGCAGCGTTTTTTGGACGTTCGTCTTTTTTTTTTCATGTAAATCACGGCCATCTACTGAGATGTTTGTGACCGTGTGAATCGCTTAATTTATTTCGCTTTTGCTCGCGCTCATGCGGAACCGGTTCGCGATTTCGCTTCGAATGCCAAGACTTTTCGAGCGTTCAAGGTCAACCCGAGGGGATCCCCCGAGGTCACTGACGGTCAAGTGTGCGCCTTTTTTATTATCATTTTTTTCTAATCGATTAAGTGCGGGCGGCGCTCCAAATTTTCATCGCTGCCACTGACCTACCGCGATCTTAAACTAATGTCAAATGTGAATCGAAAGTAAATATACCGTATGTCCATCTGACAATGAGACGTAGGGATTTAACATGTGAAAACAGAAATTGCCTTATATTATCTACCTGAGTACATATATATGAAATTCTGGGTTATAATCGGAAAGATTATTGCATTCCAAGTGTTTTGATACTAAATTTGTGCAATTTTAGTTGTTAATTATTTAGAAATTAAGAAAAAAAGTTGTTATTTTTTTCCGGACAAGATTAGTAGATATTTAACGAAGACTTTCCAAACGGATGTCATGGTCAAGTTAGTTTGTTCATGTTTCACAACCGTAAGGTCACGAGTTCAAATCCGAATGAAGACACTTTTTTTTAAATATTTTTTCAGATTTGAAATCACTCTTAAACTAGTTTATCACTGTATTAATCAGTTTCATTTTAATATTAATTATGTTCCATTTATGTATATTTTTTCGTTTGCAAAATTTTATTATGTTAAAGTTATAACTTTATTTATTATGTTACATAATTAATATTAAAATGAAACTTATAAATAAAATAATAAAGTAGTTTAAGAGTTTCAGTGATTTCTAATCTGAAAAAATATTTAAAAAAAAAGAAAAAAAAAGTGTCCTCATTCGGATTTGAACTCGTGACCTTACGGTTGTGAAACATGAACAAACTAACTTGACCACGACATCCGTTTGTAAACTCTTCGTTAAATACGTACTAATCTTGTCCGGAAAAAAATAATAACTTTTTTTCTTAATTTCTAAATAATTAAGAACTAAAATTGCACAAATTTAGTATCAAAACACTTTGAATGCAATAATCTTTCCGATTATAACCCAGAATTTCATATATATGTACTCAGGTAGATAATATAAATAATATAATTAAATCCCTATGTCTCATTGTCAGATGGACATACGGTATACACATATATTTTGTTTTATCTGTGATGGTTGCCCAGTTGACAGTTTTACGATAGCCGTCAAAGTTTTAATGAAATTTTCTAGCATACTGCTGTTGACGTCGCATTGTGATTAATCACATTAATTTAAAAAAAGCTTATATGTACATATTTCAATAATCGAGCTGAGTGACGGCTATTTTTGACAGTTGTGATAACTGTCAAAGTTTCTTGCACATCTTTAATCACGTGTTTCTAATTAACCACATCATTAAAAAGAAAGCCTACGTTTTAATTGTCAAACTGATTGACAGTTGATTTTTTGACAGTCATCACTGCTGACAAAATTTTAATAAAGAATTTTGTGTACACCTTTGGTGAGGTCATTCTAATTAATCGCGTTAATTAAAAAAAGTTTATATGTATTTTAATTGTCGCACTGACTGACGTCTGATTTTTTTTCTGACAATCATAACAACTGTCAAAGTTTCAATAAAATTTTCTGTTATCCTCATTCTAATTAATCACATTTTTTTAAATGATATATTAATTGTCAAACTGATTTGACATCTGATTTTTTTGACAGTCCTGACAACTGTCAAAGTATAAAGGTTCCTGGCAACCTATTGATGACGGCATTCCAATTAATAACATTGAGAAAGCGAAATTTTAATTGTCAAATAGTCCGATAGCTGATTTTTCGATTTTTCTTGACAGTTACCACAGTTGTGAAAGTTTTCTAGCGAACTACTGATAACGTCATTAAACTAAATTATCAACTATAAAAATCTTTAGTGACAACAGTATTTTTTGCTATTGTGACAGTTGTCAGTTTTATTAATTTTTTTTTCAATAGACCGTTAATGACTTCATTTTAATTAATAACATTAATAAAATTGTTATTATTAAACTGCAATTATGACAGAGTAGAAGTTTCAATATATTTTTTTTGTTAATATGCTGTTGATGACGTCATCAAACTAAATGATCATTCATTTCAATAAAATTTTTATTGACTACTGATTTTTTACATTTGCGACAGGTGTCAAAGTTTCAATAATTTTTTTTTTAGTAGACGTCACGTTAATTAATAACATTAATAAAACTTGACAGATGTCAAAGTTTTAATAACATTTTTTTTTTAGTAGACGGTTGATGACGTCATTCCCATTAATCACGTTAATAACAACATATTTCAATCGTCAAACTGATTGACAGCTGATTTTTTCATTGATGATAATATTGACAGCTGTGGAAGTTTTAGTATAGATTTGGAGAAGACTATTGATGACGTTATTCAAATGAATCCCACTGATAAAAAAAATTATTGTCCAGCTGATTCACAGCTAATTTTATTTATAGTGATGAATGATGACACCTGTCAAAGTTTTTAATAGTTTTATAGTAGAGTGTATATCGATTACGTCATTCTACATTCTAATAAATGATAATAAAAAAAAAACTTATATTTTCGTTGTTAAATTGGCTGACAGCTGATTTTTAGACAATCACGACACCTGCCAAAGTTTAATATTTTTTTTTAGTAGATGACATTCTATTGATGACTTTAAATAAAAGAATTTATATTTTACATTATTTGTCGTACGACGAGCATCTATTCAATTAATAACATTAATAAAATTTGACAGATGTCAAAGTTTTAGTAACATTCTTTTTTAGTAGTTGATGACGGCATTCCAACTAATCACGTTAATGAAAGTATATATACCTACATATTTCAATCGTCAAACTGATTGACAGCTGATTTTTTCGTTGACAAATTTGACAGCCGCGGAAGTTTTAATGTAGATTTGAAGAAGACTACTGATGAAGTCATTCAAATTAATCCCACCGTTAAAAAAGAAATTATTGCCCAGCTCACTGACAGCTAATTTTATTTTATAATGATGACACCTGTCAAAGTTTTTAATAAAGTTTTAAAGTATTGTGTATATCGATTACGTTATTCTACATTCTAATAAATCGAAATAATTTAAAAAAAAACTTATATTTTCATTATTATATTGGCTGACAGCTGATTTTTAGACAACCACGACACCTGTCAAAGTTTTAATATTTTTATTAGTAGACATTTTAAGTGATGACTTTAAATAAAAGAATTTATATTTTACATTCTTCGACGACGAGCATCTATTCAATTAATAACATTAATAAAATTTGACAGATGTCAAAGTTTTAGTAACTTTTTTTTAGTAGACAGTTGATAACATTCCAATTAATCACGTTAATAAAAAAACCTACATGTTTCAATCGTCAAACTGTTTGACAGCTGATTTTTTTCGTTGACAAATTTGACAGCCGCGGAAGTTTTAATGTAGATTTGGAGGAGACTATTGATGACGTCATTCAAATTAATCCCACCGTTAAAAAAGAAATTATTGCCCAGCTCACTGACAGCTAATTTTATTTTATAATGGTGACACCTGTCAAAGTTTTTAATAAAGTTTTAAAGTATTGTGTATATCGATTGCGTTATTCTACATTCTAATAAATCGAAATAATTTTAAAAAAAACTTATATTTTCATTATTATATTGGCTGAGAGCTGATTTTTAGACAACCACGACACCTGTCAAAGTTTTAATATTTTTATTAGTAGACATTTTAACTGATGACTTTAAATAAAAGAATTTATATTTTACATTCTTCGACGACGAGCATCTATTCAATTAATAACATTAATAAAATTTGACAGATGTCAAAGTTTTAGTAACTTTTTTTTAGTAGACAGTTGATAACATTCCAATTAATCACGTTAATAAAAAAACCTACATGTTTCAATCGTCAAACTGTTTGACAGCTGATTTTTTTCGTTGACAAATTTGACAGCCGCGGAAGTTTTAATGTAGATTTGGAGAAGACTACTGATGACGTCATTCAAATTAATCCCACCGTTAAAAAAGAAATTATTGCCCAGCTCACTTACAGCTAATTTTATTTTATAATGATGACACCTGTCAAAGTTTTTAATAAAGTTTTATAGTATTGTATACATCGATTACGTCATTCTACATTCTAATAAATAAACAGGCGGCGATTGTCTTTTGTTTTTTTTGTTTTTTGCTCTTCTGCGTTTCCCCATTGTCAATCGGTTTGATTGGTCTAGTGGGGGGGGGGCTTTAAAATAAACAAACGATCAGACCATCGCATCGCGTCGGTGGAATTTTACTACGAAGTTTCACAACTAGATGGAATGCCAATAAAAGATTGTCTTTCGTTCTTTTTTCCCCTTGATATCGTCAAAACGAAAAACAAAAATGTTGATACTATCGTTATTAAGTGAAAATGTTGGAAAAGCTAAAAGACGATTTTGGGATTTTGGAACGCCAAAAATTTTCTCATATGAAACTTGTACAGAAACTAGGAGAATGTAGTTCACAAGATTTAAAAAACTACTTACGTACGAATGAACAGTGCTTTCAAATTGTCATTCATTTTGAGATGTTCAACGAACCGTTCGCAATCGTCGCAAATCTTTCAACTATGTAGTTTAAATATCTGACCTCAAGGCGCAATCGTAAGATATTTAGACACAGACACGCAGTTTTCTATCAGTTAACAAGAACTGCATGCAGCGACCTGTCGGCGATCTGTAAGTATGTGTGTTGCGAAAAAAGGACTGTCGGCAGTTGGCCTGCAGTTCACGGACTGTATGTGAGTGGCTACTTTAAGATTGTCTTTTTTTTTTGTTTTCAATGATGTCATATTTTCGCATAATTTAAGACTGGTTTTAAACACGCTTTAAGATGTACCTACAGACGAAAACAATTGTTTTTTTCTTTTTTTCATTATGGTCGATCAAAGGCATTTTGTTTTCTTCTGTGCATTCTTTTTTTTTTTTAAAGTCGGTTTGATTGGTTCGGATGGACTTCTGAATTGAACAGACAGGCGATAGCAATTCACGTCTGCAAACGGATGGTGGTGGAATTTGAAAATTCCCTGCGGCAAAATAGGAAAGAATTGATCGTTTTTATTTTGTTTTTCCTCTTCTTTAGTATTATCAAAATAAAAAAACACAACAAAAAACACGTGAATGTCGTCTTCGCTCATACCCCAAGATTGTTTTCCGTTTTTTCTTTCTTTCTAAGATGATGTTGAAACGTTTGCTAAATTTGTTTCAAAACAAAATTAAGTATTACATGTTTAGTTTTAAAATAACAAACACACGTTCGTATTCTTGGTATGTTTCTTGCAGGCGATAAGCCAGCAATCCAGGGCGACGTGCCGTCCCCTTTTCAAGTAATGATGGACCACAGCTAGCTGTAACCTTTATCTTTGTATTTCGAATGTCTGTACAAAAGCTGGTCGCGCTGAAATCGCAGATACATGTACATTAGCGGAAAAAGCATATCGAATTACGCTCATGTTAAAGTGTTTTGTTTTTGTCTGTTTCTTTTCAAAGTTGGCGTCATAATTCTGGGTCAGCTCAAGATGCGCTTGGAGTGCGGTAGAGAGAAACAAACTGCAGATGGTGAGGTGTAGACGCATTCCGTATGACAGCATGAAATTTATAAAAGTTAAAGTGTTTTGTTTTTGTCTGTTTCTTTTCAAAGTTGGCGTCATAATTCTGGGTCAGCTCAAGATGCGCTTGGAGTGCGGTAGAGAAAAACAAAATGCAGATGGTGAGGTGTAGACGCATTCCGTATGACAGCATGAAATTTATAAAAGTTAAAGTGTTTTGTTTTTGTCTGTTTCTTTTCAAAGTTGGCGTCATAATTCTGGGTCAGCTCAAGATGCGGTTGGAGTGCGGTAGAGAAAAACAAACTGCAGATGGTGAGGTGTAGACGCATTCCGTATGACAGCATGAAATTTATAAAAGTTAAAGTGTTTTGTTTTTGTCTGTTTCTTTTCAAAGTTGGCGTCATAATTCTGGGTCAGCTCAAGATGCGCTTGGAGTGCGGTAGAGAAAAACAAACTGCAGATGGTGAGGTGTATTCCGTATGACAGCATGAAATTTATAAAAGTTAAAGTGTTTTGTTTTTGTCTGTTTCTTTTCAAAGTTGGCGTCATAATTCTGGGTCAGCTCAAGATGCGCTTGGAGTGCGGTAGAGAAAAACAAACTGCAGATGGTGAGGTGCAGACGCGTTCCGTATGACAGTTTTGAAGCACGTAATTTATAGGTGTTTATGAGAAAATCCATTCAGGGCGTGTGTTAGAATTCAAATCGACAATTACCATTGGTCGGTGGGTTCTTAAAAATCTATCTGGCAAGTCCGAGGGGGTGTTGTTAATTTTTACTTGCGGAATAGGAACTCGGAAAGAGGCAGAGAGCATTGACGCTTTATCGAGAACGGTCCAGTTCAATTCTAATTTGGCTTGGCCGATTTTCTTAAGCGCTTGTAGTCTTTATTCATTTTACAGTTAAATCATTTATTCCGGTACGGGTAAATAAAGTGTGTTGATAAAAAGGGCAATTAAAAACAAACAATTGCGCGTCGCGACGCGGGTGTATTTAAACAGAGTGCGCTAAGTGCGTGAGTGTACGCGAACAGGTAAATTACATTTTCTTTGTATCCTTTCGTCACAGATTTGGTGGTGTCATTTCAGTGAGAATAATTTTAAATTGCATTAATTAGTGACTAGAGAGTCTAACAGGTCCGTAATTCCACTGCTTTCGATAAATTTAATTAAACCATTTTATTTTCATTGAGTCGAGTTTTAAACTCCAACAAACATTGCGCTTGGTAAAGTTTTGTCTCATTAATTATTAGATTAGTTCTGGGATTAACCAACCAGCAGCAGTTAACTACCCGTCAGATCTACCTGTAAATTCATATATAGTGTATTCTAGAAATCAGACATTCTCTGCCAAGTTGGAAACACACTAACGGCTGTTTTCGATATGTACAGGGAAATCGCCAACATAAATCACTGGCTTGAGGCAAGTTTAATCTGCCGACGAAATCAAGTGTGCCAGCACAATTTGAACTCAGAAATCAAGGAAATTAAATTGTCTCTACGAATTTCGTCAAATCACGAAACCAATGGCTGAGCGAATTACACTGCATTTCTGATCACTGTAAATTTTTCTTTGTTTCGTTGTATTGATTTCAAACGCAAGGGTTTTACGCTCACGATATCAGACCCCACAGAGGCTAATACAAGGAGTTTTTCCCATTTTTTTTTTTAATTACGGGTTTACATTGACGATCTGGCCATAATTAGGAAATAATATTATAATTATTGCCAGCTACTGCACGAATTCCGGAGGGCATTCACCGTAACCCCTAAACCTTAGCGCCTGCCATAAAGCCTCAGGTAGAGACAGGACCGCATGCAGCCGTCGTATTAACATCTGGTGAGCCTCTCGGAGTTTTTCGAAAATCAGTGTTCTATACAGTTACTTAAGGGGCAATAAATTTCAATTGTCGGTTTGTTTGGACAGTCTATTGATTGTTTGCTTGTCCGGGAAGTAAACAAACAAAAGGGTGTAAGTAGGCGCGTTACAGACATAAACATCAGTTTTTTTTCTAAATGGAAACCATAGTAGGCCATGAATGAAAAGAAATTGCTTTTTCTTACCTTTCCAACGATGTAACATTCGATATGGTCATTTAAAAAAAAAGAAACGACGGAGATACGGCAGTTTTTCTCTTTCGAAATCGTTAATATGGTTGGCCATGGAAACAAAAGTTTATTGACAAATGCAAATTATAAACGGCGGGCAAATAAAATTCAGATTAGAGTAGGCGGTGCAAACAAAATGTATGCGTGCGGCTGTTTTTCTAGACGCGTGTAGAAACCTTTAAAAAATTATTTAATGCATCTACAAACGGAAACTGTACAAAATTTTGCTACCCCTTTGCCATCTGTAAAAATTTTATCGAACCACAATTTTTCTTGGCGCGAAATTTGTAATTAACTTTTCGTATTTATTTTATTCATCGCCGAATGAAAATTGTCGATTTTTCTTTTGTTTTCTGTCCATTAAGTTTCATATTTTATTGTCGTTGGTTTCGTCAATGTTTTTAATTTTTTTTGTATGTCATTATAATAAAGTGAATTTTTCATTAATTTTCCTTATGATTAAATAATTTTTGTTTTTTGTTAGCCTGCAGATTTTTCAATCGTCGATGTTTTTGTTGTTCATTCATTCTTCAAAATTGTTTGGCGCCATCTATGTAAATCTTGTCAAATTGCATTTTTTTAAAAATATGTATGTATCTAAAAATTGTTGAAGTTACATATTTAATACTCAAAGTTTTTTAACGTTTCTAAATCTAAACAAAGTTCAAATTTCAGCTCCAGATTTTTCATTAACAATTATTTTAATGCAGTTGGATATAAAAAAAACGGAAACTACGAAATTGCACTGGCGCCATCTATGAAAATATTATTGAACTACGTTTTTCAGCGCGAAATTTAAAATTTCATCCGTTGGGTCTTCTTTTGTTTTCCTTTCATTAATTTTGCATTTTTTGTTGTTTCTTTCGGTTCTATTTTGTTTCTTTCTTAACGAATTAATTTCCTAATTGCATTTCTTTTTGCAACAGTTTTTTCTGTTTGTTAGTCCTCTGATTTTCGCCACAAAATAAATCAAAATTGTATGGCGCCACCTATGCAGTAAGCCTTGTCATATTACATTTTTTAATATTTCCAAATCCAAACAAAGTTCATATTGCAGTTCTGGATTCATCATTAAAGAAATGTTTTAACGTTTTGTACACAATTTTAATTAGGCATAAAGAAAACAAACGGAAACTGTGTGTCGCATTGGCGCCATCTATGGAAATTTTATTGAACTACACTTTCTGGCGCGAAATTTAAAATTACCTGCTTCGACAACTCGTCCGTCGATCTTCTTTTATTTTCATTAATTTTGCATTTTATTGTTTGTTTCAGTTTTCTTTTAAGGAGGTGTTTAAGCAGGTGTTTCTGTTTCTTCTATCCCCTCTCCTCTGGTCATGAACGATTGTTTTATTTTTGTTTTCTTTCCGGCGTCGTCATTTTTTCACTCTTCTTAAGATTTGTCTGTTTCCTTGAAGTTGCAGTGTCTCCTTACTCCTTACGTCGTCTTTGTTTATACGACTGCGTTTTGTTTCTTTCGACTTAGTCACATTACGGCCTTTTTAAAATATTTTCTTTTTGTTTTCCTTAAAGTCGAAGGGCAGCTCTCTTTTGGTTCGTCTTTTCCCTTCGCTAATCATCGTTGTTTGTCTTTCGTTTCTCTTATTTTTTTTTTACCTTCGACGTTGTCATGTTCCATCCTCCATGCGACTGCGGTCATTTGTACAGGGTGGGGCCTAGAAACTTCCTTTCTTTGAAGGTGAATAAAATAAAAAATGTAGCTGTAGTTTTATACTGAAAGAACGTAATTTCAAATTTTGTATCATGCACTTTTGTCCACCGTTTTCTATACATTGACGCAACCGATTTCTGAAGCTCCTCTCTACGCGTTCCAACATCTCCACCGGAATTCGGGCTATTTCCTGCCGAATTAGATTCTTCAATTGAAGCAGGGTTGTAGGGCGGTGTTTGTAAACCTCTGCCTTGAGGTAACCCCATAAAGAAAACCACACGGCGATAGATCGGGCGAGCGTGGCGCCCACGGAATGTCACCTCGATTCGAGATGATGATGATGTGTTTTCGAGCCAGCTCTTGAAGAAATGCGCCTACAAAACGTGTGGTTCCAACAGGATGGTGCCACGGCCCACACGGCCAGAGTTTCGATGACAGTTGTTAAGGCAATGTTCTCCGGACGGCTCATCTCGAATCGAAGTGACATTCCGTGGGCGTCGCGCTCGCCCTATCTATCGCCGTGTGATTTTTTTTAATGGGGTTACCTCAGCCAGAGGTTTACAAACACGGCCCTGCAACCCTGCTTCAATTGAAAAATTTTATTCGGCAGGAGATAGCCCGAATTCCGGTGGAACGCGTAGAGGGGAGCTTCAGAAATCGGTTGCATCAGTGTATAGAAAACGGTGACATCACCTTATAGATGCATGATACAAAATTTGAAATTATGTTCTTTCAATATAAAACTACAGCTACAATTTTTATTTTATTCACCTTCAAAAAAAGGAAGTTTCTAGGCCCCACCCAGTATTTTGTTTCATGGTAGTTATTTTTTTTTCATTCAGATTTGGTTTGTCCGATTTTAATTTATTTAATCTGTTTTCCGTTCCTTTCTCTTTCTGTCCGCTTGTCACCTGCATTTTCCGGCTTGCATCTCGCGGTACCTCGCTCGGTTGGTATGTAAATGTTTCGCGATTAAAACAAAAAATAGTCGACCTTGACGGGTTTCCAAATAGCTTAAAAGTCACACGAGAAATTCCTCAATCACTTCAAACTTTAAATTACTTCGACGCCTTAAAAATTTGACCACTTAAAACATCATCTTTGTTTGCTTTTCTTTAATGTTTTTTTTTTTTTTGAAGGAACAAAAATAAACCATACGTTTTAGATATTTACTTTTTATAATGACTGAGCCTCCCTTATAAATCCCAAATATTTGGCGACGTCAGTGAAGACGATGTAATTGTCACTCTGGCAACGTTGCGCGTTGCTGTTGACGCTCAGCGAAACTATCCCGCGCAGTTGCCAAGTTTCAGATTTTCCACTGACGGGGAAGATCATCCCACCCCCCGAGTCTCCGGCGCAGGCCACCGTGGCTGAAACAATTTCGAATAACTCAAGGCCACTCGGGGGTTTATCAATACTTACTTCCCGCTTTGGCGTATCCCGCGCAGTAAGTCCCACCCACTGCGAAATTGCCGTAGAAACTCGGATTGGAGAGGATGCACGTCTCCTTGTTGACCACGGGCATCCTTGTCATGGTTAGCTTCTCCGAATTGTGACCTGTCTCGTCCAAGCCCCACCCAACGACGACACCTAGAGACGTCGAGCTTTCTCATTGGTGACTTAACTTAACTCCAGTATACCCACCGAGCTTTCCCTCCAGCGCGTTTATGTCTTCAGAACCCCCCCAGAGACACAAGGGCCTGATGTAATTGGTGTAAGTGACGGGGTCTTCCAGTTTTAAAACGGCGATGTCGTTGGCGTAGGTTTCCGCGGAGTAACGGGGGTGGCGCAGGATTTTCGCGATTCGACGAACTTGGACGTGAGGGCCGGACCAGTCCGCCAAGTAGTACTTGCCTGAAATTCTAGGTTTTCCAAATTTGGACGAGAGAAGAATTCATCAATCAATCAATCACCTAAATAGATTTGTAGAGTTTTGACGGACGTTACGAGACCATTGCTGTGTTTGGTGACGCAGTGGCCCGCCGTGATCACGTGATTTTCGGATATTAACGACCCCCCGCAGATGTACTTCAGGTCTGAGAAATACATGTCGTAGATGGCGACGTGCCAGGGATACGAACCTTCACCGGCTGGAACGCCACGAAGCAGTAACGGGCGTGCTTGGACCTAAGTGAAATGTTTGAAAATTGAAATTGGGGGAAGGGGGAAGGGGAGGTTCCCGGGTTACTTACGGCGACGGTTCCGCAAGCCACTGTTTTTGATTTATTGCCTAAGCTTGGAGTATTTTCTACTCGAGTGTTTTGCTTCCTAAACAAATGTTTTTTTCAAAAAAATAAAACTTTGATTGCTACGGGTGTCCAAGAATTCAATTGTTACTTACAATGGTATCTCGCCCAAAACGTCGCTGGTTATGAGCTTCGGCTCGGTGGACACCTCCACTTCTTCTGGAACATTTTCGGGACAGACTGTTTTGGCGTTTAAGCGATAGCCCAGGAACTGGGGGGGCGTTTCTGCGGGGTCGTACCGCGCGAACAGACGTATAATTACGGGCACCCCGGCTTTTAGGTTGTAGTTCCGATTCCTGACCTTATACAACTGGTGGTCTTCCGTTTTGATCTCGCTCGGCCAGTACTTTGCTCAACAACACAAAAGAATTGGTTACGCATTAGAGATGAAGGTTTTTAAATATCGTTACGATGTCATTATCTGAGGAAATAAGTAAATTTAAATTCGTTTCATAATCATGTGCATTTCAAAATTATGCGGAATCAGCACCCATTGAAGTTAAGTAGAGCGATACACATGCTCGCATTCCACTACGCATAAATGCAAGCTATGCGGAATGCGGGTGTGTTGTTTACATGTGCCAGTTAAGATCGAGGCAATTAGAACGCTTTAAGAAAAACAAATTTGGCAAGGGTCGTCAATTGATGCTGACGCCTTTTAGAACCTTGTGCTTTGGATCGAACCCCGGCCACCAGAGCAAAGAAACCAATTGTGACGTAGAGATAGGAGATGTATAAAAGATCGACCCGCAGGTAGAATCAAGTAGTGAAGCAGTATTAGTAAGTTAATCAGTATTAGGGCCAGTTGCTCAAACAACGTTCAACTTTGAACTTGGTTCTATGATTACGACAAGATATGTCTTTACAAATGTTACCATGGTAATAGAACCAAGTTTTGAACTGAACCATGGGTCAAATATTTGATTCAACTAGCCCTTAGGGGTATAATCATAATAGTTAAGTGAGGGTTAAGCAGTCAGAAAGTATTTAGTCCGTAATTGTGAACGAGTGCGCGTAAACCGAAGCCGAGCGGGTGGACTCTCCACGAGCGCAGGGCTGGCCCCGGGCCAGGCCCTTTCTCCCAAGTATGTTAAGTCATTAAAGTCAAGTAATTAAGTTAAAGTTTAAAACATTAGAAGATTAAATAAGTTCGATAAGTTTAAAATGAGTGAAGTTCAAGAAGCAAGGATGAGCTTAGAGTTATTGTAAAGTTCGTTAAGTAAGAATTATTTTTAAAATAATTATAATGGTTAAAATAAATTAGAGTAATTAAAAATTAATTTAAGGACGTTCTCGTAATTTTAATCTCGTAAAATAATTCGTTAATAAATTTAACCCTAGGATGCATAAGCAGTACAATACCGTCATTTACATGATCCGGGCCTCGGAGGCCCTGCCTATATAATATATTAGGTTGCAATGGAAAAAAAATTGTTGGAGTAAAATATGCAGGTATATGTTAATTAGATTAAGTTTCTAAATGTCTACGTAAACATAATTGCAGAAAAGTTATATTTTAGCGTAAGAAGTAGTGCACATTCTAATACTGTGCTCATTACAAACATTATTTTTACATGTAACACTTATCAATTTTTGACTGATACAAATACGTAGATTACATGTCTCTAACAAGTTATAAGAATTTAGTCAGCTAAGGACATGATCAGATTTGTCTTATACAAGATTCTATTAGACGGTATACGTAAAATTGTAGAGTAGTGATGAAAAACATTTTTTTTTTCAAATTCTGAAAAAATTCGAAAGGTTTTGGATTAGAAGAGAAGTAGACAAAAGCGAGTTTAGAGCATATCTAAACGCTCAATTCGATTGAAAATATTTTAAACAAATTATAAGAAATTAAGCACCTTCATGGGCCTGGGAGGCCCCATTTATGCATCCTAGGGTTAATACTCTTCCTTTACGCGACAATATTCATTTTGCTTTTTGTTTCGTAAGAAATAAGTCTCGCCAAACAGATGGCGCCATTTAATTTTTTTTTCTTAATTTGGGTATGCATTCTTGTTTAATTTATTTATTTATTTTTGTTTGTTTTTTTTATATGCATACTTTTAAATTCGGCTACTAAATTAAAAATTCGTATTTTGAAATGTTAAAACGCCTCCCAATAGTTGGCTCAGACTTTTTCTAATTTAAGAAATAAATCACTCACCACTCCCAGTTGCAAAAAGGGCTTATCAAAAAACAGCCGCAACCAAACCCCATTCAGTTCGGCGTCGTTCAAAACCGTCAGGATGCCGTACCAGCGATCTGATTCGCCTCTCCTCGGTTCGTAGACGAACAGCCTCGGACAGGGCGATTGCCAGTCCTGCCCTGTAACGAGCTCGGAAAGGGCCAAGCCCGAAAAGACGAGCCCCAAAATCATTTTGAAGTCGCGCATGGAACACCACCACACTATCTTCTCTTGTCATCGACGACGCCACTCTTTTTTCTTCAACGGACGCTGCGCTTAATTAATTTTATGGAAATCTGAAATTTCGGAATATCGATACTGCGATCTTTTCGATCACGTAAGCTGATCTGCACTGACTAACTTGTTTCAATGGCAGTCCATCCGATGACCTTGCTTAGAAAAGAAAGTAGGGGGTTTCTCTCTAAGCTGCTCCCTCTAAGAATTCCGATAAGCAGGAAGAAGATTCGCAGCCGTCAGTTGACGAACGGAATTCGGAAATGTCAACTTTTTGTGCGTTGACTTATAAATAAAACGTACTTGTTTCGACGGTAATATTCTTAACTGAACATTTTGGAAGTTGTTGAAGTAACACCAAGAAAATGACTGAACGATGTAAATGTTTTGCCTTAAAATGAAAGTGTTTAATGTGTTAAATCAAAAGAGAGGTTCGTTCGGACTTCTCTTGCCACCTCACCAAAGGTTGAAGGGTTACCTAACTTTGGCAGTGTCGTAAAGAGGTAAACATTTAATTTAATAGATTGAATTGACTTTACGCTTTTATTAACAGTACTGAAAAGTTACTTTAAAGATATCAAAAATATAATTTTAGACAAATTTAACAATCTAAAGTTCTTATATTGTCGCGAACGAGAAAAGTATTAATTTAGTTTATGTTAACGAATTACGATTGTGAGCATTAAGATACGGAAATGTCCTTAAATTAATTTCGTTCAATCTAACTTAACACTTTAAACTATAAATTATTCGAAGCCTTTTAAATTATTACTTAATTTAATCTTACGTTTACTGTTGATCACTATGCGCTTATTTTAAATCTAATCCTACTCTTTTACTTTTATTTAACTCTACATTACTTCCTGGGGGGAAAGGGCTTGGCCCAGCCGGCCAGCCCTGCGCTCGTGGAGAGCTCACTCGCTTGTCTCGGCTTTACGAGCACTCGTTTACAATTTACTGTCCAATTAATTATCTTACTGACTTCACTCTTGACTAATTTAATACTGCTACTACCGACTACTACCCATTTTTAATACTACCGATTTAATACTACCGACTACCGACTACTTTTTTAATACTCTCATTTTTTAATAATACCCCCTCCTGACCTGCGGGTCAATCTTTTATACATCCCTATCTCTACGTCACAATTGGTTCCTTTACTCTGGTGGCCGGGGTTCGATCAAAGTTCAAAGTTCTAAACCGCATCAGCATCAATTGATCCTTGCCAAATTTGTTTTTCTTAAAGCGTCCTAATTGCCTCGATCTTAATTGGCACATGTAAACAACACACCTGCATTCCGCATAGCTTGCGTTTATGCAAGTCGCGACATTGTTCTACTTAACTTTCAATGGATGCTGATTCTGCATACTTTTGAAATGCATATGACTGCAATAATTACGAAATGAATTTAAATTTACTTCTTTCCTCAGATAATGACATCGTGGCAATATCAATCTTCTTGTGCATTAAAGCAACAAGAAAGATGTCTTCATTGTGTGCTTGCCTCAAACAAAATATTGAGTTGATTCAATCCAAAAATATTTAACATTTTTTGACTGTTGGTTCAATGACCACGCGTGATTGCCAATAGGTAAACGAAAAATATTGTTAACTGAACGCGTTTTTGGTTTTGGTTTCTCAGCGCGTACGGTAAATAAAGTTGCGAATATACGAGGTGCGCACCCAAGAACTGGACGCCTTTTAGCGTAAAAATTTTAAACTACTTAACCTCCTTCAATTACGGCCATTTGCACCAAACACTTAAGCTGTGTTTATAATGTGACGTTTCAGGTTACGCGACATTCTAAGTGCCGCTTAAATTTAAGCTGAATTTATTTGTTCGGTGCAAACAAGGGTTAGAGATTGAGAAACTTATGTATTTTATTTTGTCTTTCTATTTCTACATTTCATTTTTCTTTTATTTAATTAAATGTGTAAACACTTCGAGTTTTCGTCGAGTAACCGTATACCTGTATCATTAAGGTTTATAATTTACAGATTTTTTTCTTCTAGTTTTTTTTATCATTCCTCAGCGCTTTGTTCGTTTGAAATGTATTTAAGCTGTTTTTCGTTCCTTTCTCTTTCCGTCCGCTTGTCACCTGTATTTTTCGGTTTGCGTCTCACGGTACCTCGCTCGGTTTATATGCAAATGTCTCCTAATAAAAATAATAATAATAAATAGTCGACCTTGACGAGTTTCCGAATAGCTTAACTAATCGCCGCCAAAGTCACACGAGAAATTCCTCAATCACTTTAAATTATTTCGACGCCTTAAAAATTTGACCAGTTAAAAAGATCATCTTTTGTTTTCTTTTTTTTTAATGTTTTTTTTTTTATTTTTAAGAAACGAAAATGAACCACACGTTTTACATATTTGCTTTATAATGATTGAGCCTCCCTTATAAATCCCAAATATTTGGCGACGTCAGTGAAGACGACGTAACTGTCACTCTGGCAACGTTGCGTGTTGACGCTCAGCGAAACTATTCCGCGCAGTTGCCAACTGTCGCGTTTTCCATCGACGGGGAAGATCATCCCACCGCCCGAGTCGCCGGCGCAGGCCGCCGTGGCTGAAACAATTTCGAATAACTCAAGGCCACTCGGGGGTTTATCAATGCTTACTCTCCGCTTTGGCGTATCCCGCGCAGTAAGTCCCACCTACTGCGAAATTGCCGTAGAAATTCGGATTGGAGAAGATGCACGTCTCCTTATTGACCACGGGCATCCTTGCCATGACTAGCTTCTCCGATTCGTTGCCTGTCTCGTCCAAGCCCCACCCAACAACTACACCTAGAGACGTCGAGCTTTCTCATTGGTGATTTAACTTAACTCCAGTATACCCACCGAGCTGTCCCTCCAGCGCGTTTATGTCTTCAGAACCCCCCCAGAGACACAAAGGCCTGATGTAATTGGTGTAAGTAACGGGGTCTTCCAGTTTTAAAACGGCGACGTCATTGGCGTAGGTTTCCGCGGAGTAACGGGGGTGGCGCAGGATTTTCGCGATTTGGCGAACTTGGACGTGAGGGCCGGACCAGTCCCTCAAGAGGTACTTGCCTGGAATTCGGTCTTCCAAATTTGTACAAGAGAGGAATTAATTAATTAACTACCTAAATACACTTGCAGAGTTTTGGCGGACTTTAGAAGACCAGTGCTTTGTTTGGTGACGCAATGGCCCGCCGTGATCACGTGATTTTCGGATATTAACGACCCCCCGCAGATGTACTTCAGGTCTGAGAAATACATGTCGTAGATGGCGACGTGCCAGGGATAAGAACCTTCACCAGCCGGAACGCCATGAGTCAGTAATGGGCGTGCTTGGACCTAAAATCAAAATTTTGAAAATTGAAATTGGGTGGGGTTCCCGGGTTACTTACGGCGACGGTTCCACAAGCCACTGGCGCTGATTTAATCTCTAAATTTGGAGTATTTGCTGCTGTAGTGACTTGCTTCCTAAAGAAAAATTGGAGTTTACCAGCTTTAAAGGGAACGGAATTTATTTGACTGCTCCTGCAGGTGTTCAAGAATTCAATATCCGATCAAATTGTTACTTACGATGGTGTCTCACCCAAAATGCCGCTGGTGATGAGCCTTGGCTCGGTGGACGCCTCCACTTCGTCTGGGACATTTTCGGGACAGACTGTTTTGGCGTTCAGGCGATAGCCCAGGAACTGGGGGGGCGTTTGTGCGGGGTCGTACCGCACGAACAGGCGTATAGTTTGAGGAACCCGGGCTTTTAGCTTCATGTTTCGATTCTTGATGATATAGTTCTGGTTGTCTTCCGTTTTGATCTCGCCCGGCCAGTACTACGCTCAACACACAAAAAAAATGGTTACGCATAGAGGTGAAGGTTTTCAAATATTTATTTCGATTTTTGTTTTCCAAAAAATAAATCTGTCAGAGAAAAATGAACAATTGTCCAAAATTTATGTAGGTGACGCCACGACTTCCTTCTTAATTTATTTATTTGGCACACAGATGGCGCCATCGATTTCCATGATTTCCTACTCGTGAGTTAGATGGCTCGCTGTATTTCCTTTTTATTTATTTCTCGGACGAAGGCAAATTTAAATATCGCGCTCCGTAAAAGTACTTGAACGAAATCCGTATAGACTTCGTATCATCGATGTTTTATGTATTTTATTTGCTCGTTTGTTTCTTGCCTACTTTATTTTGTTTATCATTAAGGGTTTAGTTTTTCTAGTACCTACCCATGTTTGGCTGAACATTAAACTGGAAAAATTAGAAATTCTTATTTTGATTTGTTAACACCACCCTTAGTAGTATTTTGTTTTTCTTGGCTGCGCTTAACAGGACAAAAGTTGGTTTGCTGTACAGAAGATGAAGAGTAATTTTTTTTCTCGAAAATGAATGCGTCAAACAAATATAAATTCATACATAATTGGTGAAAATTTATGTGTGTAGATGGCACCGCTGTTTTTCCCCTTAATTTACCTGTTTATCGGACAGATGGCGCTTCTTTCTTTTTCCGGTTGTTATTAAATTTGTGGCTCTGAGTTATTTCGCGTTTCAAAAAAATAACTAATCCTCCGAAATCTATACGGACTATGCAACTTGATCTTAAACAATCTCGTTTTATTTATTTTTTGGTATTTTATTTAATTTTGCTTTTTACACGCACACAGAAGAAGATTATTATTATTTTTTTATGATTGGCCATTGGCTTTTTTTTAACTTTGGCATTAAACGATCTTGTTATATTTATTTATTTTTTATATTTTTTTTTATTACGTATATAGGAATTGAAGATTATTTTTTAAATTTGATTTTATTTTTTTTTGTTGGTACAGAGAACTTCACTGACATTTCCTTTTAACTTGAATATTAAATATTCTAGGATGTATTTTATTTTATTATTATTTTTTTCTTGTTTACAGAGAGGACGCCACTGACTTTTTCTTACCGACTTAATTTAAACGTCAAACATACTTTTCTCACTTACTTAATTTGTTTTTTTTTAAATTATTATAAGTGTTTCGTGTGTTGTAAAAATCGCCCGTAATTTTCTTCTGTTTAAACCTCGGTCCGTGTTAACTTGATTTAGGTAAAAATCACCTATAATTTTTTCAGTTTAAACCTCGGCCCGAGTTAACTTGATTCTTGTAAAAATCGCCTGTAATTCTTTTCTATTTAAACCTCGGTCCGTGTTAAGCTTTTATAAAAATCGCATATATTTTTTTTCTGTTTAAACCTCGGTCCGTGTTAACTTGATTCTTGTAAAAATCGCCTGTAATTTCTTTCTGTTTAAACCTCGGTCCGCATTAATTTGATTCTTGTGAAAATCGCCTGTAATTTTTTTCTATTTAAACCTCGGTTCGTGTTAAGCTTTTATAAAAAACGCCTATAATTCTTTTCTGTTTAAACCTCGGTCCGTGTTAGGTTTGATTCTTGTAAAAATTACCTGCAATTTTTTTCTGTTTAAAGTTTAAATTTCGGTCCGTGTTAAGCTTGATTCTTATAGAAATTACCTGTAATTTTTTTCTAATTAAACCTCGATCCATATGAAATTTCATTACCATATACAGGGTGGCATTGAAAAAACTACAATGCACAGTATCACGCGATAGACCATAAAATAATAATAAAAAAAGGTCTTATACACTAATGTCCGATTGCCTTTCGTTTACAGAATACAGGATGTTAAAGTTTGAAAAAATTTTTTTTTGAAAATTTATTTCTCTTCAATATCTCATAACAAAAAATCGCTACTTGATCGACATGAGCTTTAAAAGCAATTTGAACACCTTCTTTAGAGCGTACCATTGTTTTTCTTTGTTATATTATGTTATTGCTTTTAAAGCTCATGTCGACCAAGTAGCAATGTTTCTGTTATGAGATAATGAAGAGAAATAAATTTTGTAAAAAAGAAAAAAAGAATTCGAACTTTGACATCGTATATCTTGAAAACAAAAGACAATCGGACATTAGTGTACAAGACTGCATTGTAGTTTTTTCAACGTCACTCAGTAGACACAGTGCCTATAATTTCTTGTCTTTTTAAACCTCCATCCGTGTTAAGTTTGATTCTTTTCTGTTTAAATCTCGGTCCGTGTTAACTTGATTGTTGTAAAAACTATCTATAATTCTTTTCTGTTTAAACCTCGGTCCGTGTTAAGCTCTTGTAAAAGTTACCTGTCATTTTTTTCTAATTAAACCTCGGTTCTTGTTAAATTTGATTATCGTATATATAAAGTGCCTATGTTTTCTTTTCTACTTAAACTTCAGTCTGTGTTAATCAATGAGATACACCCCTAATCCCATAATTTATGTGGTTAGGGGTGTATCTCATTGATTAATTTTGATTACTTCCGAGCCATTTTTCTTACATTTCCGCCGGATAAAACCTGGCATGTCACGGATCAAATTAAAGATCTTTTATCCCTCTATCTGCCTGCGCAATCAAAAACATACCTCGCGGTTGATATAAGAAAGTTTCACCGTTTTTTGTGTATTTGCCATTAGCGCTAAGCGGATTATGACGTCAGAAGCGAGGGCACTTTTTGGAACGGATTAGTTGTAACCATATAAAAGGGCGCTCGGTTCAAGCAGTCGTCAGATCCGAACGGTCCACCGTAACGATCTCTGGAGCGAAGTAGGCAGATTGAGATCGCTCCCATCGACTTCCTAACCAGGCTACCGCCTCCTTGCCGCTCGGCCCAGGGTCTTCCTGGCCACGGTAAATACTCGGCTCGGCCGGTCATGCTGTCCGGCACCCGCCAGCCATTAACCTAACCGCCGCCGCCGGCACAAGGGTCTACCTTGCCGCCCCGGCCACCAACCGCCGCCAAGCCCGTGTCCCGGCTGTGTTTTACACTCCGGTATATCAGCCACCGTTTTTGACCGCCGCTCTGGCATTCAACGTTACACTCTTTTAATATTATATATTAATTGTGTACATATCACTCTGTATATATTATTGTAAATATATATTCTTTTACTTCTGGACAACCAGCACTCTTTCGCGTTCACCATACTCTCACTATCCACTCCCAGTCCGCCGGTCGAGCTACAGTATCTGTAGCCGTTGACCGGAAGGGGGATTCCGAGACGCACTCACGATTCCCGGATGTCCGACACATCGACTAATCGGAAATCAGAAGGACGCCGTCCGCAAACGCCAGTGCCTCCCACAGAAGAATCCCGCGCATCGGCGTCATTCGCCGCCCGACGCGCACCAAAGGTGACATTTTTTCTGTTTAAACCTCGGTCCGTACCAACTTGATTCTTGTAAAAATCGCGCGTGATTCTTTTCTGTTTAAACCTCGGTCCGTGTTAAGCTCTTGTAGAAATTACCTGTAATTTTTTTCTAATTAAACCTCGGTCCGTGTTAAATTTGATTATCGTATAGATAGAGTGCCTATAATTTCTTTTTTATTTAAACCTCATTCTGTGTTATTAATTTTTCTCTTTCTGCAAACCTGTCAAAAAATAGTTGGTTGAAATTTGTACAGATGGCGCCACTGTTCTTCTTCTTAATTTATCTACTCGTCAGGTAGATGGCGCTTCTTTCTTTTTCTATTAATTTTTACCGTTAAGTTTCGAGCTCTACGTTTCAGAAATTACTTTGTAGATGTCGTTACTGACCCTCACCTTAAACTTGAATATTAAACGTTCGTGTTTTATTTATTTTATTTACTTTTTGTTTATTACGTACACGGAAGATGAAGGTTTTTTAAAATTCATTTTATCTTTTGTGTGTGCTTTGTTTTACTCTTTCGGCAAAGCAACCTGTTAAAAAAAATAGTTGGCTGAAATTTGTACAGATAGCGCCACTGTTTTTCTTCTTAATTTATCCATTTGTCAGATAGATGGCGCTTCTTTCTTTTCCAGATAATTTTTGCTATTAAATTTAGAGCTCTGTGATAATTCGCTCTTCAGAAATTTATATAGATGTCGCCACTGATCTTTTCTTTTAACTTGAACTTTAAGCGTTCTTGCTTTATTTAAATGTTTTGTTTATTACGTATGCGGAAGGTGAAGATTAATATTTTTTTATTAGATTTTTTTTTTGTTCATAGAGACGACGCCACTGACGGTGGATATTAGACGTTCTTCAGTTAATTTTTTGATGACGCCACTGGTTTTTTTATTTTAAACGTCAAACATACTTTTCTTATTTATTTCATTTGTTTTTTTATTGGTCTTTTATGTGTTTCGTTTTTCTCTTTCTTTTTCGAAATGTTTATTTTTTCTGCTAACAACTTTTTTTAGTTTAGAAAAAAAAACACTCACCACTCCCAATTGCAAAAAGGGCTTATCAAAAAGCAGTCGCAACCAAATCCCATTCAGTTCGGCGTCGCTCAACAGCGTCACGATGCCGTACCAACGATCGGATTCGGCTCCCCTCGGTTCGTAGACGAACAACCTCGGACAGGGTGATTGCAAATCCTGCCCTGCGACGAGCTCGAAAAAGGCGAAGCCCAAAAAGATGAGCCCCAAAATCATTTTAAAGTCGCACGAGGGACACCACACTATCTTCTCTCGTCATCAATAACACTCAATTGTTTCTCCTCTTTTTTTTTCAACGGATGCTGCGCTTAATTAATTTGATGGAATTGTGGAATTTCAATTATTACCGATACTGCGATGTTTTCGATCACGTAAGCTGATCTGCACTGGCTGACTTGTTTCTACGGCAAATTCATCCGTTGACCTTGTTTAGAACCATACCATAAGTCGAGTGAATCGGTGAAAGTAGGGGTTTTCCCTCTAATCTGCTCCCTCTAAGAATTCCGATAATTAGGAAGAAGATTCGTAGCGGCCAGTTCCAGTTGACAAACGGAATTCGTACGGTAAATGACGTTGCGGATATACGGGGTGCGCTCCGAAAGAATTGGACGCCTCTTAGCGTAAAAGTTTTAAACGTCTTTACGTCTTTCAGTTACGGCCATTCGCATCGAACACTTAAGCTGAGCTTAAATTTAAGTGATGTTTATAATGTGACATTTCAGATTACGCGACATTGAGTGAGTCATATTCTAAGAGTCGTTTAAATTTAAGCTGAGTTTTTTGCGAACGGTGCAAACTAGGGTTAGAGATTGAGAAAATTAGTATTTTATTTGTCTTTCTGTTTCTACGTTTCATTTTTTTTTTAATTAAATGTGTCAACACATTCGAATTTTCGTCGATCTTTTTCTAGCTTTTGGTCATTGTAATTTGATTACACGACGATTGTCTTTTTTTTTTGTTTTCTCCTCGTATTTTCGCTTTTGCATCTCACGGTGCTTCGCTCGGTTTGTATGCAAATGTCTCGTAATAATAATAAAAAAAAAATTGGTCGACCTTGACGAGTTTCCGAATAGCTTAACTAATCGCCGCCAAGGTCACGCTAAAAGTCACACGAGAAATTCCTCAATCAGTTTAAATTACTTCGACCCAGTGGAACAAGGACGGAATAACTGTTCGCCGAATATCCTTTAATGTTCCTCCATATCTACGTCACGATATTCTAAGAATAATGCTTATCCGACGATCGTAAAATCGGGCGTTCGACGCCTTAAAAATTTGACTAGTTAAAACGATCATCTTTTGTTTTCTTTTCTTTTAATGTTTTTTTTTCTTTAATTTTTAAGAAACAGAAATAAACGACACGTTTTACATATTTGCTTTATATTGACTGAGCCTCCCTTATAAATCCCAAATATTTGGCGACGTCGGTGAAGACGATGTAATTGTCACTCTGGCAACGTTGCGCGTTGGTGTTGACGCTCAGCGAAACTATCCCGCGCAGTTGCCAAGTTTCGCGTTTTCCGCTGACGGGGAAGATCATAGCACCCCCCGAGTCTCCAGCGCAGGCCGCCGTGGCTGAAACAATTTCGAATAACTCAAGGCCACTCGCGGGTTTATCAATACTTACTTCCCGCTTTGGCGTATCCCGCGCAGTAAGTCCCGCTTTTTGCGAAATTCCCGAAGAAGCTCGGATTGGAGTAGACGCACGTCTCCTTATTGACCACGGGCATCCTTGTCATGGTCAGCTTCTCCGATTCGTTGCCTGTCTCGTCCAAGCCCCACCCAACGACGACACCTAGAGACGTCGAGCTTTCTCATTGGTGATTTAACTTAACTCCAGTATACCCACCGAGTTTTCCCTCCAGCGCTTTTATGTCTTCAGAACCCCTCCAGAGGCACAAAGGTCTGATGTAATTGGTGTAAGTAACGGGGTCTTCCAGTTTTAGAACGGCGACGTCATTGGCGTAGGTTTCCGCGGAGTAACGGGGGTGGCGCAGGACTTTCGCGATTCGACGAACTTGGACGTGAGGGCCGGACCAGTCCCCCAAGAAGTACTTGCCTGGAATTTGGTTTTCAAAATTTGGACAGGAGAAGAATTAATTGATTAACTACCTAAATACACTTGCAAAGTTTTGGCGGACTTTAGAAGACCAGTGCTTTGTTTGGTGACGCAATGGCCCGCCGTGATCACGTGATTTTCGGATATTAACGAGCCCCCGCAGATGTACTTCAGGTCTGAGAAATGCATGTCGTAGATGGCGACGTGCCAGGGATAAGCACCTTCACCAGCCGGAACGCCCTGAGTCAGTAATGGGCGTGCTTGGACCTACAATCAAAATTTTGAAAATTGAAATTGATGGGTTCCCGGGTTACTTACGGCGATGGTTCCGCAAGCCACTGGCGCTGATTTACTCTCTAAATTTGGAGTATTTGCTGCTGGAGTGTCTTGCTTCCTAAAAGAAAATTGGAGTTTACCAGCTTTAAAGGGAACGGAATTTATTTGACTGTTGCTGAAGGTGTTCAAGAATTCAATGTCCAATCAAGTTGTTACTTACGATGGTGTCTCACCCAAAACGTCGCTGGTGATGAGCCTTGGCTCGGTGGACGCCTCCACATCGTCTGGGGCATTTTCGGGACAGACTGTTTTGGCGTTCAGGCGATAGCCCAGGAACTGGGGGGGCGTTTCTGCGGGGTCGTACCGCACGAACAGGCGTATAGTTTGAGGAACCCGGGCTTTTAGCTTCATGTTTCGATTCTTGATGATATAGTTCTGGTTGTCTTCCGTTTTGATCTCGCCCGGCCAGTACTACGCTCAACACACAAAAAAAATGGTTACGCATAGAGGTGAAGGTTTTCAAATATTTATTTCGATTTTTGTTTTCCGAAAAATAAGTCTGTCAGACAAAAATGAACGATTGTCCAAAATTTATGTAGATGACGCCACGACTTCCTTCTTAATTTATTTATTTGGCACACAGATGGCGCCATCGATTTTCATGATTTCCTACTCGTGAGTTAGATGGCTCGCTGTATTTCCTTTTTATTTATTTCTCGGACGAAGGCAAATTTAAATATCGCGCTCCGAAAAAGTACTTGAACGAAATCCGTATAGACTTCGTATCATCGATGTTTTATGTATTTTATTTACTCGTTTGTTTCTTGCCCACTTTATTTTGTTTATCATTAAGAGTTTCGTTTTTCTAGTACCTACCCATGTTTGGTTGAACATTAAACTGGAAAAATTAGAAATTCTTATTTTGATTTGTTAACACCACCCTTAGTAGTATTTTGTTTTTCTTGGCTGCACTTAACGGGACAAAAGTTGGTTTGCTGTACAGAAGATGAAGGGTAATTTTTTTTCTCGAAAATGAATGCGTCAAACAAATATAAATTCATACATAATTGGTCAAAATTTATGTGTGTAGATGGCACCGCTGTTTCTCCCCTTAATTTACCTGTTTATCGGACAGATGGCGCTTCTTTCTTTTTCCGGTTGTTATTAAATTTGTGGCTCTGAGTTATTTTTTTTTATTTCTCTTCAATATCTCATAACAAAAAATCGCTACTTGGTCGACATGAGCTTTAAAAACAATTTGAACACCTTCTTTAGAGCGAAGTACCATTGTTTTTCTTTGTTATATTATGTTACTGCTTTTAAAAGCTCATGTCGACCAAGTAGCGATTTTTCTGTTATGAGATAATAAAGCGAAATAAATTTTTTAACTTGAAAAAAATTCTAGAGAAATTTCAAACTTTATTATTATCCTGTTTAACTTGAATATTACAATATTCTAGGACATAAGGCCTTTTTTATTAATTTAGGATCATCTAACGCGTGGTACTATGCATTGTAGTTTTTTCTCAGTAGACACAGTGCCTATAATTTCTTTTCTTTCTAAACCTCCATCCCTGTGAAGTTTGATTCTTTTCTGTTTAAATCTCGGTCCGTGCTAGGCTTGATTCTTGTAAAAATTACCTGTAATTTTTTTCTGTTTCTTACCAACGCCGTTCCGCGGAGCTTTAGTTATTATTAATTTTAAGTTATTTTATTATTGTATCAATCGTAGGTTAATTATTTCTCATGCGGAAACAGCTAGGCACATAATTAATAACTTATCGCTCGCAGCATGACGTTGCGATTTACATTGTAATCATAGAAACCGTCTATAATTCTTTTCTGTTTAAACCTCGGTCCGTGTTAAGCTGTGGTAAAAATTACCTGTAATTTTTTTCTAATTAAACCTGGGTCCGTGTTAAATTTGATTATCGTATAGATAGAGTGCCTATATGTAATTTCTTTTTTATTTAAACCTCAGTCTGTCTTAATTTTCCTCTTTCTGCAAACCTGTCAAAAAATAGTTGGTTGAAATTTGTACACATAGCGCCAGTGTTCTTCTTCTTAATTTATCTACTCGTCAGATAGATGGCGCTTCTTTCTTTTTCTATTAATTTTTACCGTTAAGTTTCGAGCTCTACGTTTCAGAAATTACTTTGTAGATGTCGTTACTGACCCTTACCTTAAACTTGAATATTAAACATTCCTTTATTTTATTTACTTTTTGTTTATTACGTACTCGGAAGATGGAGGTTTTTAAAATTTTATCTTTTTTTTGTGTGTCTGTCTTTTGTGCGTGTTTTGTTTTTCTCTTTCGGCAAAGCAACCTGTTAAAAAAAATAGTTGGCTGAAATTTGTACAGATGGCGCCACTGTTTTTCTCCTTAATTTATCCATTTGTCAGATAGATGGCGCTTCTCTCTTTTCCAGATAATTTTTGCTATTAAATTTAGAGCTCTGTGCTAATTCGCTCTTCAGAAATTGTTTAATCGAAATCTGTAGATGTCGCCACTGATCTTTTCTTTTAACTTGAACTTTAAGCGTTCTTGCTTTGTTTAAATGTTTTGTTTATTACGTATGCGGAAGGTCAAGATTAATTTTTTTTTATTTGATTTTTTTGTTCATAAAGACGACGCCACTGACGGTGGATATTAGACGTTCTTCAGTTAATTTTTTGATGACGCCACTGGCTTTTTTATTTTAAACGTCAAACATACTTTTCTTATTTATTTAATTTGTTTTTTTTATTGGTCTTTTATGTGTTTCGTTTTTCTCTTTCTACAAAGCAACTTGTCAAAAAATAATTGGTTGAAATTTGTGAAGATGGCGCCACTGTTCTTTTTAATTTATCTACTTGTCAGACAGATGGCGCTTTTTCCCTTCCCGATAATTTCTGCTATGTATTCAATTTAGCGCTTTGTGTTATTTTGCATTTCAGAAATTACTTGGCCGAAATCTACAGTAGATGTCGCCACTGACCTTTTCTTTTATTTCTTTTAACTTGAATCAGTTTAAACTTTCTTGTTTTATTTATTTAATTTTATTTATTGCGTATACAGAAGATTAATTCTTATTTTTATTTAGTTTTTTTTTTCGAAAATAATTTCGACTTTCTCCACTTGCAAATCAACCCGACAAACAAAAATTTGAATGATGATTCACCGAAATTTATTATTTATTTAATTTTTTTCTTGGTTTGGGTATGCATTCTCGTCTTATTTATTTTTGTTTTTTTTTTATATGCACACTTCGAATAGAAAATTTAATTCGGCTGCTAAATTAACAATTCGTATTTTGAAATTTTTTTTGGCTAAGACTTTTTTTTTTATTTAAGAAAAAAAACTCTTACCACTCCCAATTGCAAAAAGGGCTTATCAAAAAGCAGTCGCAACCAAACCCCATTAAGTTCGGCGTCGCTCAACAGCGTCACGATGCCGTACCAACGATCGGATTCGGCTCCCCTCGGTTCGTAGACGAACAACCTCGGACAGGGTGATTGCAAGTCCTGCCCTGCGACGAGCTCGGAAAGGGCGAAGCCCAAAAAGACGAGCCCCAAAATCATTTTGAAATCGCGCATGAAACACCACACTAATCTTCTCTTGTCATCGACGACACTCATTTGTTCTGCTCTTTCTTTTTTTTTTTGAACGGATGCTGCGCTTAATTAATTACGGGATTTTGGAATTTCAGAATTCCGATTATTACCGATACTGCGATGTTTTCGATCACGTAGGCTGATCTGCACTGACTGACTTGTTTCTATGACAGTTCATCCGCCGACCTTGCTTAGAACCGTAAATCAAGTGAAGCGGTGAAAGTAGGGGGTTTTCTCTGTAATCTGCTCCCTCTAAGAATTCCGATAATCAGGAAGAAGATTCGTAGCGGCCGGTTCCAGTTGACGAGCGGACTTCGTTCGGTAAATAACGTTGGGGATATACGAGGTGCGCTCCGAAAGAATTGGACGCCTCTTAGCGTAAAAGTTTTAAACGTCTTTAGAGAAATATCGGTAAAGCGTATAACGCTTACGTTCGTAAAGTACGCAAAGCAGTAACGTTATTCGCTTTACCGATATCTTTCCTTTACCTTCTTCAGTTACGGCCATTTGCACCAAACAAGCTGAGCTTAAATTTAATTGGTGTTTATAATGTGACATTTTAGGTTGCGAGATATTGAATAAATCATATTCTAAGGCTGGGTTGCACAAAACATTTAAGCCAGGATTAAATTTAAGCCCAAGTTAGAATGTAACACACAATGGTGTATGTCGTAACGTTCATAACGTGCGTCACATTCTAAGTTAGGCCTAAATATAATCCTGACTTTAATTATGCAACCCAGCCTAAGTGACGCTTAAATTTAAGCTGAGTTTATTTGTTCGGTGCAAACCAGGGTTAGAGATTGAGAAAATTATGTATTTTATTTATCTTTCTGTTTCTACATTTCATTTTTTTTTAAATCAAATGTGTCTTCATTTTTCTTAAGTTTGATTGGATTAGAATCTCCGCCTTCTCAGGTAGCCCCGCCCTTTACTTTTTTACGGGGTCGTCACTGTTTTTGACTGTCACTGTTTTTGAAAGTAGTAGGTTTCTTGTCTAGATCATAAACAAATAGAAATTCTTATTATTATTTTTTTTAATCAAATGTTCGCCGTATAACAGTCATTTAACCCACGCAGTGGCGCAGCGAGGGGGGGTTGGGAGTGAACCCCCCCCCTCAGAAGGGCCATGTAGTCATTTTTATTTTTTTTACATAATCTATCGTGTAAAACATTCCACAAACTCTTCATGTAAAAATAAAAAACTTCCGCAACTAATGCTAAGAACTTTGCTGGGTGGCTGTATTATAAACTGACACTTACGGATGACAGACAATAATAAATTAATAAAGGTAATAAAGGTAAGGCAAAAATGGGAAAATGAATTTATCTTTAAAAAAAAAGTTAATTTGTTTGTTATTCGTAAATGACAGTTCATGTTTACTGCTACGCAGCAAAAGTTTTAGTATTTTTAAATTTACGTCAAGTAAAGTGTCCACTTTTTTTGGCGACGACGATATAAGCTAAAAATGACAAGAATGCAGAATAATAAAAAAAAACGTATATGTATTTGAATCCTTATACATTTTCCTTTTCACCCTTTTGAAATACTGTAAAATTAAGGGCGCCCATGAAGGGGGCTTAAGCCCCGACCCTAGACTTTGAAAAATATAGTTACGGGGGGGGGAATGCTCCCTCCTCCGCCATTATATTAATTAATAATTAAACTGTAAATTATATTTTATGTAAACTTTCATATTAGTTAAAATTTAGTTTATTTTTTTAATTGGAATTTAATTATTATATCAGTCCAATTATTTAGCCCCCCCCCCCCCTGGAAGTTGCCACATGGGCTCCCATGATGGAAATTCCCAAGAACCCACCCCAGACGAGATTTCTGGCTGCGCCACTGAACCCACGTATACGTTTTGTACTGAAGTTTGACCCCGCCCATTATTTAGATTTTTCCCTTTCTGAGTTTCGATTGGCTCAGCATCTCCGCCTTCTCAAGTAGCCACGCCCAACTTTTCTTTACGTGCGCGTTTGACTTCAAGTAATTTTGTTAAGTATCTGAGTTTCTGCTCTAAAAAAAATAAGCAAATGTTTGTTTTTGTGTTTTTTTTCCTTTTTAATTCAAATATGTCAGTAAAATCGAATATTCATCGTGTTAACCCACGTATGCGCATGACAGGAAGAGTCCTAATCATTTCGTTTTTTTTTTACTGATGTTTAATTGGCTTAGCATGCAGCCAAGCCCTTCATTATTTCGGTTTTTCCCTTTCTGAACTTTGATTGGCTTAGCATCTCTACCTTGTCAGATAGCCACGCCCAACTTTTTTCACGGGGGCGTTTCATTGTCACTGTTCTGGAAACTACTAGCTTTCTCTTCTAAAAAGAAACGAATAGTAATTTTTTTTTCTTTATAAAATATGTTAAGGTCAAATTTGTTACGGTCCGTTTTTGCTTTAACGTTTTTATTTTAGGGTGTTTCTAAATTTTGGCTTCATTGATTGCTCTATTTGATTACAAACTCTAAGGTCTTTTATTTTGTTTCTTTCCTCTTGCGTGTAGATTGGCTATTTTTGAATTTGGAGCGAAAAGGGGCGTGTCGGCGTTTTCCGGTTTTTTGTTGATCTTGCAAAAATAAAAGGGATTCCGATCGCCGTCTTGTTTGTTGGTGGTTGTTGTTCGCTGTAAAAGTAACTTGTGTTCGAGTCTGGCCATCTAATAGATATGAGAGATTTTCTTCGCTCATGAACGGTTGTTGGAAATAGTTCCAGTGCGGAAATAGCAATTGAAACAAGCGCCACGAATTCCACCGTCACGTGTTTAAACAGAGGCGTCGCAGATTTTTAACGTTTCACGCTCTTGTCTTAAAAAGGGCAAGTCCCACCAAGTGCCAAGTACCGACAAGCACCGCGGAGGTTCGGGAATTCACGTAAATTCCGTGTCACATTTCGTGTCTTCGATGTAAGCATTTGGATTCCTCGCATGAATTTGGAATCGAGCCAGCGTCGTAAGTTGAGACCCCCCCCTCCCCCCAGACGACTCGAACTTAGCGCAGTGTGGTATAGTACGATGTATTTTTTAAAAATGCCATCAAGGTTGGCCATCAAAATTAAAACTCATGTCGTAGCACATGCCAAGACTGACAATTTAAAGTACATGAATGGAGCTAAGACATGAATTTTTTTCCACAGCCACCCCTTATGGCATTTAAAAAAGACACATAGTACAAACTCTCTGTTTACTTCTCTTATTAATTGCTTGAATGATTGAATAATGGGGGGCCTTCAGTGCCTTGTGATACCGTACTTGTATGCTTCAGGCCGAGGTTTCTTAAGAATGTTAATTCATAACATGTGATTCTAAACTTTCAATCGTGTAATACGTCTACTGTCATCCAGACAGAATCTATTTATTGTATGTTATTTTGTGAGCCGTACAGGATATCCTCGCCGGTGATTGCGCGTTTACTTATGCTTTGTAAATTTTAATTTAATTTAACCGAACGAATCTATCTTTAGGTGTATCATAACATCTGCTCCTTGTTTATTTGTCCTTGTAATTCCGCCACCTTGAAAACTTTCGGCGTCAAATTTGACACAAATTCATTTCACGGCAAGCAGACCTGAACTGCAGAACATGAAACCTTCATTCAAAAATATTTGGGGCCATTATACGTATTGTAAACTCAATCCGGGGACGTACTGTATATACAGGGTGACCGATAATTAAATTTTATAGACGGTTTAAACGCGGAAATCAAACCTGAGGGTTACTCAAACGCTTACATTCACGTGTACACTCCTAGCAGTGCCACGTATTACTATTACTTGAAATAAACATAACGCTAGGTGGCGTCCCTTTTATTTAACATCTAGGTAACGAGTTACCGACAATCCTATTGTAGCCCATCCCGTCTCCACTGAGCTGGGCATAATTCCAGGTAGGTTTTTCGCCAACATCAACGAGTTTCCCCCAGCGTTCGCAATTCACGCAAGGTCAACTAAGTTTATACTGATAGGTAGGTAGCAAATTATATATCATTATTTTGTTTTTGGTTTTTTTTTGTGCTGAAGTTTGTTTGACTTAGCCAGCTAGCCCCGCCCAACATTTTTTACCCAGTATTTAGATTTTTCTTTTTCAGAACTTTGATTGGCTTAGCATCTCCGCCGTCTCAGGTGGCCACGCCCAACATTTTTTAACGCGGGCGTGTTTGATTGTCACCGTTCTGGAAACTACTACGTTTCTTTTCTAAAAAGAAACATAGTAATTTTAACTCAAATTTTCGTCGTATAATAGTCGTTTAACCCACGTAGGTTTATGCACGACAGCTCCTCATTATTTTTTTTTGTGCTGAAGTTTGTTTGACTTAGCAGCTAGCCCCGCCCAACATTTCTTACCTAGTATTTAGATTTTTCTTTTTCCGAGGTTTGATTGGCTTAGCATCTCTGCCTTTTCAGGCTTGCCACACCCCACGGTGTATTGAATACTATAATAACGGCGGCAGCATAACGTCACCGCATACCCTCGCAGATCTACGTATGCTGCGAACTTGGTGACGGTTGGTAGACAGTGAATGTGTTAGAGGGAGAAACGGGTATGCAGTGACGTAACGGTTCACTATCTCACTTTAATGCTGCCACCGTAGTATTCAATTTACCGTGGCCACGCCCCTCAGCGAATTTAATACTAACGGTGGCAGCATTCCCGCAAGTGAGATAGCGAACCGTTGCGTCACTGCATACCCGCTTCTCCTTTTACACATTAACTGTCAACCAAACTGTCTACCGTGACAGTTAATGTTTGGTTGACAGTTAATGTGTTAGAGGGAGAAGCGGGTATGCGGTGACGCAACGGTTCGCTATCTCACTTCAATGCTGCCACACCCAACAATTTTTTGCGTTTGACTGCAAAGGTTTTTCGTTTAAAAATAAGCATTAGGAAAAGAAAAATCTAAACAGTCAGTAAAAAATGCTGGGCGTGGCTTCATGCTGAGTCAAATTACAGTTTAAGAAAATAAAATATTGAATTTATTTTTGTTTTTTCTGCAAAAATATACACGCATGATAGAAGGAGTCCTCAACGTCTTGTTTTGCTTTTAACGGAAGTTTGACTTAGCGTGTAGCCACGCCCTATTCTTTTTTTTCTCTCGTTGTTTAGATGTTTCTTTTTTCTGAAATTTGATTGGCCCAGCGTCTTTGCAGGTCTCGGGTAGTCACACCCAACTTTTTTTCACGTGGGCATGTTTTTTAAGTGTCTGAGTTTCTGGTCCAAAAATATCTATGTTTGTTTTTATCAAATACTTCAACAAAATCGATTCTGTGCAGTTTGATTGGCTTAACATCAAAGTAGCCACGCCCAATACTTGTTACTTATAGTTACTTATTATTTACGTTTTTTTGATGTTTTCGCCTTTATTTTTTTAATAAGTATATCAACAAAATCGAATGAACGTATGCGCACGTTATTTTTTTTTTTACTGAAGTTTGATTGGCTCGGTATCTTGTCATGCCCAGTTTTTCTTTTTGAGGTCTGATTCATCTTCACCTTTCCAAGTAGCCACGCCCACGAGTTTTTAAGTTAAACTTTCGGAAGTTGTTCATAGATGCCTCGCCGAAAAATACTTTTGCCTAATAAAGTTCGGGTAGGTACTTGATATTTAATTGTCACGTCATGTCATGTCACCTTAAATTATAATTAATAATAGTGTTCACACTCCGTATTTACATAATATGTTTATCTCGTATCGTCGTCACGGTGAATTAAGTGGTTAAGTCGGTAAATCTCAGTTGGAATTCCGTTGACCCATATTTATTATTTACTTATGTAAATTATTTATCTGTTTACTTGTAAGTAAGTATTAATTAATAGAAGTAATTACTGGGGCGCGTTACAATAGTAATAAAATCAAGTAAATAACACGTAGCGGACGCGTAGTGGCGTGGCGTGAAGTAAAAGTGTTGGTTCACACTTATTTTTTTTTCGTCCATTGGTATATTCTGCTGTATGAGGGAAGGGGATTGACAAGTTATGACTAGTATGTGCCTACCAACTGTGGTGATTGTATGTTTTAGAATGCACGTGTTTACACTCGGTATTTACATAATATGTATATCTCATATCGTCGTCACGGTGAATTAAGTGGTTAAGTCGAATTTTGTTCAAAATGATTTCAGTGGCTTACGAGAAGCAGGTGGGGGTGTTTTCTCCGTAGTGTATAAGTAATCAAGTGAGGCGATGGCTTGAAACAGAATTATTTATGATGTGCGTTTTGTTTTTTTATTACGAAAACTCTATTTTGCACAACTGTTCAAACTTTAAAAGTCGTGCTCTGAAAAGTAGGGACCTTCGACTTAACCACTTATTTACCGGGATGACAGATAAGGCAATTTAAAATATGATATCCGTCAACCAATCGACGTAGTGCGTCACGTTCATGAAAATCGCGAAGTAATCCGGTTGGCACTGTTCGGGGTTGAACATCGCAATGCCGTGAAGTCGCCACTGAAGTCCATCGGGCGATTGGGAAACGAGTCCAGAGCCGGAGATGCCCACGCACTTCATGGTTCCTGAAACGTGCCCTCATTACTCAACTGCTGCGGATCTGATCGACCAACAACGTTACGATTGGTGAATCCCGCGCAGAACGATTCCGATGACGTGAACTGCGAGAAAAAGTTCAGGTCGTAACGAAGGCAGGAGTCCCGTGCGTCCTTCATCTTCATTTCTTGCTGCAATATGGTTCCGTTGACTTTTCGGCTCCACGAAACCAAGGTGGCTTAAAAATTAATTATCTTTTTAATAGAAAAACAAGTAAACTGAAGTTTGGCATTATCTAGCCACGCCCCTAATATTACTTTGATTTTTCTCTGTCTGAAGTTTGATTGACTTAGCAACTAGCTACGCCCCCAACACTACTTTGATTTTTCTCTCTCTGAAGTTTGATTGGTTTAGTAACTAGCCACGCCCCCAACATTACTTTGATTTTCCCCTTTCTGAAGTTTGATTGGTTTAGCATCTCTCCCTACTAGATTTGTTTGTTTTTTCCTCTTAAAACTTAGGTTGACCTAAATTTTCATCGTCGCGATCTTCTTTCATTGAACTTCACGGTTTGAATCGTGTCAGCGCAATTGTTTACGGTTGACAGAGACGATTTCCTTCACCCGACGGCAAAGTGAAGTCTTTTTTCTATTACCTGGTTTTTGGGCGATCAATCTCATTCCGGGTAAACACACGGGCGTGACGTAAGAGTTCCGCACGACAGACCTCGCGAGCTTCAACACGCTGAGGTCATTCCAGTCAAAGTAGCCTTTGAACTTGTATTTCGGGTGTAGGTGTATTTTGGACACTTGAGCTATTTGAAGGTTACGCCCGGGCTTCCTCAGGCTGTCCGTCCCTGGAATTTCAAGAAAATTACGTCACAACGCCGCGCCGCAGGTCTCGCGAAAATTTAGCTTGTTTTAAACAATCGGTACTATTCGTTACTCGTATTCGTTCGCTACTCGGCACTAACGATGGGAACTTTCGTTACTCGATCCCAAATTCATGCGGGGAATCCAAATGCTTACATCGAAGACACGGAATTTACATGAATTCCCGAACCTCCGGTACTTGGCGGGACTTGCCCTTTTTGAGACAAGGGTCTGAAACGTTAAGAATCTGCGACGCTTCTGTTTGAACACGTGAAGGTGGAATTCGTGGGACTCATATTCGTTCAGTACTTGGTGCTAATGTCAGGAACTGTTGTCTAGCCTTCTCAAGTAAGTTCAAACAACTTAGTTTCCATTTTTGTCAGCATGGAATCCCCTGTATTTAAATGTTAATTTTGCACGAGTTCCACTGATCGAAAAGGAGTTTGACCTGCGAGCTAAGCAAAGGTCGGTCGATCATGTTAGAACGTGTCCGTGGCGGCTAAGCCGATGACCGTACTTGTGAAATGCTAGCTAAACAATTTTATCAATTAAACCTAAAATAAGCGCGTTAAATTTCGTGTAACTCCAAAAGTAAAAAACTAATTTAGATAATAACTTTCCAAACGTGACAATACGATTACTACGATTGGCTACCCAAACCTTTGGTTATGATTTCTGGGGCCAACCATCTTGAAGATTACCTCAACGTCAGTTCGACAACGACGGTTACATTCACTGCCATTACTTCCCCGTCTGTCCGGACTTGAACTCACCCAACCACTGTTGGTGACTTTCGTCGTCGTGAGAGGTCGCTGGGAATAGTGACACGCCTTCTTGGTTTCAGCGGCCCTCCGTCGAGTTCGATACTCTCTGGACGTCGAGGACGACAGCTGCCGTGGGAGGCGCGGATGGTGTAATTCAAGGTCGAAATAGTTTTAGTTGATATTGCGGTAATGCACGCTTTAATTTCACTTCTTATAAATTAAGCAACCTTCTTGTTGCCGAGGTTATTAAGTTTACTGTGACTTTGTAACTTTGTAATTTATTACTATAAATATAGACAATTGTGTCGTATTGGGGAATTTGATTTTAGTAGTAAGTTACGTGCAACCCATCCCATCTCCAGGAGTTAGCCGGCTGTATTGGAGATCTTAAATTGCCCCCCTCCCCACTCCCGCAATTTGCTGCCCTTCAGATAGGTGGCAGAGCATCAAGTAATGAATATTGAAGTAACGAATAGTAACGACACGAAGTCCCAAGTAACGAATAGTGCCGATAATCCAAAAACAAAGGAAGGAAAACGAGTAATGCAGATTAGTTAAAAATAACGAAACTTCGGTACGAACCTAAGTAAAGTAGCAACTCTTCCGGCTTCAACCTCTGCGTCTGGAATATCATGACGCAGCTGCCCGTCGTAAGAACGTGCCAATCCGATATTAAGACGCCTCCGCAACGGAACTTCAACGTTTCATCGTTTCCGAGTAGCATAATGGCCACCAACCAAGGCCAACGCCCTCAAAAAAAAAAAAAAAGAACGAGGATGAACGAGATGAACGAATCGCAGTTGCGTGATTGGGTCGTGGTGACTCACCATCTTTGGAGATTGTGCCGCATGAGTCTTGCTGCTCCAAGGTGGTGGTGGTCGCTGGAGTCGTGGTCGGGGGATTCTCGCAAACGAGACGTCCGTTCAGCTTGATTACGACGACGCTCGGGATGGCTTTCGAGGCGTCATATTTCGCCGAAATTTTTACGAGGAACGTATTTTGTCTCTTCAGCAGGAAGTCCTCGTGCGCGATCAGGTACTCCCTAGAGTTTATCTCCGTCGTTTCTCCGGATTGGCTCTGCGAAAATGGGGGAGACTAATTAGAGGAGGCGCACACTTTTTGTAGTATGTACAAACCGCAAGCTCTTCGACGTCTCGGTCTAACCCGATTAGCACCCAAACACCGTTGAGGTCGTCGGACGTCCCCAGGGAAAGAATGGCGGACCAACTCCCGGATGTCGGATTCAGATCCTCGTACTTCAGAACATCGGTGCAGGGAGACGGATTTTGGGGTTTCACCCGACTTAAGAGGGCGCAGTAGAATACCAGCACCGCACAGTTGACTTGCATCCTTGACACTACGGATTTTCTGGCCGAGATGTTTGTGGTTGGTACTAGTCACGAGAAAACCAGTTTGATGATGGAAACTGGAATGGATTAGCAAGAAATTTTTGCAAACCAAAAAGAAAAAAAATATAGGTGGTCGAGTTGAGTTATTTTTCTCCAAATCTTAATTACGAAAGCTTTTATTAAAAAAAAAAAAAAATGATTACATGAAATCAACGGTTAGAATTAATTAATGAAAAGGTACTGCGCCGTGGCCTTGATCCGCTTGACGTGCTTCGCGACATCGGTGAAGATCACGACGTGGTCTGTTTCGCAGGCGACTGAGGATGAATAACTCACAATCAGTGAGACCGAGCCCCGCAGTTGCCAGACGGCATTGGTGGAGATCGAATCCAGTTTGGTTAGTTTGTCGACAACTTATTCCCTTGCTTTAATATTGTTTTAAAAAGAAGATTATTTCTTATTTGTTGCTCACAATTAATCCATGGTTGTTGATCAGACAAGTTTTACTTAAATGCAATTTGTGAGTTTAATAGCTAGCTCGAATTTGATAGTATTCTGGATATGGTATTTTCTTACTAGAAACTGTCTGTTGACCGTTTTTCGATAATACAAGTTCACGATTCATTAATAACTAACTTGACTAAAAAAAAAAAAAGCTAACTACTCCCCTTTCGTTTCCCAATTTCCCTTTCTATTCCACCCGTGCAGGATGTCACAAAGTACGTTTTCAAAGGTTGATGTTCAAAGCTCTGTGTTTCAAAATTGTTCAAAATACGAACTGTCGTGTAGCATTCTCAAGTAAGTTCAAGCAACTTAGTTTCCACTTGTCAGCATGGAATCCCCCGTATTAAATGTTAATTTTGCATAAGTTCCACTGATCGAAAAGGAGTTTGACCTGCAAGCTAAGCAAAGGTCGGTCGTTCATATTAGAACACGTCCGTGGCGGCTAAACCGATGACCGTACTTGTGAAGTGCTAGCTAAACAATTTTGTCAATTAAACCCAAAACACGCGCATTAAATTTCGTGCAACTCCAAAATTAAAAAACCTAATTTAGATAATAATTTTCCAAACGTGACAACGGAGATCATAGCCGTGTTCTTTCGCTAGCAACTTCAGATCGTGATCCATCGATCAAGATCCAAAATAAATTCGAAAGAACACTCACATAACTAAATATAAAATCTTCATAAAAATCACCGTTTCGTTAATCGAATCATAAAAATTCAATGATCCAGAGGGGCAAGGGGATTGCGGATCATAATCCGTTTAAACAGAATAACCTCAACGAAAGAACACTACTGATCCGATCAAATGCTTTTAAATCCAAATTTAATGTGCGAAAGAACGCGGCTCATACAATGACCCCCCCGAAGAAATCAGCACGCAACCAGTGAAAGACCTGTACCGATTGGTACAGGGGACTTACCTCAATGACTGGTTGCGATGATAGTACCGGGGTGAGCAGAATAAGCCTTATGGCTGCGGTGTCTACGGCGATTGTCTCGCAGACGAGTCCTGGTGTTGGGGAAAAAAAATGTCCTTAGATGTGGCACTTTGATAGGAAACTTACCAGCGTTTCCAAGATCACGCGAAACAACTTTTGAAGCTTCGATGCCGGGCGTCCTATCTGAGTACTCAACTTTTGAAGCTTCGATGCCGGGTGTCCTATCTGAGTACTCAACTTTTGAAGCTTCGATGCCGGGCGTCCTATCTGAGTACTCGTTAATCTGCGAAACGATTTTACAATTTGAATCTGTATATCTAATTGAGCGAAACTCATGTTCAGTTGCTCTTAATTCGATATGAACCTGCTTTAAGCTTCGATTTTTAAAATTTTCTTTTTAAATTCCCGTCTGAAAGTCAAAACGTTTTAGTTAGAGAATTTCTTGAGCGGCAGTTGGCAGTCTCGAGTCGATTCAAATATGGAAGAATTGTTTCGAAGTTTCGTAAGCGATTACTTATTAATTACTAGTAGTATTTAATTAATTACCAGTGATACGTGTACAGAATTAACGATTATTAAGTGGTAAGTCGCTGTTTTGAATTTTTTAAAGCAAACGCCAGCGCTGCGTTTCAAACAAAATAAAAGTCGATCCTAACCTCAAATACTGTTTGACGACGCACTTGTATATACATTAAATACATTGTAGATGCATATATTAATTGCACGGCGTTGTTTATTTTGCATAGAATTTCGATTCAAAGACTCTGTAAGTGATGAGTCTCGGTTTTGAATCTTTTAAAAATAGCAATCAAACCTAACCTCAAACATCTTGCCTTGTTAGTTGTAAGTTACAACTTGTAACTGTTGGTGATTATTTTAATATTGTTTGAGTTTGTAAAGTCATTTCTTATCTTTTCAGGCTGTGCTTGTTAATCGAATGTGAAATGGAAGTTCATTTTGGGATGGCAGTTGCCTTAACATCAGTGGAACAGGCAAGTTATTCTTATATATTCTTAATTATAATTTAGTGATCATTTTAAACGGGCAAGAAAATGCGGTGATTGTTTAAACGAGACGGTGAATTCCTCAATCAAATAATTTCTGTATTATTTGTATCCTGCGATACACAACGGGAAATTCCTTCATATAACTTAGAATATTGATTTTTTTTTCTTAAACATTTCTTAAACATATTAGTTGCTTTTTATTTGCAAGTATGAGCAGCTCTCTTGCGTAAATGGAAAGCACCTGTTAGAGGCTGTTGTTGCCAACACTTTAGATTGTATGATGCCTATTATATATTTCTATAAATTTTTTTAATTTTTTAAAGGAGCACCCTTTAATACTTTAATGCACAAAAATGAAACATTGCTCAAAGTGATATTTCCTGCTTAAAACAGATATATTTCTTCACTGCTAAGTTTTCATTATTTTAATGCACTTATTAATTAGTTCTAGGGCGCAAAGTATTTGTTTTATTTCACGTTATCTTTTAAACAATTCGTACCCACTTTTTATTTAAGTATAAAAGTATGAAAAGCAATCTTCCATTGGAGTATTACACGATTGCATTAGGACTTAGAAAACTAATCACACGCCGAAAATCACTCGCTTATTTCTTCCTTGATCCAATCCAAGTGTTTGGCAACGTCTTCGAAAATCACATAGTGTGACGGATCACACACGGTCTGGCCTTGCAGGGGCAGACTGATGGAGACAATGCCACGCAAGTGCCACGCTCTATTGCCCCCCGTCTCGTCCTTCAAGAAAACCATGCCACCTCCGGAATCACCGTTACAAACACTTGTCCCTGGAACATCGTTTATTACCAGAGACATTCGACTGCGCTGTCTTCAATAGATACCATTGCGGAAGCCTGCACAGTATGATGTTTCCGAGGTGAACCTCGAGAAGAACTCCCGGTTTGAATAAATGCACGTAGCCTGTGGCACCACAGGCATCTTCGCTTGCAGAAGATCGTCTGAAACTTTTCTAGTATCATCAAAACCCCAACCAACTACGGTGCCTGTTTGCAGAAGTGAGTTAGAATTACGTCGTTGTTTCGTTGTAACCTGCAACAACCTAATTTTCCTACGACTGTTTCTAAACGGGTGTCACCCTCCCATAGACAAATGGGGCGAACATAATCTGAGAAGTTTGCCGGTCTGGATAATTTAAGCAGAGCCAAGTCGTTGTAGAAGAACGTGGTGTTGTATTCTGGGTTAACGATGATGTCGGCTATCCTCAGGACTTGAACGCCTGGGCCGAAACTTCGTAAGTTATGCGCACCTGTGAAAGGACCAAACGTTTGCAAGATCATCGACTGTGTAATTGTGCTGTGGTTACCCGAGTATAAGAGGAGTCCTTGCACGTCGCTGGGTGCGACCGAGGATGGTCTCGTGACACAGTGGGCTGCGGTTAAGACGTACTTCGGAGACAATAAATTTCCTCCGCATATATACGTGAGTTGTATTCCTTCTGATTCGTAGATGGCGATGTGCCAGGGCCATTCACCTTAAGCACGCTAGATTTTACTAAGTGCAAAGCTTTAGTTTCGATTGTGGCTCACCTTCTTGCGTTCCATAACCCGAGGTTATTAAAGGCGCCGCTTTCATGGTGACCGTGCCACATTCAACCGGGTCAGGTTTCACTTGCAGTGGGGGCCTGACTGTCCGGGTGGTGTTCTGCGGCCTTAACAAGGGAAAGTCCCCGGGGAAGTAATCGTTGTTGTTTTGCGGCTGTCTGGTCGATTTCAAATCAATTGTGGGAGTAGACACGAGTAGGAAAACAAAACATAATTTGTAGAGAAAGAAATTGGGTGATGCTTAAAAAAGAAGGTCAGGATGTATGTACGGCCCTGATGTACGTATGTTGAGAGCCAAAAAGATTGAAATGGTAGCACTTTTTTTAGTGTCTTTTTAATTTTGAGGTTCGTGTAGATTAGAATGACAATTATTTACAGTGGCATTTCAGTAATTCTTTGTGTCTTCAATGTTATTCAAGACTGTACCGCTAAAGTGCTAAAATTAGTGCTACCAACAATTTCGTTCATTTTTCATTGCATAGTATGTTTACTATGATCTTACCTGCTACCATCCGAATTCACCCCGACATTATTTGTCTCTGTCAGTTCAGAATCTCTGTCTGGCTGTGTAACTTTCATGATAGTGTCAGGAGTGGCCGTAACATTTACTGCTTCTCGTTCCGTATCGTTCGTACAGATGCTCCGGCCGTTCAGCCAAATCCCAGTTAGATTCGGCTCACTTTCAGACGACTTGTATTTAACGTTAAACCACAGAGAAGACTGAAACGTTGGCCCTATCGTTTTTCGGGGGTCTTTGATGATATATTCTTGATTGTCCTTTGTCGATGTCTCGCCGTACGTATTCTAAAATAATTAGTTGTCGGTTGCCTCACTGTTTGATCAATGGGGGACAAGTACTTACCGCTAAACTCTCAACCGGCCGGTCTAATTTGATTCGCACGAAGATCCCTGACAGTTCCTGGTCGCTGGGAAAATTAATCAGCCCGTACCATTTCCCCTCTTCGGTAGTCGTGTACTTAAACGTTTGGGGACACGGTGATATTTTCTGCCCCATCGCCGCTGAACTTACCCATATCACCAAGCTCAACAAGATTTGAAAAAACATAACCTGCAAATTGCAACGCGACAGTGCACTGCACTACCAATCGGCGATCTTTACTCTCGCAGTTGACACTCCTTCCGATAGATGCCACCACTCTTTCATTGACCAATTTATTTCCTGGAATTGATTTTAGGTTTTTTTTGGTATTAAATAAACGCCCTATTTTTTTAAATTATTATGTATCATTTATTAGTCGAATCGTTATGCAAGGACACTCACCAGCTGATCGAGGCTTACAATAATTAGGTTATGCAGATTACCAATCGAAACGTGCTAAAAGAACGCCCACCAGCGGACGGATGGTTCGAGCGCGTTGTCAGAAAAATACTTGGAAGCGCATTTATTGGCAAAACCAGTTTTTCCATCGAAAGATCGATTTGAATTCCGATCGTTTTGCTGCAGCGTCCGCGACGATCGTCTGCCGAACATTTCTTTTTAATACAGGTGTATACGAATTCGACCGACAGACTTAAAAGGTATAGTATTTTCAACAATAGAAGGACAGATTTTGAATTTCGCGCCAATCTATAAAAGTCAATGTTACTAACATAAGCTAGAGGTGCATTCGACATCACATTCCGAGCGCTCGGGGTCTTCCTTTGTCTCACTCTTACATGCACTGAAACTCATTCGCTTTCCCTCACACTTCTGCTCAGAGCGTGCCCCGAGCGTAATGTCGAACACACCCTAGAACTGAACAGAAATCGCCCAAAATCGTTTTTAAAATTCTATTTTATTCAAGGCTTTTACCACTAAAATCAGTGTTCCCAACTAATTCATTCATTTTTGCTCTAACAACATGTTTAGTTACCACTTTGGACAAGAAATCACAAATTTAGTTATCACTTTGGACAATAAAGATAAATTTTTAAAATTATTTCCAAGCTTAGGCCCGTGTGACATTATGATATTTCTTGTGCAAGATTTCTTACGAAGTGAGCGAGAAGTGCCAATTCAACCAATCCCAATCAGAATTCACTGTGGTAGCTCATCTCGCTCACTTTGTAACAAAAATGTTATCGAATCTTGCATGGTGTCACACGGGCCTTACCGCAAATGTTATATATTTTTTTTAATTTCAATTATTTTAAATCTTTTGTTTTTCCTTTTGGTTCTCAGTTTTTCGTCTTTTTATATTTACATAATTTTTTATTGAAATAGTTGACCGTAGAAACAGATAAGCCTGCGATTTTTGTCACTTTAATAATTTTTAATCATTTCAATTTCGTTCGCCAAATAATCATAGTCTTTTATTTTTCCTTTTGCTTGACAGTTCTTCAATTTTTTTTTAATTTAAATTTTCCAAATGAAAGTTGATTACGTTTCTGACAGCCCGGTAAAATTAATCATCGTCTTTTGTTTTTTTTATGAAATCGTAGAATCAGAGAAGTTTTGTTATTGTTCGCGAAATAATCAACAATCTTTCGTTTTTCCTTTTGTTCTTGGTTTTCGGCTTTTACCACAAGAATTAGTGTTCCCAACTATTTCATTCATTTTGGCTCTAGTTACCACTTTGAACAAGAAACTACAGATCAACGTTTACGGAAAGTTATTAATGGTGGAATGTCAATATTGTTGTTCTCATCCATGAAAACAATCCACGAAATGGTGGTAATACCCCAATAAACAACATCGACACTACAGATCAAGTTACAACTTTGGACAAAAATACAACACTCAGTTATCACTTTGGACAAGAAAGTACAGACTCAGTTATCGCTTTGGACAAGAAACTACAGACTCAGTTACCACTTTAGACAAACTACATAATTAGTTACCACTTTGGACAACAAACACTGTTAGTATGACTCCCTCCTGTTTATTCCTTACCAGAGGATAAAAACGGTGAAGATTATTAAACAATTCTTGGAGAGTTCTTCCCTTAAGATGTCGGTGGCATTCTTTTCAAATGGCTCCGAAAATTCAAGAATTCGCAATAAATGTCAAAAAGAAAAAAGCAATTGTATATCACGAAAATGTATCAGTGTTAGGTTAAGTTGGTTATTTATCGAAATTTGTCAAAGTAGCCCAAAGTTATCGCCCATCACAAATTAAGAATATGAGTAGCCCAATTTGCGATAAATCGCGGCATCTGGCAACCCTGGATTGAAGTACACTTGGATCGTGTCATCCTAGCTAAAAGTAAAAAATATTTTTTCAGCGATAGAAAGACAGATTGTAAATTTCAGTGCGCCAGTACATTGCATATCTGCTTGTATTTCGTGGCGCAGAAATATAAGGTACGAGTTCATTTCCGAATAACCAACTTAAAAGCAGCAACGAGTGAGCATTTAGGCTGTGTATGTTTGTGTTGGTAACATTAGGTCTGTTCGTTTGTATTGCTCGGAGTTACTCTAAAAGTTGTCAAATGTAGTTTTCAATCTAATTCGAAGTTTTTTCAATGCGAGAGAAACGAATTTGACCGAAAACTACATTTTACAACTTTAGAGTAACTCCGAACAGTACAAACGAACAGACCCTTTGACTTTTCTACATTGGCGCGAAATTCAAAATCTGTCTTTCTATCGCTGGAAATAGTATACCTTTGAAGTTTGTCGGTCGAATTCGTATACACCTGTATTCAAAAAAAATGTTCGGCAGACGATCGTCGCGGATGCTGCAGCAAGACGATCGGAATTCAAATTGATCTTTCGATGGAAAAACTGGTTTTGCCAATAAATGCGCTTCCAAGTAATTTTCTGACAACGCGCTCGAATCATCCGTCCGCTGGTGGGCGTTCTTTTAGCACGTTTCGATTGGTAATCTGCATAACCTAATTATTGTAAACTTCGAACAGCTGGTGAGTGTCCTTGCATGACGATTCGATTAATAAATGATACATAACAATTAAAGAAAAAACGCGTTTATGTAATACCAAAAAGCTCAAAATCAATTCCAGGAAATAAATTGGTCAATGAAAGAGTGGTGACATCTATCGGAAGGAGTGTCAACTGCGAGAGTAAAGTTCGCCGATTGGTAGTGCAGTGCACTGTCGCGTTGCAATTTGCAGGTTATGTTTTTTCAAATCTTGTCGAGCTTGGTGATATGGGTAAGTTCAGCGGCGATGGGGCAGAAAATATCACCGTGTCCCCAAACGTTTAAGTACACGACTACCGAAGAAGGGAAATGGTACGGATTGATTAATTTTCCCACCGATCAGGAACTGTCAGGGATCTTCGTGCGAATCAAATTAGACCGGCCGGTTGAGGGCTTAGTGGTAAGTACTTGTCCATTCATAAAACAGTGAAGTGATGATATTAATAATTAATTGTAGAATTGGTTTGGCGAGTCAACGACGAGGAACAATCAAGAATTCACCATCAAGGACCCCCAATACAAGTTACTTCCAGGCCCACCGATTTCTTTGAGGTTTTATGTCAAATACAAATCGTCTCAGAGCGAGCCAAATCTAACTGGGATTTGGCTGAACGGTCGGAGCATCTGTATGAAAGATATGGAACGAGAAGCAGTAATTATTACGGCCACTCCTGACAGTATCATCAAAGTCACACAGGCAGACCAAGATTCTGAACTGAGAGAGGCAAATAGAGTCGGGGTGAATTCGGATGGTAGCAGGTAAAATCTTAGTAAACATACTATGCAATGAAAAATGAATGAAATTGTTGGTAGCACTAATTTTAGCACTTTAGCGGTACAGTCTTGAATAACACCGAAGACACAAAGAATTACTGAAATGCCACTGTAAATAATTGTCATTCTAATCTACACGAACCTCAAAATTAAAGACACTAAAAAAAGTGCTACCGACTATTTCAATCTTTTCGGCTCTCAACATACGTATGTACATCAGGGCCGTACATACATCCTAACCTTCTTTTTTAAGCATCGCCCAATTTCTTTCTCTACAAATTTTGTTTTGTTTTCCTACTCGTGTTTACTCCCACAATTGATTTGAAATCGACCAGACAACCACAAGACAACAACGAATACTTCTCCGGCGATTTTCCCCTGTTAAGGCCGCAGAACTCCCAGACAGTCAGGCCTCCACTGCAAGTAAAAACTGATCCGGTTGAATGTGGCACGGTCACCACAAAAGCGACGCCTTTAATAACCTCAGGTTTTGGCACGCAAGAAGGTGAGCCACAATTGAAACGAAAGCTTCGCGCTTAATAAAATCGAGCATGCTTAAGGTGAATGGCCCTGGCACATCGCCATCTACAAATCAGAAGGAATATATCTCACGTATATATGCGGAGGGAATTTATTGTCTTCGAAGTACGTCTTAACCGCAGCTCACTGCGTCACAAGACCATCCTCGGTCGCACCCAGCGACGTGCAAGGACACCTCTTATACTTGGGTAACCACAACACAATTACACAGTCGATGATCTTGCAACCGTTTGGTACTTTCACAGGTGCACATAACTTACGAAGTTTCGGCCCAGGCGTTCAAGTCATGCGGATAGCTGACATCATCGTTAACCCAGAATACAACAGCACGTTCTTCTACAACGACTTGGCTCTGCTTAAATTATCCAGACCGGCAAACTTCTCAGATTATGTTCGCCCCATTTGTCTTTGGGAGGGTGACACCCGTTTAGAAACAGTCGTAGGAAAATTAGGTTGTTGCAGGTTACAATGAAACAACGATGCAATTCTAACTCACTTCTGCAAACAGGCACCGTAGTTGGTTGGGGTTTCGATGATACTAGAAAAATTTCAAAGAATCTCCTGCAGACGAAGATGCCCGTAGTGGCACAGACTACATGCATTTATTCAAACCGCCACTTCTTCTCGAGGTTCACCTCGGAAACATCATATTGTGCAGGCTTCCGAAATGGTATCTATTGAAGACAACGCAGTCGAATGTCCTTGGTAACAAATGATGTTCCAGGGACAGGTGTTTGTAACGGTGATTCCGGAGGTGGCATGGTTTTCTTGAAGGACGAGACGGGAGGGAAGAGGGCGTGGCACTTGCGTGGCATTGTCTCCGTCAGTCTGTCCCGGCAAGGCCAGACCGTGTGTGATCCGTCTCACTATGTGATTTTTACTGACGTTGCCAAACACTTGGATTGGATTAAGGAAGAAATAAGCAAGTGATTTTCGGCGTGTGATTAGTTTTCTAAGTTCTAATGCAATCGTGTAATACTCCAATGGAAGATTGGTTTTCATACTTTTATACTTAAATAAAAAGTGGGTACGAATTGTTTAAAAGGAAACGTGAAATGAAACAAATATTTTGCGCCCTAGAACTAATTAATAGTGCATTAAAATAATAAAAATTTAGCAGTAAAGAAATATCTGTTCTAAGTAGAAAATATCACGTTGAACAATGTTTCTTTTTTGTGCATTAAAGTATTAAAGGGCGCTCGTTTAAAATATAAAATTTTATAAAAATATCATACAATTTAAAGTGTTTGCAACAACAGCCTTTAATAGGTGCTTTCCATTTATGCAAGAGAGCTGCTTGGAACAGGTCATACTTGCAAATAGAAAGCAGCTGATATTTAACGTGTTTAAGAAAAAAAAATCAATATTCTAACTTATACGAAGGAATTTTGCTTTTATTTCCCATTGCATCTCGCAGGATACAAATAATACAGAAATTATTTGATTGAAGAATTCACCGTTGTTTAAACAATCACCGCATTTTCTTGTCCAAAGTGATAACTAAATATGTAGTTAGAGCAAAAATGAATGAATTAGTTGGGAACACTGATTTTAGTGGTAAAAGCCTTGAATAAAATCGAATTTTAAAAACTTGAACTTTCGGATTTTGAACAATTCTGGCGCTATTTGCGATCTTGGGCGATTTCTGCTCAGTTCTAGTGCGACATCTTACTTCTAACATCTGGCAACTCAGCTTCGATCCAATCCACTTTGAAGCTGCGCACGTATTAAAAAGCTGGGTTGACATGGTCCAAGTAGGTAATGCGTGCACAGCATCAAAGTGTGTAAACCCAGCTTTATTAAAGGTGTGCCTAAACTGTTCATATTACTTTAATCTCTCCCCTTTCATTTAGAAGTTACGACCTATTATTTTATTTTTGTTTCTTAATCTGGCATTGAAGTCATTGAATGAATTTTGTTTACATTTCGAACTAAAGTTCACCGGCATCTAAGAAGCACTAAATTTTTCAGAGGAAACAGGCTACAGTTGACAAAAATATTTATTACTAATATTGCAGCACTTTGCAGATGAAGTTTGTATGATTTCTTAAATATTTAACAAAAGGATTGATGAAAAATTCATGATAACTTGAAAATGTTTTGTCTTGTAGGTACAGACTTTATTCTTCATATAAAGACCAATGTTATCTAACCTTTTATGCTTCAAATTAGGAGAAGAATGTGTATTAGAAATTTGTCGGTCCAATATTCGTATATGCCGATCGCAATGTTGCCAACTCAGACGAGTAACCTTTCGGTAAATTGTTCTGGACAAATTCGGTAGATGGCGCAAAACTTCGGTAGAAATTATTTAAGAAATTGGGAATACTTTAAATATAAAAATAAAACACTATTTCTTAAAGATTGATTTATAATAAATGAATAAAAAGTGTTGAAACATAGAGAAACATAGAAATAATAATTATTAAAACATTTTTTTTTAAATTATCCGCTAATTATAAAATTACCAACATTTTGATATTTGTGGCAGAAAAGAAAATTTCTTTACCAATATATTTATGCTTCTGCCACAGTATAAGTAGTTACCCAGTAGCGTCGCTTGAACGTCAGTGTCAAGAAAAGCGGCCATACTGTTTGATACCCTTAAAGAAATGTAATGCATTTTTCAAATCGGTAGGTATCAAACAAAATGGCCAATGTGACGCTATTGTGTAGATTCTTATACTGTGCTTCTGCTCGCAAGAAGGCAAACTCAAGAAAATATTTGTGAGATTTATTTTATTAAAAAAAAAAAAAAAAACTACATAGCAAATCGTTTTATTATAATTTGTACATACATTTGCTTAAAAAATCGCTAGAATTTGAACCTAAATCGGTGGATCCGTAGAGTAAAGGCAAAATCGCAATTCTACCGAAAAATCGGTAGGGTTGGCAACGCTGGCCGATCGATCGATAAATCAAAGAACTTTTACATAGCTGTCTCCTTCTAACTTTGGTGAAACGCCCTTGCTGCTTTTATCACGTCATGTCATTTCGTCGCATATTTTTTGAACTCGTCAAATCATCAAAAACTGAAAAGCTTATCTTTATAAGCAGGAGTGTTTTTGTAATTTGACAGGTGTCAGACTGCGACTATTGTTGCACAAATCGAAATTTCTCTCAGAATTCGCCATTTTGAAAAGTAAATTGATTTCTGGCACATGAAAACAACTTTGACAACTGTCAAATTAATTACGACACTATCAATAAATTTCTTACTGTAATTCCATTGTCGAAGTATTTGATGGTTATTATCTTTCAAATCATCAAAAACTGAAAGGCTTCTCTTTAAAAGCAGGAGTGTTCTTGTAATTTGACAGGTGAATGGTTACTATCGTTCAGATGATCAAAAACTGAAAAGCTTCTCTTTAAAAGCAGAAGCGTTTTTTTTTTGTAATTTGACAGATGTCAAAGTGCCGAGTATTGTTGCAGGAATCGAAATTTCTTTCAGAATTCGCCCATTTCGAAAACTGGATTGGGTTCTTGCATATAAAAACAACTTTGACAACTAACTATGAATAAATCGAAGACATTCTTCCTTTTACTGTGATCACATTGTAGAAGTACTTAACGGTTGCTATCTTTCAAATCATCAAAAACTGGCAAGTTTCTCTTTAAAAACGGGAGCGTTTTTGTAATTTGACAGATATCAAAGTGCCGAGTTTTTGTTGCACGGAAATTTCTCTCACGATTCGCCCATTTCGAAAACAAGACTGGGTTTTAATTTTTGTTTTTATCAAATTTATCATTTAACAGTAAAATGACTTAGCATGAAGCTACGCCCAACATTATTTTAGTCATTGTTTAGATTTTTCTTTTTCTGAAATTTGATTGGCTCAACATCCACGCCTTCTAAGGTAGGCCACGCCCAAGATATTTTTTTTGGATCTTTGACTGCAAGGATTTTTTTAAGTATCTGACTTTCTGGTCTAAAAAAATACGCAAAGGTTTACTTTTTTTTAAATCAAATAAAAATCGAATTTTCATCTTTTAATCCACGTGTACGCATGACGAAGGGACTTTGATTGGTTCAGCATCTAGCCACGCCCTTCGTTATTTTGGCTTTTCTCTGTTATGAAGTTTGATCGGCCTACCATCAAAATAGCCACGCCCAGTATTTGTTACTCATTATTTAGATTCTTTGTTTGTGTTTCCACCTTCAGTTTTTTAATAAGTACATCAACAAAATGTAGTGAACGTATGCACATGACGGAAGTCCTGATTATTTCATTTTTTACTAAAGTTTTTACTGATTGGCTTGGCAACTCGTCACACCCACTTTTTTCTTTTTTTTCGCCTTTCCAAGTTGCCACGCCCGTGATTTTTTACGTCGTGGGCGTGTTTGATTGCAAGTTAAACTTTCGGAAGGTGTTCATAGATGTCTCGCCTCAAAATACTTTCATTTCATAAAGTCCGGGTTCCTGCAAATCGTCATTTCACATTAAATTATATTTAATGATAATTTTTACAGTCGGACTTTACAAAATATATAAAGCGATTTAAAATACGATTGCTGTCAACCAGTCGACGTAGTGCGTCACGTTCATGAAAATCACGTAGCCCTCCGGTTCGCACTCGTTACGGCCCTGGGGTGTCTTTGCGGACGCCGCAATGCCGTGAAGTCGCCACTGAAGTCCGTCGAGCGATTGGGAAACGAGTCCAGAGCCGGAGCTGCCCTCGCACCTTAAGGTACCATTGGTGTATCCCCCGCAGAACGTTTTCGGCGACACCAGACGCGAGTAAAGGTTCCTGTCGAAATTAACGCAGGTTTCTTGCGGAACGACGGGCATCTTCCGTTCTTGCTGCGACACGGATCTGTTGTCGTTTCGGCTCCACGTAACCAAGGTGGCTGAATCAATTTTTTTAAATTAATTATGTTTGATTGGTTTAGTATCATCTAGCCACGCCCAACATTACTTTGATTTTTCTTTTTCTGAAGTTTGATTGACTTAGCTACTAACCACGCCCCCCAAATCACTTCGATTTTTCTCTTTTTGAAGTTTGATTGACTTAGTAACAAGACACGCCCCCAAAATTACTTCGATTTTTCTCTTTCTGAAGTGTGATTGTCTTAGCAACTAGCCACGCCCCCCCAAATCACTTTGATTTTCTCTTTCTGAAGTTTGATTGTCTTAGCAATTAGCCACGCCCCCCAAATCACTTTGATTTTCTCTTTTTGAAGTTTGATTGACTTAGCAACTAGACACGCCCGAAAAATTACTTAAATTTTTCTCTTTCTGATGTTTAATTGACTTAACAACTGGCCACGCCTCCAAATTACTTTGATCTTTTTCTTTCTGAAGTTTAACTGTCTTAGCAACTAGCCACGCCTCCAACCTTACTTTGATTTTTCTCTTTCTAAAGCTTGATTGACCTAGCAACTAGACACGCCCTCAAAATTTATTTGATTTTTCTCTTTCTGTAGTTTGATTGGCTTAGCGATTTCCTTTCATTTAATTTCTCAGTTTGAATCGTGCCAATGTAATTGTTTACAGTTGACAGTTATTAAAAAAAAAAAAACGCAAATGCAATTTCTATGGCTGACAACAGGGCCAAGTCTTTTTTTTAATCACCTGATTTTCCGACGATGTTTTCCTTTCCGGGGAAACACACGGGCGTGACGTAACCGTTCCGTTCGACGGCCCTCGCGAGCTTCAACACGGCGAGGTCATCTGATGCGGACGTGCCTTTATAATTCGGGTGCGTGTATATTTCGGCCACCTGAGCTATCTGAAGGCCGGGCCCGTGCTTTCTCAGGCGGTCCGTCCCTGGAATTTCAACAGAATTACGTCTCAACGTCGCACGTCTCACAAAAATTTCGTTACATTTAAATAATCGGTACTATTCCGTTACTATTCGGTGGATACTCGGTACTAAAAATAGTTACCTTTAGTTAATCGGTACCATTCGTTACTTGGTACTCGTATTCGTTCGATAATCGATAATCGGTACTTTTAGGTACTATTCGTTACTTGGTACTCGTATTCATTCAATACTCGGTATTAATAATGGGAAGTCTCGCTACTTGGTGCTCGTATTCGTTCGATACTCGGTACTAATGATGGAATATTTCGTTAGTTTTAGGTACTATTCGTTACTTGGTACTCGTATTCATTCGATACTCGGTATTAATGATGGGAAGTCTCGTTAGTTTTAGGTACTATTCGTTACTTGGTGCTCGTATTCGTTCGATACTCGGTGCTAATGATGGGATGTCTCGTTAGTTTTAGGTACGTTCGATACTCGATACACATTCGTTAACTTGAGACTCATTGCTTATCAGATGGTCGTTCGTTACTTCGTTTATGAATAAATGCGTGGCTACGAGTACGAGTAGTAGTAGGGAACGGTAAATTAGGTTAATGTTTGACGAGTAGTAGCACCGAGTAACGAATAGTACCGACGCCGGTTACCTAAAAGTTTACGAAAGTTCTCATATTAGTAGGTACCGAGTATCGAACGAATGGTACCGATACTGATTATGCAAAAGTAACGAAATTCCCGTTATTAGGTACCGAGTATCGAACGAATACCACCGACGCCGATTACCTAAAAGTAACGAGCGAAGACGAGTACTAAGTTACGAATAGTAACGAAACTTCGCCACGAACCTAAGTAAAGGAGCAAGTCTTCCGCCTTCAAACTCTGCTTTGCCGGATTTCGTAGATTAATGTTTTGTTTTAAAATTTGTTATTCGTAGTAATGATGGGCATTTTCGTTACTTTTAGGTAATCGGCATCGGCAATATTCGTTACTTGTAACTCGTATTCGTTCGTTACTTTAGTATTCATTATTTGAAACTCTCATTCGTTCGATACTCGATATTCGTTCGTTAACTTGAGACTCGTTGTTAATCAGGTAATCTTTCGTTACTCCGTTAAATGAAGTAAATGAAGTTAGAAATAATTGGAAATGGTAAACTGAGTTAATGTTTGACGAGTATTAGCACCAAATAGCGACGCCTGTTACCTAAAAGTAACGAAAGTTCTCATACTAGTGCCGAGTATTGAACGAAGTCCCAAGTAACGATACCGACTATCCAAAAGTAACGAAATTCCCACTATTAGATACCGAATATCGAAAGTGAAAACGAATAGTACCGATTACTTTAAAGGTAACGAAACTTCGCTACGAACCGAAGTAAAGGAGCAAGTCTTCCGCCTCCAACTTCCGCGTCCTTGATTTGGTGACGCAGTGACCCGTCGTAAGGACGTGCCAATCCGATATTAAGACGCCTCCGCAATGGAACTTCAACGTTTCGTCGTCTCCGATCTTCAGAATGGACACCGACCAAGGCCAACGCCCTCAAAGAGAAAAACTAATTGAACGAGGGTGACGACGGAATCGCAATTAAGTGATTGGATGTGGGGGGGTCACTCACCAATATTGGAGATTGGGCCACATGAGTTTTTCTGCTCGTAGGCGATGAATCTAGTGGTGGTTGTGGTGGTGGTCGCCGGAGTTGTGGTGGGGGGATTCCCGCAGACGAGACGTCCGTTCAGCCTGATCACGATGACGCTCGGGATGGCGTTCAAGGCGTCGTATTTGGCCGAAATTTTAATGAGGAACGGGTTTTGGTTCTTCAGTTGGAGGTCCTCGTAGGCGATCAGGTATTTCCTGGGGCTTAACGCCGTCGTTTCTCCGAACTGGCTCTGCGAGAATCGAGGGGATTAATCGGGGGAAGGCGCCGCACACCTTTCGTAGTAGTACCAACCGCGAGTTCTTCGGCGTCTCGGTCCAACTCGATCAGCACCCAAACACCGTCGAGGTCCTCGAACGTCACCAGGGTAAGGATGGCGAACCAACTCCCGGATCTCGCATTCCAATCCTCGTACTTGAGAACGTCCGGGCAGGGAGACGGATCTTGGGGTTTCACCCGACTCAAGATGGCGCAGTAGAGTACCAGCACCGCGCAGTTGACTTTCATCCTTGGCACTATGGAATTTCCGGCCGAGTTGTTTACGGTTGGTACAATCGCGAGAAAACCAGTTCGGTGATAAACAACCGGATTGGATGTAGAGTACCAAGAAGTTTTTACAATACAAAAAAAATGTGCAGGTGGGCGAGTTATTTTTATTTATAAAAAAAACTGTTACATTTAAATCAACGGTTAGAATTAATTAATTAAAAGGAATTAACAAGGTGGAATATCACTTGATCTTCGCCGTGTCCTTGATCCACTTGACGTGCTTCGCGACGTCGGTGAAGATCACGTAGTGGTCGGTTTCGCAGGCGGCTGAGGATGGAAAACTCAGCGAGACCAAGCCACGCAGTTGCCAGACGGGGTCGGTGGAGATCGAGCCCTGTTTGGGGAAGACCATTCCGCCGCCGGAATCACCCCGGCACACCGTTGTTCCTAAATCAAAAATTGGCCGAAATTCACAAGAAAAGAAGACGATTGGGCTTCCCTTGGGTTGTTGGTATTTTTTTTTTGTTTGCGAAATCGATTGTTTTATTGTTTTTCCCGCAGTTAAACAAATAGTCGATCGAAAAAATTAAAATTCTCTCACGAATCCAGTTTAACTTTTGTTTTGCTTTCGATGAAGAAAGGAAACGTAAGAGACGGTCGACGTTCGTCTTTCATTTTTTTTTAAATTTAATAAAAATACTAACAAAATTAATTTTAATTTTTAATTTCGGTATTTTCTTTTTTATTTAATTATATTGAAATAAGCACTAACACAATTTTTTGGCGGAAAAAATTTTTCCGGCGCAATCGAGAATCGAACTCGAGTCTTCTGCTTAAGCGGCAGGTGCTCTGGCCATTCTTCATTTAATTAATTTAATTATAATGTTTGTCCTGCTTAAAGGCAATATCAAAAATTTACCTTCTGATTCTAATTTATATTACTAGACGATAACTGAACTCGGTGTCGCAATAGCTCTATGGTCAGAGCACCTGCCGCGTAAGCAGAAGACTCGAGTTCGATTCTCGATTGCGGCGGAAAAATTTGTGTTAGTGCTTATTTCAATTTAATTACATATTATTCACTAACAATTTCTTCATTTAATTAATGTAATTCTTTTTTATTCTTTGACACAAAGGAAAGAATCGATTTTTTTTGGTGAAATTTATTGTTTTTCTTTAGTCGAATAACAAACAGTCGATGGAGTGTTGTTTTCGACGAAAAAATGAACATCGAAAGTTCTCTCGCGAACTCTTGATCGGGTTTTTATTTTTGTCTTGCTTTGACGAAGTAAGAAAACGTGTAAGAGACGATTGTCGTTCGCTTGTTTTTAATTTAATAATAATAATAGGCAATACGTTTTCGTTCTGTCTTCGACGTAAGAATAAAAATTACAAGTTCAAAACAAAACAAACACTTGAAAAGAAAGAAAAACTGTAGATTGTTTTATTTTGTTTTTCAACTGTTTTCATTTTCTTTTTTTCTCCAAGTGTTTTCGGAAACAGAACTTTCAATTTGTCATTTCCACATCGAAGGCAAAATGAAAACAAAGGACGATCAATTTCAAAAATCCTCAGAGTTTCTTTTTATCAAAGAATAAAAAGAAAATATGTATATATTTTTTTCCTTGGTTTTTTCTCAAGTGTTTTCTTTCTTTTTTTCAACAAAAGAAAAACGAAAGAAATCGATTGAAATAATTTTGCTTTTCTTCTTTGATATAAAAGAAAAACTGTGAAGATTTTTGAAATCGATCGGCTTTTGTTTTCGTTTTGCCTTCGATGTAGAAATGAAAATACAAGTTCAAAAACAACAAAGCACTTGAAGAAAAAAAAGAAAGAGAAAATGTAGATTGTTTTATTTTGTTTTTCCAGTGATTTTTTTTTTTAATTTCCGGAAACAAAACTTTCAATTTTTCATTTTTACGTCGAATGCAAAACGAAAGCAAAAGACGATCAATTTCCAAAATCCTCAGAGTTTTTGTTTATCAAAGAAAAAAGACAAAACTTAGGTTTTTTTCTTTCTTCCTTTCCAGTGTTTTCTTTTTTTTATTCAAAAACTAGCACTTCGCGCCGGCATTTATTTCGACATTGTCGTTTTTGAGAGGGTGATGAGGGCCGCTCGCCGTCGGGGGGGCTCGCGGCAGCTAAAAACTGCTTCCATCGTGTTGCACTCGTTGAGCGTTTTCATTTGAATGGTCGCGCGACCTACTTATCTCTGAAAGGAACTTTTTCAATCGTATAAGGCGGCCATCTTTGATTCCAAGATGGCGCTAGTTTGACAGTCGAGTTCGTCTCACCGGCACGATTAATTTGATATGTAACACGACGGATTTATCTCTTACGCGGCGATTTTCGATCACGGCGTCGCCATCTTTGATTCTAAGATGGCGTCGCTACGACAGTCGAGTTCCCTTCGTCCAGACCTTTCATTTGATATGCGACACGACGGGTTAATCTCTCGCGGCGATTTTCTATCATGGCACCGCCATCTTTGATTCTAAGATGGCATCGCTACGACAGTCGAGTTCGTCCCGCCGAAACCTTTCATTTGACATGCGACACCGACACGACGGGTTTATTTCTTATGCGGCGATTTTCCATCACGGCGCCGCCATCTTTGATTCCAAAATGGTGTCACTACGACAGTGGAGCTCGTGCCGCCGAGACCTTTCATTTGATGGGTTCATCTCTCAAGCGGCGGTTTACGATCTCAGCGCCGCCATATTTGATTCCAAGATGGCGTCGGTCCAGTTCACCTCGTTGGGACTTTTCATTTGATGTGTGACGCGAAAGGTTTTTCTCCTCGAACACAGACGCGAAACCGCCAGTGTGTATACGGCCTAATTGGAGCGGAGATGTTATATTTAACATTGACCGGCCGAGTCGGGGTCGGATTTCCAGCGAAAGCCCCTGAAGTGCATTTTCGATTTACAAAATTCGCCGTTCCGTTATTTATGGTGTGATCGAGTCGAAACCGGTGGCGTCGCGTAGGGGGTGGAGGGGGCTATTCTCTGGTTCATCGTTTCTCAACCTGGGGGTCGCGGTAATATTAAAGAGGGGTCGCGAAAATAGCCTAAACAATAATGAAATCATGTATATACACGTCATACATGGATGTTCATAGACTTCATACACGTTGCTATAAACGGAGCGACATAAAATTACAGGAGGAGGGTCGCGAAATATTAATTTTATTTACATTTACTATTTGGGGGTCGCGGAGCTAAGAAGGTTGAGAATTGCTGCTCTAGTTGAAACATCTCGACAATATCTCTTGCGGTTCCGGAGAAATAATTTTTTTCCGTAGCGTCACCCGACTGGAGCCGAATTCTAAAAAAAAAATTCCTCGTTTCGCTATTTATGGTGCGATCGGGTCGAAACCGGTGGCGTCGCGAAGGGTGAGGTGAGGGCTATCCTAGAGTTGAAACACCTCGACGATATCTATTCCGGTTCCGGAGAAATAATTTTTTTCCGGAGCGTCGCATGAACGGAGCCGAATTCTAAACATTTTCAAGCCGGCCCTGAGCGTCGTACCGGGACGAGCGATATCTCTTGCGGTTCCGGAGAAATAAATTTTTTCCGTAACGTCACCCGACCGGAACCGAATTCTAAAAAAAAATTCCCCGTTCCGCTATTTATGGTGTGATCGGGTCGTAACCGGTGGCGTCGCGAAGGGGGAGGAGGGAACCATCCTCGAGTTTAAAACACCTCGACGATATCTATTCCGGTTCCGGAGAAATAAGTTTTCTTTCCGGAGTGTCGCATGAACGGTGCCGAATTCTAAACACTTTCGAGCCGGCCCTGAGCGTCCTACCAGAACGAGCGATATCTCTTGCGGTTCCGGAGAAATAATTTTTTTCCGTAGCGACACCGGACCGGTGTCAAATTCTAGAAAAAATCCCCGTTCCGCTATTTATGGTGCGATCGGGTCGAAACCGATGGCGTCGCGTAGGGGGTGGAGGGGGCCATCCTCGGGTTGAAACACCTCGACGATATCCGGTTCCGGAAAAGTAATTTTTTTTCAGAAGCGTCGCATAAACGGAGCCGAATTCTAAACACTTTCGAGCCGGCCCTGAGCGTTCTACCGGAACGGGCGGACCCCTGATAGACTCGTGAAGGACTAATCTAACGTGCGTCAAAGGTTTAAAGAAATTCCGAAATCACGTTTTCGAGAAGCGTTCGAAAAAGTGCTAACCATTCGAAAAATATTCCGTCTCCCATAAGAATATACGGGAACTTCGACGCTCCGTAGCGCCCAAACGGCGCGTTCTTTTTATTCAACGAAAGAAAAACAACAAATCGATCGAAATTATTTTGCTCTCAGAGTTCTTCTTTGATAAAGGAAGAACGAGGGGATTTTTGAAACCGATCGTCTTTTGTTTTTGTTTTTTTTTTAATCGATCGTCTTTTGTTTTCGTTTTGTTTTTCACGCAGACATAAAAATCGAAAATTCTGTGTTGTTTCGCTTTTGATTAAGAAAAGGGAAAAATGTAGATCGGCGGTTTTTTTTGTTTCGCTTTCGACGTAGAAGTGAAAATCGAAAGTTTTGTTGTAAACCGTCTCTGTGTTTCGTTTTTGTTTCTTTTCGGTGAAAAAAAAAATGTAAAAGCGGTCCATTTGTTTAAAAAAACTATTTTTTTCTTTTGGAATAACCAACTGTTTTTCGTGTTGTTTTCGTTTTCGTAAAACTCATCGGCGACCTTGATCCGGCCGGACTTTCCCGGATGTTCAAAAAATCCGGGGAATTTTGAACCGATTGTGCAAACTCAAGAGAAACTGATTTTCATTCAGTTACCTCTTGGTTCGGATCGTCCTCAGTTTTTGGCATCTGACAGTCAATTAGTTTTTGACATCTGCCAGTTTATGGTCGGATAAAAAAAAGAAAGGAGTAGACTAAACGTACCGTTCAAATTTCCCGCGCAGTATGTCTTCTCGAAGATGTACCGCGAGAAGAAGTTTCTGTCCGAGAAGAGGCACGTGTCCAAGTTCACGATGGGCATGGTGGCTTCGTTGAGGATTTTCGTTGTGAAACTGGAGCTATCTATGCCCCACCCTACCACCGTACCTACACGGAATTTTAAACGAAAAAAATTACTGAGAATATTTTAAACTTTTCCGTTAATCTCGTCCGTGTCCGATCACGTAAGTATCGTCTTTTTCATCGCGCGCGCCCCAAAACTTGTGATTTGTAATTGTAGAGCTCAAGTGAGTAACGTTTTGGTGATTTGGCCCCGCCCCCAAACAATACTCGCTTGTGATTTGCAGTTGTAGAGCTGCGGGCCAAGCGCGAGTATCGTATTGGTGATTTCGCACCGCCCCGAAGCAGTACTCTCACATGATTGGTCCGTCGTTTCAATCGCATCGAAAACCTTAAGCTTAAGTGAATTTCGGTCGCTTTTTACATTTGACAGAGCAACCAATCGGCGCCTCTCCTCAACTGTCCGTTGAAGACAAAAAAAACACGTTGAATCTCACCTGGTTTTCCGACGAGGCGGTCAGTACTGAGATCCCCTTTCCATAGACAAACCGGCCTCACGTACTCCGTAATTTCGGCGTCCCTTGACAACCTTATCAGTGCAATGTCGTTGTAGTATAAAGTTGCATTAAAATCCGGGTGAAGGATGAACTCGGACGCCTGCAGCAATTGGAAACCGGCGCTAAAAACGCGCAGGTTATTGGTGCCTGAAACGGAAGTTTTTTTTGTTTTTCTGGGCGACCGAAAGTATCTAAAACGTACCCACCTAAATAAATGAGAAAACTTTGAATGTCCAACAGGATTTTCGTGCCCTGTTTCGTAACGCAGTGGGCGGCCGTTACTACGAACGAGCTGGAAATTAGGGTACCTCCACACGAGTACGTCAGTTTTTCGCCTTGGGCTATGGTCAGAGCGACGTGCCAAGGCCACTGCCCTAAAAAAGAAAGGAAAATCGTCGCATTTGTTTCGACCATAAGAGAATGAATGCCTTGCCCCTATCCGCTTGTTGTCCGTTGAACACCAGCGGCCTGCCTTTGAGCGGAACAGTCCCGCACTCGTCTTCGCTTTTCCTGTTCGGCACGAGCAGGGGTAAATTTTGGTTTGTCTCGATCGGTGGTAATTCGGGAAGGAGCGGGCTTACGTCCTCGGTGGCGGCGTTCCTCACGCTTCCGGTGCAAATGTCGCCGCCGTTGAGTTTGATGCTGATCACGCTCGGTATGATGCTGACTTTGTTGAATTTGGCGGCGATCTTCACGTTCAGGGTTTTCCCCGGTGGGAGGACGTAGTTCTCGTTTTTGATGCGGAAATTCCGGTTGTCGGACGTCGTCGACTCTCCGAACCAATTCTGAAAAGCAGAAACGCACCTCTGAAGTTCTTCAGAACAAGCACGTCAAGAAACCTACGCCTTTAATTAAGAGATGGCGCTGCCAAGAAATTAACAATCACTACTTAAATTGCGCGCGTTTTTTCTGGTGGAATTTCATCACTTTCTTTTGTTTGTAACTAATTAGAATATGTAGTGACGAACTTACAACCAAAAAAGTGTTCCTCTCTCAACCAATTAGTTTTTGGAAAATAAGGAGGGAAAACGTTTTTGGGATAATTCGTGTTTTCGACGATAGATGGCGCTATCACTGCTTTAACTCTCTCGTTTAGAGAACACACGTTGCTGTCAAGAGATGTCGCTGCCAGAAAATTTGACGCACGCGTACTTGTTTAACTTTAACTTGTCTAATATTTATTGTTTATAATAACTAACCAGAAGACGATGTGACAACGGAACCGCAGCAACTAAAAACCCGTTTCTCTCTCACACAGTTTTTTTTAAAGAAAATCGTCAGTTGCGCTTTCAGAAGGTAGATGGCGCCTCTGTACGTTTGAATGTTTCCGCTTTAACTTCCTCGTTTAAAGAAAACACATCAAAAACCTTGCGCTGCCATCAAGAGATGGCGCCGCTAAAGAAATTTACAGTCGTCTTGCGCGCGCATTTGTTATACGTCAACCTGTCGTCGACTAATAGTTTTTTTTTTTTAAATTATTTATAACCAATCAAAGGATGAAGTGACGTATTCGCAACTAAATGATTTCTCTCTGAATCAATTTAAAACAAAGAAGACGCTTGCGCTTTCGGAGGATAGAGGGCGTCGTCACCGAGAGTGGCGCAGCCACAAATAAATAACATAATCAAAGAGAAAGGTGATAACAACCAAAATTATCAGCTGATAGTTTTAAGCCGGCCCTAAATAATTGAAAAAACTAAAAAAAAAACAAATACATTATGTGCCGAGAACTAGTGTTTCACTTACAGATGGCGCCACTCAAGAATTTAGAGTACGTACGTGTTCTGCCTTAATTTGCGTGACGTGTCTTTGATTGGTTCCTTCAATTAAGATTCAGGTTGAAACAAACATTACCTTCTGGAAGACATGTCAGATATCTTGCGCTTCCGATCTATAGATGGCGTCGCGGAAGGTGCACACGTCACGGTTTTAACTCGTGCGGTTATAAGTCGAGTGCAATTATTATTTAATTGATATTATTTATAAAAAGGTTCCTGCCTTTTTTTCTTTTGTTTATAGTTGATCAAGAAAAATGTTATTTCCTCAGCTGACTGATGACTAATATTTTCAAGGCCAGCCAGGATTTTGTTTTTAAAATGGACTTTTTTTTCTTCGTAGACTCACAGATAGAATTGCGTTTTCTTATTAATAGATGGCGTCACTCGAGTGAAATCAGAGATTCGCCAGGTAAATTGCGCTTTCCGATCAGTAGATGGCGCCACTCAGAAAAAATTGAATACGTGTTTTGCTTCACTTTTTCGAAAATTCGCCCGGTAAACTATGTTTTCCGCCGTAGATGGTGGCGCCACTCAGACGAAATATATGTCTTGCTTCAATTTTCGAAAATTCGCCCAGTAAATTGCGTTTTCCGACTAATAGATGGCGCCACTTCAAAAACTTTGCGAAAGAATTACTTTTGTTTCGAAAATTCGCCGTGTACTTGCTGGAACTTTATTACTTTCTTTTGATTATAATAAATTAACGAAGTGACGAACTTATGTACAACCAAAAACGCGTATCTCTCTCGACCAACTACGTTGAGTATTCGCGTTTTTCGACGTTAGATGGCGCTGTCACTGCTTTAACTGCCTCGTTTAAAGAACACGCGTTGCTATCAAGAGATGTCGCCGCCAAAAAATTTGACAGTTGTATGCGTACTTGATGCAGTTTAACTTGTCATAGACTAATATTTCTTTATTGTTTATTGTTATAAGTAACAAAGAAACCGCAGCTAAAAATCCGATCCTCATACAGATTTTTTTTATTATTAAAGACTGGAAAATCGTAGTGAGTTGCGCTTTCGGAACATAGATGGCGCCACTGAACGTTTGAGTTCTGTTTCTATTTTGTTTCCGATGAAAAAACAAAACAAAACATTTGAAAAAGAAAGAGAAAATGTGGATTGTTTTGTTTTTCAAGTGTTAGCGTTTTTTTTTTTGTTTTTCAAGTGTTTTCGGAAACAGAATTTTCAATTTTTCATTTCTACGTCGAAGGGCAAAACAAAAGACGATCAGTTTTTTTATCAAAGAAGAAAAACAAAACATAGATTTTTTCTTTCTTCTTTTTCAAAAGTTTTTTTTTTTTTCTACGAAAGAAAAATAAGTCGATCGACATTATTTTGCTTCTCTTTCTTTGATAAAAGAACTCCGAGAGAATTTTTGAAATCGATCGTCTTTTGTTTTCATTTTGCCTTTGCCTGAAAAATTCTGAAAGTTCTGTTTCAGTTTTGCTTTCGATTAAGAAAGAAAAAAAAACGAAGATGCTTAAAAAAGGGGAAAGAAAAATATAGATCGATTTGTTTTAGTTTTTTCTTTCGACTCAAAAATAATAATAATAATCGAAAATTCTGATGTTTTTTTATTAAAGACTTTGGAAAATCGCAGCGAGTTACGCTTTCGGAACATAGATGGCGCCACTGAACGTTTGAGTGTCATTCCCTCGTTTAAGGAAAATACATCAAAAATCTTGCGCTACCGTCGAGAGAAATTGCCAAGAAAAAGTTAACAGTCGCTATAGTTGATCAATCAAGGAAAAAGTTACTTTCTCAGCTGACCGATGACTAATATTTTCAAGGCTAGCCCAAATTTTGTTCTTAAAAGAAACAAAGACAAAGACTCACTGAGTGATTATCCGTTTTCGATTAATAGATGGCGCCACTCGAATGAAACTGGTGTTTTGCTTAGCTTTTTTCGAAGATTCGCCAGATAAATTGCGCTTTCCGATCGGTAGATGGCGCCACTTAGACAAAATTGAATACGTGTCTTGCTTCACTTTTTTCGAAAATCCGCCCAGTAAATTGCGTTTTCCGACTAATAGATGGCGCCACTTGAAAAAGTTCGCGTATGTTTACCACCGATTTACTACTTTTTCTTTCCGAAGATTCGCCACGTAAATTGCGCTTTCCGATCAATGGACGGCTCCACTCGGACAAAATTGACTTTACCTTTTTCCGAAGATTCGCGAAGTAAATTGCGCATTCCGATCGAAGTAAATTTGAGTACGTGATCTGATTTAACTCTTCCCCCCGAGATTCGCCAAGTAAATTGCACTTTTCGGTCAATAGATGGCGCCACTTGAAAAAGCAGCTTGGCTAGGTGTTCTGCTTTGGGTTTTCGAAGATTCCCAAGTAAATCGTGCTTTCCGATCAATAGATGGCACCACTCAGAAAAATACCTTCGGTTTTACTTTTTTTCAAAAGTATCTGCCCTGTTAATTGTGCTTTCCGTACCTAAAATAGAGTGTGTTTTGTTTTACTTTTTCGAAGCCTCGCCAAGTAACTCGCGCTTTGCGATCAACAGATGGCGCCACTTATCAAAATGTTTGAGTGCGTGTTCCGTTTTACTTTCTCGAGGATTTTGCAAGTATGCGCATTGCACTTTCCGATGAGTAAGTGGCTCCACGCGAATAAATTGAATGTCTTTTATTTAAGTTTTCGAAGATTCACCAAGTCCGAAACAATAGATGGCACCACTCGTCAAAATTGTTTTTATGTATTTATGCGATACAAATGGGACGTGCATATTTTATTAAACGCCAATAAGCAACCATTTTTCTCTCGACCAACCGTCGATTTTACACCCTTAAAATTACGACAAAAGGACCTACTAGTAGCTTGTATTTTCGGATGGTAGATGGTGCTGCCAAAGGCATCGATTTCTTAAGACACGCAACGCGTAATTAATATTCAGATAATTACTTATTTTATTAAAAAAAAAAACATTAATTATTTTTTAATTAATCAGAACTAACACGTCATCTAATTTCTCTCTCAACTAGTACGTGTAGGTGAACCGGATCAGTTTTTAAACGACGCGACGAAAAACTACTTTTTACGAGACCCGCCAAGTCAATCAATGACTTGCACTTTTCGGTCAATAGATGGCGCCACGTGGAAAATTTGAATGCGTATTCTGCTTTAATTTAATTAATGTTCAGCTCTCATTGTTACGACGCGACGAAGAACTACTTTTTACAAGACCCGCCAAGTCAATCAATGATTTGCGCTTTTCGGTCAATAGGTGGCGCCACGTGGGAAAAAATTGAATGGGTGTTCAGCTTTAATTTAAATAATGTTTAGCTGTCAATTTTACAAGGCAACGAAAAACTACTGTTTACAAGATTCGCAAAGTCAACCAATGACTTGCGCTTTTCGGTCAATAGATGGCGCCACGTGGGAAAGAATTGAATGGGTGTTCCGCTTTAATTTAATCAAATTTCTGCTGTCATTTTTACAACGCGAAGAAAAACTACTTTTTACAAGATCTGCCAAGTCAATGAATGACTTGCGCTTTTCAGTCGTTAGATGGCGCCACGTGAGAAAAAGAAATTGAATGCGAGTTTCGCTTTAATTTAATTGATGTTCAACTGTCATTCTTTTATTGTCTATAACTAATCAACTAATATTTTTAAGACCGTGTTAATTTTTAGAACAAACGAAAAGTATGTATGTATGTAGTTACTACTTTTCTGCCGAGTCCAGGTGGTAGATGGCGCTGCAAATTTTGAATGTCGCCACGCTCGATATAAAACCGGCGCATTTGATTATGCGCGCAATTAACATTCAAATGGTATTGTTTTCAAGCGTCCTTGGCATTTTTTAATAGTACGCTTTTTTGCAGTCGATTATTACATCATGGTTCGACGCGACGCATTTATTAATGGTTTAAAATCGAAAAAGACAAAATGCGAACGCGCGCGGATAAAAAAGAAGCGAAACAAACTCGTTCTGGTAGTCGACGAACTAATTAGTTGCAAACCAGTTTATAAAAAGATTCTTACGAGGAGGATATCGGCGGGTTCATCCAACCTGATCTGCAGCCAAATTCCATCGAGTTCCACGTAGGATTGCAGGGTGATGGTTGCGAACCATCTGTCGGCGTCTTTATCGCGCGGTTCGTAGCGTAGCACATTCGGACAGGGAGACGGAAGTTGGCAGGACGCCAACGACAGCGACGCGAAAACCAACACCAGCACTCTCATTACTGGCTCTTGCGATGGTCAACTGCTGTGGTCATGCGGATCTACATCCGAACAAACCTCGCCGATTGGTAATGGGAAATCCTGAGATCTGAGCGAACCGGTCGTGGAATAATTCAAGGACATGGTCGAGAATGGGAGTTTTGAACTTGCAGCTTGAAGGCATGGCAAACCGATACATTAAATAGTTTGGTCGATTAGAGTAGTAAGTGACATTTTCAATGGTAATTAAAAAAAAAATTGAAAGTCCCGCTCATTAGTTGACAGTTGCCGAAAACCGCAGAACAATGTCACAGATTAAAAACTCCCAGATAGGACACCGTTCTTGTTTTGCATTGTTCTCTTCCACAGAGTTGTTATAAATGATTCATAGGTCCAGTGGCCTCTGAAAAATGAACATTTCCTTCCCACTTACTATTAACAATAACCTAAAAAACAAGATTGACAAGCGACTGAGGGAAATTTAATAAATTCACAGTCGGAACATTTCAACGCCCACTAAGACCTGTGAATCATTTATAAAAGTTCGGTTGAATGTGATTTATAGCGTTTTCGATTGATCGCTCTAGAGCATTCTCATCTTATTTTAACCGTACGTAATAATAAGGGATGGAGATATTCTGAGAATGCTTCAGAGCAGTCAATCGAAAACGCTATTAGAAAGGGACGTCGGTAAATAACGTCAAAGTCGTTAGACGAAAACAATGGCGCTTCTTCTTGCAATTTATAACTTTGACATTGACATTGACAGTTATTTTCTTTGAGAATGGAACGCTGAGGAAATCATTGGAAAAAATCCGTTTTCCATTTCAAAATCATATTAGACGTTTCTGTTTATTTAATTTTTTAGTAATCGATTGTCTGCCTTACATTTTCTCTTATACGTATTTCTGTTACACACTATTATTATAACAAACTATTTCCAACGTTGGCCAAGAGATGGCACGCTCCGATTGCGCTTCTGAAGGATTTCCGAAGTCCTTGAAACATCGCAATCGGAGGAATGATGAAATGAGTATTCATTTGATTTACAAAATAATAGTTTTTCTCTCGCTTTTTGTGTAATTTAAGCTTTATTCCATTTTTAAATGGAAAGTTGGCAACCCTACCGGCTGGTCATAGTCATAAATAAATGCTTGAGATCAGTGTTGCCAGAGGTTGTGATTTATCACCAGATCTAGTGATTTTTCTTGGTTGAATTGTTACCTTGTGATTATTTTTAAAAATCGGTGCTTTTTGGTGCTTCCTCGCAAAATCTAAATAGCAAGAAACATTTTATAACATTCATTTATTTTTATATTCGATTTTTATATCGATTGTCTTTTGTTTTTATTTTTTTAAATTTGATAATTTTTGAATTTTTATTATTTTGTTTTCTTTGTTCTGCCACCATTCTTAACAGGTTGTTTTTATAATTTATTAATCTATGAATTTGTGTTATAAAAGCGATTGTCTTTTGTTTTTATTATTTTTTTAAATTGACTATTTTTGAATTTTTATTACATATTTTATTCTTTCCAATTTTTTTTTAAATTTATTTAATGCATTAAATTGTGTTGTGAAGTCAATTGTTTTTATTTTTATCTTATCGATTGTCTTGTTTTTATTATTTTTATCGATTGTCTTTGATTATTTGCCAATTTTTTAAAGTTGTCAAGTTGTTTTTTTTTCTGAACGTGCGTTGCAATTTTTGTTTTCTTTTTCAGAAACAAAAGAAGGTTTGTAAAATGTATTATGCTATTTTTATTTTATACTCTGCCGACTTTTTAATTATGGTTTTGAATGCTGTAACTTTCAAAGAGCATTGATCGTCTTTTGTTTGCCTTTTCAAGGCCAAAAAGGAACTATTCAAAAAAACGTGAATTAATTTGAACTGTTCTAAAGCATTAGAATTGTTCCTGTGGCAATAAACTGAAAGTTAAAGTTAACTTGTGATTGAAAAGCCGGTCCCTTGTTGGACTAAAATTCTTATTTATTTATAATTAATTCGTGATCGTATAAATGGCTCTTACTTCTTTGAGTACCTACGTCAGTAAATATGGCGTTTTAATGGGAAACTTACCAGCATGTTTCCAAGGTCATTGAAAACAACTTTGGTTTGGAAGCGGCGACGCTGAGTGTCCTATCTAAGTGCTCTTTAATCTGTGACTCTGGAACTGGGGAATTTGACGTAACGTAGCGATTTTATTTAAATCTGTGTATCTGATTGAGCGAAACGCGCGGTGAATTATTCATATTTACCGCATGAATCTGCATTAGGATTCAGTTTCTAAAATTTTGCTTTTAAATTCAATCAAATCTGAAAGTCAAAATACATGCTAGAGAATTTCTTAGGCGACAGTTGGCAGTCTTGTTCCGATTCGAATATGGCCGGTTTGTTTTGACGTTTCCTAAGCGGTTTGAAATCTGTTTATTTAATTAATCGCCAGTGAAACTTGTGCTTGGAAAACGATTATAAGTGGTAAGTCTCGGGTTGTGGATTTTTTTAAAGCAACGACCATCGCTGCGTTTCAAAGTAAAAGTCGATCCTAACCTCAAATATCGTTTGTCGAGCCACTTGTGCATTCACGATTAAATACTTAATTAATTTATTTGCCGGGCGTTGTTTATTGTTTATATTTAGTGCAGAGAAATGTGCTTCAAAAACAGTGTAAGAGATGAGCCTCGGTCAACCGGTTTTGAATCTTTTTAAAGCAAGAATCAAACCTAACCTTAAAGTTTATTGGTCGGTGGACAATAATGATTAACGTATTTATTTCAATTGTCTGGCTGTTGTTGTTTGAAGAGTATTTAGAGTAGCTTCTTATCTTTTCAGACTGTGCACGTGTTAATTGAATGTGGAATGGAAGTTCACATTTTCGGATGCCGGTTCCCAGTTGCCTCAATGCCAATCAAACGGGTAAGTGTATTCCTTTATTAATTCTGAATCATAATTTGGTGATAATTTTCAACGGGCAGGAAAATCCGGCATCATTTAAATAACAAATTTCTTTTATCTGCCCCAAAAAATGTTGACTTTTTTTTGCTTAAAAATGTTAAAATATTAAAGGCTGGTGTTGACGGAGCACTTTAAATTTATTGTCAAATTTATGGGTGAATTCTGCTCATATCTGTAGCAACTGTAAGATCTGTAAGCCTGCACTGAGAAAACAAAATGCATTGATATAACAGTTTTCTTTTTGTTGTGAATAAAAATGTTGATTACACTAAAATTTTTGTTAAATAGGTATACATACACATGTTACTGTAACAAAAATATCATTTTAATTTTGTGTGGTTACTTTAAATAAAATTTATTATTACAGAAATTTACAACTAAATATTTGGTTTATTGTAAACAAAGTATTTGTGTAACATAACAGTAAGCTATTTGATTTATTTGTTTTGACATGGTAATCTGATTAGTACAAAATAAAATTAATGACATTTATATAAATGTTAAATTATAAAAAAAAATTGTTTGAACGTATTGAAACGAAATCTTTTGTTGGACAAACAGTTTTTTGGTTGGATTAACACATCTTGTTTTCTCAGTGTGTAAGTCAATTATTTAAAGGTGAAATTTTGAAGTTCTCAGTAAGATACGATTTATTCTATGTCTATAAGATAACTTACAGAGACTTACAAGTAATCCTAGGGACTTAGGAGAAATTATATCTTCCACAGAACTTCAAAATTCCATATTTTAATAATTGAGTTATAGGTTTACAGACCTTACTGTTGCTACAGATACGAACAGAATCGATACATAAGTCGAGGAACTTAAGATTCATATGTAGCAGGAAAAACTGTTGTTTTGTATTTGGTAACCCCGCTAGTAGCATTAAAGTTGACAGCAGTGTTTGCCAGCACATGCGGAATTTCCTTTTTCCTGGGAAAAATTAGGAATATAGAAAAGGGAAGAAATGGAAAAGTATTTTATGAACAAAATAATTTGAATGATGAACTCTTCTCAAGGGGGCGTTATTCAAAACTTTCGTCGAAGCAACTTATGTCCAAAAACTTGTCTGTCACCTTTGAGCTTTCAAAATAAAAATAAAAAATTGAAAGACCGGGAGAACTTGAGTTTTCTAAATGCTATATCTAATTATAAAGTATTTTTAAAATCTGTTAGATGGGGGAACTACCCCCCGCGCCTTAGCTACGCCAGTGGGAAAGTTTTAATTGTCCTGGGGGGAACGAATGAATTCCAATATTTACAATAGATGGAGCGCCATGTATGTATTTTGAATTTTTTTAAAATCCTTATAAGCGGCCTTTTTTGAAAGTGAAATGAGAATAAGAAGGAAGACATTCGATTCTACGGCGAAGAGTTAAAAAATCGAAAGACGAAAACGAACAGAAAAGAAAAACAAAAGAAGAAACGACGGGAAGCGTTCGGAAATGCAAAAAGTTCACAATTCTTGAATGTTTCAAATTTCGCGCCCCAAAACTAAAGTAATTCGACGATTCTACGACGGAATGGTAAAAAAATCGAAAGGCAAGGATGAATGAATAGAGGAAGAAGAAAAACAAAACCAAAGAAGAAACTGTGAAAAGTGTTCGCTGATATTAATGAAATATTAATATTTTTTTGGTATTTCAAATTTCGCGCCTAAAAAATGTAGTTCGATAAATTTTACATAGATGGCCTCATAATTCCAATTTTTAAATGTTTTTATATGTTGTGTTGTAAATCGAAAGACAAAAATGAACAAAAAAACGCAAAAGACGAAACGATGGAAAGCGTTCAAAAGTGCGAGAAAAAATGAAAAAAGTTAAAAAAAAATTAGGTATTTCAAATTAGCGTCCAAACAAACGCAATACGATGACGATTTTACGTCGGAATGTTAAAAAAATCGAAAGGCAAGGATGAACACAAGAAGAAGAAAACAAAAGAAGAAACTGTGAAAAGCGTTGACGAAAAAATTTTAATAATTCTTTAGGCATTTCAAATTTGGCGCCTAAAAAAGTAGTTCGATAAGATTTACAGAGATGGCGCTTCATGTTTTCAATTTTTTAAATGTATCAATACGTTGATGTTAGAAATACTGCAAGAATCAGATGTAACAAAAACAGAGGACGACCGACGATTCTACGGCGGTGTGTTAAAAAAATCGAAAGGCCAGGATGAACAGAAAAACAAAACAAAAGAAGAAACTGAGGAAAAGCGTTCAAATTTACGAAAAAAATTAATAATTCTTTTGGCATTTCAAATTTCGCGCCTAAAAAAGTAGTCCGATAAGGTTTCCATAGATGGCGCTTCATGTTTTGAATTTTTCAAATGTCTCAATACGTTGTTGTTAGAAATAAGAATGAGATGTAACTAAAACTGAGGACGATCGACGATTCTACGGCGGTATGTTAAAAAATCGAAAGACCAGGTTGAACAAAAAAACAAAACAAAAGAAGAAACCGAGGAAAAGCGTTCAGATTTACGAAAAAATTTCAATAATTCTTTTGGCATTTCAAATTTCGCGCCTAAAAAATGTGGTCCGATAAGATTCACGTAGATGGCGCCTTATATTTTCGATTTTGTAAAGTCCCTAGATAGTATAAAGTACGGCAATAGGGAAACCATTTTCTGGCCCATTATGCGCGGGAATTTTAAAATGAAAATTTTGGTTGATTTTCATGTCAATGGAAAATGAACGTAAATGTCAATTTTTTAGAGCCTTACTGCGCAAATCTGAGCATGTAAACTGTACTGTTTGTCGACTATTAAAATTGTCCCATAATAAACTGTAATAACGTCCTTACAACCCTTTATCATGATTAACCATTGTAAATCGATAAAAATAAACAAAATCCAATAACCGTCACAAACCACAAATTAACAAACCAGGAGTACCACGGGGCACGGACGAACACCTTCGAGTTTCGAGCAAGCACAAATATTTTACACATAACTCAAAACTGCAATATTTCCGTTACCTGCAAAAACTACTCCATGTTTTTTCTATCAAAATTGAAAATTTTAAGCAAAAGGGTTTTAATTATCATATCTTCAACGTCATTAGATTAATACGGCTTATTTATTATGGTGTTTTTAATATGATTTATTTCGTTTTTCTAATTCCTTTTAGGAGCTGACATTTATCAACTGCCAAAAAATTTAAAACTTCGTCGTTTCCATGACAAATATTTGTTTATTCAACTCAAATACACAAGTCTGTTTGTGTCACGTGACACAGACGCCATGTTCTGGCTAGTTTTTAAAATTTGGTCCTAAACTGTGTATTGCCGTACTTTAGTAATCTAGGGACTTTATCGATTTTGTAAATGCCTCTATAAAGTAAGAGTGAGATCTAACAAAAACATCAGGAAGATCGGCGATGTTTATATAATTCAAAAATCAAAAGGCAGCAAAGATGGATGGCGCCATACAATAACTTTGTTATTTTTTACGTGTTGAAATAATTGAAAATAATAAAATAAGTCTTCAACAAAAAGGTAAAAAAATCGAAAGATAAAAAGTAAAAAATAAAAGTGTGGAAAACTGAGTTTTTTGTTTTTAAATTTCGCGCTCAAACAAATAATTCGACAAGTTTTACATAGATAGCGCCGTGCAATTTTCTTCCTTCTAATATTATTTATATTGCTGTGTGAAATAAAAATTAAAAGAAAACAAAAGATTTTACGGCGAATATAATGTAGTCATAAGCGTAATTAGCCGTTCTTGTCTGGGGAGAGGGGGGGACTAGAGTTTATAAATGTCACAATTAATGTTATTTTTATAATTATGTGGAAGTGTGAATCATCTTTTATTTTTCTTCGAATTCATTAGAGGCAACCAAAATTGAATGACGCCATCTATTTAAATGTTGAGGAATTACATTTATTTGGGCGCGAAATTTAAAAATGATGAAGTTTTATCGTTTTTCGTTTTCCACAGTTTTCTTTCAAATGACACCGATGTTGCCAGACGTACAGGAAATTTCTGTTTTAATCGGAACTTGAAATGAAAATACTTTTTTTTTAATTGACTGCGTTTTTCCCTAATTTAAAACGACACCAGTGTTGCCAGACGTTCAGGAATTTCCGTTTTGGTAGGATCTTGAAATAAAAATAGCACTTCTTTTTTTTTAACTACCTAACTGCGTTTTCCCTCCTAATTTAAAACGCCACCGGTGTTGCCAGACGTGCAGAAAATTCCTGATTTGATGGGAAATCTCCGGGTGCGTTTTTAACTTGCGGAAAAAGCAAGTCATTTTTTATTTAAGTATAAAAGTATGAAAATCAATCTTTCGTTGGAGTATTATACGGTTGCATTAGGACTTAAAAAACTAATCACACGTCGAAAATCACTTGCTTATTTCTTCCCTGATCCAATCCAAGTGCTTGGCAACGTCTGCAAAAATTATATAGTGCGATGGATCGCACACGGTTTGGCCTTGCAGGGGCAAGCTGATGGAGACAATGCCTCGCAAGTGCCACGCTCTATTCCTCCCTGTGTTTTCTTTCAAGAAAGTCATGCCACCCCCGGAATCACCATTACAAACACTCGTCCCTAAAAAGATTATTTGTTTACAAACACATTCGTCTTTAATAATAGTGTTTTTGATTTGCTGCTCTAGATCTAGCACACTGTAATAAATACCATTGCGAAAGCCTGCACAATACGATGTTTCCGAAGTAAACCTCGAGAAGAAGTCGGGGTTTGAATAAATGCACGTACTCGGTGCCACTACGGGCATCTTCGCTTGCATGAGACTCTCTGAAACTTTTTTAGTCTCATCGAAGCCCCAACCTACGACGGTGCCTGTTTGCAGAAGTGAGTTAGAAATACGTCTTTGTTTGGTTGTAACCTGCAACAACCTAGTCTTCCTACGACTGCTTCTAAGCCGGTGTCACCCTCCCATAGGCAAATGGGCCGAACATAATCGGTGATGTCTGCCGATCTGGATAATTTAAGCAAAGCCAAGTCGTTGTGGTAGAACACGCTGTTGTATTCTGGATTGACGATGATGTCGGCTATCTGCATGACTTGAATGCCTGGGCCGAAACGTCGTAAGTTATGAGCACCTGTGAAAACACCCCGTGAGTGGTTGCAAGATCATCAACTAAATGCTGCGTTGTGGTCACCTAAGTATAGGAGGAGTCCTTGCACGTTGCTGGGCTTCACCGTGCGTGGTCTCGTGACACAGTGAGCTGCGGTTAAGACGTACTTTGGAGACAGTAGATTCCCTCCACATATGTAAGTGAGTTGTATTCCTTCTGATCTGTAGATGGCGATGTGCCAGGGCCATTCACCTTAAACACGCTCGATTCTATTAAGTGCGAAGCTTTCGTTTCAACTGTGGCTCACCTTCTTGCGTGCCAAAACCTGAGGTTATCAAAGGCGCCGGTTTCTTGGTGACCGTGCCACATTCGACCGAGTTGGTTTGGACTCGCTGTGGGGATCTGACTGTCTCGGAGTTCTGCGGCCTTAACAGGGGGAAGTCCCCGGAGAAGTAGTCGTTGTTGTCTTGCGGTTGTCTGGTCAGTTTCAAATCGATTGTGTGTCTAGGACCAGAAAAATGTATGAATCTAAAAACGTGAGGGTAAACATGAATAGTAGAAAACAAGAAAAAATAGTAAGGAAGGAGAGAGGGTAAAATAAATCTATTATGTTATTAGAAAATTACATTTTTAACTAAGTATTGTTTCAAAATGCAATAAAACTTGAAATATGTAAACAAGAATGTATTTGTTGTTTGACAGTCGATATTTGAATGATGCAAAGTAAGAATCGACATTCATGTTTGATTCTAGAGCCACCCAGAACTACAATAATAATTGTTGGACGCTTGTTAGTATGTTTACTAAAACCCTACCTGGTACCATCCGAATTCACCCCGACTCTATTTGCCTCTCTCAGTTCAGAATCTTGGTCTGCCTGCGTGACTTTCATGCTAATATAAGGGGTGGCCGTAACTTCTGCTGCTTCTCGTTCCGAATCTCTCGTACAGATGCTCCGACCGTTCAACCAAATCCCAGTTAGATTTGGCTCGCTCTGAGACGATTTATATTTGACATAAAACCTCAAAGAAATCGGTGGGCCTGGAAGTAGCTTGTATTGGGGGTCCTTGATGGTGAATTCTTGATTGTCCCTCGTCGTTGACTCACCAAACCAATTCTAAAATTATTAATCATCAGTTGCTTCACTGTATTATTAAGGTGGATTTATAAACTTTGCGCTGTCGTTGCAGTTCACTGTTGCAGCTGCTGTTCAAAGTTAAAGTATTGTAAACACTTAGGATCGTTTATAAACTGCGAACAGCAGCGGTAACTGAGTCTATAAACGATCCTAAGCGCTTACAATACTTTAAGATTGAATGTCAGCTCCAACAGTGAACTGCAACGTCAGCGCAAAGTTTATAAATCCACCTTTAATGGACAAGTACTTACGACTAAAGCCTCAACTGGTCGATCCAATTTGATTCGCACGAAGATCCCCGTCAGTTCCTGTTCGCTGTGAAGATTAATCTGCCCGTACCATTTCCCCTCATCGTAAGTCCCCGATGTGTACGTAAACGTGTGGGGGCACGGTGATATTTTCTGCCCCATCGCCGCTGCACTTCCCCATATCACTAGGCCCAGCGAGATTTGTATAAACATAACCTGCAAGTTGCAACGCAACGCACCTATCGTGGAATTTTTTTGTGACCCGCGCGAGGAATGTTGCCCTTTACTTTGCGGTTTTGTTATTGTGGTGCAAATTGACGGACGGGGGTTTCAGAAAAACGATCAACGGACTCACCGCGTCTTCAAGAAATATTTCTTAAGGTTTCGCTGAAATCACTGTTATTATGTTATCGCCCCTGTGATTGCTGGTAAAACCAGTTTTCGTCCGCGCACATGGAAAATTCCAGCGCCTTTTTTTGAACTTTGTTTGGTTTGGACGCGACGCGGCGCTTTTTGCGGTCAACCGACGAACTTTGCTCTCGCAGTTGACACTTGTCCCTACCTCCGATAGGTGCCGCCACTGTTGTCAATCAATTTATTTCCTGGAATTGAATATACTTTTTTTTGTATTAAATAAGAGCCTGCTTATTTTATTTAATTATTGTGCATCATTTATTAATCGAATCGTCATGTAAGGATACTCACCCACCAGCTGATCGCAGGTTATAATAATTAGGTTATGTAAATTACCAATTGAAAGAAACTTGCTATAAGAACGCCCACCAGCGGGCGGAAAGCTCGAGCGGGTCGTCAGAAGATTACTTAAAAATGCATTGACTACCGAAACCAGTTTTTCGATCGAATAGTTAATTTTTTGAATTCCACTCGTTTGTTGCAGCGTCCTCGACGATCGTCCGGCGAACTACGTAGTACCCGCGCATAGTTCGCCAAAATTTCACAGATGTCGCATCCCTAGAAGTGATAAGCAAACAAGTTACCAAATTGTTTGTTTATAGTTTAAGGCCCGGTTTATTCACTTTCAATTAATTTTATCTTCCGATTTATTGTCATAGTAACAATTATACAAATACATAATTGTTACTATGGGAATAAAGTGAAGGTTAAAGTTAATTGAAAATGAATAAACCAGGCCTAAATAAAATAAATAAATTCTATATACAAAAATAAAAAATGAGACTCAAATGTCAAAGCATATCAGTGATGCCAACTTAGAAATTTCCTCTACATTTAGGGTTAGGGATTTTTATTAGGTTTTTTTTTATTTAGGGGAAAAAGAAACATTTTAATTATAAGTTAATATATGTAATCTTGTGATGCGCAGTTGTTTGTGGTCTTATCCGAGTATTTGACAGCTGACAAAATTTACAAAGTTACACTCGTGTATTTACGTTTTGACAGATTCTTTTGTTTGTGTTTTATAACAATAAACTTTTCTGTTTAAATTTTTATCTCTTAAGTATTGTCTGTTTCAAAATCAAGAAACCACCAACCTCGCAATTTACCTCGTAGATACAACCGGCAACGCTGCTGCATGTACTTGCTACTGACAAATCTAGGGGGAAGAAAATTTTAACTGCGCATCTTGAAAGATTTTTGCGTTTTCGCAGCCTCGTAAGCTTTTAGGCAAATTAAATATTAACATGACATTTTAAATTTTGACGCCAAACTACTGACGCGCATAAATTACAGTGACATTGTGAAGTACCAACCAAAATACATCTGGGAATTTTGCTTTTTGGCAACATAATTCAACAAGTGGTGGTTTTTAAATTTTGAAACAGGCAATATGATTTTTAAGATAGTTTCCAGAAAAAGAATTAGGAATATTTAACACCAATTTAGGGGGATTTCCAACGAACGTCAAGGAGGAAAGTTCATTGAAGAGTTGGCAACATTGATTAACACAGTTGTTTAATGACTGTTCAGATTTGACTTGATGACGCACTTTCGTTACACAAATTAAACGCGATTATCGATCGTCTTTTGTTTCGCTTTTGAAAAAATAATAAGCACGAATGAAGATACAAAGTGGTTAAGAATCGCTGTTTCAGTTGGCAGGGCTGACTTTTATTTTTAATTGGCACAATTGAAATAACTTCCGGTTGCTGACGGCTTGACGTTGACAGCCGTCACTTTACTAGCGTCATCTGACATTTCAAATTCAAATTAAAACGCTAATTTTTAGGCTGGGTTTCTCAGTCCTAGTTTAACTTTAAGCTCTTGTTTATTTCCGTAGGAACAATCGTTTTTATAATTGCTACCGTAGGAATAAACATGAGTTTAAAGTTAAACTAGGACTCAGAAACCCAGCCCTAGCCACATAACCTACAATCTTGTCGCTGTTCAGGTTACGTATTATATAGGGCACATTTCAGAATTAACCGGTTACTCCACCGGTAGACATTTTAAAAATTTAAAATCCACTGTGAATAATAAGTATATAATAATAATATAGTTATAATAAGTTAATAACTTATTATACCTAAAATAACTAATTATAGCTTTACAGTGGATTTTAGAATTTTAAAATGTCTACCGGTGGAGTAACCGGTTAATTCTGAAATGTGCCCAAACCAACAAAACACAAATATCCGGTTGCAGTATTGCAAGTAACGGGAAAATAAATGCTCGTAAACGTATTGCCAATTCACTTTGTACGACTTTGTATTGTTCGTTTACTTGACATCCGCACTGTCAAGCTGACAGTATGTTGGCATCACTGCACACTTGTGACATTTCCTGTTTTATTGATCAGTTTTTTTTTATTATTATTTATTCACAATAATTAATACATTTTAGACGACAGGTGCTGTTAATTTTGAGAACAAACAAATATTTTCTAACGTTAATTATGTATATGCGATACCATATCTAATCTGGCTTTTATGTTAGTAACTGAATGTACAGGTACACCCAAAACCATGAATTTTCTTCAAATTTTGACACTGACGCGACGGTGCGGATGTCAAATAAACGGACTCTAGAAATTCAACGTAACATTTGGCAGTGACAGACAATGTTGCCAATTATCTGAACATTATTAATTTTCACCATAACTTCTCGGCAACAAAATAAAAAAATAAGTTAGTGTTTGTCGATAGGAAATTCAATTGTTTTTCACGGAGAATTTACAATGAGTTTTGTAAAATGGAATTTCTTGGTACATTTTTTTTTTGTCTAAATTGTTTCTAAATAGTCTGCAGGACGTTCCATTAAGAAAATCGATTGGAAATTCAAAGATGGAAGAAAGAAAAAAGAAAATCTTCAATAATACTGAATAATTTTGAAAACAATGACAAAACAATGTAATAATTCAAAAATAATCAAATTAAAAAAATTATGAAAACAAAATATAATCGATTTTACAACGCAATTTAATTGATCAATACATGTTCTTTTTATTTTTTGAAAAAAATCTTGTATTAATCTATTAAATTGCGTTGTAATATCGTTGGCTTTTGTTTTTATTGTACATGTTTTGAATTTCATTACATATTTTTGAATTGTTGTTTAGTTTTTGTGTTTTGTCACTATTGTCAAAATTATTCAGCATTATTCTAGATTTTCTTTTTTCTTTCTCCGTCTCCGAATTTCCAATCGACATTGTTCATTTTTGTTCTTCGTTTTGTCACCTTTCCTTCTAATTTTTTTCTTTTCTTTTTTCTAATTTATGAATCTACTGAATCGTGCTGCGAAATCGATTGTCTTTTGTTTTTATTGTTTTTTTTTAAATGTATTATCTTGTAATTTTTTTAAATTCTTTATTTCGTTTTCTTTGTTTTCTCATCGTTCTTTATATTTTTTGAAAAAAATTGATAAGAAAACAAGAAAACGAAATAAAGAATTTTAAAAAATTACGAGATAGTACATTTTAAAAAACAATAAAAACAAAAGACAATCGATTCAGTAGATTCATAAATTACAAGAAAACATTTTGAAAGAAAAAAGAAAATCTAGAATACTACTGAATAATTTTGACAATTTGAAAACAATAGTGGCGAAGCAAAAAAAAAATAATAATAATAAAATTTAAAAAGTAATGAAAACAGAGACAATTTATTTTACAACGCAATTTAACTATAATTTTGACAATTTGAAAACAGTAATGACAAAACAAAAAAAGCCAAATAATACATAATTCAAAAGTAATCAAATTAAAAAAATTATGAAAACAAAAGTCAATCGATTTTACAGCGCAATTTAATAGACTAATACATGTTCTGTTTATTTTTTGAAAAAAGTCATGTATTGATCTATTAAATTGCGCTGTAAAATCGATTGACTTTTGTTTTCATAATTTTTTTAATTTGATTACTTTTGAATTATGTATTATTTGGCTTTTTTTGTTTTGTCACTATTGTTAAAATTATTCAGCATTATTCTATATTTTCTTTTTCTCTCTCTCTCTGAATTTCCAATCGATTTTTTAAAATTTTCTTCACTTTTGTTCTTTGTTTTCATTTTTTTTCCCTAATTTATTAATCTACTGAATTGGGCTGTAAAATTGATAGTACTTTGCTTTTATTTTATTTTTTTAATTTTATTATCTTATAATTTTTTTTTAATTTTAATTTTGTTTTCTTTGTTCTCTCAAACAATCAAGGAATAAACATAATAAATAATAAACAAAGACACAACAAAGCAGAATACAGAAAATTCATAAATTGAAACAAACGAAAATTAACTTTCAACAGATGGCGCTGTTGAACGTCTTATAACTGTCAGTTGAAACTCAATGGTGGTTTTTCGATATAGGGTGTTTCGTGACGTAATGTCACAACTTCACCTACCGTTTCGAAAATACTGGGTGTTTATTTTTTAAAATTTTAAAGTTCCGGAAAATTTGTATATTTTTTTTTGGTTTTGTAATCAACTATTTCTAAACCTGCAGGACGTTCCATTTAAAAAAAAATCGATTGGAAATTCAAAGACGGAAGTAAGAAAAAAGAAAGTCTAGAACAATACTGAATAATTCTGATAATCTGAAAAGAATAGCGACAAAACAAAACAATAATCAAATTAAAAGAATAACAAAAACAAAAGACAATCGATTTTACAACGCAATTTAATAGATTAACACATAATTGTTTTCAAAAAAACAAAAAGAACGATGAAAAGAACAAAGAAAACTAAATAATTTTTTTTAAATACATACAAGCTAATGAAAAAAAAAACGCATAAAAGCAAAAGACAAGCGATTTTACAGCACAATTTAGTAGATTAATAAATTTAAAAAAAAAAACAAGATTTGGAAGGAAAGGTAACGAAACAAAGAACAAAAATGAGCAAATTTGAAAATATGTAATAACAATATTAAAAAAAAGAGACACAACAAAGCAGAATTCCGTAGATTCATAAATTAAAACAAACGAAGATAAACTTTCGAGATGTTTCAACAGATGGCGCTGTTGAACGTCTTATTAACTGTCAGTTGAAAGTCAATGGTCGCGTTCACCAGAACAAATCACCTTGCGATGCGTTCCTGATACGTTTGTGATTACTGTTGCCTGTCGAATTGTGATTTGTTTACGCTTAAAAAAATGGCGTCCGATTGCAATCATACAGCAAACATGTTTGCAATACAAACACCCGTTCATCAGAAAAATTGCCAACAGTTGGCCAACCGTTTGCAAGCAATTAGTTCTTGTGAACGCGACCAATGATGGCTTTTCAGTGGTTGCGTTCAGCTAATCGCAGCGCTGCAACGCTTTAATAAAGCGTAAGCCTCCTGGAGACGGATGCAGCACTATCTTTGAGTGGCTGCCTTTGATAGAGTTCAAACAGAAAATTAGTTGTAATACTGCAAGACAACGTTAAATTTCCTTACGCTTTATTCGATTAGTTGAACGCGGCCATTATAACCCCCAATAACAAGTGAATCACCCTCGTAGAAACAAATGGAAAGAAGACCATTGGCAAGTGTCAGCGGATGGCGTTGTCGAATGTCTCACAATAACGCAATAAATAGCAAATAAATAAATAAATAAATGAAGATGCGAAATAAAACTTGAAAATCCCTTTTTTAAAAAGAAGAAAAATCACTTGATCCTTAATGATTTGCAAAAAAAAAATCTTAAAGAGATTCATCCCTTAGAGTGGGATATTCCTGAGTAAAATTCTTTCTCTCTCATATAAACGATTTTGTATATTTTTCTTTTCATTTTATTCACTCCTAGCGTTACCCGAGGAGACTTTACGAACCCAGCCTTAAGGTGGCAACACTGGTTATGTCCATGCATTTTTGAGGACGCCTGTATATTTATATTTCCTTCTTACGTCACAGATAATTTGTTAAAATTTACAGTTTTACTAAATTTTTACTCTTCGGTTCGCTTTCGCAATTATTACTGCCGGAATAAATTTAATTTGCATTTTTTTTTTTAATGAAAGTAACAAATAGGAGGCGGGGGGGGGAGAGAGAAGAGACCGGTTTAAATTTGAATTATTTCTCTTGTTAGTGGCGCCATCTGCCTTTGTTTTAGGCAATGTCCTGCTGCAAGCAGCGACCTAATAATTTCAGTTTGCAGTTTCGGTAAATTTTTTGCAAGCAAATTAAATTTTTGCTCTTCGGTTCATTGCCAATTGCGTTCACATTTATTGTCACTGCGGGAATAAATTTAATTTGCACTTTTTTCTTTTAGTAAACTAACAAATAGAAGTGGAGGGGGGAAGAGAAAGATACTTCGGTTTAAATTTGAATTATTTGTGTTGCTAGTGGCGCCATCTACCGTTGTTTTAGGTAATGTCGTGCTGCAAGCGGCAAGCGCAAGCTAATAATTCCATCATCTGGCAACGTTGCGCGTTTTCTACGTTCGGTTTCATGTTATTAGAAAGTGTCACGTGATGTGACTGCGGTTAAAAATAGGGTCGATTTTATGTTGAATTAGCATGAAATTTGACGTTTTGAGTTCGGTTTTTCAGGTTGGACTTTCGTACCGTATCGACAGATAAGTTATCGGTAGCTCGATTATGACCGTCCAGGGAATAAAATAATAAACCACGAATGGCGGGCGTAAGGCCGTAATTATACGATTCGTCGTGTGAAAGAAGGATGTGAGAGTGCCGAGCACAGGGGCGACGAGGTCATCAGGCTTAGAACGGGTTTCGTGAGCGCGCTCTGCGATTGGTGGATGCTGACGCTACGCAACCGTTGATTCGCTGTTTCTGGGCGACGGTTCGATTACTAAATTCTTGGGAACGACTCATTTGTGATCTCATCGCTAAAGAGAATAGTCGGTTACCTGGTTTATTTCATGAAATATGCGTAAGATTTTGAAAATTCCGTCCCTTGTACAGAGCAGGGCGGATTTAACATAGTGAATGAGTGACTTTATGCCATTTCAATACAACAACAACAAATTTTCCTGCCTAAAGTGAACTTGTAAATTAGGTTCGATTGAGAATGGCACTCGTATGTGATATTAAAAGGTTTGCTTTATTTTTACGCCAGAAATTTTCGTCGGACGGACGTTTTTTTTTATAATTGAGGCGAGAAATATGTTAAAAGAGTCGCCGTTTTCGCTCGGACGGACGCGTCGTCGACAGAAACGTACCTGCGTCATCAGGGCGTTGTCGCCGCCATCCATCTTTGGCCGAACGAAATTCCGTCGTTTCCGGGGGCCCATATGTTGTTTCGCCGTCTTAATCCCGTTTTGTTTTTCAGGGGGCGTCGAAAGGGGCCGCACTGAATGAATTTCGCCCCCCGAATCGGGCGAAAATTGTCGGGACGTATGACGTGGCGTTCTTTTGTTCTTTATTTCATTTACGCAAACGTCAATGACGTGCCAAGGTAAATAAATCATTTTCCGATTTTCTCGCAAGCGAAACATCTACGTCCCCGCGAGAACGGCCCCAGCATTTAACATATTTCTTGTTTCCTCTTTTTTTTATGCCGAACGATCGATTTTTTTTTTTGTACAAGGTTATTTTAATGTCGTCGGTTTTGGCGTGGCCTCACGGCCGTGTGCCAATAACGTGATATTTTTGTTGTTTACTTGCTGCCCCGAGTAGGCAACTTATCACGAACACAGTACAGTGTGTAGTCTTTTTGTACAGTACGTCCGATATTATTCGCTTTTTTTGAATTTAATTTAATTTGCTGCCACACCTTAATTTAACATGTCCGAATCTCGCATTCTTTCAAACACCAGCGAGATACCACGTCGATAGCATTGGTTTTTTTTTTTTTTTTAATTTTTGCTAATCACCACTACTGAATCATTCTTAAACAAAAGCAAAAAAAAAAGCAAATGCTAAGCGACAATTATGAATACATTTTGACCTAAAAAATGTGCCTACTTAGGTAGGTGCGAAGGCTTGACGTCACTTGTAGAATAACTGCCAGGTTGAATCCAAATCGTTTAGGGCTTGCTTTGCGTCTTCTTGGGCTGACCTTGAAAGGTTTTAATTAAAAAAAATGCACGTATTTCAAGTGTCTAAATACAATTTGGCTTCAATCACGTAGGTACACTTTGCAAGCTTTTCCTCTGCGTTGCTATTTTGGGGGGCAAGTTTTGGCACGTTTGCGTTTTAATTTGTTCTCCAGCTTCTGCGAAAGTTGGCTTTTTCTTTTCCAGAACGCGCCTATGTACAGTAGCGGACAATAAAATCCGGGCACGTCATTGCTATTTGCTATACAATGGCTGGATTCGGCATAACGCTCGGGGCACGCTCTGAGCGGAAGTGTGAGAGAGAACGAATGCGTTTCAGTGCATGTAAGAGTGAGAAGCAGGAATACTCCGAGTGCTCGGAGCGTCATGTCGAATGCACCCGATGTAAACCTTGCTTTCACATTTTTGACGTTTGACGTGTTAAGCAAAACGTCGCGTGCAATTCTGACATTTAACACGGATTTTACTGTTAATAGTTCCGGTTTATTTTGTATTTTGACGAAGTACAGTCGCATCTCTATAACTCGAACCTCCGCAAGTCGAAATTTTCTGTAAGTCGGAATGTACTGAAATCTTTTTCTTTAACTCCAATACTGGGTTCATGCGACATCAATTACCACTAACTTAACTTTAATTTAAGAACATAACTTATAAACCGCAATGTCTTGCAACACTTTCTGTATAATATTTTCCGCTTTGATATTTTTTACACTTTATACTTGTGATACATATAAAGTGGAAAGTATACAGAAATTGTTGCAAGACATTGCGGTTTATAGGTTATGTTCTTAAATTAAAGTTAAATTAGCGATTAACCCAGCATAAATTTCTATAACTCGAAGTAATTTTCCGGTCCCTCGAGATTCGAGTTATGGAGGTTCGACTGTACTTCCATTCGAAAAGGAAAAATACCGACTGCCGCCAGATTAAGTTCGGGCAGAAGGAAAGAGTTGCTGCGAAATTACAGTTTATTAAGTTTGACATTTCAAATCCTTTTTTACGTTTTGACAGAAATACGGGGGCTTCTATAAATGATTCTAAAGGTGCAGATAGACATGCGAGAAAACTTGCGCGAGTTACCGTCCGACACCAATGTCGCTAATGTAAACAGGGTTGCGAGTCGAGTAACTTACGCGAAATTTGTCGCAAGTAACTCGCGCAAGCTTTCTCGCATGTCTATCTGCACCTTAACATCGCATTACCTCTGTTAAACAAATGAACATGTACCGCTAACCACCGATACTGAACGCGGTCACTGGTAACGTAACCTCACTTTTAATCACGATTCAAACAAGCTTTGTTATTTTATTGCTTAAGAAATTGTTATTCTCTTCATTCATCGGTCTTAAATAATCAAACATCTTTTTCAGAAACATATTTAGTGCAACCTATCAATTTAAGAAATAACTTGCAAACTCGAATTGAAACATTTTGTACCGGTGTTGCGTTTAAGCAATTCCTTGGAGGAAAACAGCAAAACACTTTCATTGTTGATGTCTGTTCAAAACTATTTATTGCTGACATAATACGAAGGTACTGTAAATTTCATGACATTAAATAATTTAAGTAAATTTTTAGTTTTTTGGTTTTGTGCAAGCGAAGTTTTACAAATTCACTTTACAACCTAAGACCAGGCGCACACTGTAGACAAGACAGTCTGCAGACTGTCTGCAGACAGTCTACGGCCGTACAAGTCAGTGCGAGGGCAAGACTGTTTTGTCGCAGCAGTACCGCACACTGTACACCAGAAATTCAAACTACTTGAGATTTCATTGGACATTGGAATATTCATTTAGACTTTTATCATAAATTTGAGGTCTCTTTTCGACTTCTTCAATTAATAATTCTATGTACTCATCCATTATTAAAACAATCTGGATACTGAAGGTACTCTAAATAATATGAAACGGTCTTTTTAGTTGTGAAAGAATAAAAGAATATATTGTACTAACGTTACACTTGCTAAGCAATCAGTCACTTGCGTAGGTCGATCAAAAAGCACTCTGCATTAAAATATTCGATGCGCGCGATAAAACGTAATTGCTAATTGGTTATTTTCTGCCTTCGCGGTATGTGGGGGTAAGTAGACGTGAGACAGTTTTGTCTTGGTGTGCGCGGTACAATTGAATAAACAGAGCTACCCGACAGTCTGCAGACAAAATTGTCGGCGGTTCAAGAAACAGCTCGTAGACTGTTTTGTCTTGCCGCTGTCTTGACTGGCAGTGTGCGCACTTTCATTCATTCAACGTATCCGCCAGACCAGACAAAACAGTCTGCAGACAAAAAGTCTGCAGTGTGCGCCTGGTCTAAAAGTTTCAAGTGTTGACACTGGCCGCGTTCACCAGAACCAAGCGCTCACGCAGCATTCGTCTGTGATTGGTGGATTTTTTGAAATAAGCCAATCACAGACGAACGCTTGGTTCTGGTGAACGCAGCCACTGACATTTCTCAGATAGTAGAATACACATTCAAAAGGGGCTGGAATATCCAACGCAATATTCAATGCCTACTTTGATGTTAGAATCATTTATAGAAGCCCTGTATAACGCCAATAAAAACCTGATTTGCCAAATTTGGCTGAATACGCATGACATGTTAAATACTTGCCCGAATTTTATTGTCCGCTACTGTACATATCTCGGCGGGGCCTATCATGCTTCGCAAAGTCTGAAGTTCATCAAACAGCCCACCCTTTATTTAACCTTAATTTTTTTTTGTTTCTTTTTTTAATCGTGCATTGGTTTCTGAATTATTTTTTGGATTTTGTAAATTATGCATTTTCCAAATAATGTCGTACGCTTTTCCCCTGCATTCGTTGTTTTGGGCAAGATTTGCCGTTTTGTTTTCCAAAAAAGAAAAACAATTTTTGAAAGCCTGGCCCTTTCCGAAAAGTTTGAGCGTTTTGGCCCCCCTCTCTCTTTTAGTAGGAGCTTTTCCTCTGCATTTGTTGTTTTGAGGGGCTTTTTCTCTGCGTTTGTTGTTTTGGGCTAGATTTGGCGCCCCCTTCCCCTCCTAAATTAGTTTTTCAAAGTTCGCCCTTTACCAAAAAGCTTGGGCGTTTTGCCTCTTTCTGTTTCTTTCTAGACCAAGCCCATCTCTAATATCTTTATCGAAGTACCCTAGTTTGTCCTTGATTCGTCCATCTCTACTGACCTTGAATTTTTTTTATTTAGGATTTATTTAAATTGCATTTTTCAATAATGTCTCTAACATACCTTGGCTTTGGGAAAACTCTTCATGTGTCCTTGGGTTTTTCTTTGTTTTTGTAAATTGTACGCCTGCATAGATTTGCTTTTTTTAAGGTTTTTGTAAGATATTGCAATTTTTCACGTGTCTATTGTCCTTTGGTTCCAAGCACGCACACTTTAGATACTTTTTTTTCCCTTTGTAATTTTTGGGCAAGTTTTGGCGTTTGCATTTTAATTTGTTCTCCAGCTTCTGTGAAAGTTGTTTTTTTTTTTCCAGAACGGTCTATGTATCTCGGCGGGGCCTATCATGTATCCCAAAGTCTGATTTTCATCAAACAGCCCACCCTTTATTCAACCTTGATTTTTTTTGTTTTTTTTGAAATCGTGTACTGGCTCTTGAATTATTTTTTTGTTGGATTTTTGTAAATTAGGCATTTTTCAACTGTCGTACGCTTTTCCCCTGCATTCGTTGTTTTGGGCAAGATTTGCCGTTTTGTTTTCCCCCCCAAAAGAATTGGTTTTTGAAAGTTGGCCCGTTTCCGAACAGTTTGGGCGTCTTGCCCCTCTCTCTCTCTCTTTTTCGACCAAGCCCATCTCTAATACTGTTTTGTATCAGACCAGATTTTGTCCTCGTTTGTTTTTCGAAAACATCCAACCGTACTGACCTTTGTTTTTTTTTTCCAGGATTTGTTTAAATTGCATTTTTCAAATGTCCAGTACCGGAATTTCTTTTTATTGCATTTACTCTTTTGGGCAAGTTTTGACATTTGGCTTCTCTCGACCAGACCCATCAGTAGGGTTTTTTTTTTATACAAGGTGGTTTTGAAAGAAGGTGCCTAAAAAAAAATCAGTTGCTAAAAAAAATGCAAATATTGTTGTTGCCATACAACCAGAATCCCGATTAACTCATTACCGTACAGCAAGTTTTCAACAAATTTTCAATTATTTTTATTTCAAAAACGAAGACTTATTAGAAAAATTTTTTGTATATAAGTTTTATTCATCATCTCCTATAACTGATTTCTTTTAGGCACTTTCTTTCGGAACCAGCCTGTATATCATGGCGTATTGCCCCCCCCCCCTCTCTCTCTCTCCTTTTCGACCAAGCCCATCTCTAAGATCTGGTTTTTATCGAACTACTCTAATTTATCCTTGATTCGTCCGTCTATACTGGCCTTGAATTTTTTTTTTTTTTTTAATTTAGGATTCATTTAAATTGCATTTTTCAAATGTCGTTTGTTTTAGGAACTTTTTCTCTGCGTTTGTTGTTTTGGACTAGATTTGGCGTTCTACCCCCCTCCCCACGAATTAGTTTTTGAGAGTTGGGCGTTTTGCCCTCGCCCCATCTCTCTCTTTCCTTTTCGATCAAACCCATCTCTAATATCTGGTTTATATCGAAGTACCCTAGTTTATCCTTGATTCGTCTGTCTGTACTGACCTTGAATTCTTTTCCGCCAACACCCCTCCCCTACAAGCTTGGGGAATTAATTGGGGAAAAAAAATATTTAGGGTTTATTTAAATTGCATTTTTCACTTTGGTTTTGGAAAAACCAGAGTTTAATCGGACTCTTCATTTGTCCTTCCTTGGGTTTTCCTTTGTTTTTCTAAATTGTACCGCCTACACAATTTTTTTTTTTTTTTTTAAGTCAAGGTTTTTGTAAGTGTCCGATGTCTACTTTGGTTCCAAGCACGCACGCTTTAGGTACTTTCTCTTTATCTTTGTAGTTTTTGGGCAAGTTTTGGCGTTTACATTTTAATCGTTTTCCTGCTCTTGTTGTGTGAAAGTTGGATTGAGTCGGATTTTTTCTTTCCAGAATGACCAGTCACAAGCGTATCCCCAAATTCTGGTTTCAAACCGCCCTCTCTTTATTTAACCTTGTCTTCTTTTTCTTTTTTTCAAATCGTGTGCTGGCTTTTTTTTTATTGGCTTTGTATGTATATGTATAGCCTTTTCTCTGCATTGGGCAACACTTGTCGTTTTAATTACCTTCCAGTTTTTGAAAGCTAGCCATTTTCCAGAGGAGGTTTGAGATTTCGCCTCTCTTTCGACCAAGCCCATCTCTAATATCCAGTTTTCGCCAAACCACCTTAAATTTATCCTTGTTTGTTTTTTGAAATCATCCATCTGTAGTGACCTTGGAACAATTTTTTTTTCTTTTGGAAGGATTTATCTAAATTGAATTTTTCAAATGTTGGTTTTAGGCACGTGCACACTTTTGGAGTTTTTTTAGTTGCTTTGTTGTCTGGGGCAAAGTTTGGCACTTTGGTTCCAAGCACGCGTTGTTTTTGGACAAGTTTTGGCGTTAACAATTTAATTGTTAATTGTTTTCCCAGCTTTTGAAGGATGGTCTTCTCCCAGAAAGCTTAGACACCTCTCCAGACTAGGCCCTTTATTTATCCCATTTTTTTTTCTTTGAAAGTGTATCGCCTGTACTGATTTCAACTTTTTTTTGTAAATTATGCAAATTTTCAAGTTCAAGTGCTTACGAGCTTTTCCCCAGTTTTTGGGAAAGTTTTGGCTAATTGTTTTCCAGCTTTTGAAAGCTTACCTCTGTCCAGGAAGTTTGGACGTTTTGTCTCTGTTTTGTTTTCATCAAACCGGCCTTTATTTATTCTTTTTTTTTTTTTTTGAAGTACCGCATATACTAACCTTGAATTTATTTTTTTCTCAGAATTTTTATAGATTATGTAAATTTTTGGGGGCCTAACGAAATTTGGACAATATCTGGTGTAACGTTTTAATTGTTTTCTCCTGCTTTTTGAAGTTGGTCTTTTTCTAAAATTCAAAACGAAAAGAAATTTCCTTCTTTTGTTAATTCAATTGTTTTTAAATATTTCGGTCCCAAAACTCGTCCAAGAGTTTGATTTTCCACAGAGCCCAAGAAATCCAAGAAAAATTCTATCGCATCTCTTTTCTCTGCAAAGTCGTGTTCTTTTTTTTTTCTTTTCTTTTTTTCTTAACCTTTTCGGTCCAAAAAAGTCCAAGAGTTTGATTTTCTGTAAAATTTCCATCCCATCTCTTTTCTCTGCAAAATCGTGTTTTTTTTGCTTTTTATTTTTTTAGTTTAGTAGGGACTTGCCTTGAATTTCTAGAAATTCGACGCCATTTTAACTTTTTCGGTCCGAAACTGGTCCAAAAAAGTCCAAACGTTTGATTTGCCCAAAAATATTATTTTGGTCTTTTTTTTTGGGGCAATTCTAGAGGAACTCAGTTCTTAAGTAGTAAGTTCTATCGCACCTCTTTTTTCTTTGCAAAATCGTGTTCTTTTGTTTGTTTTTTTCCTTATCCTTTTCGGCCCAAAGCTAGTCCATATGATTGATAGATTGATTGGCCAAGAAAGTCCAAAAGTCTTATTTTTATTAGACACTTGACGTCGTTTGAACTTTCTCGGCCCGAAACACTGGTCCAAATCCAAAAGTTTAATTTTCCGCAAAGCCCCAAAAATCTAAGAAAATTTCCCTCGCCTCCTCTTTCTCTGTCAAATCGTGTTCTTTTTTTTGGACAATTTTTGAAGGAACCCAAAGTCTCAAAAAAAATTAACTTTTTGGTTTTATTTTTTATTTTTATTTTATAAACAACTGACTCATCGATTACGCGAGATTTGTACAAAATACTCGTCACTCGTGACGCCAGTGCCAGTGATTAGTGATCCCCCCCTCTTGTTAACGCGTGCACGATTTTTATCGTTTTCATTAAACTCGCGCGAAGGTCGGGCCAGTGATCGATATTGCGGACGACCCACATTTGGCACACAGCCGCGCGCCATAAATAACTCGGAAAACAACCGCGACGATTCCTGCGCGCGCGCGCGCCACCTAAACGCAGATAGGTGAAGCGCGCGTTGAATTCGCGCGCCAAATTTGAATGCGAATTTTTTGTCCGCAGCGAAGACGCCAAGACCGAGAACGAGGCGGCCGCCAACGAAGACCTCGAGGACGGCGAAATCGAAGATGACGACGAGGAAATGCCGCCGACGGCTGTCGAGGAGGTGCCTCCTCCACCCCAGGTGCAACAACAGCAGCAACAACAACAGCAGCAACAGCAGCAGCAGAGTAGTAAATTTGTTGCGGCCCCCTTTGTCGTCGGCCCTGAGAAGCAGCCGCCCCAGCAGCAACAGAAATTTGAGCAGCCGCCGAAATTTGAGCAGCGAAGGCCATCGAAGCACGATGACAAGAAGAAGTCGCACATGACGGAGGCCGAGAAGAGCGTCATGTATTTGCACAAGTTGGAACGCATGGAGCGAGAAAAGCGAGAGAAATATCGCAGAGAACCTGGTGAGTGACATAACCTCAATTTTGTCGTAAGGTCTTTTCGCGCGCTTTTATTATGACCAAGAAAATATGCTGGAATTTCCTTTTTGATTTGTTCTTATTAAACGTCTTGGTTAAAGACATTTCATTTACTATATTTATTGATAGGTTCTTATTCTTCTTATTATTATTTTTTGTTACTTTGAATAGTGCACTCTTGTGTTGGTTTTGAGAATCGTTCGACTTTTATTGTTTGTTTATTTAAATGCAATGAGTAAGAAAACGCTTACTGAAGTTTTGGAATAATACCGGGTGATCAAAAAAAGTATGGCCAAAGTAAGCCTGCTCCTGCTACCTTTTTTTTTTTTGGGGGGGGACAAAAAATTCTCCGTTTAATAATACCCGGGTGATCAAAGAAAAAACTGTAATTTTAAGTTTCGATTTTTTTTTAGCTGACTTATAAATTGTTTTGTTTTACTCTTTTTTTTTAAATTCACTTCACAACTTAAATAAGAAAGTTTGCCATTTTTGTTGAAACAAAAGGTACTCTATTCTTAATAAATTTATTTGTTAAAGTCATTTTAACTTTATATATCTAATAAATTACGTATTATTGTTTTGTTTTGAACAGTTTTGAGAACTGATCACCTTTTGTTTTATTTATTTGAAGAATCTGAATTTTAAAAAGAGATCACTAAAGTTAGAAAGTTTAAAAGTACCGGGTGATCAAATAAGAAAATTGTCAAGGTTTCTTTTTCTTTAAATTTGATTTTTCTTAGCTGACTATAAATTGTTATTTGAAAATATTAATTCCAGTTAATTGCTATTGTTAATTCTAATTAACTTTTTGGTACGTCAAATCAATTTATTTTGTTTGTTATTTTAGCTTTGGGGATCTTATCGTCTTTTATTTATTTTTATTTAAATGAAACGAGTAAAAGGACTTACTGAAGGTAGACAAAATAAATTGTGGACGTTTGATAACACCAGGTGACAAAAAAAAAACTGTTGAGATTTCTTTTTTAAAGTAATTTACATTTGACTTTTAATCTGATATAATTGTTTTATAATTATAATTAGCTTTGAGGTTCGATCGTCTTTTGTAAAAAAAATCGCTGGCCATCTCCCCCGGAATTACCCTAGTTAATTATTGGTATTGCAGATTATGATTATTAATTCTGAATAATTTTTTTCTTCATAAGTCATAGAATTTGTTATATTTTTTTTTATTTGTTATTTTGAACAGTGCCCGTAACGAGCTTCTTTTCTTCAAGCTTATCTTAATTTCGATCGTTTTGTTTTATTTATTTGAATGAAACGGATGAAAAGAAAAACTTAGTGAAGTTAGACAAAAAGAGTTCATTTAATAATACAGGGTGATCAAGAAACACTTTTAAGATTAAGTATTTTTTTTTAATCTGATTATAAGTATTTATTTAAAATTATTAATACTGATTAATTACATATTATTATTAATTAAACGAACGAGCTTTTTTTGTCTTAGCTTTGATGATCGATCGTCTTTTGTTTAATTCTATCTGTGTGAAACGGATGAAAAAGCTCCTAGTAAAATTGGAAAAAAGTGCCCATTTAATAAATACCTGGTGATCAAAAAATTATATTTGAAATTTGATTTTTTTTAAATCTTATTGAAAGTTACATATTTTGAACAGTGCACGAAACGGTGATGCCAGTTTGATTAATGATCTTGTCGCTGATCTTTCTGTGTAAATTTCATGATTTTCTTTTCGGTTTGGCACCGAATCTAGTGAAATATGAAAAGTAAAGTGAATTTTCAACGCCAGATGACGCTGAATAAAATTTCAAAAGAAAACCAAGAAAGGAAATTCTCCTTAATTAATCAGTTTAAAAGAATTTAAGAAAATTAATATGATTTTTAAATCTTAAATTAATTTTCAAAAAATTATGTAATACCTTCGATCGATTTTCATTCGACCAGGTGGTGCGGAATTAAAATTTCAAAAGACAGCAAGAAAAGTACGTAATAGATAGTTTTTCGCTAGATGGCTCTAAACTGAAAAGAAAATTCATAAGAAACCCAAACAGAAAAATTCTCTTTAAGTTAATGTACAGATATTTAAAGAAAACTAAGAATTTCCGACGCTAGATGGCGCTGAAAGAAATTTTAACTAATACCAAAACATATTTTAAGAGATCGCTTTGGCAAAATGAAAATCTTTTATTTTGATCGCAAATAAAAATTGTCTCAAAAATGTCATTTAACACGCTCCTGTAACGACGTTACAGATTTCTGTAAACCGAACTTCTGCTCTTGAAATGTAGATGGCGCAGCTACAGAAATGTAAAGAAAACTAAGATAATTTCCAGCGCTAGATGGCGCTGAATGAAATTTGAACAAATACCAAAAGGAAAACATTTTTTTTTCGTTTGTTATTTTAGACAGTACACGAAACATCAGTTTTACAGTGTTGCCAATTTAGTGCTCTTGTCACTAGATCTTCTGTGGACATTTTGTACGATTATTACCAAGTTGAAATGTGTCAAAAAAGTTTAGTGCCGATTCTAGTGAAACAAAATTTATAAAATTTTATATCAATATAATCTCAAAAGAAAACTAAAAAGAGGAGTTTTTGTTTATTTCAAACCGTGCGCGGAAACAGCTTGTTTTTACGTTGGAAATCGATCGTCTTTTATTTATTTGAATAAAATTGATTAAAGAAAAAAAGGAGATTACTAAAAATTTCCGTTCAATAATTCCGCGTGATCAAAAAAAAAAAAAAGAAACTGTTGAAGTTTTGGTTTTTAGTCGATGACTATAAATTGTTATTTAAAAACATTAATTCCAATTATGTAATTCTAATTATTTATTGATTTAATCAATGTTTTTATTTGTTTGTTGTTTTAACTTTGAGAATCGATCGTTTTTGGTTTATTTTTATTTAAATGAAATGAATAGAAGGACTTATACTGAAGTTAGACAGAATAAAATGTGTCCGTTGGATAATACCGGGTGATCAAAAAAAAACCTAAGATTTCGTTTTTAAAGTAATTTACATTTGATTTTTTTAATTCTTAATTCTAATGGCATTTTTGCTTCATAAAGTCATACCTTTTGTTCGTCATTTTGGACACAGTACGAAACGAGCGTCTTTTGTTTATTTAATTGCATGAAACTGAAATTAGACAAAAAATGCCGATTTAGTGATACCGGGTGATCAAAAAATAAAACCGTTAAGTTTTCTTTTTTAAATTAACTTTAGACTTGAATTTTTTTATCTGATTATGAATAATTACTTAATTCTATTTATTTATTCTAATTAAATTTTTTTCGTTTTAAAGTCGTAGAATTTATTATTGTTTTCTTTTATTTTGAACAGTACCTGGAACAAGCTTTTGTTTTAGCTTTGAGAGTCAATCGTCTTTTGTTTACTTCATTGTATAAACTCTTACTGAAGTTTGACGAAAAATGCCGATTTTTTAATACCGGACGATCAAAAAATAAAAGATTAAGATTCATTTTTCAAAGTAATTTTAAATCTGATTAAATTGTTATTTAAAAATATTAATTCTATTTAATTATTTATTATTACAGATTATTATTATTTATTATTAACTGTAAATATTTTTTTTCTGTGAGTCACAGTTATATTTTTTGTGTTTTTTATTTTGAACAGTGCACGTAGCGAGCTTCTTTTTTTAGCTTTGAAATTCGATCGTCTTTTGTTTTATTTAGTTAAACGCAGTGGATAAAAGGAACTGAATTTACGCAAAAAGTGCCCATTTAAAATAATACCATGTGATCCAAAAATAATATCGTTACGATTTATTTTCTAAAGAATTTTCAATTTAATTTTTGCTTCGTGAAGTGTATACATACAATTTATTACTTCTATTTTTTTGTTTGTTATTTTATCCAGTACACGAAACATTGATCTTACAGTGTTGCCAATTTAATGATCTTGTCACTAGATCTGTGGAAATTTCGGACGATTATTATCGATTTCAGATGTGTCAGAAATTTCAGGGATTTTCTGATCGGTGTCGTGCCGAACTAGCGAAACATGAAAATTAGAGTGAATTTTCAACGCTAGATGGCCCTGAACAATATACCTATATAAAATTTTTGATTAGACCGCTAGACGGTACTGAATTCAATTAATTTTTAAAAGAAAACCAAAACGAGAAATTCGTTTTAAATTAATTTAAAAAAAAAAAACTATGATTTTCCATCATGAGATGGCGTTATATTGAATAAAATGTCAAAACGAAAAAGGGAAAGTTTTGTTTGTTATCTTAAACCGTGCGCGGAAAGAGCTTGCCTTTTATTGATTTGAATAAAGTTGTTTAAAAAAGGAAGGTTATTAGAAATCTCCGTTTAATAATACCGCATGATCAAAAAAGAAAAAGAAACTTAACTCTTGAGGTTTTGGTTTTCAGTCGATGACTTCGCTTCGAACATCGAGAAGGCCATCGCGAGCGTCCTCAAGAAAGACAGGGCGTTCAGCGACGAAGAGAAGGACGAGGAGAAGCGTGGCAAAAAGCGCAAGAAGAAAGACAAGGACCGCAGGAAGGTGGGCGCCGGAAGAGTTGTGCGTTTCGCGATTTTTCACACGCTCGTTTGTTTTTGCAGAAGCAGCGAAAAATCGACTCGCCTAACAAGAGCGAGGAGTTCGACGAGTGCGAAATGTTGTTGAACATGCGAGGGGGAAGCCCGCAGAAGGATTCCGGCGACGAAACTCCCTCCGAGGAATCCGAGGGGTCGTCCGACCCCAGCGGGGGTGATCGCAAGGAACGCAGGCGCGAAAAACGAGAGAAAAGAGGCAGAAACAGAAGAGGTGATAACGCGAAAGCGGAAAAGAAATCCGTCGAGGCGCAAATGAAGGACTCGCCGCACCTCTGCGTTTATTACATACAGGGCAAATGTCAAAAGGTACGCCGCTTGTTTTTTTGTTTAATTCATTCGTGTACTTACCCGAGGGGTATTTCAGGGGGACGAATGCCCGTACTCCCACGAATTACAGCCACCAATGAAGTGGGAACTGTGTAAATTCTACTTGAACGATTGTTGCGCAAAAGGTGACAAATGTTTATACATGCATTCTGATTTCCCATGCAAATTTTATCATACAGGACAGCCGTGTTTGGAGGGGGAAAATTGTAAATTTGCGCACGGACGACCGCTAAGTGATAGTAAGACCCGCACTCCCCCCATCGCTCCCAACACCTTTTATTTTTTTGTTTCGATTCGCAGGGCTCAAGCAAATTCTCTTCAAGCACATCGAAACCGCCCCCAAGGATATTTTGGGGCGGTTCCCCAGGATGGGACGTGAAGAGGCCGTGTACAAAATCAACCAGACGCAGAAGACCCTCGAGGTTAAGTACGGGGTCGAAAAGAACGAAGGCAATGAGAACGTTAACAAGTCGAATATACCGTCGCTGTTCGACATCAGCGTACCGGTCCCCGTCGAGTTGATGCACGACGGTAAGGATTGGGGGTGAGTCCCTTGCTTTAAATAAAGAATTAAAGTCTGCACGTTTTAGACGCTCAATCTAAAGAAAAGTCTGACAAGCCCACGAGGAATAGGCCTTCGAGGTGGCAGGACGCGGACCCTATGGAGAAAGTTCATGCATTACAGGAGCAACGCAAAATGCAACACTTGCAGATGGAAGGGTTCGGCTTGAAGAATGTAGGGGGGAGTGGACAGGACTTAGACATGAGAATCAGCAGGTAAATTAAAAAAAAATGCCCAGTTGACCAAAAAATAATATTATTTATTTTTCCGCAGCAATGGGGACATTGATATGCGAACGTTAGCCCCGCCGCCCCACCAACAATCGCAGAAACCCCCGCCCCCGCAAAGCGCCCCCGGAAATTCCAATTTCGGACTGACATTACCCAAACAGAAGAATTACGAAAACCGCCCCCTCGACATCGAACAGTACAAACGCGAGGCGGGTTTCACCGCCACCTCGAAAATGGACACTGACATCCGCAGTTTGCGCGGCGACGTCGACGTGTGGCCTCAAGAGGTCGCTGCGAAGAAGGACGTGGACGCCAGGCAGCTCGGCTTCTTCGACGAAAAACAAGACGTGGACATCCGGAGGTACTCGTCGTCAGGTCCGAACACAACGGACAACGAGGACGAGCCCAAGCTGGAGATAGTCGTCGAAGAAGACTCGGATAAATCCGCGAGTGATATCCGTGTGTTGAACGAAGCGGACGTGCCCTTGAACTTGCCCAAGAGGCAGCGCGAGTTATTCCTGAGGATTCAAGCCCAACAGAAGGAGAACTTGCTGGATCAACAACAGCAAGAGCAGGACGCTTCGGACACGGAAGAAAACAACATCGACTGGTACTCGGACGACTCGAACGAAGGCCGTTTGACCATTAAGGATGACGAAGACGTCAAGGAGAAGGAGGAGGAAAAGTCACAGTCGAATCCTTCTTCGGTTATCAAACCGATGGAAGTTGATCTCTCCAAGATCGATATATCCGAGGAGGTCTCCAAGTTGTTGAGTTCGATGAGGCAGAGCAGCTTTCCCGGTGCGGATCAGAGCAAGCCGAGGGACCCCCGACAGAACAGGGTTTCCCCCGAGCGGGTCAAGGCGGCCCCCGTAGATCCGAGGAAGGCGCGCGCGTCTATCGAAGAGAAACCGGTGAGAGAGCAGAAGGTCAGCATCTACGATCAGGGCAGTTTCAATCCGGAAACACTTGGGAAAGATGTTGATTTGAGAAGCATCGATAAGGATCTTGATTTGAGGCCGAAATTTGATTTATGTAAGTCTTATGAACTTAATTAAGAGATATCATCATCATCATCCCTTATGTAAGTTGTAAACAACGTGGGGCCATACAACATCACTACATAAAAATGGCGCCCAACGTGGGGCCACACAACATCACTACTTAAAAATGGCGCCCAACGTGGGGCCACACAACATCACTACTTAAAAATGGCGCCCATCTTTCTGTAATGATTTGTTTCACGAACACTTTTGTCTTTTTGTTATAGGTTCAACTTCAAGTGGTAGACCTGACATCGACCTGAGGCAGCTGAGTCTTCCCTTCAAGGGCATTCAAAACTACACCCCCGCCACGGAAATCGACGCAAACATAAACTCCCACCCCCCGATCGTCTGGTCGGTCCAAATCGTCGAAATCCCCAAGCCAGACTACACCGGCCTCAAGCTCAGCCTGCAAGAAGCCCAGACGACGGGCGATCCGCGCCTGCGGAAAATCTTCCGCTTGGGTACCGAAGAAAAAGAAAGCCCTGCCAGCCCCAAGGAAAGCCCCAAGTCGACCCCCAACCCCCGAGTGGACCCCCGCAGGCGCAAAATGGAAGAAACGAAGCCCGAATCGGGCATGTCCTACGCACAGCAAATGACCATGCTGCAGGGCTCGGCGTTCTACCAGAATCTGACCAGCAATCAAAAGGTAATGTTGAACCAGGAATTGTCAACGAGAGACCAATCCGGAAGCCCGAACGAGCAAGTCCTGGCCGGAATCCTAGGAATGCTGGGATTAGTTCCGGGGCAGAGTGGGCCCCCGAACATCAACGGGAACGTCCTCAATTTACTCTCAACTTTGATGATGAGCACGAACGTCCTGGGGCAAAACCCGAACCCCAACATGTTGGGCCCCAACCCGAACCTACTCAACCAAAACGCGAACATGCAAGTAAACCCGAACATCATCGGCCAGAACGGCAACTTAATGAACCAGATCGTACAGCCGGGTTTGCTGGGGGCAGCGCCGGGGATCCCCAACATGCCCCCGGACTTCCAAATTAATTTCGACCCTCGCAACGGTGGCCTGCTGGGCAATGCCCCGCCGCCTTTTGTTAATCCGAACTTCAACTTCAACGAAGAGTACTACCCCGAAGGAGGTGGTGGCGGTGGTGGGAATAATTTTAACTCCGGAAACAGAGACAATCGAGGTGGTTTCAACCGGGACAGACCGAACAGGCGCGGGCGCAATTTCAACCGCAACAACAGGAACAACTTCAGAAACAGAAACCGTTCAAATCGAAGTCACACGCCCCCTTAAATCCCCCCCACGCAGTTTTACCTGTGAGTCTTTTTTTTTAAGTAACCATCAAAGACTGCTGAGCATTTTTTTCTTTTTGTCATTCGTTTTTCTTTTTCGAACAGTAATTGAATCGCATCAAGTTTTACTTTTTGATTCTCTCGTGCCAAAAAAATTTGGAGTAATTCGTCCTCTGCACCGATCAGATTCGATCCGATTCAATTTGGAACCATCCCCAGAAGTTTGTACGATAAAATGCGGATGTAAATACGTGTATAAATTAGGTGTAATTAATTTCTCTGCGCGCGTCATCGAAGTGTTTAGAATTCATTCGCTCGAGGCAGATCTTCTGAGTATAATTTTCTTTTTAGTGTTGAACCCGAGGTTCTCTGTTTTCAGCTTGCAATACTCACATCATTTTTACCGATTGATTGATTGATTGATTTATTGTATATTTACCTTGCGACGTTATTTATTTGTAATTTCATCTTAGTGCTTACATATTATGTATATAATTGTTAATAAATGATGATACATTTTGATAAATCTTATTCTTAATAAATTTTTTGCAATGTTTGAGGACTTATTTTTATTTTTTTTCAATTAAACGATCTGGTTCTTCATTACTAATCAAAACTAGACCTTTAGTTTGCACTTTACAGATTTCTATAAATTAACCTCGGCTATCGAAACGCAGATGGCGCTGCAGCAAAAAGTTGCGCAGAAATTATATGACAAAAATATGCCTCTCGGTAGCTACGCTTGAAACTCATCCGGACACGTTAACAAAATAATATCCACGTAGTTTTGGTTTGACATTCCTCAGTAGTTATAATCGGAGGAAGGAAAAAAAAAATTCTTTTCGATTTCTGATGTGCAACAAAATTACTGCAGTTTGGAAATTACCGATAGATGGCGTTCAACACCTCTCATAGAAAAAAATTCCCGGGTAGTCTATATAAGGCCGACAAGTTCTTGGGAGGTTGGGTGGGGGAGGTGGTCGGTACACAAGTATCCCCTCACTTTTCAAAATGTTAATACAACAAATAGTTTTAGGTTGACATTCTTTAATAAATACAGTTAGGGGGAGGGAAGTTCCCCCGGGGAAAGAGATCCCTTTGGGAATATAAAAATCTTTTATTTTGATGCATAAATGAAAATTGTCTGAAAAATCTGATTTCACACGCTAGTGTAACGTGGTTACAGATTTCTGTAAATCGAACTTCGGCTATTGAAATGTAGATGGCGCAGCTGCGGAATATTACAGATTCCTGCTAGTAAAATTGAGACTATTGAAAATAGATGACACCGCAGAATTTCTGCAAAATTAATTTTAATCGAAATAATAGCGGCTTTAAAGTCTTGGTTCATTAGTTGTGTGTTTGGAGTAACGAAATCTCGGTGGAATAATTTGACCGTTCTAAAAAGAACGTTTACGAAGAAGCTAGCTTCTTGACAAAATCTGTCGCTCCGGTTATGGTGGTTGGAATACTTGGGTTGCGTTCACAATCATAGCTCCGAGAGGGACTTGGTCGTGTAATCGCGTATTTCTCACTCACGATTTTTAACATACTTTGCGTCTCGCTCATCCGTTTCAAAATGTCTTTTGTTTACGTTATTTCCATGACAACGGACGCACTTTTCACATCCCACTTTTAAATGAGATGCTTAGAATGCACCCGTTGTCATGGAAATAATGCAAACATAGGTCGTTTTGAAACGGATGAGTGAGACGCAAAATATGTTAAAAATCGTGAGTGAGAAAGGCGCGATTAGAAGCTCTCGGAGCTGTAGATTGTGAACGCAACCTTGGAGATTCTAGAAGAAACAGGTCCTGGTTGGTTTTATGGAAACTGAAACAAAAGAATTACAGTATTGTCTTAACATATTTAACGTATTTAATATTAAATAAAATTCTGTAACAAACACATACTATGTAAAATTGTTCAAGTTTACAAATAATTTTTAGACAGTTGGTAACTTTTACTCACCCGATGGTGGTTGACCTGCGCGCGGCACGAGTAAATGGCGGACGGACTCCGCGAAAACGTCAAAAATCCGCGCAAATCGCCTTAGAAAATGTCCGATGACTCGGATCCGTCATCGAATAATTCCCGCCTGAACCGCTTCGTCGACCTCGAGAACGGCCACTATTCCAGCGCCACAGACTCCGACACGACGGCGTCGGAAGTAGGTTAGTTTTTTCCGCACTGCGACCTTGAAGTTTGCTGATGAAGTGTTTGTGTTTTATAGACGATGAGGACGAGAACAACGCCGAAACGGCGGGCGAGTTCGACACGAACCTACCGACGACGCACCAGGTAAACGATACAACTATTTACATCGCGAATTCCGCACGTTTACTTATTTGCTCTTACTCGCGGTTCGCTCAGTACTTAGGGAAATTGGACAACGTCGGGGGGTACACCCTCTACGATGAAGGGCAGATTATACCTGCGATGTTGGCCATCCACACAAACACGCTCGTGTTCCCCGGCTTTACGTTACCACTGGTACTGCGTGACATGGACAACCAACAACTGGTGGACGACATTGAGAAAGGTTACACCTTCGCGCTTATTTGCACTGAGTGAGTACCATCGTTGGTATAACACAATTTAAACATAATTTAATACAAATTTTTCTAGTAGCTTTGGAATTGACAACCAGTGTTGCCAATGCTTCATTAGTTACTGTCAAGACAAACGGTGTTTTTGCAAACTATGATCCAGTCAATTAATTAAATGATTCAACTGAACAGAGATTATAGTTTTCGAAAAACGTGTCACATTTACAAAAAATAAATAAAATTTTGCTGCATGACATTTCTCAATAGTGTGGCGGCTCCCTCTGTACAACTTTGAATCAAACTTCCACTGTTGTCTTAGTAACCGTGTTTTTTTTTTTAATTCGAATCTTGTAAGTACTTTTTTTTTTTTTTTAGTAAAAATAACGTGAAACTCTACGAGTACGGAGTTGTAATGGAAGTATTCGAGACGAACAACAAGCGAGGGACAATCAACTTGAAGGCGAAAGGCCGCCAGCGTTGCCAGATCGTAGCCGGACAGGAGCTGCGCCCCATGTGGGGGCGCATGCACAAGCTCACGGTGAAGATCCTCGGCGAGCCGAACATCAAGTCGCCGATCAACGACACGCAGTTGCAGACGTTGAGAGCTCGAAGGTGCAACTTCAACACGGACTATCAAAGCCTCATGAACAATTACAAACACAGAAAGTAAGTAGTTGTTTTATTGGCAACTTAAATTCCCGATGGTGGCGCTGCGATCGCCGACAGCTACTCGGCGTTTTTCACGCAAAACAAACATTGTTGAAATCTGCACAACAAGACAATACCCACATTTCTAATTCTCAATGAGTTATTTCGAATTTCAGGAATTTAACAATTTCTTTCAAACACTTTCAAATGTCACAGCATTTTTACGTAAAAGTAAAACGTTAGTTCTATAAAACACCTACAGAGGTCGTGACACCGCATCACTTGCCCGGGGCTGCGTTCACAATTATAACTCCGAGAGCGTCTTTCTCACTCATGATTTTTAACATATTTTACGTCTCGCTCATCCGTTTCAAAACGTCCTTTGCTTACGTTATTCGCATGACAACGGAGGCACTTTTCACATCCCACTTTTAAGTAGGATGCTTAGGGTGGATTTACAGAAAGCAAATCAAATATTTAATTTCGAATTAAGCTAATCACGATTAAGTTGCCATAAGAATTACATTGCGAACTGTCAAATTAACAACGTCATTAAAATTTGATTGCAATCAAATTTTCTGTAAACTGGCCCTTAAAGTACGCCCGTTGTCATGGGAAAAAAATGTAAACAAGTCGTTTTGAAACGGACGAGTGAGACGCAAAATATGTTACAAATCGTGAGTGAGAAACAAGACGCTCTCGGGCCTACGATTGTGAACGCAGACCAGTTGTCTTTCCTCTCTTGACAGAAAGATCATCACAGTCTTTTGACTGAAGACCAACATAGTCAATATATTTTCAAAATTTTATTTTTGGTCGTACAAATGTTAAAGTTGTTCTTTCTAGGTACCACCTGAGTCAGTTTCCGTTCGCCAGTTGGGTGTACGACCAGAACGAGTTGAGTTTCTTCGTGCACCAAATCACGCAGGGCTTGAGCAAGTTTTACGCGAGAGGTAACCATCGCGAACGCCCCCTCCCCCGCGCCTTCCGACAATCAGTAACGTGTACTCTTTGCTTCAGAGAATATTCCCCAGGACCCGGTGTCGCTCTCCTATTGGTTCGTGCAGAACTTCCAGCTCGCGCACAGGGAAAGGCTGGAGATACTGAAGTGCAATTCGGTGCTGGAAAGGCTGCGGCTGGAGCTGAAGTACCTCAAGATGGTGGGGGGAGGTTTCACTCGCTCGTTAACGCGGCGGAAATACAGTTTTATTTTTTTTTGCAGAAACGTTTGATTATTTGCAGGAAGTGCTTCATTAATATAGCCAATCAGGCCGACGTGTTTTTCATGTCGAAGGACGGCACGCAAAGTAACTATTGCAATCCTGGTAAGTGTTATCAGTGGCACATTTGTTCATTTTTCTTTTGACAGTTGGCAGCATCAACTTTCTTTTTCTACCTTTGACAGATGGCAAGTGTTTTTTGATTATTATTGTTACTCGACATTTAATAATGATAATAACAATAGTAATTCTTTATTCTTCAATAGACAACAGGATGGTTTGACGATCGTCACAAAACAAAAAAAAAAGATACAATAATAATAGTAAATAAAAATAAGAATAGTTTTGACACCTCATACAGTTAAACGAGTGATTTCTCTTTTTGTCATAGGTGGCCAGGTGTACGAAACTGTGACTGTGTCGCAAGCGAGGAACTTCACGCTGGTTGGGGAACCGTCGAAACAATTCAGTTGGTTTCCCGGGTACGACCCTGGCATACTTTGATAGTTTTTTAGTTTGTAATCATAACAGTGACTAACGGTAATACTGCGCCAACGTTTCGGTTCTTGCTCCGGGAAACGGATTGGTAGGACGGTAATGGGTGAGACACCCACTCAGGGACAGCGTATACGAAACGAGTGAAACACCTACTCAGGGAAGAAATATACAAAATGCCCGTGTCAGGTAGGTAGGTTAGCTGAGTTGCTCGAGTCTGCTAGCAACGGATTTGAGGCTTGGTCGGGCAACTATTAGGTGTGGGTTCGAATCCCGGCCTGGTGCATATGGTTTCTATGTGAGAGATAGAGCACTTATGTATCGGATTCATGTCGGCTCCTTCGAACTGGGTTTTCTGCTTTTCCTCAGTACGTAAGGCGAATGCCGAAGGGGAAATTAATATCTAAGACGGTCGCAGCCGCCAACACCCCTCCCCGACAAGCTCTGTAAACTTGGAGAATTAGTTCAAGAAAAAATAGGCAAATTTGAGTAAAAAAAAGCCACTCAGTAAAAGAATACACGAAGCACCCGTGTCAGGTAAATATGAGTGAAACGCCCACTCAGGGTCTGGGTACACGAAACGCCCGCGTCAGGTGTGAGTGAGACACCCACTCAGGTACGAAGTACGTGAAACATTCGTATTAGGTAAGTACGAATTAAGCTAGGTTCGCAGCTATCCGTTTATACAGTTGCGTTCGTCCGTCAACGGACGTTCCATTTTTGAAGCGTCCACTGCTGTGCGGATAAATTTGACAATTGGTTTGACGACGTTTTGTAGTTGACATGTTGAATATGTGCATTACTACGTCTACTTTAAAGACAAAACTTCAGAAATAACTCCTACCATGGTATTTATTAATAATGAAAATTGCAATCAAATGAATTACAATTAAAGTTAATTTAAAATGTACCTAACCTCTACGTCCCTATTTAAAAATAATATGCTGAGCAACGGAAGAAATCTCCAGCAAAAGTTGATCTTGAACCAACTTCTCCGGTCGTCGGATAGAATGTGACCATATCGAGAGACGCCAGCTATGATTGACCAACGTATTACCGGAGACGTATAAACGGATAGCTGCGAACCTAGTTTTAAGCACTCACTCAATAACGGAATAAACGAAACGCCCGTGGCAGGTAAGTATGAGTGAGACACCCACTCAGGTAAGAAGTACACGAGACGCTTGTGTCACGTGAGTATGAGTGAGACGCCCACTCGAGAACAGGCGCGAAAAGGAGGTGCGATAGCGGGTGATGCAAACGTAGCGAAGATCAATTAGCGCGTTTGAGTCATGCAACCGGCGAGCGGATGGACTGGTTCTGGCTATCTGGCTGCGCTTTCACGCGCTTATATGGGCATGTGAGTGGTAGGGAGCCCCACTCTACTGGAACTCCCACCCAAATTATAACTTTATTCTGCGCATGAAATGAAATTACAAACTACTACATATATACAATATACATCCTAAATAAATGTACAAAAATCAAATAATCAAAAATTAACAAAATAATTTTTTTTCCAGGTATGCATGGACTGTACTGCAGTGTTGCAACTGTCGGGCGCACTTGGGTTGGCAGTTCACCTCGAAGAACAACCAACCGCAAAAGTTCTTCGGCCTGGCCAACAGCTGCCTGGACATCCAGATTATATCGGCGGAGCCCGAGGAACAAGACGTTTTGTAAAACGGACAAATGTGATATATAATAATACCGTAGAGAGAGAGGAGTGAGGGGGTCGTTGCAAATTGTAACTAAAGTTTCCTTTTCCTTTCTACTCTTACCGAAAGCTCTTTGTATCATCCGTAATTTATAAGACACGTGTATTTATTATTAGCACAACTGTATGTATCAAATACTTACAATTAGTAGTTTTGTATCAGTTAACTTAACGAAGGGTGGAAGGGGTTGAGGTACAGTCAGGTGATAAAGAGTCTCCCCCGTAAAATGTAAATTTACTTTAGAACATTATTTCGAGTAATCGGAAAAAGCGGGCCGCCTGCGGAGCACGTTTAGCACATTGTACGGGGTAGTTTCACGTTGTACAGGGCAGTTTCACGTTATACGAGGACCGTGCATTTAGTGGTTAGCAATTACTCTCACAGTTTATGGGGAAGACATCTTTTTATTATCTGACTGTATATGCAGTCGCCTCCGTGTGTTTCAAGGTTAGGTGTTGAAAACACTTTGACCGTTTGATAGCAGCAGAGAAAAAATAATAAAGTTAAATTGAAACATTTATTATCGTGTTTTTAGAGGTTATAGTTTAGCTCGTATCACGTTGGTCTTCCAAACAGGGTGTTCGGGATCGATGGGTTCTTCCATGGTCACCTCGTGGAATTCCACGTTCCAATCGTAATCTACCAAGACGATCGAATGTGTCCTGTGGATGTTTCTATTAAGCAACGAATTTCGGCGAAACGCCGCGACTTGCAACGACATACATACCTCGTGCCGTATTTAACGTCGAGGGTTTTCACGAAAATGCAGCTCAAGTGTGGAAAGAATTGCGGCTGCAGTTTTTCCAGAATTTCATCCGGCAGCTGCCTGAATCAAACAATACAACAGCACATTTATATCATAGATACTGTTGATAAGAGAAAAAGAAAGAGAAAAGAAAATCTAATTTTAATTATATTTTTAAATTAAAAATAAATACAAAAAATTATTTGCGAAGATTTCTTCCAATGAGGGAGTCTCCCTACCATCTGGCAACACTGGCATGGCAAGGTAAGGACTGCCAGAGTTTTTATAGGCAATGTCGCCAAAAGGCGTCAATTTTAAGACGGACATACAAAAATTAGGAAAAGAAAAAATGAATTGAAAAAATTAAAACCAAAAGGCAAATAAAAAAAATGAAGAGGAAGTATGTATGTATGTAACTAAAAATGAAAGAAAATTGCAAAGAAAAGAAAATTAAAATGAAAAAAAAATCAAATGAGACTTTTAAGTAAATGAAAAATTAGAAGAAAAAAAAAATAAATGAAATAAAAAATAAAAAGCAAATATTAAATGAAACAAGTGAAAAACAATTAAAATGAAAAAATCAAATGAAAGACAAAGTAAAGGGAAAAATGAGAAGAAAACAAATGAAAAACAAAAGCTAAGAAATGAAAAATAGAAAACAAATATTATTTATTTATTTATATTAAATGTAGAGAGACAAGTGAAAAACAATTAAAATGAAAAATGAAAGACTCAATGGAAAGGAAAAATTTGAAACAAAAAAGAAAACCAAAAATAAAATGAAAAACAAAAGGCAAACAAAATTAAAAATCAAAAATAAAACAAATGAAATGAGAAAATGAAAAACAAAAACAAAAAATGAAATGAGAAACAAAATTTAAAATTAAATATAAAACAAATGAAAAACAAAAGACAAACAAAATTTAAAATCAAAAATAAAACAAATGAAAAATAAAAACAAAAATAAAATGAAAAATAAAAGGCATACAAAATTTAAAATCAAAAAATAAAACAAATGGAAAAACAAACCAAAAATGAAATGAAAAACAAATAAAAAAATTAAATGAAAAAAATGAAAAATAAAAGGCAAACAAAATTAAAAATCAAAAATAAAACATATGAAAAACTAAAACCAAAAATGAAATGAAAAAATGAAAAACAAAAGTCAAAGAAAATTTAAAATAAAAAACAAAACAAAAGACAAAGAAAATTTAAAATAAAAAATAAAACAAATGAAAAAACAAAAACCAAAATGAAATGAAAAACAAGACGAACAAAATAAAAAATAAAACGAATGAAAAACAAAAAGTTAAATGAAAAATAAAAGGCAAACAAAATCAAAAATAAAACGAAGAATGAAAGTAAATATTGAAGAGCAAAGGAAAACGGAAAGCAATTGAAAAAAAGACTTCCCGTCTTTCATTTTTCACTTCATTTTTGTTTTTTGTTTTGCTTTTTTCATTTCAAATAAAAAATGAAAAGAGACAGGTGTAAAACAACTGACTCTTTCAGTTTCTAACACTGATTGATGTATCTGATGAAAAATTAAAAGAAAGAAAATTAGGGAAAAAAATTTAAAAAAAGTAAAAATTTGAGGTAAAAAAATAACAAACAGACGGTGAGGTCACGACGAAGGTAACGATGAGTATAAAGACAATGTTGATTGTGACGATGAAGGTTACAGTAAGATTATAAGATTACGATAAAAATGACAGTGAACGTAACAGTAAAATGATGAAGATGATAGTCAAGTTGTTGCAGTTGAAAACATTAATGATATTGACAATTACGATGAAGATGACGATAGAAGCGGTTTTCGATGTAACCATGAAGACAGCAATGACAAGTAGATCCAGATTAAAGTTACGATGAAGTTCATGATGACAGTTAAGGTGAAGATAAAATTGATGTTGAAGATGACGATGAAGGTTACGTTGACCAAAAATGACCGTGGAAACAACGATGAAGCTGACAGTAGATCAGGACAAAAGTGACGATGAAGTTTATGATGAAGGTAACCATAAAGTTAAATACGGAAGATGTCGATGAAGGTTGCATTGTCAATAAAAAACGACCGTGCAAAAACGATGAAGATCGTAATAAAGATGACCAACTATGAATGAAATTGAAAACATTAACGATATTGACAGCGATGATGAAGATGACAATAGAGGCGATTGTCGATGTAACGATGAAGACAGTGATGACAAGTAGATGGAGATGAAAGTTACGATGAAGTTGAAGATAAAGTTGATGTTGAAGGTGACGATGAAGGTTATTTGACGTTTGGGTGCAGTTCTCGTTTGTCTCTTCTCGTGGAATTAATTCTTGTATTGGCGTCTCTGTTTGGGCGATAATTTTTTTTCGATGGATGAATTTTTAAACTTTTTAAAGAAACTTCTTGCTCGTCTTTGTTTCGTCTTTGAAAAATATTTATGTCAAAAGAAATGTAACAGGTTGTCACTGTTTGGAAAATTTTCTTTTACAAAAAAAAAGCTTACAAAAAGTCAGTTTTTGCCACGCGTTTTCCTGCATTGTACCGGTGCTGCCAAATTATTAAACTTGGAATTCTCTTTTGACAGCTCAAATCAGTGTTGCCAACTATAGGAAAATTTCCCCTTTTTTTAGGTAATCTTAACAAAGGGAATTTTTATCAACTCTAGGAAAATTTACTTCTGTTAAAAAGAGAAAAAGATAGCAGGTATTTGGCAGTTGGTAGTGTTGGCACCAATTTCTGCTTTCCCGCTATTTTCGTCTTTCTTTTCGACACCTTAGAGGTTAGCGCTTAATGTCACTACTAATGTCAATGTCACTATTTATTAAAGAAGCTTCGTTACGTAATGAAGAACTCGAATAAATGGAAAATGATATTTTCTTTGATTTACTTGTAAAGATTTAAATACTGTTTTGCGTGCTTGATTTATTAAATAGGTAGGACGTATTTTCAAAAATCTAGTACTTTAATTGCTCGAATGTTAGTACAGTTTTTAACTGTGTTGTGGCAACACTGATCACAAATTTATGGTGTTTCTTATTTACGTAACTAGCGCCAAAGCGGGGAAAACATGCATTAAAGAAAAATATTGCCCGGGCCGGTTGTTAAGACCTCTGTCTCGTAAAATCTAGTAGGTCATGGTAACAAGAAATTTAAAAAATTGAATTCAAAAGGATTGACATCACCCCAAGCTCCCTTCCCCCTTTACTCACTTGTTCTCATTCTTCAGCAACATCAAGAGCTCCTCGACCAGTTCCTTCCCACTTTCGACGCTATTATTCTTACCAACCACCTCTTTGAATTTCCCCAAGCCGAACTCGACCTTCTTAAGCTCGACTGCAGGACTCGTATTGCCAAACCCTAAGAACCGCTCACGCGGGTACACATTGTGGGCTGAAGGGACGTTGCTACAGTGATGCACCATCGTCTCACCGGCCGCACTAAAACGCAAAGCGACTCAAAAGTAAGTAAAGGCGTGAACGACGGCTGCACAACTTAATTTCGCCCGCGACGAAATTGAAGGCGTTGTAAGGCTCGGGGGAATTCAGCAGGCCCTCGATGTAATCCTCGGCTCTCGCGCTGCCGTGTAAATAATCGGTCACGATGAAGCCTCTGCCCTTGGATTCGGTCCGTTTTTCCCCGGTTATGTTGAGGAGAGCCCCGAAACGAAAACGTGCTTGCTCGGTTTGTTTCAGCGACACCCCCAGCCACATTCCGCCGGATCTGTTCTCCTCCAAGTCTCTACCTGGAGTTTACACAACTTTTAGGCAAGAAAGACAAACGAAGCAGAATTCACTTGCCCCCAATTACGTGTTGGTCTTGGCCTATAACTTGGGCCGGCCTCCTGTAGTATTCATCCCTGTTCGAAGCTGCTATGAATCTGTAGGCGTTTGCCCGAGGTTTCGGATCAATGTACATGAATAGAATGCACATTTTTTTCTCTGCAAGGGTTTCAGCCTGAAGAGGAGTTTGAGGTTATTTTATCTATCTCGCGTCTGGCCTGTTCTACTTGCGTACTTACCCATTCTAAAATTGTAAACAATTATGTGGCAAAATGTAAATATTTTTTATTTTAACAATTCATCATGCTTTTCTGTGTGTGTACATTTCATCTGAATGTTGATAGTTGGCTTTGAATTCTTTTGTTTCAAAACAAGGACAAAGTCAATCTAGTATGTGCTTCGGGAGCAAAATTTTTTTAAATAAACTCGTTTCATGAGACAATTAATAATCTTATTAATTAGGTATAGGCAACCAAGTGTGCAGATATGGATTTAGTTGACTGCAGCGTTGCCAATATAATAAAATCTCTGTTAATCACAATTCGGAAAATTTCGAGACAAATTTTTATAGGATTAAACTAGGTTAAGATGCAAAACATTCGACATTAATATTAACAATTTTCTTTAGAATAAAACTATTAAGTGAAATCAAATACGATGGGCGATTTAGAAATCACAAAATAGACGAATTTTTCCGGAGGTCAGTTTAAATTTTGAACCAGAGATGGCACCACCATCTTCCTTTGATTAGGTGCGTTCAGGTTTATCGTCCGACGACAATAAAATTTTTCTCGGGATAAAATTATTAATAATTACAAGGAACAAAATAATGTAAGTACAGCTGAATTCAAAAAACAAACGGGAAATGAAATATTTCCAATTGTAAATTTGGTTCCATTTGTCAATTGTCTACTTGACAATACAGCTGAATTCAAAAAAAATGGGAAATGAGATTTTCCAATTTGTAAACTTGATTCTAATTATCAATTAATTGTCTGCTTGACAATACATACACACCTTTCAAAAAAATTAACCTAATAATTCTAACCTATTTCTAATAAATCCATTTTCACACTATGAAAATATTGAAAAAACCGTGTCGCTTCTTTTTTGACATTTCCCGATTTTTTTTTATTTCAGCTGTAAATAACGTGTCCAACAATTATTGTAGTCCTGGGTGGCTGTGGAGTCAAACATTTTTAACTAATTATTGTTTCAAATGGCAATAAAACATTAAATACGTAAAGAAACATTTATTTGTTGTTTAACAGTCAATATTTGAGAAGTCAGTTCAACGATACGAAGTAAAAACCGACATTTAAGTTTGATTCCACAGCTACCCAGGACTACAATAATTGTTGGACAAATGTTAGTTTTGGTAAACCATATTTGACTGGAATTTTGGTCCACAGATCGCGCCACTATTTTTCACAATTACTTGTGTTCAAATTTATCTATGTGCTGAGTTCGTTTATTCACACGGTGCAGGGATGGAGTAAAATGAGAGTGAGAGCGAATAAGTTTTAATACAAGCAAAAGTGAGACAAAAGTGCCAAGAGTAATTAATAGAGTGAACTGAGTTGCATAATCAAACGCCGCTTTGGACTGTTAAGCATCTTCTCGTATTCAAATTATGAAACAGGATATTAATAAATTTGAGAATGTAAAGTTAATTTATAGATCCGAGTCAATAAAATGTACGACGAAACGACATGACGTGACATTTGACGAAAGTTAGAAGGAGATAGCGATATCGATCGATCGGCATATATTTTAAAGAAATTGATTTGATCATTTTATGCCAAGGAAGATTCTTGTTATAATATGTATCTTGACAAAAAATCTGAACGCACTCAATTAAGGAAAGCTGGCGCCATCTGTCATCCAAAATTCGAACGAACTTCCAAAATACTACTATTAATTTTATTCCGAATAAAATATTTATTTCAGTCTGAAAAAATCCGAACGCACCTAAGGAAAGCTGGCGCCATCTGTGGGCCAAAATCCGAACTGACTTCTCCATTCACCAAATTTATTAATTTACACTATTTTATAATTCCAGAAATCCTACGTATTTGCATTTAATTTCGGTTCTATAATTTTCTTCCGAAGAAAATTCATGTTATATGTATGTAGGTTTGACGCACCTAATTAACAAGGAAAGCTGGCACCATCTGTGAACCAAAATTCGCACTAACTAACCATTTACCCAATTTATTATTATCACTATTTGCATTTCGTTTTAGTAAATACATACATTTCATTTCGAAGAAAATTCTTTAACTGAAACGAAATGTAAATACATATACAGTATGTCCCCGGATTTAGTTTACAATACGTATAATTGACCAAAAATTTTTGAATTAAGATTTCATGTTCTGCAGTTCGGGTCTGCTTGGTGTGAAATAAATTTGTGTCAAATTTGACGCCGAAAGTCTTCAAGGTGGCGGAATTAACACAAGAAGAAGTAAAATCTGTGTAGGTAAAGTGGTCTTCCTCTTGAATTTAGGATAAAAATTTAGTAAGATAAAATGATTCCCATTTCAAATTAGGGAGTATTGTAAACTCAATCCGGGGACATACTGTATAGCGATGTCAAAATTATAAAATAATGTAAATTAATAATTAAATTCGGTAACTGGAAGTTAATTCGAATTTTGGTCCGCAGATGCCGCCAACTTTCCAACTTAATTGGGTGCGTTCAGTTTTTCTTTCTTGTCAGACGTATAACAAGGCTTTCTCTCGGAATAAAATTGTTAACTGAAATTAAATGCAAAGTGACTTCTAGAATTATAAACTAATAAATCTGGTGAATGAAAGTTAATTCGAATTTTGGCCCACAGATGGCACCACTGTTTTCCCCAATTAGTTTCGTTCAAATTTATCTTTGGACTGTTAAGCACTTTCCTCGGGTTTAAATTATTAACTGAAACAAAAGGCAAACAACAACAGTGATTTCTCAAAATTATAAAACAACGTAAATTAATAAATTTGGAAATGTAGTTCGGATTGGGTAATTTCATTTCAAGAGAAATTTTTGTTATAATAGTTTGACAAGAAATCTGAACGTACCCAATTAAGGAAAGCTGGCACCATCTGTGGACCAAAATTCCAACCAACTTTCAAAATATTAATTCTATTCCAAATATATATTTACATATTTTGATCTGAAAGAAATTTGAACGCAAACCAATTAATGAAAGCTGGCGCCATCTGTGGACTAAAATTTCAACTAACTTCCAAAATATTAATTTTATTCCGAATATGTATTTATTATGATCTGAAAGAAATTTGAACGCACCTAATTAAGGAAAGCCGGCGCCATCTGTGAACCAAAATTCCAACACGCACCTAATTAAGGAAAGCTGGCGCCATCTGTGGATCAAAATTCCAACTGACTTCCAAAATATTCATTTTATTCTGAATATTTATTTTGATCTGAAAGAAATCTGAACGCACCCAATTAAGAAGGAAAGCTGACGCCATCTGTGGACCAAAATTCCAACTGACTTCCAAAATATTCATTTTATTCTGAATATTTATTTTGATCTGAAAGAAATCTGAACGCACCCAATTAAGAAGGAAAGCTGGCTCCATCTGTGGACCAAAATTTCAACTAACTTCCAAAATGTTAATTTTATTCCGAATATGTATTTATTTTGATCTGAAAAAAATCGGAACGCAACTAATTAAGGAAAGCTGGCGCCATCTGTGGATCAAAATTCCAACACGCATCCAATTAAGGAAAACTGGCGCCATCTGTTGACCAAAATTCCAACTAACTTCCAAAATGTTAATTGTATTATTCCGAATATGTATTTAATTTGATCTGAAAGAAATCTGAACGCACCCAATTAAGAAGGAAAGCTGGCGCCATCTGTGGACCAAAATTTAAACTAACTTCTCCATTCGCCAAACTTGTTAATTTAGACTGTTTTATAATTCTAGAAATCACTGTTTGCATTTAATTTCAGTAATTTTATTCCGAGGAAAATTCTTGTCCGGTCGGACAAAAAAATTGAACGCACCCCATTAAGGGAGAAAACTGGCGCCATCTGTGAATCGAAATTCGGACTAACTTCCGTTTACCGAATTTACTTATTTACATTTGTATTCCAGTTAATAAATTTATTCCGAGGAAAATTCTTAACTGAAACGAAATGCAAATATTTAGTGATTTCAAAATTATGAAATAATGTAAATTACTATGTAATTAAATTCGGTAACCGGAAGTTAATTCGGATTTTGGTCCGTAGATGGCGCCAAGCTATCCTCCTTAATTGGGTGCGTTCAGATTTCCTGCCATAAGAATTTTACTCGGATCAAAATTATTAACTGAAACGAAACGCAAACAGTGATTTCCAAAATTATAAAGCAGCACAAATTAATAACTTTGTAAATGGTTAAAAGTCAGTTCGTATTTTGGTTCACAGATGGCGCCGGCTTTCCATCTTAATTGGGTACGTTCAGGTTTCTTGTCGGACCAAAATAAGAATTTTCCTCAGAATAAAATAAAACAAAATAATAAAATTTTTAACTGACACGAAACGATGATTTCAAAATTATAAAATAACGTAAATGGAAGTTAGTTCGAACGTTAGTCCACAGATGGCACCACTGTTTCCTTCCTTGCAGTTTTTAGCAAGTAGAATTTATTTAATTTATTATTGAATAACTTTATCTCTGCTGCTATGTTAAAAAATCGCTACAAACTTTTAGTTTTTTTTTGCACTTTAGTACTTTTTTGTACTATATAGAAAATCTAGCGGTTGCTACACCCATCTGGCGTCAGTTATCAGCACTCTCTTGGACCTTGGGGAACATTCACTACACTTTTAGACATTGAACTATAAACATAATTATCACTTATCAAGCAATAATAATTCTTATTGTTTTGATAATGGATTAATGGAGAACTATTATCTGAAATATTGTAAAGCGGAAGAGATCAACGAATATTATTTATTTTGCGAGGAAGGATGTGGTTAGTCTCGGGCAAAGAAGTATTGCTGCCAACAAGATAAAATATGAAAAATTACCATTATTTATTGCGAAAATACAGTTCGTATAAATATTTTTTAAATACAGACTGGAATTGTATAACATACGTATTACATTATTAAATACCTCGCGAAGACGCGAGGTACAAATTTTCCGTGAAAAATCCACAATGACACATGTTAGAAGGCCGGCCTCCCTGCCCGAATCAATCGTGCCAACAAAACCGGAAGGCCTTTCTCGGATACATAAATTCTCGGATACATAAGTTAAGGCACTAGGGCTTTGCTTACAGTATTACAATCGCAAATGGCTAGTGCTGAATATCACACAACGTGCAAAGTTGATGGATGTCGTTCGTTAAAAAAATAATAACGATTGGCCGTCTTCACTTCGAAATTCTTGCTTCGTCTTCAAGCAAGAATTTCGAAGCAAGGACAAAACAAAAAAATTGGCGATGAATTGATGTTTTTGAATTTTCAAGGCACATCAAAAGGCCCTCCAAAAATGGTCTGAAGATATTGATTCCAGCTCGTGTCGGATTAATTGATTGCTCGTCTTTTAATACAATATGATGAACAGACCTGGGAGACAGAGACTGGGAGCGGGGGTGGTACTTACTTGAAGATGCAATTAAATTAAGATTTAAAAATAAATATTAAATATTTTAAACTTAACTTTAGCCATTGATCGAACTAACAACTCGAAATATGAAGCGTTTCTCTTAAATTAAAAAAAAAAGTTGCCCCAGCTCTGTCCAATGAAGTTGGAAGAAACTCGTCGATAAACATGCGTTTAAAAAAAGGCATTTACATTATTGCTATATTATTGAATAATAATCTAACAGTCTTCGATGAAAATTAAAAATTAAGCTGTCTCTCGAATTAAAACAAAAAAGAATCAGCAGCGACTAACTACGACTTAAAAGCAAATTTTCTTGAAGATAAATAAAATCGCTGATGTGCAGCACTTATACAGGGTGCCTCAAAATAGTTGCACGGAATATCAGTAAGGTCCAGGTTTACAATCGTGGAATAAGGACGGAATAACTGTTCGCCGAATATCCTTTAACGTTCCTCCATATCTACTTCACACCCACGTCACGTTGTTCTAAGAATAAAGCTTATTCTACGATTGTACAGTTTTACAATCGTGGAATAAAAACGGAATAACAGTTCGCCGAATATCCTTTAATGTTCCTCCATATCTACGTCACGTTATTCTAAGAATAAGGCTTGTTCTACGATTGTAAAATCGAGCCTACAAGGCCGAGTTTTACAATCGTGGAATAAGGACGGAATAACTGTTCGCCGAATATCCTTTAACGTAACTCCATGTCTACGTCACACCTACGTCACGTTATTCTAAGAGTAAGGCTTATTCTACTATTGTAAAATCGGGCCTTCAGTGTAATAAAAAAATTATAAGTTCGCAGTCTTTTCCCTTTCAATTTTATTTTGTTTTTTTTTTTTGTCGAATGACTGTTTTCTTTTCCGTTAGTCTTTTGTTTTCCATTCTCTGACGGAGTAGAGTCGTGATCTTCTTTTGTTTCTTGTTCCCTTTATTCTTAGTATTACGCCGTTATCATATATTTCAGTTTTCGTTTGTTTTTTATTTGTTATTTTGGTCGAATTATTATCTTTTAGTTGTCTTTTGTTTTCCATTCTCTGTCGAAGGTGATACGTCGATCTTCTTTTGTTGTTTTTTATTCCCAGTATTTCATAGCCGACATACAATATTTCAATTTTGTTTTGTTTTCGTGTCGAATTAATTTTTTTTGTATTTAAGAATTTTTTTGGTCGTTTTCTACTGACGGAGTAGAATCGTGATCTTTTGTTTCTTGTTTCCTTTATTCTCAGTATTTCGCCGTTATCATACATTTTGGTTTTCGTTTATTTTCATCGTCAATATGTTTCGATTTCCTTTTGTTTTCTTGTCGAATTAATTTTTTTGTATTTAAGTATTTTTTCTTATTTTGCTCGAATTATTACTTTTTAGTTTTCTTTTTCGTTAGTCGTTTGTTTTCTGTTCTCTGTCGGAAGTGATACGTCCTTCGTTTTTTTTTTTTGTTTTCATGTCGAGTTAATTTTTTTTTGTATTCAAAGATTCGCAGTCTTTTTCCTTTCAATTTTATTTTCTTTTTTTTTTTTTGTCGAATGACTGTTTTCTTTTCCGTTAGTCTTTTGTTTTCCGTTCTCTGACGGAGTAGAGTCGTGATCTTCTTTTGTTTCTTGTTCCCTTTATTCTTAGTATTTCGCCGTTATCATATATTTCAGTTTTCGTTTGTTTTTTATTTGTTATTTTGGTCGAATTATTATCTTTTAGTTGTCTTTTGTTTTCCATTCTCTGTCGAAGGTGATACGTCGATCTTTTGTTTTTTTTTTTTGTTCATTTTATTCCCAGTATTTCATAGCCGACATACAATGCATATTTCAATTTTGTTTTGTTTTCGTGTCGAATAAATTTTTTTTGTATTTAAGAATTTTTTTGGTCGTTTTCTATTAGTCTTTTGTTTTACATTCTCTGACGGAGTAGAATCGTGATCTTTTGTTTCTTGTTTCCTTTATTCTTAGTATTTCGCCGTTATCATACATTTTGGTTTTCGTTTATTTTCATCGTCAATATGTTTCGATTTTCTTTTGTTTTCTTGTCGAATTAATTTTTTTGTATTTAAGGATTTTTTTCTTATTTTGGTCGAATTATTACCTTTTAGTTTTCTTTTTCGTTAGTCGTTTGTTTTCCGTTCTCTGTCGGAAGTGATACGTCTATCTTCCTTCGTTTTTTTTTTTGTTTTCATGTAAGTTAATTTTTTTTGTATTCAAGGATTGTTTTGATTGTTTTCTATTAGTCTTTTGTTTTTAATTCTCTGTTGGAGGTGACAAGACGTTCTTCTTTTTTTTGTTTTATTCCCGATATTTCATCGTCAACACGTTTCAATTTTTTTTTTGTTTTCTTGTCGAATTAGTTTCTTCGTATTTAAGGATTTTTTTTGTTATTTTCTATAAGACTTTCGTTTTCCTTTCTCTGTCGGAGGTGATGCGTCGATCTTCTTTCGTTCTTTGTTCATTTTATTCTTAGTCTTTCCTCGTTAACACGTCTTTTGTTAACTTTTTTCTTAGTTCTCATTAACATACTGTGTCTTTCATAAAGCCCGTGACATAAATGCAAATTTATAATCTTATTTCAAGAATAATAATAATAATAATAATGTTTCCCATATACAGGGTGAGTCATAATGGGCGCAACAAATTTTACCAGTATGTAGGAAAGACTCTTTTAAGTAAAAAAAGTTCCTATAAACCTATGTCCTAACCCGCACAGTTGAGGAACTACAAGAAGTCTAAATTTTTCTTAATTAAAATTAAATTCAAAAGGTAAGTAATTTGTGGTCGTTTTTTGTTTTGCTAAAAAATAATTCGACCAAAATAAAAAACAAAAGAAGATTTAAAAAATACAGTGCCATTCATTTTCTGTTATTTTTTATTAGTCTTTTGTTCTTTGACGTATTCACAGTTTTCGTTAGTCTTTTGTTTCCATCCTCCGCCGGAAGTCAATCATAGATTTTCTTTTGTATTTTGTTTATTTTATTCTTAGTACATATTTTTTTTTTGTTAAGGCATGTTTCACTTTTCTTTGTTATATTATTATTTTTTACGTCATTTTCCCATTGTTTTTTTTTTTTTTTTTGGAGGTGGTTTCGTATTCGCACTTTTCTTCGGTTTTCTGTTTTCGTTTGTTGTCCGTCTCACATTTTCCAAACACTCTTCGCTAGAGGTGAATCGACGATCTGCTTTTGTTTTTCTTTTTTGTTAATTTTATTTTTAGCGCCTCCTTGCTTTCAATACTCCGTTTGTTTTTATTTATTTATTTATTTTTTCGTGGACTTATTCAGTATTCTACCGTTTTCCGCCGCCAGTCTTTTATTTTTTGAATCCACGACCTTCTTTTATTTTTTGTTCATTCAATTCTTAGTATTTTCGTTTTTGTTTTTCTGCAGAATTATTTTTTTTATTTGCAGTATTCAATTGTTTTCTGTTACTTTTTTGTCCAACTATATTTTTTTATGGTTGCAGTATTTTGTTTTCCGTCTCAAACAAACGAGAATCGTTAGGTCGGAAAACAGTCGTGCGATGGCGCGACTATGTTTGCTATTGCGCGCTACCTTTGCGTGATTCTTGTTGTTGGTCGTCGGGATTGCGATGGAGTTCTCGAGCTACTCTTCTGCTGATGAGACCCCAATTAGGGCCGAAATAGCTATACAGACAATGCTCGAGGCCCCGTTGTAATCCAGGCGACTTCCACCCAAAAATTTTGCAGACGAGAATCGTTGATCTTCTCTTCCTTTTTTTTAATACTCATCTTACTCATCAAATACTGTAGTTGTTCGTTATTCCAGTTCTCTTTTGTCTCTGATCGAATTAATTCTTTTATGCATCTCCTTCGTCTTTTGTTCTTCGATGACATTCCTTTCGTTTTATTTATCTTCTCTGTTTGAAAGCTTTAATTACATTTGACACTTGACACCACCTGAAATTATTTTTCAATATTTCCATCAATTTGTGAAGGAACGTATTAAAACAAATTGTCAATTCTCTAACATAACCAAATCGAAAACGACATGTTTTGAGCTTCGCCACTAAATTCAACTTGCAACTTTTGTCATCACTGAATTCCCCTAGAATCTAACAGATTCGAGGCACCCTGTATAATCAATAAATTAAATACATAAATAAAAACTATTACATCTACGGAAGTAGGTACGTTTTAAAACTAAGCGGAAGGAGAAGAAGCAGAAGGCCTCTTTCAACGCATGCAAGTCGACCTAATTAAATTAAACAAAAAAAAAATTACATAACCGAACTCAATCACGCAAAGTACCTATCACAAAAACGCGACTCTTTTGGCTCTCACCCTTCACAACTCACAGAGGAACTTAATAAAAAAAAAAAACGACGAAAATAAAATTGAGCACAAAAACCTTATCACACGTCCTAAGGCACGGGAAACAGCTCCGAGTTCGTCATCGTCCGGCGTCGTTGTTGGCAAAGAATCCTAGAGTCCTTAGTGTGGACGAAACGCGCGCCACCAGGGGTTCCCGGAATTTCCAGATCGTCGTGTCCATCACGCTGGTTTTCCTAAACTCTTCGCAGCTCTTCTTCAGGGTCTTAACGCAGTCCGCCCTGTAATGATGGAGTTGAGCGTCGGTCGTTTCGATCGGATACGAAGTGCAAGAGCTACCCAAGCAAGACAACGGGAAATGATTGTGCAAGGTCAAGACCTTATTCGTATTGTGAAAGCACTTGACGTATTGGCCGGGCTTCGTAAAATTCTTGGTCCTGTACACATGTTGGAGCATGTGCATGTACTTGGGGATCTCTTTGAACCACCCGTGGTTATGCAGAAGGTCATCCAAGAAGTACACGTTCCTTACATTGTAAGAAGCTCGCTCTTCCTTATTGATTTTCAAAGCCTTCGGGAGGACTTTCTCCATGAGTTTCTTCCACGAGGTCCCGTCGATGGGCATGATGACTTCATCGATATCCAACAGTGCTATATACTTGTATTCGTACATGTGCTTGTAGAAACAGTCGTTGTAAGGTATGAGTTCATTCTGGCGTTTGTGATTGGTCTTCTTCGTAAGGTACAAGTGTTGGAAGGAGGGCGCGTTCGGTTGTCCCCCCGCTAGACTTATCGGGGTGACGTGGACTTTCCCTTCGCGCTCGTAATGCTTGAGGACCTTGCTTATGTTGGGGTGGACCTGGAGCTCGTAGAAGAAGATCCGATCCGCCCCCAAGAGATTAATCAACTCGATCCACTCGACCAACCTGACCGAGAGGTCCTCGTGCAAAAAATCCAGGCCTTTAACGCACACGCCGAAGTCCTTTCGCTTGTCGGGCTTCTGGTAGATGACTCGGAGGTTGTTCGTCGAGTTATCGCACGCCTTTTCCACCAGGGAAATCGACTCGGGGATTTTATCTTTGTGAGGGTGGGGGATGATGCACGCCGTCAGGTACGGTTGGTAAATCCCCTGCTTGTAGTTCCCCCACTTTTTATACCAGATGTACTTGTACTCGAAGCTCTTGGCGATGACCGGCTCTTTTTTGCCCTCGAACCAAAACTGACAGTAAGTCACGACGGTCGGCTCGATTCGATCGATCATCCCCAAGACGCGCACGGTCGGCCCCAGGCGATTGGTCGGGCGCACGTCGAGGTACGCCCCGTAAAGCTGGAAGGTCCCGTTTGTGGTCCTCAAGGTCTGCCAGTAGAGGTTGTTGAATTCCAGCTCGAGTAGGCTGGGGAAACGCGCGCACGTCGAGTTGGTCCCCATGGGTTTATTCTTGTGCTTATTCCAGTAGGCGATGGGTAAGTTGGGCATGCGTTGCTGGATGTCTTCGACGAGTTTGTCTTCGGATAGGCTGGGGCTCTTGTCGATGGAGGGTTCTTGGTCGGCGGCCTCCGTGGTCGAATCGGCGTGCCTGGTGAGGGGGTCGAGGTGTTTCTGGAGAAGGAATCTGCTGTTGAGGTGAGGCATTTGAACGTCGAGCGTGAGCGTGCGCAATTTGAAGATGAGGAGCAGGAGGAAACTCCACAGAGCGAAGAGGACGAAGACCTTGGTGATGAAACGCCCGCCGCAAGACGGCTTCAGGCAACAGAACGCCATCTTACGCGTCTGCAACCAACAAAAAAAAAAAAACAACTCTTACAAATGGGTTTTGCTCGGCGCGGGCGACGTGCGTTAGTGTTAATTTCGCGTGACGCATTTAACGACGCGCTCGTTAACTTCGCGAGTTCATTTCACCTTCCTTTAACGGTGTATTAACCACGAGGCGATCGCAAGCACGTTCTTTTTTGTGTGCGCGTGTTTGTACATGGTGTTTGTCTTTAGCGAACGACGAATATTTCAACGAATCCTCTCTCGAAAGTAGCGCGCGCCTCCTCGTTTCAAAGAAAGCGGCGATAGAACTTTCTGACCAAACAAAGACCACCTCCTCAAGGTGTTTTAATTTGGTGCGAAAAGTTTTTCCGACGCGATCGTCTATGTAATTTAAAGCGGAATCGTCGATTATTAAAAAGAAAAGTTTCCAATTTAGCGCGTTAGTCAAATTTAAAACGCCCTACCCTGTATAATAATTGGAACAAACGAAGAGGAACGAGTTCTACGAAACGATTGAAGAGAAGAACGAGTTCTACGCTTTACACTGAATAGATACAGAGCGTTCGTAAATGATCTGACAGGTTTTCGAATGTAAATCGTTCTGTTGAATTTAAGAGCGACTTCAAAAGAGCCCATTATAATAAAGTGAACTTTTCAGAGCGCCATCTCTTGTCCGGTGCCGAAAGTTTCTTCGTCGAAACCTTATTTCCATTGAAAGAAATTCGTTTTCAATTTGGCAACAAGTGTTTGAAGAATAGAAAATTACAAATTAAAAATAAAAATAAAAAAAATATTTAAATTAGTAATTAGTAATTAACAGTATTTTTTTTTGTTGAAAGCCAGTTTTAGTTGTAAAATTGACCGCGAGATGTCGCGCCAAAAAAAGAGTCTTTTTCAAGCTCATTTATCCTTGCAAAAGTATCTTGTATTGCGCTAGCGCCATCTACCAAGATTTTGTCAGACTACATTATTTCTTTTCGCGCGAAATTTGATATTAATTTTTAGTATTCACTTCAATCGATACTTCATTTTTTAATTAATTCCTGTCTTTGGTTTTGTTCACATCGAAAATGCATGCAAAGACAAGGACTTTCTTTTATAATTTTTCATTTGTCCACGCAGTTACGGCGCATCAACGCCATCTATCGAAATTTCGTCGAACAATTTTTTTGTCGAATATTTTTGAAACTTAAGTCGCGATTTTTAATTTAATTTACTGTCTTTTTAACTTCAAAGTTAAATTACAATTTCGATTCTTTTAAACGATAAGCTCACAATCATCTTGCGATGTTCCATTGTTTTGATTTCAGGAATAACATCAATTAAAACTTAAATTGCGATTTCAATGGTTTTTTTTTGTACAATATTTAGCTGACAATCAAAATTTAAATTAATTTATTTTTTTTTAAATGATAGTAAGCATAAATTGCGACATTCAATTGTTTTTATTTTAAGAATAACATCAATGAGAACTTGAATGGCGATTTTCAATTGTTATTTTTTAACGATAATTAGAATAATCACAATTAGAATTTAAATTACAATTTCTAATTTTTTTTTATAATACTCAGTTTGCGCGTTCAGTTATTTTTGTTTTTAAGGATCACGTCGATTAAAACTTAAATTGCAATTTTCAGTTTTTTTTATTGCGATTTTTTATTGTTTGACATCTGTCATAAAAATATTTAGCGACGTTCGGCAAGCATAAAAAACGAGTTTTCCTAATTAGATATTATTATTTATGTCCTACAAAACAAGATCAGATTCTTTTCAGTCGTCAGAGTTCAGAATTTTTTGTGAGAGTTTATTGGCAACACTGATTATTTTTTTTGTTTCACGTTTTGACAGTTACTTAACATATTTTCTACATTTACTAACCGAAAATTACTTCTAGAGTGAACCTTATGACAGATCGATTTTCAATGTTTTATTTTTGATATTTTTTTCTGCTCTTCATATTTTGACAGTTATTTGACATAATTGCTGCATTTTTTCAATTTTTTATTTTTGATATTTTTTTCTGCTCTTCATATTTTGACAGCTATCTGACATATTTGCTGCATTTATTTTGTGTACGTAGTAATTTGTTGTGTAACGCACGACCTTCGATGGACACAGAGTATATTTCTTATGAACCTTTTATTATACAGGGTGTCCCCAAGTTGATTGGCCTATTAACACGTGCTTTTAAAAATATAAAAAATTTGAAACTTTTAAATTACGTACACTTGAGGGAGCTGTCAAAATTGACTGATTCTGATGGTTTCGAACTATAACGGAAATTTACTTCTAGAATGAACCTCATGACGCATCGATATTCAGTTTTTTTGGTTTTTGATAATATTTCTCGTTTTTCACGTTTTGATAGTTATTTAATTTCGAATAACAAACACGTGTTCGGACTGTATGCTGTAAAAATGCAAACGGAGGACGCCGCGCTATCCCTTTCAAATTGCCCTACAGTCTCACAGACATTGTAAATCTGTCATAGAGTAACCTTTAGCTTTGTGTTCGTTTGGATTTTGTATGGTTTGGGTTGCGCTAAAATTGTAGATACATGTCAGTTATGGAAAAAAAATCAAATTACGTTGCAAGTTAAAGTGTTTCGCTTTGGTCTGTTTTGTTTCAACAAGCACAAGATGTATTAAAATATCAGCCTGGTCACTTGTAGCGTTAAGTAATTACAGATGGTGAGAGACCACCGAGAGATGAGAGGATAAGATAATTGGGGTTGCGTAATTTATGAATGTGTACAAGAAAATGTGCACGGTGTGATTGGGAGCTAGAAGCAACGATTATCATTGGCCGAGGTTGTTCAAAATTTATCTTGCGAAGTCCGAAGGGGTTGGGTTAATCTTTACTTGGGAAGACAGGAGCGCGAAAAACAGACAGACAGGATTCGATCTCTCGAGCGAACTGTCGAATTCAATTGTAATTTTGACTTAGCGGATTTCCTTAGTGCTTGCAGTCATTTCTCATTTTCTAGCTAAATCATTTATTTCGGTACGGTGAAATACAGTGTGTTGATAGAAAGGGCAATTAAACAAAACCACGAATACGCGGAGAGGTAATTTGCATCCATTTGTATTCTTCGTCACATATTTGGTGGTATAAATTGATTAAGAATAATTTAATTTGCATTAATCAGTGGCTAAAGAGTCTGTAAAGTTCAGTACTACTATTGCATTTAGATAAGTTTAATCAAACTATTTTATTTACATTTGAATCGAGTATTAAAACTCCACAAGTGGCATTCACCTTAGTAAAATTTGTTGGTCAATTGGTTTATAAATTACTAGGCCAGTTCTGTGATTTAACCAACCAGCGTCAATTAACTGTTCCCTCAAATCTATTTGGAAATTCAATTACAGTGTACTCTTAAGAAATAGTTCTACCTGTGGAGATATTCTCTGGCAAGCGGGAAAAGGAGCAGAGCTCTCCAACAACTATTTGTGTATGCACGAAACCACCAGCTGTGTGATTTGAAGGCAGTTAGGTCGCTCCGATATTCGAAAGTGAAATCTGTAAAGCGAGTCCCACTGTACTTCCCGATAACCGTAATTTTGTTTCTTTGTATTGTTTTAACGCAAGGGTTTTTTCGCTCATTATATCAGATCCCCCAGTGGCCGATAAAAGGAGTTTTTACCTTTTTTTTCTCAATAAATACATTAATTAAATTTAACTTCCGTATTTTTATTCAAACGTAATTAGTTCCTTTGATCTCTCGAATTATTCGCCGACGCACCAAAAAGAGCTGAGTTACAACAACGTAAGTCCAGATTTGCAGCGATCACGAACCGTATTAGAAGCATTATTATTTTATTGCGGATTTCCCGCAAGGGTCGTTCAACCGTAACAAATAAGTAGGTTAACAGAATAGTCCTAGCGCCAGCCATAAATCTTAAGTAGCACACCTGTAGCCGTAGACAGAGAGGGAGTGCTTGCCCAATTGCAGTAATAAAATTTTAGGTGACCCTTCTTGGGAATTCAGGTAAACTGCCGGTTCCGTTCGGTCCAGTTATTTAATTTGGCAATAAATTTAATTTGTTTTGTTTGGACAGTTTGATTGGTTATTTGGTTGTCCGTAAAAGTCAACAAACAAGGTGACACGTCGGCGTGTTACACTTGTCATGAGGAAAACACTACGTCCGATAGACACCGAATATATTTCTGTTATACAAGTGTCCTCAAGTTGAATGACCCAATAAAAATATTTGGGGAAGGACTGTGTATACATATACACAAATATAAAAAATTTGAAACTTAACTCTAAATTACATACACGATTTTTTAATTTTTTAAATCAACTTTAAAAACAAATTTATTAAAAAGTTATCTATTTTTTCATTTCTCTAAAAAAGTTAGCACGTCATTAAACTTGGAAAACCCTGTATATCCTGTGGGTGCGCCACCTATTGTCATTTCGCTAAAGTTCGTTCTCACGGTAAGAAGATTTCTTCCCTGTCCGACAATCAATTATTCTGTAATACACGTGTCATTTTTTTTCCTAGAACAACTCAGTCGATAATGGCCTTGAATTTCAACATAAAATTCGGCGGGCTTACACAATTCATTGTTGTTACTCTGAATCTTCATCACTACTTTTAGTGCTATAGTGTAGATAAGAAGCCACGCGAAAACTACTCGAGGGTCAAAGCCGAGAACTCGAACGCAGATGTTTCAAAATAACAATTTCAAACTTCGTCCGCCGAGATGTTTATTGAAATCCACCGTTATGCGACGGGTAATTATTTACAGTTGCACGGAAACGATGAGAAAGGAATAGATCGTGAATAATTATCGCGAGGCAGTTTTTTTTTTTACCGTCGCCCCGTTCTGGACCGCCTAACAGTAAAATACAACAAGCGCACACGAATTCATTAATTAATTCAGCGATCAATCAATTAACGGAACAACAGACGATCGATTGTCGTTAAGAAGCTCGGTCGAGTGATTCGAGTGTTTTTTTTTTTAATTTGTTTATTATTTTAACCGATCGCTTACGATTACGACAGACGGTGGTCATGTTATTTAATAGATTAAAAGCAGATGTTTATTTTATTAGTAGGTAGGCTATGAAGATTGGGATTACTCACCTAGATGGGGCTGCTATGGTTATCCTTCATCATCTCCTCACTCTGTATTTCATGCACTGAAAGAAAAAAATGGTCCGAAATTAGTATATGCATTTCTTTTCGAAAATCCTCTCATTTTAAAATTATTATAACATTCATCAAACGTAAAACTTTTGCTCAAATTTCGCGCTCGTGTTGCTTTTATGGGGGGGTTCTTGTAAAAATCGATCAAGAAGTTTCGTTGTCGCAACATTCTGCGGAAATATACCACAACAAATCTTCGAGGATTGCCGCGAAGTCACTAGGTGGCGTGACTAAAGTCCCTAGATAAATAAAGTACCGCAATTACCGCCATTTTGAGTCCAAATTAAAATTTACATTGACTTAATGAATTGCAGGTGTCACTTTCAAATAAATTATGTTACATATTAGTCATTAAATGCACGTTCGATTATAGAGTTAATCGAATTTTCTTGATTGGTCCCCGTTTCACAAACACCTTGTATAAATCTAGTTTAAATTAGACTGAAACATTTTTTTATACAACTCTGCAAATACTTTGGCTGTCAGCATCAAGCTTTAACTTCTCCGCACAAACAGGTTTAATCAAGCCTTAGAATTTTTTCCGCTCGAAAAATCTGCATAAACCGGAGCATGATTCCTGCGGTTTATTCGCGCGCAAAACAAACAAAAAAAGAAGATAACAATTGCCCATCGGCAAAACAAACAACAAACGCGGTTTTGCGCGCGATGAGTTTGCCAAATGAAAACAATCGCGTTCCGTTTTGAATTTATTATGGGGCTCTTGGCAGATATGGGACCGTGATCTGAATAAAGGTCGTTTGCGAAAACTATGGAGAGACAAACGAGCAATTCCGGTTCGCAGCAGCATTCAAGGACCACTATAATGTCACCGTTGTAGGCCGGGCCCTATTACGCGTGCACGTAAACGTTTTATATGTAACAAGTAAATATGAAAGTCACCTTCTGCGCGTTCCATTCGGATGAGTGTGTGCTTTTATTGTTAATGGCGTCAATAATTAAGTATGTAACACTTGACAAACGCCGACGAGTTTTAAATCACCTACGTCGTCCGTCGCTCGGAACGAATTGGCCCAGAAGAACAAAAACCAAACTTCTTGGACGATCCTCGTATAAACAACTTCGAGCATTTAACGTTTATGATGTAATACTAATAAGCATTTAATTTTCGATTTCTTTTTTTAATAAAGAAAAATAAGAATGGGCGGTTTTATAAATGAAATTCCACTGCTTAATACAAAAATACAATACAAGATTGAGAAAAAGTGTACCCATCTAGTTTGCCATGAAACTAAAAAAATGTGTTGGCAGCACAATTATCGATGATTATTTTCTGTTTTATCGATGTCTTATGTCTTACATTTGAGGTTATGTTTTCTTTTTTCGTTTATAATTTTTAAAAATAAGAACATCTAACGGACATTGAACATGCCAAGAACATAACCTCAAATGTAAGATGCATAAGACGTCTTACATTTGAGGTTACGTTCTTAAAAAAAAAACAACGTCACCTAACTTGCCGCTGCTAATGGAGCATTCAATATTATTTATACAAATTGTGAAAAATGCTTGTCGCCGTATTGTATAAAATATCGAAAACATAACCTCATAAATCCGTTAAATGAATAATATGAAGCTAAGCACACAAAAGTCATTTGCTGTCATTGAATATTTTCTTATCAAAATTTTAACGATTGAGTTAAAAAAAAATTAGCAAAAAATTGAGACATCTTTAATAAAAATATGTATCAACATAAACTGCTGATACTTAAAAAAAAACAAGAGACTATCACGATTTCTGTAACGAATAACAATTTTAAAAAAAATTAACAAGAGAAAAAGACACATTCGAAGATTTTGACAGCGCCCGATAAAAAAACGAAAGGTAGGTAATCAACAGGTAATTCAATAACAAAAGTGGCAATGACAAAAATAAAAAACAAGAGACGATCGTGTTTTAACTTTGCGTAAAAAAAGACACGTTTTGTGGGGATACGCAAGTTGCCCAGAGATCAAAGAAGCACGTCATGAAGACAGATGAAAACAAAACGTCAAAATGACAGGTGTCAGAAACGTCAAAATGACAGATGTTAAAAACATCAAGTTGAGAAACGTCAAAATGACAGCTATCAGAAACGTCGAAATACAGTTGTCAGAAACGTCAAAAAGGCAGATGTCAGAAACGTAAGAAAGACAGATGTCAGAAACGTAAAAAACACAGATGTCAGAAACGTCAAAATGACAGCTATCAGAAACGTCAAATTCAGAAACTTCAAAAAGACAAATGTCAAAAAGACAGATATCAGAAACGTCAAAAAGACAGATGTCAGAAACGTCAAAAAGACAGATGCCAGAAACGTCAAAAAGACAGATGTCAGAAACGTCAAAAAGACAGATGTCAGAAACGTCAAAAAGACAGATGTCAGAAATGTCAAAAAGGCAGACGTCAGAACGTCAAAAAGACAGATGTCAGAAACGTCAAAAAGACAAATGTCAGAAACGTCAAGTTGAGAAACGTCAAAATGGCAGTCAAATTCAGAAACGTCAAAATATAATTGCCAAAATCGTCAAAAAGACAGATGTCAGACACGTCAAAAAAACATGTCGGAAACGTCAAGTTGAGAAACCTCAAAATGACAGCTATCAGAAACATCAAATTCAGAAATGTCGAAATACACTTGTCAGTAACGTCAAAAAGATAGACGTCAGAAATGGTAAGTTGAAAAATGTCAAAATGACCGCTATCAGAAACGTCAAATTAAAAGACGTCAAAATACAGTTGTCAGAAACGCCAAAACGACAGATGTCAGAAACGTCAAGTTCAAAAACGTCAAAATGACAACTACCAAAAGCGTCAAATTCAGAAACGTCAAAAAGGTAGATATCAGAAACGTCAAAATGACAACTACCAAAAACGTCAAATTCAGAAACTTCAAAAAGACAGATGTCAGAAATTTCAAGTTGAAAAACGTCAAAACGACAGTTATCAGAAACGTCAAATTCAGAAACATCAAAATACACTTGTCAGAAACGTCAAAAAGATAGATATCCGAAATGACAAGTTGAGAAATGTCAAAATGACAGCTATCAGAAACGTCAAAATACAGTTGTCAGAAACGTCAAAATATAGTTGTCAGAAACGTCAAAAAGACAGACGTCAGAAATGACAAGTTGAAATACGTCAAAATAACAGGCTATTAGAAACATCAAAATAACAGGCTATTAGAAACGTCAAAAAGACATGTCAGAAACGTTAAAAAGACAGATGTCAGATATTAGGTCAAAAAGCGATTGCAAGATGTCGCTACTTAAGTTGTTTGTTAAAAAGACAGATGGCAGAAACGTCAAAAAGACAGATGTCAGAAACGTCAAAAAGACAGATGTCAGAAACGTCAAAAAGACAGATGTCAGAAACGTCAAGAAGATAAATGTCAGAAACGTCCAAAAACAGATGTCAGAAACGTCAAGAAGATAAATGTCAGAAACGTCAAAAAGACAGCTATCGAAAACGTCAAATTCAGAAACGTCAAAATACAGTTGTCAGAAACGTCAAAAAGATAGATGTCAGAAACGTCAAAAAGATAGATGTCAGAAACGTTAAAATGACAGCTATCAGATACATCAAATTCAGAAACGTCAAAATACACTTGTCAGAAACGTCAAAAAGACAGATGTCAGAAATGCCAAGTTGAGAAACGTGAAAATGACAGGCTATTCGAAACGTCAAATTCAGAAACGTCAAAATACAGTTGTCAGAAACGTCAAAAAGACAGATGTCAATAACGTCAAGTTGAGAAACGTCAAAATGACAGCTATCGAAAACGTCAAAAACAGAAACGTCAAGAAGGCAGATGTCAGGAACGTCAAAATGACTGCTGTCATGTGTTTTGTTATCATCTGTCATCATGACGTGTTTCGTTGGTCGCTGGGTAACGAGCGAACCCCCACAGTTTATTCAAAATTTCAACGACTGGCGGTTAAAAAGAAACAAAAAACAATCTCGTTTTAAATTTGCAAAGAAATTGAGAAATTTTTAATCAATCTTTCAACAACGACTGATACTTAAAAAAACAAAAGACAATCACGATGTCTGCTGCGGATGACAATTATAATAATAAGAATAAAAATAAAGTTAAGTTTAAAAAAAAAAAAAGAAGGGTCACCCTTCAACCCCCCTCCCCCCATTATTTAAAATAATTTTCGATTTCACACTGAAATTCAGATGTAGATTATTTTTATAACTTGGCTACAAATTTCGCCGGGATTTTTTCTTTCAAGTTGGCATCCATTAGAAAAGAATTCTTTTGTTTTTTAGAAGACGTCTGTATTCAGGACATAATTAAAAATCGCCTCTTTCTTTTGTTCTGTACGTTTTCAATTGACCTTTTTGGATCTTCAATCAAACGAACACCGATAGTCACACAAAAGTCATTTGCTGCCATTTCTGTCTTACCCATGCCAAGAACATAACCTCAAACGTAAGAAGACATAAGACGTCTTACAATTGAGGTTACGTTCTTTAAAAAATAACGACACCTAACTCGCCGCTGCCAAGGACATAACCTCAAATGTAAGAAGACATAAAACGTCGAACACTTGGGGTTAGATTCTTAAAACAAAAAACAAAAAACATCGGCACCTAACTTGCCGCTGCAACAGGCATTGAATATTTATTCAAACTGTGAAAAATGTTTGACGTCGTATTGTATAAAATATCGAAAACATAACCTCACAAATCGTCAAATGAACAATATGAAGTTAGCCACGCAAAAGTCAATTGCTGTCAGTTTTATTTTACCCATGCCAAGAACATAACCTCAAATGTAAGACATAAGACGTCGTACACTCGAGTTTTTTTTTAACCACACCTAATTTAACGTTGCATCAGATTAGATAATACATTAAAAAAATACCTTTGGCACCGAATATAATAAAATATCGAAATGGGAAATATATTAAACATAACCTTATATAAACCGTTAAATGTCAAATTCTCATCGAAAAAAGAAAAGTATCACAAAATCTTTAAACCGGACACTAAGTAGCGCACAAAACACTTAACGAGTACAATTAAACACTTACACTTAAACACTTAACGAGTACAATTTTCATCGGACAATAACCAACTTTAAATATGAAAAAAAAAGCAATGCAATGCCATTTTTTACGTCAATTTCATGGCAAACTGGATTATGTGCTTTCCTTGGATTATATCTGTAACGTACGATTCAATAAATCTTAGATGTCAGGCGGCTGTGGAAAAAAAAACTCGTGCAAGATTCCACGACGTCTGTTTTGTAAAAGTATAAATTAAAAATTAGTTTAAATAAATTAGTAGTTTAATATTGAGTTAAGAAAGGTTAGGTGCTAAATTGATAAATAAAACTCAAACGTCAAGTTGACAGCAAAATCTGTATTTAGCTAATGCCCGATTTCTTCATCGTCTTATCTTGAGGTTAAATTTATCTGTCAGTTAGAATGTGACACATAGTTTGTGTACGGCCAACTGTACGTCACATTCCAACTGTTACATAAATTAACCTTAGGTTAAACATGGTGAAGAAATCGGCCATAAGACATGAAGCCTCCTGTAACCTGAAATTTATTGAATCACATGTTATTTAGCATCACGCAAAATTAGCAAAATGAAAGAAACTCGATATACTCTCGCAACGTGGAAAAAAAAAACTGATTCAGGTTGCTTGCCTGCATAGCATAACTAATCCGGTGATTTGCAAGGCAAAAATCGCTCGACGCTTTGCGCAAGAAGAAGAAGAAGAGGCGAAAGCACCGCGGGGAGGGGGGGGGGCACGACAAGTAATTTATGCGCGAGTTATGCGGAGAATTCATCTCCTTGCGCAAGAAGCTTGAATTTCTGAAATCTCCCGAGGAATTCTGAAGCTCGGCGAAAAAATATCACCAATTTATTACTATTAAATAACTGGGCGCGTACGTCACGCATTTTTAGTGCGTCTTACTTCATCGATTATGATGAGTTGATGACCGAACCGGAAGAACATTCCGTCTTTTTTGTCGCACGCAGTAAATAAACACAAAACAACAGAAATATTTTGAGGAACAAAAAATAAATAAAATAAGTACCTCTGGGTTGGACGAGAGCCCATAAAAAAAAAACTAAGAGTAAGTTGAGTGGGTTTATGTAATAAAATTGCATTCGCCGGAGAGCACACACACACCGACTGAAGAACTGACCTTTTCTTTCACGTGCTCTTCGAATGGAAGAGATGGTATCGCATGGAACTTGACGTTCCGCTGCACCCCTTTCACTCTAGCCAAGAATTTTCTAAGTTCTTTCACTTCGCCTATTGGCGGCGCACATCGGTGTGTATGCACATGCGAAACTTTCATTTTTTGTGAATCGCAAAAAATTTGGGAAACCATCTCATAATAAATGCAAAAAAATAATAATAAAAACAGATTCTCGACGGCGGCGGCGCACGCGGCGCGTCGGTTTATTGAATACATACCGGGTTCAGTTTAAAAATAAACGGACGGTTGACCTTGATGCACACAGGATCATTTCATTTACATGAAATTTAAAAGACGGATTTGACCAACTAAACACGCCAAGTCTTAACATTTAAATGAATTCGAATCAACAATTAGTTTCCACAATAAAATCCAATCGTATAAGAAAGAGAACTGGTTTGGCGATCTCCAACATACAAAAAAAAATACAAATTGCCTTTGCTCTGACTTATTGTATGACCCTCGTATATCGCAAAGCCATTTAGAAGTAAAAGATCGGAAAGTATTACGACGCATGTTTCCCTATTTGCAACTTTTAAATTAGATGTTAAATAAATGGAGGTTTGGCATTAAGTTCTCAGTTCTCAGCTTAGAAGCAAAGAAAAAATTTGAAAAATGCAGGAAAAAAACTTTCACTTATTTAAGACGCTTGATGCGGACGGCTTCCGCATTTTTGATTAAATTTTAAAAGCATCGCCGATCACCGCCGTATGTTGAAGTATCTTGGCGGCAAAATGGCGGTCCTTTGATCATATCGAGGGCGTGATATCAGAAGGGCGTAAGCGCCATTATAATCTTAAGCTGATACGCCCTTCTGATATGACGCCCTTGTCATACTCTTTTTTATAAAAAAAAAAGAAAGAAAATCGATCGATTATTTGTGACAATATCGACGATGTTGATTGTTGACATGTTGACCCTCTCTGTATATCGACCAAATAACTAAAAGAACTTTATTTTTCGTCGGAAGAAAAACAAGCCCTTTTTATAAACAAAAGCAAAACAAAAAACGGTCACTTACGAAGATGTACATGTTTACAAGTTTTCTTACCAATTGGTTTATCCATATTTTTCACTTCTGACGAAGCTGTCGAACGACGGTGAAACGTTAAGTGTATTGTGCGCGATTTAGTGTCCGATTAAAAGATTTTGTGATACAATTTGTTTTTCGTTTAACAATAACAAAAAAAAAAAACATACACGAAAAACAAAATACAATCTGTTACGATGTAACTGACTGCACTAAATGAATGCATACAGTGCAAGGGTATTATCATAGAATGCTGTGAAAAAATAAATAATAGTAAAAGGTTGTTAAACATGTCAACGTAAAAAATTATTTTTCTCCATAATTTTAATCTAAAAAAATCATAAATCCAGTCCATTCAATCGCAAAACACAATCGATCGTTTGTGTAGACTTTCCGAGTTCGCTCGTTCCCCAAAAGCAAATAATAAATGAACAAAAGGCGATCAATTTGTGCTCGAAAACAACGTAATCTAGTTTGCCATGAAACCGGCTTGTGTTGGTAACACAATTATCGACTTTATCGTTACCCGATTTATCACGTTTCGTGTTTCATAGTCGAGTTGAGGTTATGTTAGTTTTGAACTAAAAAATTAAAATAAACGCACACACAAAATCAAAATACAAGCGATTACTTATGATGAGAGTAATTTCAAAGTTTATTTCTCAAAAAAACACAAACAAACACAAGACGATCAGTTATGCAATATAATATGATCGAAAAAAAGTCCAGTGCCGATTGTCGTTTTCTGTTTTATCGACGTTTTACATCTTACACCTTGCAGTTGAGGTTATGTTTATTTTCCGTTTAAAAAAGCACACACACACAAAAACAAAATGCAATCGATTATTTATTAGAAAACTTTCGAAGTTTGTTTATTCCTCAAAAGCAAAAAACAAAACAAAATTCGATCAATTATGTAATAGTTGAGGTTATGTTTATTTTCAGTTGAGGTTATGTTTCTTTCTGTTTAAAAAAACATAGGTACATACACAAAAACAAACTACAATCGATTATTATTTATTAGAAAACTTTCGAAGTTTGTTTATTCCTCAATAGCTGTTATCCTCGCCGATGCTTTGTAAATCTTAAATTTAATTTAACCTAACGAATTTAACTTTTGGGGTATTTCAACATAATCCCTTATTTTCGTTTGCGGAACGTTCTGCTGCTTATACATATATTCAACTGTCTAAAAGCATAATAAACTCAGTATCAGTGTTTGACCCTTTTTTTATATATGTACAGGGTGACCGATAGTTGAGTCTTGTACATACAGGGTGTCTGACAATTTTTTTTATTTAAACGCGGAAATCAAACCTGAGGGTAAAGACTGGTTTATACATGCTATGATTTGCTGGCGCCAATTTTCACTGGCTCGCTAGTGTAAAAAAAAGCACGTGTAAACCGCTGCTGGCGCGAAAGTTGAAACCAAGCATGCACAAATGTAAAAAGTTAGCAAACTTCTATCTTTAGTGTATATGTATCGAGTTGCAGTGTGGTTAGCGTTTTCAATTCATTCTCCCGTTAAATATTTTAGAAAAATGAGCAAAAAGTGGAATGCCGAAAAAACAATTGCGTTTTTAGAGGGGTGCGAGCAGTTTCCCTGTTTGTGGGATGTCCTCTAACAATCATATAAAAACAAAGAGGTGCGGGAAAACGCATATGAACGAATTGCTACAGTTATGAATTTGGAAGATTTTGGAGTGAACGAAGTGAAAACCAAAATACGTTCAATTCGAAACGCTCGCTACTTGCAAAATGCAAGTGGCGCGCCAATTTAGCATTTCTTGTGTAAACATTTTTTGGCGTGAAAGTTGAACTGGCGCTTTATTGGCGCCAGCAAATCATAGCATGTATAAACCCGCCTTTACTCAAACGCTTACATTCACGTGTGCAATCCCAGCGGTGCCACATATTTCACCCTACTGCTTGGAATATGCATAACGCTAGGTGGCGCCCCTTTTATTTAACATCTAGGTAACGAGTTACCGACAATCCTATTGTAGCCCACCCCGTCTCCACTGAGCTGAGCATAATTCTAGGTAGGTTTTTTCGCCAACATCGACGAGTTTCCCCCCAACGTTCGCAATTCACGCAAGGTTAACTAGGTGTATACTGATAGGTAGGTAGCAAACTGGTGTTACAAAGTATATAATGTGTCTATTTTCTAAGTACTAGGGTAAAATGAAGCAAATCTCTAAGAATTAACATAAAAGCCTTTGTGTTCTGAGTGACTGTTGCCGTTCGGAGAACGAAGGAAAGGTATCTTGTACAATACCAAAAAGAAAAAAACAAAATACGATCAATTACGTAACAAAATGTATCTAGTTTATTATGAAATTGAATTAAAAATAGTGTTTGTAACACAATTACCGATTATCATTTCCTGTGTTATCGATGTTTTGCGCCTTACAGTTGAGGTTATGTTTGTTTTCTGTAGTAATAATATTGCGCACAAAAACAAAATACAATCGACCGTTTGTGTTCCGCTTAAAAATTAAAAAAAAATAAAGACACAAAACAAAATAGAATACATCGTTTGTTTTCTGTTTAAAATTAAAAAAAAAAATTACACAGAAACATAACACTATCGAACGATCATTTCTTTTACGTTCAAAAATTTTCAAACATATACACGCACAAATAAATGTAAACTATTGTTTGTTTTTAGTTTAAACATTTTAAAAATACACCCACAAAAATAAAATATAATCGATCAATCGTTTTCCGTTTAAAAAAATACACAAACAAACAAATTACAATCGATCACTTGTTTTCAATTTAAAATAAAAAAAAAAGACAAAACAAAATATAGTTGATAGATTTTTTCCGTTTAAATATTTAAAAAAATACACACACAAAAACAAAGCACAATCGATCACTTGTTTTCCGTTTGACAATTAAAAAAAATAATAATAAACACAAAAGCAAAACACGTTCGGTCGTTTCACGTTAAAAAAAAAGAATACGCACACAAAAACAAAATACAATCATCGATCATTCGTTTTCCGCTTAAAATAAAAAAAATAAAAATAGAAACAAATTCAATCGTTTACGAGAAGACTTTTATTATTCCTCAAAAGCAGGAAAAAAAACAAAAGACGATCTATTTCGCAAAAAAATTCAACTTTCTTGTAAAAAAATTAAAAACAAAAAACTGAATTAAGACAAGTTTTGTATTCCTTCTTTTGTCATTTGTCGATTGTGAAATGTTTGTAGTTTATATTTCTTTTCACATTCTTCTTCGTTGCAAAATAAAAAACAAAACAAAAAAACGATCGACTGCTTGTCAAAGAACATTGGAAGAATATTTCAGCAAAAGAAAACAAAAAACGACTCTTCTTTCTTATTAAAAAACAAGTGGTCCTGGCCTATCGGCCCGACCACTTATCCATTGAACTCCCCCCACAGAGAGCACCTACCACAGAGAAAAAAATTCGAAGAAAGCGCTTCGCGCATTAAGGGCCGCTCACCGTTGCGGGCTCGCGGCAGCTAGAAACTTGCGTCTGTCGTGTTGTGCTCGTTGAGCGCTTACATATGAGTGAGTGGTCGCACGACGTACTTATCTCTCAAAGTAATATTTTTCGATTGTCTAGGGCGGTCATCTTTGATTGTAAGATGGCGTCCGAGCGACGGTCAACTTGGTCTCGTCCGAACGTTTCATTTGATATGCGACACGACGTGTTTATCTTTTACCATTTCCGTCTTCGTGCCTTCTAAATGGTAAATTTTTTAAATATTTTTCCCCATTTGTACCGAAATTTTTGTCTCTACGTTGACCTTGACTTAAATTGACTTTTATTTTAATAAAGATTGTCCCCAAATTTTACCGAATTCTTTGACTTCACTGTGACCTTTGACCTTTAAGGTCTCGTTCTCGATTCAAAAATTTAAAAAAATTTTCCTTAATCTTTTCCAATTTCTTGCCTTGATCTTTACGATGCCTAGTTCTCGAAATTCAAAATTTTTTCATTAAACCGAGCGAGCCCGTTAAACATTGAGCCTCATTTAATATCCACAAAGAAAAGTTGGAATATTAAAAATAAAAGAAAAACACGTAAGGGGTGAACATAATATTAATAATAATGATAGTTAACGTTTACATTAATTTTAATACCTTATGTTCTAATAAAACTTTTGACCTATAATGTTATGTGGGCGTTATGTATTCAATCTTACGTGTTAATTTTAACAAAATAATCAATTCAATGCTTTGACGAAGCAAATAAATTTTTGCGAGAGCTTAGCACTGAAAAAAAGGTTTTCAGTTTGCTTCCTGAACGAAAAACCTGATAAAACACAATACTTACAATCTATGATTTACATTTATGACAAAAATGTTACTTTTTTAAAAATGTAAACGCCGAAGGAGCGGTGGACAAAAATTATTTCTTAAAAATCATTTACATTCAATAATTGTAAATGTGAAAAAAAAAGTTAAGGATGGCATTAGAATTGAACTAGAGTCCAACGAATTGCAAGACATTCATAAAACACTTTGCAATAAGTAACTATTTCGTATAAAACTTGTTACGTAAATTATGTGGCAACAAATTCAGCCTCCCGCAACAGAATATTGTTCGATAATAATATCGCCGGCAATAAGTTCGTTCGAAATTAAAATATAAATAACTTCTTTTTGAGTGACCTACAAATTATTTGAAACATATTCTTGTATATTTTGGTAATGAAGCCACGTAAAGTATTACAATATCATCTGCTACTATTATCCATTTTACAAGAAAACTCCTACAACACCGATCATGAGATGTTCGTAGCCCGCCGCGTGCCAGTCAAATATCCATGAGTCACCAAGTGCTTCTAAGACTGAATGCACTCTACTACTACGTTTTTAAAATAAACATTACTGTTATTATCGTTCGAATAATTTTTTTTTTTAATCGAACGATCGTAAAATAAATGTTTTCTTTTATCTTTGCATGCATCGTTTTCGTTGGAAAACAAAAACAAAAAACATTTGTCATTTCCGAACGAGAGGAAAAAAGTGAACGTTTAAATTTAAGCTATTGAAAACGTCAGTAAGTACAAGGTGTTTCCCGAAAACAGACAAACTTTAATGCACGCGTGGAACTACCTAAACATTCAGTTTTTTCTCTTTGTTTTATTAACACTTGTTATGTTAACACACGTTAGAGGAACATCCCTAAAGCATTATTTTTAAAGACTTTTCTTACTGCATTGTATATGTACGTAGGAATCGTTCACATTTTTTTGTTGACATCCAAGTTAAGAGAAAAAAAATCAATATTTATTTGTGGTGTCGGGGGGGTGCTAATATTAACTCACTCACCGCACTACTTACGCAGTAAATTTCGCGCGGAACACACCGAAAACCAAATCGATTTTACTAGTAGGTACCATCGGCGAGGAAAGAGAAAGCAAATACTTTCAGCGCCTCCTACGACCACACGAGTATTACGAACCAAGCGAAGCGACAAGATAATGAAAATACAATAATTATTGCGCAGGCATTACGCGCGCACGGCATCGATTAAAAATATGCAAAGCGAAATTTGTATTCGCGCCGAACGGCCGGACGAGCATAATGATCATCGGCAATGGAACGAAGATGGACAAACAGAGACGTGAAGGACATCGCACCTCCTGAATACCAACCGACGGCGCGGCGCGGCGATGGAACGCCGCCGTCGCTCCCCGCGTCTCTTCTTTATAGGTACTTGACACGTAACGCAAATTCTTGACCTGATTTTTTAATCAAAAATTTACTGCATATGTAAACAGAATGAATAAACAAACAAACGCGGTCACACCGAATTACGCTATTGCGCAAGTGAATTATTTAATAAATTACGATATAAAAATAAACTTTTGCGACGACCCTCGTATACACGTGTGTGTTTTTTTACTAGATTTATTTCAAACACGCCACGAGAACTTGGTTTTATTTATATTTATATTATTTCTTATATCTTTTTTGATATCAATACATATTTTTAAAATATTTCCGCAATTTATTTATTCTTCGGTTTTTTTTTTTTTCGAAAAAGGCAAAACGAACGAAAAATAAAGGACGATCGGCCGTTTACGTGTGAGTTTTCGCTTTTTATTTCTTCTTTGTTTCATTCTACGCATCCCTGTCAAAGGCGAAGTATACGGGGGTCATCCTAAAAGTTTATTGTAGCTACGTGGGGCGCCCAAGAAGTACTTTAAGATTAACTACCGTCGTTGCTTCTGTTTTTTTTTAAATAAATGAAGAAGGAAACAAGCGTTTATTAAATCGGTTGCACAAAGCAAACCGTGGTCGTTGCATTTTCCGAGCGTGCAATTTACGGAATTTAAACTATGTATTTGTTGTATTCCCCAAGCGGCGGGGAAAACTCGGTTAATCAAAACCGCTCGTTATCGACATTGATTGTTTAAGAATTTACTGTTTATTATTGACTAAATTTAACGACCGCTTCGTTATCAGAACGCATTGTTCACTTGTGTTACACAGGAAGAAATGACGCACGAAAAACAAAGGCGATCAACATTTTCTTTTCATGTGTCGACAACTTTTACTACAACAATTTTTTTGTTCGACAATCTCTGGAATTACCTACCTGCAATTATCAAGCGACATCCACTGTCGCTAGTAGAGAACACGACAGAAGGCGATTTCTTGAAAGTGAAACGCGACGCTGACATTAACAACTAGGTCGTTCTAAATCGTCCTGAAATAATTTTTTTTTTTTTTTACAACATATCGCGATGTTATAACTTTATAGCCGAACACACGACCGATGTACAAGCGCGCGCTCGCGTGTAGTCGACGACTCAAGACAACATCGTGCACTGACCTTGAGTCTAATAAAAACCATTTAATACTTACTACGCTTTCGTACTTACTTACGAGGAGAGGAAATAAACATGACGAACCGGCCCGTATTTTTTTTTTAATTAAAAGAAAAAAGTACATCAAGGCTGCAACGTTGCCAGTAAAAATGAAAGAATCAACACACGAGAGAAAGACTCGGACGAAAATGGGGGTCCACGTTGCTCAAACTGTTATCAAATCATGGCCTACTCTATATCGATGTTTGTATTTGCTAATTTGTTTAAACAAGCTCAAATCGCGCCGCGCCGGTAGAAAAACAACGCAAAATTAATAACAAGTAAACAACGCGAAGAAAAAACAAACAAACGACAGGCGAAATCGATCGATATAACATGTAAACTCGGCGAAAAAAAAAATATCTCCGCATACGTGTTCCAGTTCCACTTTTCGAACACGACCTGCAAATAGAAGAAAACAACAATTCAAGGCCGAGGTGAATTCGTGCGATTGCTTGTAATAACCGTAATCGGCTGCAATTATACGAGGGACATACGCGGAGAAACGCGAAAGCCGCTCGACGGAAAAACAAATGAAAAACGTCCGAGAAAGTTCCACAGCCGGCTTGGCTATTGTTGGCGGAAGAAGAACAATAATTATTGGAAAAATCCATCGCGGATGATTCAGACTCCTCGAGTTAATTGATGAATGATGAATAGCTGCGTTCTTTTTTTTTACAAGGAAACTTCACGTCACTATGAGTAATCGCTGTCGTCGTCGACAGCCTTCTTTTTTTTTTCGCTTCACCCATGTGTTTAATGATGTAACGACGATAGATGAGCGTTTGTTTTTATTTGTTCTGCATACAAACCATAACCGTAAAAAACCGACGTCTTTAAAGAACGACGAACGGTATTACCAACATTTTAAGGAGACCTTAAATTTAATGCGTGTTTAGAATGTGATTGATTATATACAAACTAAGCAGAAATGTCACAATCTAAACACGAGTTAAATTTAAGGTCTCCTAAAACGAGACAGTAAAATGATATTTTTTAAACGATCTACCGGGGTTGCCCAAAAAAAAAATGCACCAGATCTAAAACTATGTACAGGTTTTGCAAAAAGAAATCCACGTAATGACATCAGCCGTTCAACAACTTCAAACAAAATTAAAAAAAAAAAAAACAGCATGACAGCAAATGCGAACGAAAAACAAAAGAAAGAAATAACATAAAACAAGAGGTGATCAAATAAAACAAAATAAAAAACGATTAATAAATAAAACAAAAGAGAATGTGTAAAAGTGAATGATACGAAGGATTTATAAAACGACGCCGAAAATGCAAGCGAAAAACAAAAGACGAATAATAGAATAAAACAAATAATAAAACAAAAGACGGGGCTCACTCAAATGGTATAAAAATAAATAAACCAAAGACAGATTAATGAAATTAAACAAAAACATGGGAGGAAAAACAAGAAAACGTAAAATACAAATGACGATTGACAAAATGAAACAATAAAGGAAAGTGGAAAAAAAAACTCAAAAACAAATGTTCTATAAAAGGAAACACTAAGACAAAAGACGATTCATAAATAAAACAAAAGAGGATCGATAAAACTGAACAAAACAAAGGATTTATAAAAGGAAGCGGAAAATGCAACTCAAAAACAAAAGACGAATAATAAGAACAAAACAAAAATAATAAAATAAAACAAAAGACGATCAAATCCCGACGAGCATGCGAGCTTGGGGTTCACTCAGACGGTGTAAAAATAAATAAAACAAAGACAGATTAATAGAATTAAACAAAAACATGGGATTGGAAAAGAAAACGTCAAATACAAATGACGATCGACAAAATGAAGAAACAATAAAAGAAAATGGGAAAAATTGCAAACCAAAACAAAAAGCGAACAACAGAAGAAACAAAAAATCAATAGATCGGAACAAAACACGATCAATAAATAAAACAAAACAGCAAACACAAAATTAAAAAAAAAAAACAAAGATGAAGATTAGAATACAACAAAAACAATCGATAGAATAAAACAAAAGAGGATCAATAAAAAGGTGAAAAATGGAATGAAACAAAAAAAACAGTAAATGCACATGAAAAACAAAAGACCAAGAATAGAATAAAACAAAAGCAATCAATAAAATAAAGCAAAAGACGATCAATAGGCAAATCAACAAAACTGAAGTAAAACAAAAGATTTATAACACAAAACTACAAGTACATATGTAAAACAAAAGACGAACAACAAAAATAAATTAAAACAAAAGACGATGAATAGATAAAACAAAAGACTTGAAGGCTTTCGCGGCCGTCGCGTCGTCCATGTTTGAATTGACTTCCGGTTGGAGCCGCGTCACGTCGACTTCTTCTACTGCCGACGTTTCGTTCTCCATTGCAAAAGAACTTCCTCGGGGCTGCTGCTGCCGGTGGAGAGAAGCAGCAGCAACATCACCAACAGCAACAGACCTGAGGAAGTTCTTCTGCAATTGAGAACGAAACGTCGGCGCTGGAAGAAGTCAACGTGACGCGGCTCCAACGGGAAGCCAATTCAAACAAAACAAAAGAGGATCCATAAAATTATAAAAATAACAAAAGCTTTCTAAAATGAAACGGCAAATGCAATAAAAACAAAAGCCGATCGCTCGAATGTAACCAAAAAAGCGAGAAGTTAAATTATATAACAAAAGATAAATCAATACGACAAGTGCACAGACGATCAGCAATATTAAATCAAAGCAAAAGATTTATAAAAGGAAAAAGCAAACGTAAATGATAAATTGAATTTGAAATAAGAAAGAACAAAACACGAATAATAGAATGGAGCAAAAAAACAATCAATAAAATAAAACAAAAGGCAAATAATAAAAAAAAAGAGCAACTCTCAAACTTGTCAAAGTGAAATGTCAACAAAAATGTGATCAAATTTCTGAAGTACCTTCATAACAATTTTAATTTTTGTTATTTTTTAAGAGCACAAACATCAGTTCTTTAAGTTATCTTTACAGTTTTCGCTTTTTTAAATAAGTGTCAAACTTGTCAAAGTGAACGAAGTGATCAAGTTTCTGCAGAACCTTAAAGTTTAAGTATGAACACAATCATCGTTGTTTTTCTAATTTTTATATTTCTCACGTTTCTTTATAAACTGTCAAACTTATCAAAGTGAAATGTCGAAATATTATTTATTTTTTCTTTTTCTAATTTGAAAATGAGCACCAGCATGAATGGTTTTATTCTTGTATGTTTTACGTTTTTTTTTTTTTAAATAGTTATCAAACTTGTCAAAATGAAATGTCAACAAGAACGATCAAATTTCTGTAGTACCCTACCCTACATAAAAAGTTATTTTTGTTTTCCTTCTTCTAATCTGAAGAGGAGCAGATGCATCAGTTGTTTGCCTAACTCTTATATTTTTCACGTTTTTTTCAAAACTGTCAAAGTGAAATATCGACAAAGGAGAAAGTTTTTGCAGCAATCTATACAATAAACAGAAGACACCGAAGTAAACATCTCTTGAAAAACCGAATTATTTTAATATTAGTAAACTTTTGCAATCTGTCAAAAAAGTGAAATAAAAAAAATCCTAGAAGTATCCTATGTAAAAATATATATTTTTTTTCCTTAATCTGAAGGTGAGCGCGAACAGTTGTCTTCCTAATTCTTATACTTTTCACGCTTTCCTTCATCAACTGTCAAACTTGTCAAAGTGAAATGTTGACGAAGAAGCTTCTGGAAGTTCCTACATAAATGTAAAGAGAACGCACCAGGTTAAATATATTTGTGACATTAACTTATGCAATACGTCAAAAAATAGAAATACAAAAATCCTAGAAAATTGATTATTTTTTTCTTTTTCTAATCTGAACATGAGCATAATAAACATCATGTTTTCCCAATTCTTACATTTTTCACATTTTTTAAATTAACCGTCAAACTTATCGAAGTGAAATCTCAACAAAAGAGTGATCTGAAGATGACCATAAAAATCGTGTGTCTTCCTAAATCTTACATTTTCACATTTTTTTAGTAACTGTCAAACTTGTCGAAGTGAAATATCATCAAAAGAGCGACCGAGTTTCTGAAATATCCTTTTTTCTGATCTGACGACGAGTACAAACATCGTGTGTTTTCCTAATTCTTACATTTTTCAAAATTTTTTAGTAACTGTCAAATTTGTTAATTTGAAATGTCAACAAAAGAGCGATCAAGTTTCTGAAGTACTTGAGCACAAACATCAGTTGTATTCCTAATTATTCTACTTTACACGCTTTTTATATTAACTGTCAAACTTGTCAAAGTGACATGTCAACAAAGAAGTGATCAAGTTTCTGTGGAACCCTAAAGTTTATGAGCACAAGCGACGTTGTTTTCCCAAATCTTACATTTTTCACATACTGTATTTTTTTTATAGTAACTGTCAAATTTGTCGAAGTTAAATATCAACCAAAAAAAAAAACGATCAAGTATCCTTTTTCTGACCTGAAGTTGAGCACAAACATCCGTGTGTTTTCCTAATTCTTACATTTTTCACAATTTTTTAGTAACTGTCAAACTTGTCGAAGTGAAATGTCAACAACAGGAGCATAGACGATCAATTAAATTAAACCAAAACGAAAGATTTATAAAAGGAAAGAAGCAAGTGTAAATGATAAATTGAAATTGAATTAAAAGCAAAAATGAAAAAAATCAAAAACGAATGAACATCTAAAATGTGACGTTTCTAAAATTGTTAAAAAATAAAATACGATCTATTTTACAGTTTCGCTAGTGGACGTCTTGACGTCTACTCCTAACATAAAGAGCGGTTTGTTTTTTTTTATAGGCCGAAGTCTCGAAACAGCTGCACATCGTATCCTATGCACATGTTACAATATGGAAAGGAAATCGCCGTCGCGACCTCAATACTAAAATAACTAAACAAAGCAAATGCAATTCCGATTAATAATATAACAATAACAAGTTATCGTTGTGTGTCTGCCCCGTTATTGTCGTTACGAAACGCAGCCGTAACGTTACGGCAAGAAAGGCTACTACCGCTTCTTTCGAATGGTAAATCGCGTTCCAATGACAAACCCAACCGGGGGGCGGGCACGGGTGACGCGAACGGATTTTTACGTTCGTTCTGCTGGCCGACCTTTATGGCGCACACCACATGAAATGTCAGCGCTCTTACTTTCTAGAAGAGGATGGTCGCTGAAATTATCACACGGCTTTTGAACTTTGCACGATATCGTGATTCATACCGAACTTTTTGTTGACCCCTCGTATAATTAACTTCTATTGACTTAATTTATATTCATTTTTAATAACGAGCGTTAAAAAAAAATCCGTTATCGAGAAGGCTCTGAACTTGCTTTTATTTTATGACGGCACGTCGTAACTTAGTACGTATGCTGGAACCTTGAATAATGCGACCTGTCAACAGCGTCAACTGTCAAAGACTTTGTTTACATCTTCGAGGTATTTGTAATAAAACAAAATGTTTTATTTCATTAATTACGTTTTACTATCCGTTTTGTAGGAAATCGCAATTAAATGGACCTGACAAGTTAGGTTATGTTTATAATAATCGCATGGTTACGACGTGACTTTGCAAAATTTGCATCTGACATAACCCTACTTGTTAATTGTTTTTTTTTAAACGCACTCTATTAATTTTTAACTCTATGGAAAAATAAAAAGTGAAGAATAAATAAAATAAATTCGAACGTAATTGTCTTACGTTTAATATACAGGGTCTCCCAAGTTGAGTGCTCTACTTTTTTTACAGGTTTTCCCCAATTCTTTTAATACAAATGGTATTCCAAGTTGATTGACCATATTTATTCATATACAGGGTCTCCGAAGTTGAGCGTTTTTTTTTGTTTAACCCCTTCCAGCCCAATTTAATTTAATTTATTAAAAAAAAAGACATTTCTTTGCCGCACAAAATTCTAGAAGCTTCATGTAACAATCGTTGGTTCGATCGCCAAGAATTCAAGGACGTAATTCTCTTGTATTAAGTTCAAGAATTTCCTGACAGAGAAAACAGTCGTTAAGTGAATATCTTAGAGCGTCATCTCTTGGTCGGAAGTTGAAACTGTCTTTTTTCCGGAATTTTTCAAACGAAAAAAAAGGAACGTTTTCTTGTCGCGCAAAATTCAATAATATTCGGCAGAGAAAATTTCAAGCTCTACCTCCTGGTGATTTATTTACGGCGCCATCTTTTGGCGTCTATACAGGACTAGTTCGCATTTGCAGTGAGGCTTTCAGGAATATAAAAAACTCAATTGCCCTGCCACATCAAGCTTATAAGTTTCTAACTGAAGAAGCGATTCATTCCGAGCGTCATCTTTCGGCCGGAAGACGAAGCTGTATTTTCAGTGATTTTTTTTGTATTTCAAGAATAAGGTTATCAAAAAATGAGAAAAACATATTTTCTTCCATGTTCCCAAAACTTATTTTATAAAAATGACAATTTTTTTTTAATTGAAATTTTGTTTTCATATTACACAAATAATTTCGAGAAGATTTGAGTTTTCTTTAATTTCGGTAAAAAAATGATGTCAAATGGCATCTATAAACTCTAATAAACGATTAAATGCAGGGTTCACATAATATACAGGGTTTCCCCAAGTTCACCTAATATACAGGGTTTTCCAAGTTGAGTGGCCTATCAAAATTTTCTAGGGGCAGTCGCTATTAACTTTTTTTATCTCATTTTTGACTTCTAGTATCGACAGATTCTTTAAAAATTTTTATCAACTCTTGCTACGAAATTTTGACGGTTTGTCTTAGTTTCACTGCAGTGTCAATGTTACACAACCTCAGCAAGTGCGATGACTCATTATTCAGTTAAGCTAAGACATACTTTTTGGATTTCATGGCAAAAGTTGGCAAAAAAAAAATTAAAAACCACACGTTATAAGAAAAGCAATGAAGTTACCATGGCCAACTACAACTTTATTTAAAATCAGAAGAATTATAAAAGAATAAAACATACTATAGCTATAATGAAAATCACGGAACTTGAGTGCTGCGTAATCAATCGCCGAAGCAAGAACCGACAACTATTTCAGTGTTATTTTTTTTTGTTAACGGTGAATGAGAAAAAAGGACGGAGTTATGATTCATAAGTCTGTTGATGCAACACCAGACAACGACGCAACGGTCTTCTCTTGTAAATAATACATTATTTCCAAAGTGACAAGCAGGTTAAATGAACACAGAATTCTGACAGATAAGTTAAACGTCAATCAAGTCTTGTTAGTTTTGACAAATGAATTAATAGGTTATGTTTGACAGTTGGTAATCGTTTGTCTCATTTTTGACTTCCAGAATAAAATGACAGTAACGTTACCACGGCCAACTACAACTTTACTTAAAATGAGTTGAATTTCGACAGAAACTACAAGAATAGATTGAAAATTAAATAACGCCGCCATTATTCACTGTCAGTCACTAAATTATCAAGAATAAAACATGTACACTATAGCTACTTCAAAAGTGACAACCAGGTTAAATGATTACAGAATTTTGACAGGTAAGTTAAACGTCAATCAAATCTTGCTATCTCTGCCTGTTCATTTTGACAGAAGCATGAATAGGTTATAGTTGACAGTTGGCCACTTTTTATCTCACTTTTTTTTATTCTAGATTAGAACGATAGTAATGTTTCCATGGCCAACTAATTATTTTTTTAAAATTTGCAACGATTCCATTAAATCGTTGAATGACATCGACAATCTTTTTTTTTTCTCGCAGCTGTACATCATCTGAAATTTCAGAAATCGCTTTGAAATGCTTGGAAAAAAATGCCATATGACAACTAATGTCTTTGTTCTCACGACTGTATATCACTTGAATTTACGGAAATCGCTTTGACATTGCTTTGAAAAAAAAATGACATAATTATGACAACCAATTTTTTTGCTCGCGACTGTACAGTCAATTGCAAAAAAATCGAGTAGGATCGAAAAAATCAAGAGTGCGAATGACAATGTAAATCTGTCTTTCTCGTAGCATTAAAAAAAAAAAATAATTCTATTTTCTTCAAACATTTGCTTTTAGACGAATTATATACCTACTGTCCTTATTGGCCAACCTTCCTCTGATTTAGAAAGAATTAGAACTTTGTCACTTTTAGTTAAGTATGACGTTTTGTCTGTCATTTTGACAGCCAAAAAGACGTCACTGACACGACCGAATTAAACCAGAGGAAATTAACTGTATTCTATTTTTTTTTAAATCGTCTGTACATCATTTGAATTTGCAGAAGTCGCTTTAAAATGCTTGGAAAAAAGAGTGACATATGACGGCCATGGTTTTTTGCTCGTGACTGTACATCACTTGAATTTGCAGAAGTCGCTTTGGAAATGCTTGGAAAAAATTACACATGACGACCAAATGCATTTGCTCGCGAATGTACGTCACTTGAATTTGCAGAAATCGTTTTGGAATGCTTGGAAAAAAAATGACATGTGTCATTCGCCGTAATTTTTTTTGTGCGTGCGTTTCGTTCAGTTTCGTTGCAACTCGGTGAGCTGCAACGAACAAGAATCCTTTCAAATTAGTAATTACAGACGACCAACGTCAATTACAATTCTGAATCCTGATTACTTTCGTAATTGTCATTAAAAGGCAAGTAACATGACATGCGAATACGCAGAAAACAAACGCAATCGACTTTAATCACTGTGACTACTGACTAGTGACTAGTCAGTTGTCTAATGTAATTTTATATTACACCCTATTTACACGAGTTCGTTTTTTTCCGTTTCCAAAAATAGATTTTAATTTACAAAAACAATTTTAATAAAAAACTCCCGTGCGCTATAAATAATTATTATGAGTCGACCGAAACGGACATTTATTACGTCTGACATTGTACACCGAACAAAAGACGGCGGCGGCGACTTCCAAGGGCGAAACAAAAGAAGTAAATTCGGCACGCCCTCCTCCGCCGGCGCCGTCGCGTTCATAACCACGAATTTTCCGGCTTCTTCACATTCGCAACCTCAATATCTGCCCATCAAGAAACAGGTTCTCGCATAAATTTCTAACTCGCGAGCTACTTCGGACTCGTAAATAAATAAATAAATAAGTGAGCGAGCAAGAAGCGGCGGCGATCACGTCTTGAGAATGATGCGTGGTGTGCTATTTCTTATTGGTCAAGGTGAGAAATTCAAATTTACTCACCGGATTTGCATCGTAAGAAGATCGGCGGCTCCCTGGGAGGTTGTTCTCGAGGTCCTTCAGCTTCTTGCGAACGTGTCGACCAACATATTTACCGCGTAAAGGCACAAAATGAATAACACACTCACGGCGACTCGGACATCTACTGAAAACTAGTTGGCATTGCCAAGGAACAGATGCCTAGCAACCCAAGAAATGCGCATGAGCACTAAAACCGGTTAGTGAACCGTCGTCGTCGGCGTTGCACGTGGTTTTTCTTTGCACGCGTCTTTGGAGATGTTCGCGGGATTGCGGTCGGCGGCGACGGCGTTCATTTTTTGCCTCCAGGTTTTTTGTTTAACCACCGAGGTCGCTGATGCCAGGAATCTTTTTCGAATTCTCTCTGAAAATAAACCAAGAATGTGATATTGTAAATACATAAATTAATTAAAAAGGAATATTCAATTTATGAATGAATGCGGAATAAAAAAAAAAAGAAAACCTTGATGAGACGTTAATGACTACTTTATCAAAAAAAAAAAAGGAAACTTTGCTAACAGATGGCGCCTGAACGCCAAAAGCAATTTTTCTTGTTTTTCATTTATACAAGACATTACGGCCGGCAAAGTTCGTGTCAATGCACTGAATAGAAAGCAATTATGAATTTAAGAATTTTAAAAATATTTATTACGTAGATAAATGCGAACTAAAAAAAAATGAAAGATAACCTGCATTAAAAAAAAGAACGAAACGACCAAGGAAAGATGAAGATCATTGCACTTAAAATATAGTTCTCCACAAGCGCAAAAGATGGCGCTGCAAATTCTCATGCAAGCCAGCCAACATGCGAAAATGAATTCCTCTACTTTACATAACATTTCAGAATGAAATCACCCGATATGTATATTTTATACGCGAGTTTTTAGTTGTCAAATTAAAAATCGCCCATCAATGGCCGCGTTCGTAAGAACCAGCGTTCAAGTAGCATTCATCTGTGATTGGTGGATTTTTGAATTTCTTTGAAATAAGCCAATCACAGACGAATGCTACTTGAGCGCTTGGTTCTTACGAACGCGGCCAATGTATTTCATACATATGAACAAACAAAATTCCTTGGTCGCCAAGGTTTGCTTAAAAATCGCCCAAGTTGGCAACACTGTGACCTAGACAAAGCCGTGACAAAACCTATGTTTTGTTAGTTGTTATAACAGTCTTACAATGGCCAAAAATGATTTATTTGAATAATACATTTTCATTTAATGTTATCTGGCTTGCCACGAAACTGACTTTAATAAAAGATTGTTGGCAACACCTACTTTCTCGATCAGAATTTGACATTTAACAATTGGAGATCATACCTATAAGGTTTGTTCTAGCAAACAATTTCTGATAGTTTCCCTGATTTCAAGAAGATACAATTCAACATTTCGCGTCAAGTCAGTTAAATCCGTATCTCTAAATTGTTATGCTTCTTCATTAAGCCAAGTCATAACCTCATTTGATAAATTGCTTAGGCAATAGGTATGTAAAAAATATTTTCCACTGTTCTGTGCCACTGTTTTGCTGCTCTGTCTAAGTAATAAATTTACGTCAACATAATTTTATTTCTTGTCGCTGGTTCTTCTCAAATAACTCATCACTTTCGCTGGTAGTAAATAAAATACTGTCTACTAGATGCATCAGATATATCCATCACATCAGACTCAACACAAATAGTAGGTCCATGGATTGATTAATACTGATATAAATATTTTTACTACGCCACGCCGTGCACGGTGATGATTCGATGTGCGCATGTCACAAATTAAAAATTCGCAAAGAATACGTGAATTGTTTGGACTGTCAGCAAACTACAATACACAGCTGCTAGAACATCAAACTGGTAACGAGAAACTTAAAATTTTTACTGCTAGAACGCTAAAGTGTTACTGCGCATGTTCAATACAATTTCTAACAGTTATGTACTCGTGCTAGAACAAACCTTTAAACGTCAGTGTCAAAGAAAAAACGCCATTTTATTTGATACCCTTATGGAAATGCAATGTAATTTGCAGCTGGGTAGGTATCAAACAAAAGAGTAAATGTGACAGTTATACTCTAGTCTCTAGTGACGTTACTGTGTGATTCTTATACTGTGCTAGTGCAGTCAGTGTTGCCGCAACACTGTTAAAAACTATACTAACATTTGAGTAAGAAAAGTACTAAATTTTTGACAAAAAGTACCAACTATTAAATAAATTAAATACTTTTATTTATTATGAAACGAATGCTAAAACAAACATAAAACATTTATCTACTCAAACATCTAACAACATAACAATTCTTGTCAGTCTTTATATCTTTGCAAGTAAAAAACATGATATACATATTTATATCATTTTCTATGTATTTTTGCGAGTTCCTCATTACTTAACTGAGATTCATTAGTAGTTAACATTGACATTACTGGTGATACTAATCACTAACCTGTCCATTTTTAAGAGGTCAAAGAGTAGTTAACTTATACAGGAGAAAACACTCGAACAAGCAAGTGCAAATTTGAAAGAAAAAAAAACTTTTACGTCAATTTAAATGTCCTTTTGTGTATAATCGAGAGTTTCCGGACAAAAGTTAGATGTGAGAGCGACAAGGGCAGATAACCTGATTGATGAAAACTGTATGCCACGCCAGTGCCATTGTGCGATTCGTTTCCTGCGTATTTCGCTACACCAATTTAAAGGGACAACTGTTTCAAGGTCATAGAAATTACTCGGAAAAAATCAAACGAGTTAGCACAGAGTGTCTTCTCTTGAATAACTTAACTATTCTTTGAAGAAGTCGCGAAAGCGAACCAAATCTCCTCTAATCAGGGTTGTCAATGTGCGGGCAATTACCCAAATTACGGGTAATTTAAGCAACCTTGCGGATAAAAAAGATGCGTGGGTAAAAATGGGTATTTATACGTCTCATTATCTACGTCCCAACCCTGGTTGTAACAGTCTTACAATGACCAAAAATGATTTATTTGAATAATTCATTTTCATTCAATGTTATCTGGCTTGCCACGAAACTGACTTTAATAAAAGATTGTTGGCAACACTTACTTTCTCGATGTACGCTTTTTGCTTGGTCGGTTGGCAACACTCTTGCCGATTGCCGCCCACAGTTCCACATATGATTTTAACCTAAAAAATCTGTCGTGAAACGTCCAAGTGTATAATAAGGTAAGTTATTAGGTATTTGAATAAAATAAATTTTGTATCATTTAGTTTCTGTTTTGGGAGTGCGGGTAAATCAGTGAGTTTCTTCATTACTCATGTGAGTAAGAACGGGTTTTTTAAAATTTGAAAAGGGTAATCGGCTTAGAGTGAATTGGCAACACTGCCTCTAATGTCAAATGTGTGGTCAAATGTCAAAACTGTCACTTAACTCCTCCCTCAGTAGCAACACTATCAACTGCCAAATACCTATTCTAGCTGTCAAGAGTTCCTAAGTTCGAATTTTTTTCATAGTTTATCTTTATTTGGTAACTAATCATATATTCTAAGTGACAATTGGACCAAAAACAAATGCGTACTTGATTAAATAAATAAAGCCATTATTAGGTTTGTTTGTAGAGCAGTTTGTAACTAGTTTCGAACCGTCAGAACCAGTCGCCCATCAAGGTAATGATCAATTTCGACAACTGCGTTAGATGCAAAACGTATATTGGTGCATATTTCCAACGGTTCCAAACTAGTTAGAACTGCTCTACGAACAGACCTATTATTATTATTTTCTGAAATCAGTTTTACACTAAATTCTTTTAAATTGTACTGAGTCTACTATAGTTGTACTAGCTGTGCCAACACTGAGCGCAGTCAATCGAAAGCACCATAACCCAAGGTTACTAAAAGACAAGGTTGCCTGGTAACTTTCAACGTCACCACAACGTCACTCAGTAGGCCCATTTAATGCATTTACACAAATAGATGGCCTACTGGATGACGCGTCACTCCACGAGTTACCAGGCAACCTTTAGTAACCTTGACCATAACCTGCGTAGATGCGCTGGTGCGCTGTCGCTATTGGGCGCATTCAACAAACCCGAAAGTTGTTCAACTGTTGATCAAATTTCTGCTGAATGCGACCTCTCACAAGTTGATGAGTTGGAGCGGTCGCCATTTTTTGTAGCGCAACTTCTCCGCTACCTGACTGGAACATGTTATGATGAGTGAACTTCATTCAGCAGAAATGAGTGCTCAATCTCAACTGTTGGAGCGGGAACTGTTATTGATATGTTCTGCTGAATCAGCCCGTTCCAGTTTCAGTGGAACGGACGTGTAACGGGAGAGGTTGGCAACAGTGCCTGAACTATCACCAACGAGTTAAGAGTGTTAGGAGCGAGTCTTACTAACATCACAGTATAAGCACGTATAAGTAATTACCCCTTTATTTTGTAACTCATAACGATAATTGTTAAGTGACATATTTTTGACCAATCAGTACATAGAAATGCATTGTATGTAAGTACTGATTAGTAAAAATATGTCACTTAACGATTATCGTTGGATGTCGTTATGAGTTACAAAATAAAGGGGTTAAACGTCAGTGTCAAAAAAAGACGCCATACTGTTTGACACCCTTATGCAAATGTAATTTGCAAATCAGTAGGTATCAAACAAAATGGCAAATGTGACAGTTATACGCGAGTGCGGCTACAGTATTATTCACAAGAGAAGACCGTTGCGTCATTGTCTGTGTTGCATTAACAGACTTACGAATCATAACTCCGTCCTTTTTTCTCATTCACCGTTAACAAAGAAATAATATTGGTTCTTGCTTCGGCGATTGATTACGCAGCGCTCAAGTTCCGTGATTTTCATTGTAGGTGTAGATTCTCATACTGTGCTAACATATTGGAGAAATTGACCTACCGCAAATGTAATTGCATTCTCCCATGCCGTATCTTCTCCCCTTTGACTGTTACCCACTGAAAGTCGACAAAACAGAAAACTGTAATCGATAATTGTTGCTGTACACAATTTTTTTTAAATCAGTTTCATGGCAAACTAGATAACTTTTTCAATTGCATTGACGCGCATTGACCATTTTTTATTCAATCGCAGTGTATTTCTACTTAAGCAAAAAATATGACAACTTACTTTGCCTTTGATCAGACATTCTATTTGCTTTTTGATCAATGTCAACACTGTTACAAACAAGGACGTTTTCTTTTTATTTATTCATAAGAAATGATCAACCGTTACCTCGTAATATTCAATACTTTAATAATAATAATAATAATAAAGTAGTTAGTAAATTTGCTTTATTAATATCACTTTCACTTTTGTCTCAATTCAAAACTTTTAGAATCTATATGTACAGTGGTGATCAAGCAAATCGAAACCGATCGAGAATACAGCTATCAATTTCAAGTAGCTACCGTTCAATAGGTTTTTCAATTGCAGGTTGCTTGTCACTGGTATGTATACACGAACTATTAAACAAAGACGACGCAAATATATTACAGTTAAAATTTTATTTATAAATTAAGGAGTAATGTGAAAACTAGGAAAAACGTGAAGGCAAAAATGTTAGAAAATGAAATTTTCTATGGCCGGGTTTCTCACTCTTAGTTTAACTTTAAACTCCTGTTTATTCCCAAGGTAGCAATTATAAAAACAATTGTTCCTATGGAAATAAACAGGAGTTTAAAGTTAAACTAGGACTGAGAAACCCAGCCTAGGAGTTAGGTCTCCTCAGTCTTTGCTACCTCATTATAAATCGATCACTTTATCAAAACTGTCGTCTTTCAGATCAATCACGTGCATCACACCCTCCGAAACGTTGCTTTTGTTCCTTTTCAGTCTAGGGGGCGGCAAGGGCGTAGGCGGAACGGCGATTTTATCACACTCCCCGGCATCGTCGGAAGGCCTTGCCTTAACCCAATTCTTGATCTGCCTACCAACTTGATAATAATGAAAATAGAAAAGGAACAAAACCAAAGATATCACTAAAAAAGTCGCCACGGATATAATGAGAGCGGTGATGGGGCTGTAGGTCTCCTCCGGTTTGAGAGGAGTGGTGGATGTGGTGGACGTGGTGATCGTCGTGGTTTCCGGATATTCGGTGGCGGGCTCGAATGCGGGGCCTCTTTCCTGGATGGCGATGTCGGCGCAGGCCCGGAATTCTTCCTGAGGGCCACAGCCGACCATCCCCGTACCGTTCGGACAGGTGCCCCAATTATTGCCTAAAATTTCCTTGCTATAACATGCACGGATGGCAAACCGGAAATCGATGCATAAACAAAAAAAAAATAAATGCAAAAGAAAATGTCGCCTTCACCTGCAATGTACCGCCACTGCAGCACACAATGCCGACAGGTCATCTTATCGGGAAGCCTGAATTTCATATCGTAAATTTTGTTGCCGTCTTTGGGGAAGAACCGGGTTCCCGAGGGTTCAAGATCGTCCTGGGGGCGCGCCAACTTCAGCACGTTCTTGTCCAAGCAATCCTGACTGGTGTTTTTGTAATCTGAACACAGGGCGAACTCGAAGTAGCCGAAATGGTTGGCCGTCAGCTCAACCCTAATCGAGATTTTCTGCCCGATTTTGTACCGTCTCACGATGACGCCCTGGCCGTAGGTGCCCCCATATTCGTGAGGCCTTGGCAACCTTTAACAACAAAAAAGGAACAATTAAGAAACTTTTTTTTTTTAAATTGTCTTTTTCACATTTACATCAACAGTTTGAATTTACATACAGATACATACAATCTCAGTTCTACCAACCTTGAGAAAAATGCTAATTGTGAGACACCTGCGGAGGATGATAAAAAAGAAGCTAGAGGAAAATGCAGGATTGATAGAGCTGATTTTAATTTTCACATTCAGTTCAACCTCGAAGTTTAAGTTTAACAAGTCTTTTAAAAAGTGCAGGAGACGAAACGAGAAAAATGGCACTCACTTCGTATCCCAGGGATCCCCGCACACACCGCACTTGCCCTCGTTCTTCACCCATTGTCGAGTAAATCCACCACAGTACAGTTCGTGATCGTTATAATTCGGGGGTGTTTGAAAGCCATACCTCCAAGCAGTGGCCCTGCTGGGGGGCTCTATCAATCTCCCGTGATTCCGTACCGTCGGCAAGAAGGCGCTGATAATAATGGCCAATACGAATGACTTTATCATGCTGAAAGCAAAAGAATAAAGTTATATGAGATTTGTAGAAGCACGCAACAAAAATCTCAGCTATTTTTGCAAACGTATGAGAAATGTTTACGTTAACATTACCGTAGAATTCTATGCATGTGCGGAAAAGATAAGCTTAAAATGTAATTAGTTATTTAAAGCAAATGTTTACTTCCGCGGCGATTGCGAAACTGTTGCGTGTAAAGTAGTTCACTTGCAACTTTCTAATCGCGTTCGAACCAGGCTAATGCCTTCGTTAGCGCATTACAATAAATGCAGTTAGCTATTCGTCAAGGTGAATGAGTTACGCATTGCAGGATTAATAATAAATAAAATAATATCGTCGCACAGAAATAACTTGAAATTCATCAATTGATGCAACGCCGACGAAAACGGACACAATTTTCACCCTGTATACGGACTGGGTCACGTGTGTTGCGCAAGTCTGAAGAAGAAGCGTGATGGTTTTATTTAATTCGAACAAAACGAGGTCTCCTTTGGCACACATTTTGTTTGAAGTCGCGCATTATTTGGCCCCGAATAATAAAATAAGGCAAGTGGGTTATGTTTAAATGGTTTTCGCCGGCCAAATGTTGTTTGCACCTAGAGACAAATTAATTCGCGTTTGAATTTTTCTATTTATTTACGAGTTTATGAGACCCACAAAGAATAATGTTAAAGTCTCTAAATTTTCAAAATATCTGCAATACATTGGGTTAATACCGATTGTTTGATTGAAACTTAGAAAGGGGCGGAGACAGGCTATATTGTAAAATAAAACGTCAGCATTCACTTGTTCGTTAAACCACGCCTGCCATTTCGGTCGATTTTCTAGGGATTTAAAACAAATGTGCATTAGTTTCCAATTAGAAAGAAACACTCAGTATATTAATATTTTTTTCCAATCAGAAAAAAACACTTAGGGCCAGTTTACAGAAAATTTAATTGCAATCAAATTTTAATGACGTTGTTAATTTGACAGTTCGCAACGTAATTCTTATAGCAACTTAATCGTGATTAGTTTAATTCGAAATTAAATATTTGATTTGCTTTCTGTAAACCCACACTTAGTATATTAATATTTTAGAGACAAAATGGTAGTCATTTTGCGTTACTTTTTTAAATTAAAAAGTACTCGACGTTCTATTAGAAAAAATTTAACAGAAAGTTATTACAAACAAGATTTGAATTATTTTTTTACTATCCGAAATTTTGCAAATTTAAAAGTAGAAATAAAAATCAAAACATTAAAAACAAAAACAAGAAAATGATGGTCAACCGAACGTATGATAAATTTTTTGACAGTATTTACTTTTTGCCAAAAAAACAAAATTATAAAATCCACTGCAAAAAATAAAGGCAATTTCTTTTTTTAGTTAAACATCTGTCATCTGTAAAAACAAAAGATGAACGAAATCGCAATCAGTTTCGACCTCCCTCATAAAGACAAAAAAAAAAAGAATAAAATCCATCGAAATTATGACGATTTCATCGAAAACAATAGAAACAAATTTCGATTTTTTCTTCATTGAAAAAAGTGAGAAATAAATTTGGACATTTTCTTTGACATAAAACGGAAAAACAAAAAAAAATATCGAAACTATGATTACTTTCATTATTATTTTTTAACGAATTATAAAAAGGGTATATTTTGAATCTTTTCTTCGTCGAAAGCAAAAGAACTAAAGGACGATCTAAGGCACGAGTACAAAGTACATCAAATTTTGATTATTTTCTTTATCAAAAAAAAGAAAACATAGTAAGAAAAGTTCGGGGATCGACATATAACATTCCTGGTAATATACTGAAAACTGTTTCTGATTTGATTTCATATCTTTTAAGTATGCTAACTAATTAATCCTTTCAAAGTGGTCAGTATCCAGATGCACCTAAAATTTCTAAAATTGTGCCTGTTTTTAACATGAAGCTAATTATAGACCCATAGGGTTGTGTTCATAAATTACACTCTAGGGTCTCTCTCGCATAAATGAGATTATATATTTTGTTTATCATATAAGAATCATAAGCTTCGCTTGTTTATTCAACTTCGTTCACTCTATTTACTCTTTTCGCACTTTCATCTCACTCTTACTTGTTTTAAAATTTATTCGCTCTCACTCTTTAGAGTGCGAAAAGAGTAAATAGAGTGAACGGAGTTGAATCAGAGGTTGAATAAACCAACGCAGCTAATAAGAACTAAATCAGGCGTGTGTTTCCATAGCAACAAATACATTCTTTACACCTCACTTAAAAGTGGGACGTGAAAAGTTCGCTCGTTGTCATGGAAATCATGTAAACACTAGACTTCTTAAAACTGATGAGCGAGACGCAAAATAGGTGAAAAATTGTGAGGAGAAAGATGCAATTACACACCCAGGGTGCACTCCAAGGAATAGTTTATGAACACAACCAAGCATTGCAATGTCAGCTCGCCACAGTGTTGCCAGATACTCATCATTGATGGATTTTCTAAGATTTTCAAAATAATTTCCATCTTTCTATCAGTTTTAATAAATTTTCATCAATTTCCAATTACTTAACTTTTAACAATTAAAAATGTTTTTCCAAAAAAGTTTTTATGTTATGAAAAATACTTTTGCAATGTTGGCTGCACTTCCATCTCACCCTTACAATGACGAAACGCTTGACGTTGACTGATTCGATTTTCGAATCACTCTTAGGCTGAGTTGCACAAAACATTTAAGCCAGGATTACATTTAAGCCTAACTTAAAATGTGATACACGTTATTATGACGTACAGCATATTGTGTGTCACATTCTATCGTAGGCTTAAATTTAATCCTGGTTTAGGGGAGCGTGGGGTAATGAGAGCCAGCGGGCAATAAGAACCACTCTGGTTTAGGTATAACTAAGAAACGAAAAAAAAACGAAGAAAGTATTTTGCATTTTCTTCTACAAAAGTAAAACCAAACAAATGATAATCTAAGACGAAACAAAATTTTGTTTATTTTTCTTCATCGAGAGAAAAAACCTTATCAAAAAACAGAAAGGCATCGAAATTACGATAACTTTATTTTTTAAGAACTAACTAAAGTATTTCGTTCCTTTTTCAGGGAAAGCAAAAGAAACAAATGACGATCTGAGGTGTAACAAATTTCGATTTTGTCTTCATCGAAAGAAGAGAGAAATAAATGTCGACCTTTTCTTCAACATAAAACAGAAAAAACTTCGTAATTGAGAATTTTTTTTTTAAGAATTAACAAAGACTTTTGCACTTTTCTTCTTCGGCAAAACCAAAAGAAACAAATGACGATCTGAAATGCAACAAATTTCGATCGCTATCTTCATCGAAAAAAAGTGAAATAAATTTCGATATTTTTCTTAACATAAGGCGAAAAAAACATCGAAATATCGTAATAAGTTTATTATTACTAGAAGTAGCGGAAACATTTTTCGTCAAAAACAAAAGAAGCAAAGAGCGATCTTCGATGCAACAAATTTCGATTTTCTCTTGAAGGAGAGAAACAACAAAAATATGATAGTTTTGATTGTATTGGTAAAAAAGTCTCAAAAAAAAGAAAGAAAGAAATTTCGGCTTTTTTTATTTCTTAAGAACTTACTAAAGTATTTTTTCTTTTCATCAAAAAAATGGCCTCTGCCATTTTTCCTCAGAAGCAGAAGACATAAACTCTATCTCTTTTTAAGAAACGGAAAGTACCAAACTTCTTTCTTACTTTCATTCATTTCGAATAAAAATTAAAATTAATTTAAAAATTATTGTAAATTTGCTGCCATTTTTTTCCCTGACTTGTCTACATATTTCAAACCGCTTTAAGAAGTGAAATAGTTTTCAAGCACCAATAAAAACAATAAAAAAGATGAAACTGTAAAATATTTAAAAAGATGACAAAGCGTCTCCTATTAAAAAAAGAAAGCTAAAAGGAAGAAATATAGAACTTCAAAAAATTTAACAAAAATACTTTTTTTTTAATAATAAATTGCATTGTAATTTATGACAACACAGGAACAATTTCTTTTTACGAATTTGGGGCACGTAAACATGCATCGTTTCTTCTTATACAGGTTGGCCAAGTCCGGCTCTGCGCACGTTTACGGCGAAAACGTGACCGCATATTTGAAAACCTACTGATTAATAAAGTACACTTTACACAGACGGGCGGTAATCTAAAATATTCTGTGCATGACTTAAATAAATATTTCCGATATTGACGATACAATAACACATGATTCAGAGTCACAAGAAAAAAGCATGAAGCACTTCTTCAATACATTTAAAAATTGAATTTATCTTAAATTTACCAGCCAGGATATTTAATTTAATTTTCGCAATTTAATTTGCTCTAATTACCTAATTCGCTTTCCTTAAAACGCACCATTTATTTAATTAAGATCACGATCGTCGCGATGATGAATCCTTACAGGTATTGAGGATTTAACTGCACTTTTCTTCACTACCTGAGAGAACCTCGGGTCGATTATTCCGCTCGAAAAGAGAATGGGTTATTCACGCCACCGTAAACGCCCCAGAACGGAAAAGAGTTGTTTAAAGACTGCGGCAAAAGTAGGATTGTATGTGTACAGTGTATGTAAGTACACACCGCTTCTCTTTCGAAAAGAAAGTCATCGTACACCTGCAACGAATCGGAGCACGACGGGGACTGAAAAATTCTCTGTGTCAAATTACACGGTATGAATGAAAGAAGTTTTTTGTTTACTTTTTTTTTCTTTAATTCTAAGCGCACCCGGTATGAAAAAACGCCGCCCAATCAGCTTCACGGTTTTGAATTTATTTATTGTACATTCACTTTAGCATTATTGCTAAATCTGAACGCCTAATGTTTATGTAACCAACCCGTCTTAAAAATGCAACTATTACTTTTTAAATAAAAAAATATAATGTAGTCATACTCTGCCCACTCATAGGCGTAAGAGTAAATAAACTTTTAAATAACTGTAAAAACTAAGTAGGAGTAAGAAATTAAATAATTATGATAGAACGCCTTTGAATAAATAAATAGTATTTTCATATTTTTTTATTAATGTCAAACGCTCCGTTATATTACTTTAAGGAGTGAGGGGGCACATGCATAAAATAAAATGCATAAAACATAATTCAAAAATTTGATTGAAAAGTATTTTAAAAGTTCAACCGGCGACATCTATCAACAAATTGCGAACTACTTGCATGATTAAGTTGGCGAAACTGCTTGTACATGAAGTTGGCACTGCCGCAATCCTTCGTATTTTTTTCGAGATAATTGGCATACACGTTTCGTGTCCCAGGACTTAAAAGTAAGTAAATTTTGCCCATCTTTTGCTAATAATTCAATAAAACGCCTTTAGGAAAACCCAATTAATAGATGGCCGTCGTATTTTCATCAAATTTTTTGCTTTGAAAGCGATGGACGCGGATGCTTCCGATTTTTTAGGTTAGGTTCGAACTGCGTTCAATTAATCGCACGAAATTACTTTAGAAGAAGCAATAATAATAAACTTCATTCAGGAATATAAAGAGCAATGCAAAATTTATGTTTTAAATATAATTTTTCAACACATTTAACATGCTTATTGAGTCAAAAAATTTTGAGGTTATGTCTCTTACATTTTAAATTGCGTCGTATTAAAAAACATTATTCGTCAATTATTAAATCAACGATGATTATTTAACTAACGTTTTCAGAATGCGTTACGTGGCTGCTTACTTATTAGCTGTGCTCGGGGGCAAAGCCTCCCCACAAAGCGCAGACATCGAGAAGATCCTGAGCTCTGTCGGCATCGAAATCGAGGCCGAGAAATTGAAGAAAGTCATCAGCGAACTCAACGGGAAATCCATCGATGAGCTGATTGTTAAAGGTACGTTCGTTTCAACTTGTCATTTCTTATGCTTGCTGCCTTATCATCGCACTCGTCCTGTTTTAACTTCGTACAATAATATGAGATGTGAACACTCTCGAAAGCGCTATTAATTTGAATGATGAACTAAAATCATACCATCTTTCGACTGAAATCGACATGATTTAATACTTTGCCACTGACTTGTGTAAAAATCATGATTTGCGTGAGCACTTGTGTGAAAAAGTTTTTGATTTTCTACTGTGTTTCAGGTCGTGAAAAGTTGAGCTCGATGCCGGCAGGTGGTGGTGCAGTTTCAGCTGCACCAGCAGCGGCCGCAGCTCCTGCCGCAGTCGAAGAGAAAAAGGGTGAGTTTTTTAACATCACGTTGTTTATTGCATGTTTCCTCCTTGAGGATAAAATGATGATTTTTCTTATATTAACCATCTTTCGCCTGAAAGGTTATGTGTTGAGAAATTACGGCTGAAATTTCCACACATTACACATACGATCGCTGTGCAAGATGATGTTTGTAATAATTGCTTTGCTTTGTTGTGATTTCAGAGGAGAAAAAGGAAGAAAAGAAAGCCGAGTCCGAATCAGATGATGACGATATGGGTTTTGGTCTGTTCGACTAAGCAAATGTACAATAGTTTATAAGTTGAAGTTGTTTTTTTATTAAACGAATTGACAACAAAACATATGAGTCTTCTTTTAATATGAAACTATTTAAGTGAAACCAGTTATCCTCCGTGAGAACCAGTAAATTAAAAGAGAGCTGAGGCCTGTTCAACTAATGAAAAATGTAAGAGCTGAGGCCTATTCCAACAACATCTTATAAAACTTTGCACTTTTCACTTTGTAAAAACTGAAAAGCATAGTTTATTTTGGTTCTACCAACATTTTAGCAGATTATTGAATAAATTTGCAAAGCCATAGAATTCAGTAACATAATATGTATAATAAAAGTAATGTCGAAAAGACAAGAAAATGCTAAGGTTGCAAAATTGGTGAAATAGGCCCCAGGAAAAACATTTAAAGGAATCAAGTTATTTCTAAAACTTGATCAAGAAGGTCAAGCATGATTTATTGTCAGTGCCGAATGGCAGAAGCTTTCCAATTCCATGGCATCTAGCTCGAATTTTATGCACGGAATGAATCCTGTAATGATCAGCAGCAGTCAAGTAAAAATTTCCCCAATTTTGTTAAACCACCGCTGAATCAATTAAACAGAATCAAAATCAACAACAGGGGCGTGTTCGAAAACTCAGAGCGTTACTCTTGGGTAATATTCTTTCTCTCTCATATAAATCATTTTGTATATTTTGCTTTTCACTTTATTCACTCTGTTGGTATAACTCTTATACTTACTCCCTGTATTTTTGAACGCCCCAGAAGATGATGCAGCAGATTTCAGAATTCAAAAACAACCCCACAAGGGAGCAGTTAAATTCAAACAAAATATGTGCCCCCTGTTCGACTAAAATTTAAATTTTAACAGTCATACGAATTATATGCACAATGAATAAAAAAGATATTATATACATAATTCTACATTTTAAAACATTTTTTCAATTAATTCGTTATTTTATGAATAAGTGATCTATTTTGAAGTCGCAATTTTTTGCGTCGCAACATTTTGAAAACCCCGCGCTTTCTGAAGCGCCATCTACGGCTTAACTTCACAAGTACAATTTCAAAATTGCTGCAAATTTTAATTTTTCAAGCAAAAATCTTCGAATGCGTGATTCTTGAAACTCTTTTAGCCACAGATTAATCTTGCACCCAATTGAGTGTTAATTATTTTGTCGATTTAGTTCTAACAGAGCACCCCCAGATGGCGCTGTTCATAGTTTTTTTTTAAGTAGCCCTACCATACAACAAATATTTGGGGAAAAGTCGCCGCTGGAAAACGAATTCTTGCAAATTGTTACAAGCCGATTTAGTTGCTTCAGAATTAGATAGATGGCGCTTGTATTCTCGAGTGGTACAGTGTCTCCTACAATTACAATTTCAAAAATTGCTGCAAATTTTAATTTTTCGAGCAAAAACCTTCGCACGCGTGATTCTTGTTTGCGAAATGAAGAAAATACAGCAATTTCTGACAGTGTAAAATAATAAAAACTTACTATTTTCAATTTTTGTGGTTGTTGGCGTCGTTATACTCTGGTCACCGGATTTCGACAGTCCAGTCCATTTCACCATAAACTCCAGTCACAGAATATGATGCACTCACTTAAACGTAAGTTTACACGCACGAGTATGTTTTTTTAACGGAAACTTGCACGAAACGATTTAATTTAATTAAAAAAATCAGCAGATGATGCCCCAGCCCCCAGCGGCTTATGCAAAACATCGCATCGCAATCGCAATTTATTGTTTTACGAGGGTACGAGTACGAGTTGTAAATTCCATAAATCCTTTGGTTTCTTCCTTCCAATTGTTAAAATCACTAATTTTTTTAAACCCCACGATTTTAAACTCATTAAAAACAATATTTCGTTGTTTTATGGAGCTCGCCGGTTTTTAGGAATGCGACATTTTGAAAAGCGCCACCCACGGCGTAACTTTGCAATCACGTTTTCAAAACGGCAAATTTAATTTTACAAAGCAAAAATCGTCGCAAGCACAATCTTTGGTGGGTAAATAGAGTAAACGCAGTAATCTTTGTCGGCATTAATTGTTAAAAACTCACATTTTCAATCCGTTTGGTCGTCGGCGTCGTTGCCTTGGCCACCGGTTTTTGACGGTCCATTCTATCGAAAACTCACGCACTCACTTGCAAGTTGGTTTACACACACGAATAAGTTCTTAAGCGGAAATTTACACGGAACGGCCTGATTTAATCCAAAGTAACAATCAGCAGATGCACCAAGCACCACCGGCTTCTACAGATCGCGAAACTCGTCTTTTGATTGGCGACGCATCGCGATTGCAATTGTTTTATGAGTACGACGCACGAATTCGTTGGTTTCTTCCTTCCATCTGTTAAAACTCACTAATGCTTTCGTTCGACTTTTCACACTGCACATTTTAAAACAATTTTTCCTTATTTTGCACAACTTATTTCGAGATTGTCCGCCACGATCGCGCACTTTCTGAAGCGCCATCTGTGATCGAACTTTGCAATCACATTTTCAAAACTGCAAATTCTAATTTTATAAATAAAGCAAAGACCTTTGCTTGGTAAATAACGTAAACGCAGCATTCTTTAAGTCGGCATTAATTGTTAAAAACTCACGTTTTCAATCCGCGCGATGTCGCGCCGTTGGCGTCGTTGTCTTGGCCACCGGCTTTTGAGACTTCATGTCGCCGCAAACTCCAAAAGGAAGAAGTCACGCACTCACTTACGCGTTGGTTTACACGTGCGAGTTAGTTTTTAAACGGAAATTTACAGGAGACGAGCTAATTTAATACAAAATACACAGAAAATAAAAAATGATGCACCGCTTGCGCGTCGGCTACGCTTGCAGTCGTCTTTTGTTTGGTGCTTTTATCGAGTGCATGAATATTAATAAACATTAATTTAAAATAACGCATCAGATATTTGATTTTAAGCTTTTGTCGTAATTAAATGAAGAATGCAAGCTGAAAATTGCACTTCACGCTTATTCCGGACGTTTTTCATTTTAGTGAATTTTGGTTTCGATGTTGGTACTTGGTTTGACATCTGCCATGTGGCAATGAAAAGTAGTACCGCGTTAATAATGAGTTGGCTTGCAGTTAAATGTGTCCGATGGTGAGATTGTTGAATAAATATCAATTTTCGTTATGTTGGGGTGGATTCTATGAAGGAAGTGCCGCGTAGGGAAGTTTGGGTGCAGGTGGCGTATGAAGACGTCAGCGGCGGCCATTTTGGGTGTACTACTACTTTGCGGTCTGTCAAGTGAACGGTAAATTAGTCATCGAGCGCAGCCCGTTAAAGCAACTCGAAAATAATACGGCGGTGAAATAGGTGTTTAATTTCCAAGCTGTCGTTGCTAAAAAGGCCGGCAACATGACGCAGCAGTTACTGCCGATCCGGTTCCAGGAGCATTTGCAGGTGAGCTGCGTGCCCTTATTTCCGCCCCTTCATTCGCGAAATCTCGCCAAAAAAAGCCCCGACCGGAACGTTTTTTCATCCAAAAAACATGCCTGCGGTCGATTACACCGTGTGCGGGGGCGTTTTCGTGAAACGCAGGAAAGTATTTTTAGCACACTTTTGTCTTGAAAATCAATAAGATTGTTGCAGGTTTAATTGGATTTATCCACCTGTAAATCACGGTTTCGCTTCCTTGCATTCCCCAAAATAATCAATACCTTAGCACCTCTTGCCTAAACACGGTATTTTTCTGTTTCGCCCCCCAGCTAACCAACATCAACATAAATGTCGCAAACATCTCATTCGCAACGCTCACGATGGAGAGCGATAAATTCATCTGCGTACGAGAGAAGGTGGGGGAGACTTCGCAAGTCGTCATCATCGACATGGCCGATCCCACGAACCCAATCCGAAGGCCCATCACAGCCGAAAGTGCAATCATGAATCCCGCATCGAAAGTCATAGCGTTAAAGGGGAAAGCAGGCGTCGAAGGTAAGCTGTTTGATAAAGCTCCGCTTCGTTTAAAAAAAAAACCGTTTTATGCGTAGCACAAAAGACCCTTCAGATATTCAATATCGAAATGAAGTCGAAAATGAAGGCACACACCATGACGGACGACGTGATCTTCTGGAAATGGATCTCGCTGAACACGTTGGCCTTGGTAACGGAGACCGCGGTGTTTCACTGGTCCATGGAGGGAGATTCGACACCTGTGAAGATGTTCGACCGGTAGGTTATTGTGTTTGTGCGAGGCGGCGTTAAGACAAACTCGTTTCAATTTCAAGGCATTCCTCTTTGAACGGATGTCAGATCATAAACTACAGGACCGACCCGAAACAGAACTGGCTGCTCTTGGTGGGCATCAGCGCGCAACAGAATCGCGTGGTCGGGGCCATGCAACTGTACTCGGTCGAGAGGAAGTGCTCGCAGCCCATCGAGGGACACGCGGCCAGCTTCGCGACGTTCAAGATGGAGGGGAACCCCGAGACGTCCACCCTGTTTTGTTTCGCTGTTCGTACGATTCAAGGCGGGAAGTTACACATAATCGAAGTAAGTTAGTTCTGCATTAAGATTAATCATGGGACTGATTTAAGATATGCAATTATTGCAGGTAGGAAATTTGATATCAGTGTTGGGAATTACATAATTGAATGAGGGAATCCCCTTGTGCATTAAAATGTGACTAGGCCCTTAGATGTTATTAGGTGTACTTATTATCATACAGTGTGTTTCAGTTCTCATCTACACACACCTGTATTGTTTCTATATTCTAAATTTATTAATGGATCGATTTTACATTCGTACATCCTCTTAAAACTGACATCTTTCAATTTGAAAACCGTTCGTATTGCAAGCCATGGCCTACTACGATTGAAACCAAATTCGGAAATATGAAAAGAACGAATAACCCAGTTCCCAAATTTGGGTGAAAAATATTAATTTTTAATCGTTTTAAATAATCGAACAATTCAGTTTAATCTGATTTATTATTTTACAGAACACTGAAACTAACTAAAACACACAACTAAAAAAAAAACAGAAATTGTCAACTGTAAATGCATTATTTCCGTTAATTTCTTCATCTTCCTTTCTTTTCTGTTTTGGCACAGTGATTGACCTAAATTCTTTAAAATTTTTTATTGCCTTCTGTTTTAGTTTTCGATTGCTTTTTTTTTTCTTTTATATTTTGCTGTAGGTTTATTTTTCATTTCTCTTCATTTCGTGCATTGTTATTTTTTTAAAATTTTCAATTAACTCTGGCTTTTTTTTTGTTTGTCCTTTGCTTTTTTTGTTTTTTTTGTCTGCTTGTCTGTTTTTTTTTTTTTTTTCTTTAATTTTGTCAGTTTATTTTTCATTTTTCTTCGTTTCGAATACTGTTGTTTTTCATCATTCTTCCTTTTCTGTTTTGACACAATAATTGGACCCTAAACTTTTTTCTCTCTTTTGTTTTATTTTTCATCTTCCTTGTTTTCTATTTTGACGCGATTATTGACTCTTAACTTTCTTTTTTTAATTTTCAATTACTTTATTTATTTATATACCGGGTGGAATATGATAAGTCTTTGATTCTGTAACTTCCTTATTTTTTATCCGATTTTAAGGAATAATACTGTAATGAGCCCAACTAAAATCCTGGTTTGTTGACTTTTTACGGACAACTAATGCTAATAAAACTCTTCAAACAAAATCAAATTAAATTTATTGCCAAAGGAAATAAATGGACCGACATTGTTTACTACGGAGAAATTCCGAAAGGTCACACAACAACTGTTTACTACGACAATTAGTCGCTACCCTATCCCTATTCTACAACTACCTGATTACTTTACGGCCGCACTAAGGGTTATTCTACTGACCTATATTCTGTTTCGGTTGAACGACCCTTCGGAATCAGCGAGAAACTTTACCGTAATAATAGAGAGTTTTAGGAAGACGTCGTACGTTAAAGGCTATTTTGCTTAGCAACCTTGTGAATTTAGCCAATCAGATATCGAGTTTCAACGTTTAACGTACGTAAAGTTTAACGGAAGGTCTTGCTAAAACTCCCTAATATTGATAAATAATCTCGTGACCGCTGTGAATCTGGACTTACGTTGTGGTAACCTGGTTCTTTTTGGTGCGTCGGTGTCTAACTTGAAGAACAAGGGAGCTAATTATGTTAAGTAAATAAAATACGAAATTAGATTTAACTATTTATTGCAAAAAGCAAAAAGAAAAGGTAAAAACTCCTTGTACCAGCCACTGAGGAGTCAAATTTTAAAGGTTCAACCGCTCGTTAGAAAGATACGAACGTTTCTGTCTACGTGTTTATTATTTGAAATTAAACATGCAATAACTGATTTTGTTTTTGGGATTTGGGTTTTTTGAAAGATCCGAAATTTCGTAAATTTCGAACTAGTCTTCCAAATTTATCGGCACTTGGTTGCATTGTAATCTGTTAAGAAAACGATTTCTGTAAAGTCTCAAGGCAAGCTGCAGCATTTTTTCCACATTCAAAATATGCTTCAATCATATCCACATAATTCTGGTTATCCATTTTAATTTTTTTTTAATTACAAAATGTGAGAATTTTTGAAATGTGACAGACATGCACAGCCCACTTAGTCCTTGTTTAAAGTGATTGTTTCATTTTTAAAATTTCTACATTGCTTCCTTAAATATGAATTTTGTCTAAATCTTCATGGAGTAAAATCCAATCTTCTGTATTTTTCCCTTTATTATAAATGACGCAATCATCAGCAAATAATTTCGTTTCGCAACTTAAATTTTGTGAAATATCATTTCTAAATATAATGAATAATGTTGGTCCGATCAAACTATCTTGAGGTACTCCAGAAGTGACAATTAGCTCAGTTGAATAGATATTATCTATTCTAACTCTCTGTTTCCTATCCTTAAGGTATTCGTTTTGCCATCGCACCCCAAATTTCGTAATTTTCTTATAATAATATCACGAGGAACTTTATCAAAAGCTTTTGTAAAATCGATAAAAATTGCGTCTACCTGTCCCTTATCATCAACTATTTCTGCCAATTCACTATTAGAAAATTTATCAGTTGAGTAACACAGGAATTTTTTTTTTCTAAAACCATGTTGATTTCTATTAATAATAGTATTATGTTTATCGCATAGTTCGTCAGAAGTTTTTCTAAAATTTTGCACGCTATACATGTTAAACTAATTGGACGATAATTATTGCAATCAGATTTAACACCAGATTTATAAACAGGCAGAACTATTGACATCTTCCAGTCATTGGGTAAATGTATGGCTTATTAATACTAATTTCAAACAAATGAGTTAAATGTTTGGATACATAATATCCTCCTATTTGTAAAACTTCAGCCGTTATACATATTATCAATACCTGGAGGTTTATGTGATTTTAAGCTCCTTAATGACATCCGCAACATTTTCTCGAGTAATATGAAACACATCCATTTTTTTAAATCAAAATTTGAGAAGTTGTAGATTTATTTAAATGTTTAATATAACGATATAAGTGTTTTCCATTATCCTTATCCATTAAGTGTATTAAGTAATTTTCGTTTGCATTTCGGTTAGCTTCATTAAATTCAGATAATAATTGTTTGATAGCTGGAGCAGCTTTTATCCCATCCTGAATGTGTAGTATCTAAACTTAATCCTAATTTATCATTCCTTGGATATTAAAGTATTAAATATTTTTGGTCGTGCTTGCATAATAATGTTTATTTTATTTTTATAAGGTTTCGACTTATAAATAATTTTTAAACGTTGACCATCTGTATTTAAATTCAACTTATTTTGTCTTATAATTTATTCATTATCCCTCTTTGCATCTTCCACCTTTACACCAACTACTTTAATATTCGGATGTAACTTATTTGGTACAGAGATTTTAAAATCGTTACCAAGTTTCTCAGAAATTACCTTCTGTACTTTAGACGTTTCAGATCTTTCAACTTGTAGAAGAATCCCTCCTTTTCTAGTGCTTTTTCCAATAGATACACCTGCTTGCATTTCGACAACGTTAATCTTATTTTTCAGGACCTCTGTGACAGGCTCTTGCTGTGCTTTATCTTTGGGTTCAACAATTATTACATGTATTTCTGTTTAATGTTTAATACATCTGCATTTGTATCTTGTCGTTTAATTGTTCCGCTAGTATTATTAGAAATTGATTCATGTGAATATAGTTCTGATTTTAAATATTTATTCTCCGATATAAGACTATATAATTTAACGATGATTTCTTACAAGATCCTCTTCCTTTTCTTTTCTTTACTGTAGGCTCAAATTTTCTTCTGCATTCCTTTGGATTTTGCTTTCAATTTCTGCTACTTCTTTGTTTTATTTCTGGAACTTCTTGCCTTTATTTTATTATTATTATTACATTCACACTTCCTGTTTCATATTTTTTACAATGGACGTTAAGAGTAGAGTCAAAATACGAATTTTCTGATACATTTTTTTTCGTTTGTTTTGTTACTCGATTTGTTTTTCATGGCACCTGTCATTTTTTTTAATTGAATCAATCAATGTAGAAAGGGCATAATGTCCTTATCTTAGGATTCACTGTGGACATATGCCTTTTTTGCAATGATCGATTCGCTTGTCGATATAACCATTGGTAATCGTTTTGGCCAACATTTGTCTTTATCATCCGTATTTAGCAGGGTCTGGTGAGCTTGTAGTTTTGAAATGAATGTAATTTTAGCCACTGATTATCTGCACAAGCAATGCTTGCAGGTTGGCCAAAGCCCGACAGGCAATCAACCGTTCCCAAAGAAGACCGTGGACGTGTTCTTCCCCCCCGAAGCCCAGAACGACTTCCCAGTCGCGATGCAAGTCTCGGCCAAGTACGACGTGATCTACCTCATCACGAAATACGGTTACATCCACCTCTACGACATCGAAAGCGGAACCTGCATTTACATGAACCGCATCTCCAGCGACACGATTTTCGTGACGGCCCCCCACGAAAGCACCGGGGGAATCATAGGTGCGAAAACCGGGGGCGGGGGGTAATCCCTCAATGACCTAACATGGAATAATTTTTAGGGGTAAACCGCAGAGGGCAGGTCCTTTCGGTTTCCGTCGACGAAGACAACATCATCAGGTATATAAACACCGCCTTACACAATGCTGATCTCGCACTGCGATTGGCCGTGAGGAACAACCTGGCCGGTGCTGAAGAATTGTTCGTCAATAAATTCCAGATGCTTTTCCAGAATGCGCAGTACGCAGAAGCCGCGAAGGTTGCAGCGAATGCACCCAAAGGTGAACCTCGCATGAGTCTCATGAACCAATGACGATTTAATCCTAATCCTTGCATTTCCAGGAATTTTAAGAACACCGGCCACCATCAACATGTTCCAGCAAGTTCCCACACCACCGGGTCAAAACAGCCCCCTGCTTCAGTACTTTGGAATTCTCCTCGATCAAGGCCAATTAAATCGGTATGAATCGTTGGAGCTGTGCAAGCCGGTTTTGCTGCAGGGGCGAAAGCAACTCCTAGAAAAGTGGCTGAAAGAAGACAAGCTCGAGTGTTCCGAAGAGCTGGGTGACTTAGTGAAGCAAGCGGATTCAACGCTTGCGCTCTCTGTATATTTAAGGGCGAACGTCCCGGCTAAAGTGATTCAGTGCTTCGCCGAGACGGGACAGTTCCAAAAAATTGTGTTATATGCGAAGAAGGTGTCGTACAACCCGGATTATATCTACCTGCTGCGCTCTGTGATGAGGTCGAACCCGGATCAAGGAGCGGGCTTCGCAGCTATGTTAGTGGCCGACGAGGAGCCCCTCGCTGACATCAACCAAATCGTCGATATCTTCATGGAGCAGAACATGGTCCAGCAGTGCACGGCGTTCCTTTTGGACGCCCTCAAAAATAACAGACCCGATCAAGGCCACTTACAGACTCGATTGCTCGAGATGAATTTGATTTCCGCCCCCCAAGTAGCCGATGCCATCCTCGGCAACAACATGTTCACCCATTACGATAGACCGCATGTAGCGCAGCTTTGCGAAAAGGCCGGCTTGTTACAGCGAGCCCTAGAACACTACACTGATTTGTACGACATAAAAAGGGCGGTGGTCCACACCCATTTACTCCCGGCTGATTGGCTGGTGGGTTTCTTCGGCACCCTCAGCGTCGAAGACAGTCTGGAATGTCTCAAGGCCATGTTGACCGCGAACATCCGTCAGAACCTACAAATTTGCGTGCAGATCGCAACTAAGTACCATGAGCAGTTAACGACAAAATCCCTCATCGACCTCTTCGAGAGCTTCAAGAGCTACGAGGGGCTCTTCTACTTCTTAGGGTCGATCGTGAACTTCAGTCAAGACCAGGAGGTTCACTTCAAGTACATCCAAGCCGCTTGTAAGACGGGCCAGATCAAGGAAGTCGAGCGGATTTGCCGCGAGAGCAACTGTTACAACCCCGAGCGCGTCAAGAACTTCTTAAAAGAAGCCAAGCTTACGGATCAACTGCCTTTGATCATCGTGTGCGATCGTTTCGATTTCGTGCACGACCTGGTCTTGTACTTGTACCGCAATTCGCTTCAGAAATACATTGAGATCTACGTGCAGAAGGTGAATCCAAGCCGCCTGCCCGTTGTAGTCGGTGGCCTGTTAGACGTCGACTGCTCTGAGGATATAATCAAGAATTTGATCCTGGTCGTGCGGGGCCAGTTCTCCACGGATGAGTTGGTCGAGGAAGTTGAAAAGAGAAATCGCCTGAAACTGCTGCTGCCTTGGCTGGAGAGCCGTTTTCATGAGGGATGCGTCGAGCCGGCTACCCACAATGCCCTGGCCAAGATTTACATCGATTCTAACAACAATGCCGAACGATATTTGAAAGAAAATCAATGGTAAGACGTTAAAAGTTAAGAATCTGCGTCATTTTGCAATTCAAATGTACTTGGGGAAATTCTGTTTTATGTGGTGGTTGGTAACATTGATTAGCGCTTAAAGGCCGATTCCTATGAGAGCTGCATAGCGGTAAGGTTGTAAAGCGGTGCGTCGCCCATTGGTAGATTTATGGCGCCAACGGTCTATAAATTGAATGTACAATGGACGTCGCACCGCTTTACAACTTTGCAGCCCTCATGGGAATCGGCCTTAAAATAATTAATCATTGGGCAAATATTTAGTTACCACTTTGGACAAGAAACTACTATTAGTGTGTTTCCCTGTTACCACTTTGGACAAAAAACCACTATTAGTGTTTTCCTGTTACCACTTTGGACAAGAAACTAATATTAGTATGTTTCCCTCCTGTTTATTCTTTACTCGATAGGCAAGGCTTAATTTCAGATTTCAAGCAAACGTCAATTTGGAGGTTATGTTTATAATTTGAGATGCTAACAATCTTAGTTGCAAAGCGGTGGTTCGCCCATTAGTAGATTTATGGCGCCAACAGTGTATAATTGGATGTACCAATGGACGTCACACCGTTTTACAACTTTGCAGCTCTCCTGGGAATCGGTCTTAAAATAATTACTTGTTGGGCAAATATTTAGTTACCACTTTGGACAAGAAACTACTATTAGTGTTTCCCTGTTCATTCTTTACTCTTTGGGAAAGCCTAACTTCAGATTTCAAACAAACGTCAATTTGGAGGTTATGTTTATAATTTGAGATATCAACAATTTCAAACAAATGTCAATTTGGAGGTTATTGTTGTTATTTGAAGGATCAACAAATGTTGCTGGTTGTTGTCACCAACCTAATAAAATAGAATTTCGCTTGCCTTTACTTTACGAAACCCAAACGAGTTTCATAATATAGTCGTTAAAGCACCAAAATTTATTTTAGGTATGATTCACGTGTTGTGGGTCGTTACTGTGAGAAACGCGACCCCCATTTGGCTTGCGTGGCTTACGAACGTGGACAGTGCGACCGTGAACTGATTGCGGTCTGCAACGAAAACTCCCTCTTCAAGTCGCAGGCCCGTTATTTAGTGCGCAGGCGCGACCCTGAACTGTGGGCCGAAGTGCTCAACGAAAGCAACCCCTACCGAAGGCAGCTTATCGATCAGGTGGTGCAAACTGCCCTGAGCGAAACCCAGGACCCCGAAGACATTTCCGTGACCGTCAAGGCGTTCATGACCGCCGACTTGCCCAACGAATTAATTGAGCTCCTCGAGAAGATCGTCCTGGACAACTCGGTCTTCTCTGACCACCGCAATTTGCAGAACTTGCTGATTCTGACGGCTATCAAAGCCGACGCGACTCGCGTCATGGATTACATTAACCGCCTAGATAACTATGATGCCCCTGACATTGCCAACATCGCAATTAACAATCACCTGTATGAGGAGGCTTTCGCAATCTTCAAGAAGTTCGACGTGAACACCTCGGCCATCCAAGTTTTAATCGAACAGGTCAACAATTTGGATCGTGCTTATGAATTCGCAGAGCGCTGCAACGAGCCAGCCGTCTGGAGCCAATTGGCCAAAGCGCAGCTGAATCAAGGCCTGGTAAAAGAAGCCATCGACTCTTACATTAAAGCCGACGACCCAAGTGCTTACGTGGCAGTCGTTGAGACGGCTTCACAAAATAACTCGTGGGAAGACCTAGTCAGGTCGGTTTACCCCAAATTTATTTAAAGGCAGAGTTTTATGATCGCTACTTTTTGTAGGTACCTCCAAATGGCGAGGAAGAAAGCGAGGGAAAGCTACATCGAATCTGAACTGATCTATTCGTACGCGAAGACGGGTCGCTTGGCCGATCTCGAGGAGTTCATCAGCGGACCGAACCACGCAGACATTCAGAAAATTGGCGATCGTTGCTTCGACGATAAAATGTACGACGCGGCGAAGCTCTTGTACAATAACGTGTCGAATTTCGCACGCCTTGCCATCACCTTGGTTCACCTGAAAGAGTTTCAGGTACGTGTGGTGTAACCCTCGGGGAAATTGAAGCTTAGAACTGTTGTTTTTAGGGGGCTGTCGATGGGGCTCGCAAGGCGAATAGCACTCGGACTTGGAAGGAAGTTTGTTTCGCCTGTGTCGATGCGGAAGAGTTCCGGCTGGCTCAGATGTGTGGGATGCACATCGTGGTGCACGCAGATGAGCTGCAGGATCTTATCAATTACTACCAGGACCGTGGGTATTTCGAGGAATTAATCGGGCTGTTGGAGGCCGCGTTGGGCTTGGAGAGAGCGCACATGGGCATGTTTACGGAGCTAGCCATTTTGTATTCCAAGTACAAGCCGGCGAAGATGCGGGAGCACTTGGAATTATTCTGGTCACGAGTCAACATACCAAAGGTTTTTTTTTTCTTCTAGCAGAATTTTAATATCTTAGATTATTTTAGATTTTTATTTGATGATCAAAATACAAATTGCATTTTTAGGTCCTCCGTGCAGCCGAACAAGCTCATTTATGGGCCGAATTGGTCTTCTTATACGACAAATACGAAGAGTACGACAACGCCGTCCTTGCCATGATGGCACATCCAACGGAAGCATGGCGAGAGGGCCACTTCAAAGACATAATCACAAAAGTGGCCAACATCGAGCTCTATTACAAAGCGATACAGTTCTATCTCGATTACAAACCTCTCTTACTCAACGACATGCTCTTGGTGTTAGCCCCCAGAATGGATCACACCAGGTAAACCCCCTTCTCCTTTTTACATTTTTTTTTTAAATTTAATTATTTTAAGGGCCGTGGCGTTCTTTGCTAAAACCAACCACCTCCAACTGGTGAAATCGTACCTGCGCTCTGTACAAAGCTTGAACAACAAGGCGATCAACGAGGCCCTAAACAATCTCCTGATCGAGGAAGAAGACTTCCAGGTTTGTCCTTCGGTGGCTTGCCCAAAACCGAAATTAAAATCGTGTGGGTTTTCAGGGACTTAGAACGTCGATAGATGCGTTCGATAACTTTGACAACATCGGCCTCGCTCAGAGCCTCGAGAAGCACGAGCTGACTGAATTCAGGCGAATCGCCGCGTACCTCTACAAGGGCAACAACCGGTGGAAGCAGAGCGTGGAGCTGTGCAAGAAAGACAAGTTGTTCCGCGATGCGATGGAGTACACGGCTGAGTCGAGGCAGGGGGAGCTCGCTGAGGAGTTGCTTGCGTGGTTCCTCGAACGTCAAGCCTATGACTGTTTCGCTGCATGTTTATATCAGGTAAAAAAAAAATTGCATTATTTTGCTAAGATGCACGACTGGTTTCTGATTTGAAGCTGTGCGGAAATAGCAAATAACAACGAATGCTGCTATTTTACCCACAAGATGGTCAGTGCAATTCAGCCGACTTGCTGCAGAAATTTCCATTGATTTGAACGTTTAATTATAAAATATTCCATGGACCTTCAAGGTCTCTCTCTTTTTTTTATTTATTAAAAAGAGTGTTTCTTTATTAAATTTATTTGTAGTGTTATGACTTGCTACGTCCCGACGTCATCCTGGAACTGGCGTGGAGGCATAACATCATGGACTTTGCCATGCCTTATTTGATCCAAGTCACCAGAGAGCTCACCCTCAAAGTCGAGAAGCTCGAACAGTCAGACGCGCAGAGACAGAGCGAAGCTGCCGAAGAAACACACAAGCCGATGTTGATGGCAGAACCGCAGCTAATGTTGACCGCCGGGCCAGGAATGGGTGAGATTCTATTTTAGAAAGTTTCCAAAATTTTGAAATTTCTATGAATTTCTTTCAATGTATTGCTTTCCCGACGTCTCAGGAGTTTAGTATTTTTATCGAAAACATTTTTTTTCAAAGAATCTATCAAGAAACGTGACCGCTATTTTAAACAAGCAAAAAAGTTTGAGTAATTGTGTTAAATTTAAGAAAAGAGATAACGGAGCACATTTTCATTTAACTGAAGGGTTTCATAATTAAAGGAAAGAAATGAAAGTCTACATGTGCGCTAGATTGACATTAAAAGAAAAAAGACGAAAATCAAAACTAAAAACTCGGGGGGTGGGGGGGTAAATAACGTTGGTGAAAAACCACGAAGGTGAGAGACACGGAAGAAGGTGAGAGACACGGAAGAAGCTCGTTTTTTTTTTTTGCAATCTTTTACAGTGTGTTCTTTAGAGGACACAAAAAGAAATAAAAAAAATTAATTACATATTTGAGCAAAGAAATAAACAAAACAAATGACAATCGAAAAAACGATGGACTTGATAAAAGTGAGTCACAAAAAATATTTATTTATTTTTTCTAAGAATTTCTTTCAATGTATTTCCGGACGCTTCAAGAGCTTTAAAACTGAGTCACAAAAAAAATATTTGTTTTTTTTTTCGTGTGATCATTACCACAAAAATCGTTGAATTAGTTGTTAGTTTGACAGCTGTCAGATGGTGATGCAATAATCATTATTAGAAGCAACACGCCTTGGACAGCTTCGAAACTTTAGAAGCATAAACAGTAGGAACTGATTTTTGAAATAAGAGAAAGCCTTTAAGTATGATCTGTTAAATAAACTGTCAGTTTGACAGTTGTTAAGTATGGGTGCACAAATAATTTTTAAAAGACGCCATAACCATAGACAGCTCCAAACTCTTCTTTCAGATAAAAGCGATGCGTCTAACCTTTACTAGAACAATTGTCAATTTGACAGCTGTCAAGTTTTACTTCAAAAATTTTTAGGAAAACATCACGACATCAGGCAGCTTCAAACTGATCTTTCAAATCAAATAAAAGGGCTTAGACTTTCCGAAAATTATATGTTAAATAAATTGTAGGTTTGACAGCTGTCAAGTCTTGAAGAAAAGTTAGTTTTTAGAGGGCTGGATGTTTTCTTTTAATAAAAAGAAAACGTCCAGTCACTACCAAGAAAACTGTTAATTAAACTGACAGTGTGACAGCTATCAGCGTTGGCGCAAAAATAATTTTTAGAAGACGTCGTGGTTAGGAACGGCGCCAAATTGATTTCTTAAACAAAAGAGCATTATTAAAAAATTGTTGAATTTGTTAGTCAAAGTTGTTAAGTTTGACAGATATCAAATTGTCATCATCATCATCATTTTTAGAAGTAACACGACCATGGACAGCTTCGAACTGATCTTTAAAATAAGACATAGTCGTTTAAATTATTGTCAAAAGGCTGTTAAAGAAGTTATCACTTTGACAGTTGTCAAATATTGGTTCGAAAATAGTTTTTAAAAGGCGTCACGATCATAGACAGGTCCAAACTGATATTTCAGGTCTAATCCTTACTAAAATGTTGTTAATTTGACAGCTGTCAAGTTTCCCTTCAAAAATGTTTTTTAGGAAAGCATCATGACATCGGGCAGCTTCAAACTGATTTTTCAAATCAAACAAAAGCGCTTAGACTTTACTAAAAATTGTTAAATAAATTGTGTTTGACAGCTGTCAAGTGTCGAAGAAAAATTTTCAGAGGGCTGGATTATCGTGTCAAAAAAAAAATTGGACGAACATGATTTGCACGTGCAAAATAATAAAAAAAAACATTGCATTCGAAAAAAAAAACAAATGACGGTCTAGAAATTGGAATTGGAAACAAAAAAATATATACATACATGTAAAAAACAGAGAAACAATAGAAGGAAAAAGATAAAAAAGGAGATGAAAAAAGAATGCATTCTTCGTCTTCTGCTTTTGGTCTGCATCTTTCTTTGATGTTGAAAAGATCACTTTTTTCTTAAAAAAGAGAACTCTTGGTGTTATTTGATTGTCTTTTGTTTTTTTTTCTTTCTGTTTTACTGCGCCTCCTTTGGTTTCAATTCCAATTTCTAGATTGTCATTTGTTTTTTTTATTGCATCAGGCAATAATTTGAAGCAACAAATGTTGCTGGATAAGTTGTCGCCAACCTAATAAAATATAAATTGTGATACCTCTAATGAGCTACGATCGTGAATTGATCGCAGTCCACTTTGGACAAGAAACTGCTTTTAGTATGTTTCCCTGTTACCACTTTGGACAAGAAACTACTATTAGCATGTTACCCTCCTGTTTATTCTTTACTCGTTGGGCAAAGCCTAACCTCAGATTTCAAACAAACGTTAATTTGGAGGTTATGTTTATAATTTGAGATAGCAACAATCTTATAGCGTTTTCGATTGATCGCACTAGTGCGCACTCAGAGTATCTTCATCACATGTTATTGCATGAGATTAAAAGAAGATGCAAATACACTGAGTGTAACCGGTGCAGGTGAATCGAAAACGCTATTAGTTGAAAGGTTTCATGCAAAAAGTCCCTAAGTTGTTTTTACCTGTTTTAAGATAATTAGGAGGATTCCTGTAAAACATGGGAGTTTTTACGCAAAATCTGTCGATTATCTACAAAGAACGATATGAGGATTCAATTACTTAGGGACTTCACAAGCAAATTTCAAATGTACCAATCGAGAGTCGTGCAATTCTATAACAAATATAAACAGAACAAAGATGCCAAAAAGTCACTTAGGGACTTCTTGCATGAAATCCTTCAGTTATAAAGCGGTGCGTCGCCCATTGGCGCCAACGGTCTATAATTGGAATGTATCAATGGACGTCACACCGTTTTACAACGTTGTAGCTCTCCTGGGAATCGGCCTTAAAATAATTATTCGTTGGGCAAATATTTAGTTACCACTTTAGACAAGAAACTACTATTAGTGTCCCTGTTACCACTTTGGACAAGAAACTACTACTGTTAGTATAGTCGTATTTTTTTGAAAATGTAATTTATCTTATCTAAACTTTAACTTAACTGATCTAATCACGAATAATTAAAAATTAAAATAACATAAACATAACCTGTCTAACTTAGCTACCCCTAAACTGGTCCAGCAAATTATCTGGTGCCCGCGGAGATGGGGGAAAGTAACGCCGACAAGCTACGAGTAGTTACCGGTGCTGATCGGAGCAGCTCAGAGCTGATCAATCGGCTGAGAAGAATACGACTTATGTTTCTCTCCCGTTTATTTCTTACTCGTTAGGCGAAGCCTAACTTTAGATTTCAAACAAACGTCAATTTGGAGGTTATGTTTATAATTTGGGATGCAAACAATCTCTCTCTAAAAGAGAACTCTTGGGTGTTAGTTGATTGTCTTTTGTTTTTTTTTTTTCTTTTCTTTTCTTTTCTTTTCTTTTCTTTCCGTGTTTTTTCTTTTCTGTTTTTTTTTTCTTTTCTTTCTGTTTTTTTTTCTTTTCTTTCTGTTTTCTGCGCCTCCTTTTGTTTCAATTCCAATTTCTAGATTGTCATTTGTTTTTTTATAGCTTGATGCAATAAATGACGTTTTTTTTTTATTTTCTTCCACAATGCATATTTATGTAATATGTACAAATTAAAAATAAATTTTATTTTTTTTTATTATTACTATTTATAATTGTGTTTGTTGCTAAAATTACAGGATCTTTGTTGACTATTTTCTGTTTTGTTTTTAGGTATTCCCCCACAACAGTATGTACCACCTCAGGCGTACGCTGCACCCGGTTACACCCCACAAATGCCGTATCAAGGCTACGGAATGTAATATAGAGTTTCCTGTGCAGATTCTTGAAATGGTTGGGCGCGTAAGGCTGGCGTTAACCGTCCGCTCGGACTACTTTGATTTCCCCGTGTGCCAAAAATTGATTTTCCATGCACAGACACAACACCCAGCGGATGGACGGTTGATGTCAGCATTACCACACGCGTAACAATAGCCTAATTCGTTGTTAACTTTATCACCGTTAACGCCCATTGAACTGTTATGATTATTATTATTATTATTGAAATTGTATTGTTTCTTTCTAATTTGATTCTAAGTCGCGTCTATTCGTCCATTACGATTATATACTTTTTGTGTTGCGTTTATTTTTAGCGAATTAAGAAATTAAATGAACCACACAGACGAGGAATGTACAGCATGTAAATAACAAAGAAAAAAAAAACTAATAACACAACTTAGCCGTACTATGTTTGATCGAGGGCTTAGCAGAATTATCTAAAGTGTCCCCCTGGAGCCGGTTATCCGTAGCAGCAGCAGCGCGCATTTAGTAAGACTGACGAGGGTTAGGCGAATTTGATTAGATAATTTTGTTAAATAATGTAAAACGCAGATTTTAATTAAACGCACGCAGCAGCCACCTGTAGATCGATTTATTCAAATTGTAAAAATACCATTCCTTATTAATATATCTCTAGAGTTATATCGTATGTAAAATGTAAGAGCAACGTTTGTGTTGTTTTCCTTTCCTTTTCTTTTTATTGTAATGTATTTATCTAGAATATTTTATGTTTGTACCTATGAAGTTAGTACTACGTTTCCTTTTCTTTACTACAAGTTACACTGTTACGATTACATAATTAAGTTTAAACAAACAAGTTAGGGTAAAGTCTTCATTTTAGCCGTCGTATATTAATTTAATTATGGAACTTATGTTATACTTACGCTGAAAATAAAGGAATTGTAAACAGACGTTCGTTTATTTATTCATAATTTATTTATTCGTCCGGCTGCTACAAGTCTGGGATTATGTAGGATTTAAGTTTCTTAACGCTTCGCTCGCTCGGCCTGGCCATCAAACTCTTCCCGAATATTGTGAACCTCATGCTGTCCAAGACGATCACAAAGACTGACACTTGTTTTGAAATTACTAAAAAAAAAGCAAAATTCACTCAATATTGTTTAATCTAATGGCCACCCCATAGAAGTTAGTTACTTTCTGACAAGTTTCTTTTTTTAAAGCACTTACTTTTAAGTTTATTTTCATTGGTGACGACTTGAAACGTCGCCTTCGTCTCCAAAACCACAATCCCTTTAATTCCAACGTAACCGGGCACCGTAGACCTGACAACTTCGATTTCCGCCCCAATAAACTCCGACTTGCTCAACACAGTCACGAAACTCGCATAATCCGCATCCGTGCAGCTCGGAGCCCTCTTAACGTACTCCAAATTCCCCCGCATGTAATCCCTCCACATCTCGTTCATGGCCGAAACGTTCTCGTGCTTCCAGCCGGTCCGCGGCAACTTCAACAAACCGAGTCGCTTGCGCTCCTTGCGTGTCAAACCCTGCTTTTTAACTCGCGCCTGCTTCTTCTTTTTCTTCCCCCGCCCGTCGCCGTCTCGGTTGTCCAATATGAAGCTCCATTTTAGGTCCTTCTCGAGGTAGGCCCCGTCTGATTTGGGGAGCTCCTCGGCGAGCATTTCCTTGATGTAGTCGACGTTTTCGCTCGTCTTTACGTTGCGTACGAATTGGTTGGGCAATTGCGAGCCGAGGAGGCCTAAATAAATAAATTGTCAGCTGATTTGAGATTGAGATCAAACGCAGACTTACCCCTGATGCCTTTAACGGACATTCCTTCAGCCCGGTGGAACTCGGAAACGTAACTTCACTTTCACTCGGGGGAACTTAACGACTTTAAGGGGTAGCTTACTACATAAAACTTATAGAGGACCCAGCCTTAACCTCACTTTTTTTAATCCCGTAATATATACCAAGTCGCTCAAGTGAGTTCTTTTAGTTTTATCGCTTCAATTACGACAGTTTCTGCGCAGCAAATTCAATCAAAATGTACATCACGTATATAATGACAAATTCATGAAACATCCGTTGACATAACCTCACTTTTGAAGTTTGCAAAATTCTTTTTGGCTTTCTCTATATTGAATGAAATGACTCGAGAGTGGATTTTGTAAATTTCAGATCGCCGTCACTTAACTGTTAACTGACGGCCGGCTTCTGTGCGCTCGATTCACTAAAAACCACAAGAAATTCATAAGCGTCCGTTGACATAACCTCACTCTTGAAACTTGCAAGTTCTTTTTTGTAATTTTACAAGACGTAATGTTCGGCGATTCTTTTTAAATCTCGAGTGTCTTGATTGAACTCTAGTATTTTCATTAGAATTCTTAATTTTCCAGAAAACGGATTCTCGCTAACTCCGTTTTGATTTTAAGCAGTGTTGCCAACCTATACGAGCTCAATTTGAGCTGCTCAAATTGTGCTCTCCTCACTAAAAAATCATGCTAATTTTCATGAAAATTTTATTTTATTTCAAAGGAATAACGCTAAGAAAAAATTAATAAACATTTCTAATTTCGCAAATACCTACAAGTCATAGGCAGAACAATAGAACATCCCTGCTCCTGAGATACTCCGTTCCAAGTCCAAACAAGGTTACTAAAAAGACAGGTTGCCTGGTAACTTTCAACGTCACTGCAACGTCACTCAGTAGGCCCATTTAATGCATATACACAAATAGATGGCCTACTGAATGACGCGTCACTCCACGACTTACCAGGCAACCTTCTCTCTTTAGTAACCTTGCGTTCCAAGTATATATATCAGTGTTGCCAATAACGCGATTACCCATTTCAAATTTTAAAAACCCGCTCTTACCCACAGTAATTTACTTGCACTCCCAAAACAAAAAACAAATGGTACAATATTTATTTTATTAAAATACCTAATAACTTACCTTACACATTTGGACGTTACACGACAGATTTTTTTAGGTTAAAATCATATGTGGGACTGTGGGCGGCTATCGGAAACAGTGCTGCCAACCGACCAAGCGGTAAGCGTACATTTCAGTAGTTGTAAACAATTTCGGTAGATGTCTCTGAATTTCGGTAGGTTTATTAAAATGGTTGTGAAATGGTTTAAAATCGGGGTTGAGCTAATTTAAATCACTTGATTAAAATTATGTTTAAAACCACTGATTTTATTCAAGCGATTTTTATTTTTGAAAATCATGATTAAAAAATAAATTTAAATTCTCATGAAATAAACAAAACTGGGTCCAAATTATTTTAAGACGTTTGACAGTTATTGTGCAATTTTTGACGCAAAATAAAACAAAAGACAATCGATAGATGAATAAAGAAAATTTCTAAATTTAACAAAAATGACAAAAATTTTAAAAAATAGCAAAAATTTAAAAAAAATCTCATTAAGTAAACGGAACTTTTTAAAATTAAGAATTGGCAGTTGTGTAATTCTTTACGTAAAATAAAACAAAGACGATCGGCAAATTTATAGAATTTAAAAAAAAATAACAAAAATAAAAAAATTCTCATGAAATAAACTAATCTGGGTTCAAATTATTTTAAGACGTTTAACAGTTATTGTGCAATTCTTGACGCAATGTAAAACAAAAGACGATCGACAAATAAATAAAGAAAATTTATAAATTTAACAAAAATGACACAAAAATTTAAAAAAATAGCAAAAATTTTTAAAAATCTCGTTAAATAAACAAAACTTTCTAAAATTAAGAATTGACAGTTGCGTAATTCTTGTAAAATAAAACAAAAGACGATCGACAAATTCATAAAATTTAAAAAATAAAAATAAAAAAAATCCTCATTAAATAAACAAAACTGGTTCGACTTTCTAAAATTCAGAATTAACAATTAAAATAAAACAAAAGACGATCGACAAATTTATAAAATTTAAAAAAAAAACGAAAATTAAAAAAATTCTCATGAAATAAACAAAACTGGGTCCAAATTATTTTAAAACGTTTGACAGTTATTGATTATGCAATTCTTGACGCAAAATAAAAAAAGACAATCGATAAATAAATAAATAAAACATAAATTTAACAAAAATAAAATCAAATAACAAAAACTTTAAAAATCTAATTACATAAACAGAACTTTCTAAAATTAAGAATTATTAATTATTCTTGACGCGAAATAAAACAAAAGACGATCGACAAATTTATAAAACTAAAAAAAAATATAACAAAAATTTTAAAAAAATCTCATTAAATAAACAGAACTTGTTCGACTTTCTAAAAATCAGAATTAACAATTGCGCAATTTTTAAAAATTAAAAAAATTTCATTAAATAAACAAAATTTTCTAAAATTAAGATTTGACAATTGTGTAGAGTTGGCAGCACTGATCGGCAACGTGGATTTGGCGGTTAGTTATACGTTGTTCACAAATTAAAAAACCACCACCTGCTGCATTATATTTGTATAAAACGTAAGTCCCCTATCCTATAGAACATTATCAAAATAGCAAGGTTGGCAAGGTATGTATTTGAAGTTTCATGTCAAAGTAATTTGTCAAATCAATTTTATTATTATATTGTTTACATTTATATTCATTTCAACAAGCCATTTCAATGCCTCGAAAGCAGAAAAATATTTTAAATGCCAAAATGTTACCAAATTTCTAACTAGGACACCGTTGCCGGTTGTACTTTTCACAAGGCAACATCGCCAGTGGTCTTTTAATTTGTGAACAGAGTTCAGTTACTTTAGTAATAGCCTTGTTCCAACACAGTTTTGGACTAGTTTGAAACTGTCAAATATATTCGCCCATCGAATTAATCACCGCTTTCAAGAGCTGCGTTAAATGTGATACTTTGATCGGCGCATGCTTCTGACGGTTTCGGACTTCGGACTAGTCAGAGGTAGTTGTTGGAACAGACATTAGTTTTTGCCGGCTTCCGGCTTTAGTGATTTCTTTGTTACCAATAGTAAAACACCAATTTTTACCTACACATTTCTTTTACTCGCAAGGTTGCTTAAATTACCCGTAATTCGGGTAATTGCCCGCACATTGGCAACCCTGATGTACATATAAACAGATATAAATGGAACACATTTGAGCAACTCTGAAGTAATTCCAAGTGGCACACATCTGTGCAATTGGAAAGCGCCTAATTTTTTAATTTGCGTTTTTCCTTCACGTTTCTGCGATTGCGCCGAGCTCTCGGAGAAATCTGGCAACACTGTCTGGAATTATCAGTAGGCGGCGTACGTCAAAATTAAAGTGCTGCTTGTCATTCGCGGCAATAAAATCAACTGGGCAAGTTAGCAACGATGGATTCGGGTAAGTAGGTCGCAGATTTTCCCTCGGAACCGCGCTCAAAATTCCGCCTCGTCCCCCCCGATTAACGCGATGGACATAACCAAAACGTGCGCCTGCAACGAGAGAAACGATGCGCCTCTCGTTTCTGCTGCGTGTAAGTCGTCGCAGACCCACTTTCAATTTTATCGACGTTTACCACTTTCACCACCCTTGCGAGTATTCAACTCTTAACTCTGCAACTTCCGCCGCAGATAAGGCCACCACACAGACCGACTTAAGCAAGGAATTGCTTCAGAAGTTCCGGAGCAGCTTCTACTCCGATAAGAAGAATGTCCTGGCGCAGAACGTCTGCTCCAGGGTGGACCCCTTCGACGTGTGCCTGTCGCGGAAGCAACTCGAAGAAACCCAACACATCTTCAACAATAAAGTGAGTAAATTGACAGCTCTCATCTTATTTTCACCGCATGCATTAGTAAGAGTTGGAGATACTCTGAGAGTGCTCTAGTTAGAGCTGTCAATCGAGAATATCATAAGGCCAGTTGTGTGTTGTTTGCAGATTGATGCGGAGGGAAAGCCGATGACCAATCAAAAGAATTCGGGGCGTTGCTGGATCTTCGCCGCCCTGAACGTGATCCGGTTACCATTCATAAAGCATTTCAACCTCGAGGACTTCGAGTTCTCGCAGGGGTACCTGTTTTTCTGGGACAAAATCGAGCGGTGCAATTATTTCTTAAATAACATCGTAGAGATTACGCGCAGGAACGAAGCCGTCGATGGACGACTCATGGCATTTTTACTACACGTAAGTAACCTCTAGTAAGTCGGTCATAGCTGCATCGTTTCCAAAACTGAGAAATATCAAAAAGGAAAAAGCACTTGTGTTGTTGGCTGTCTTAATATGTGGACATTAACGACGCTGTTGTTGTGCTTTCAATTACATAGAAGTGACCTCTAGTAAGCCAGTCACAGCTGCATCATTTTCATGAAAGTTTTAATATAAAAAGCAAAAAAAAATTGATTTTGAGCGTTTGTTGGTTTTGTTGTCGGCTGTCGCAATATGCAGATACATATAATTAATGAGTGGCGTTAAATTAAATAGTGTTATCTCTGTGCAAATATTATATTTCCCTTGATGAAAATAGCACAGCGTGTCAGCACTTCACACTGAAATTGCCGGCGAGTTTTTCTGTGAAAATAATTTTTTTCCTCCGTTATCACTTATCTTTCATAATTTGTTTGTTTGAGCTCCTAAGGTAATATAGGATTTTGCAATTCGATGGAATTATTTCAAGGCTGATGTTATTTTCTTAGAAAAAAAAAATTCAAATTGCGAACATCTATCGATTTCTTTCCTTCCAAGATTTTTATTTTATCTTTTAATGTCCGGTTAATCAATTCAATGAAATTGTAAATTGGTTTGAGCTTTAAAGTCCCGAGATTAACAAAGTACTGCGATAGGTGAAGTAATGTGTTAGCAGTTTGGAGCCAAAATGGCGGCGCCATTCAGTTCACTTTTTAGCGACGTTCCACGCCGTCACGGTTAATTTTAACATACGTCATTGCAAGTTCTCGTACAAAAAATAAACTCTTTTAAATTTTATTTAAAAAAAGAGCGAAAAATAGTTTCTACAGATCATTTTTTATTATATGCCGATCGTATAAATCTGAGGTAAGAAAATGTACGACGAAATGACATGACGTGACAAAAGCCGCAAGGCTGTTTCACCAAAGTTAGAAGGAGATAGCTACATACAGTATTATTCACATCATTGTCTGATGTTGCATCAACTACTTATGAATCATAACTCCGTCCTTTTTTCTCATTCACCGTTGACAAAGAAATAATACTGAAATAACTGTCGGTTCTTGCTTTGGCGATTGATTACGCAGCATTCAAGTTCCGTGATTTTCATAGTAAAAGTTCTCTGACTTATCGATCGGTAGGCATATAGTAAAAAAAATAAAAAGAACCTGTAAAACCCATACACGAACTGAAACTAGAACGAAAAAATTTTTTTAGTAAACAAATTAAAAAGCGAAGGTGCAGACTTCCTCTTACCTCTCGCTCCTTGCAGCTAATCCAAAGTGAGAACGATTTACAAATTAAAAAATTAATAAGAAAAAAGCGCGTTTTCTTCTGATTCGTAGTTCTAGATGAGTTAGGAGAGATTAATCAAGTACATTTGGAAATAGAAAGAAACACGTACGTCTTATGTATACCATCGCGTTCTGTCTCCGGTTCGTGTACCATACCTTTTAGGCTGTAAAACCCATGCACGAGCTGAAACTAGAACGAAAACATTTTTCTTTAGTAAACAAATTAAAAATTGAAGTCACAGACTTCATCTTTTCGCTCCAGTGTTGCCAACCTTGAGGAAAATCCCCAAATTTAAAGAATTTTAACAAGCATGAGTAAAATTTGAGAATTTGAAGGCAAATTTGAGGATTTTCGTTTACTTCGGTATCAGTAACAACTTAAATGTAATCCTGCACATTAAATATGTGCAGCTGCAATCAAAAATAATGTCATATGTGCTGCAATTTATGTCACGATGTACTGAGATCTGTTGATTTAAGAGATAGAATTACTAAATCATAATTTAAATCATATTGAAATTAAATTTAAAAAAATATAAAAATAAAAATCCTGACATTATTTCTGTTTTCGATTGTACATATCATAAGTATGCGGTTTATAAAGTTATGAAACAGTTTCAATGAAGATAGAAACATTAAACGAAGAGAATTATTTTAAACTTACATTACATATTCTGTGTTTATTTGAGAATGGCTTCCGTTTAAATTTTTTCATTGTATTTCTTCATTTTAGAAGTGCTGTTTACTCAGCAAACACCTTTCTAATTCTTCATAAACATGTTGAAATTACTGCCACATTATTATTCCTTGTATCAGTTATTTTTCAACAATCTACAAAATTACAATTTGAACTTGAAAAAAGCTCCTGAGGAATTTTGAAGACATTCATTTTGATATGTTGAGGAAATTCAGTATCACTGGGTTGGCAACACTGTTTCGCTCCTTGCAACTAATCCCAAGTGAGCACGATTTACAAAAAGAAAATAATTGGAAGGAAGCGCGTTTTCTTCTAATTGGTTGTTCTAGATGAGACAGGAGAGATTAATAAAATACATTTGGAAATAGAAAGAAACACATACGTAAGGAAAACACTAACATCTTATACGCATCCGTCTTATGTATACCATCACGTTCTGTTTCCGGTTCGTGTACCTTACTTTTTGGACTGTGAAACCCATACACGAACTGAAACTAGAACGAAAACATTTCTTTTTGGTAAACAAATTAAAAAGCGAACTCACAGATTCCGTCTTTTCGCTCCTAGCAGCTAATCCAAAGTGAGGACGATTTACAAAAAAAAAAAACTAATTGGAAAGAAACGCGTTTTCTTCTGATTGGTTGTTCTAGATGAGACAAGAGAGATTAATAAAACACATTTGGAAGTAGAAACAAACACATACGTCTTATGTAGGTATACCATCGCATTCTGTCTCCGGTTCGTGCACCGTATAAATAAATAAATGCCATTAAATTTGCTTTCGATGATTATTCGTCCTTTGCGTCTTAGTAAACAAATGAAAAGCGCAAAAAATTAGATTTTCTTAAAAAAGCTTTCATTCTTTTTGTTTCTAAGAGAGCAAGAGAACATGCAAAGACATTCTATTTTCGTCTGGCTTTTGCTTCTTTTCTCAATCAATACCTTTTGTCTCTTGTTTTTTTTATTATTATTATTATTATGTAATACCATCAAAACTCTTCACAATTTTGGTAATCCTCTTTTTTTTTGTAAGAAAAGCACTTTTTGTTTTTTGCGAAAGTAAAAAAAAAACGCAACGGGCATTTGACTTTCAATTTGTCTTTCTTTCCAAATTGATGTGATCCAAATTCGTCATAGTCATAGGTAGTCTTTTGTTTTTCCATTGTTCTTGTTACTGAAACTAAAAACTATAAAAAATATAAAATTGCACTTTGGCAAAGTGTAAAAAATAAATGCCTAATTATTTACGATTTCGTCTAATAAAAAACATGAGTAATTATTTTCGGTACAGTCGACTCATTAATTACTATTAAAAAATTATTACGTATAAGATTTGGAAGAGTAGCGCATTTTAAATTTTGCCGCCAGAAAGTGGAGCCAAAATGGCGGAAGTTTGCGGTACTTTGGTAATTTAAGGGACATAAATACATAAATTTAAAAAATTCAAAATAACAGAAACTGTAAAAAAATGAACTTTTTTTTTAAATAAAAATCACGAAATGTCAAATAACGAATGAAACAGTGCGCCACCGATAACGTTCAAACAATTGCACCGCGTCAATCAACACTATTGTTCAATTATTATTCATGTTTTGATTTAATTTAATGACGCATTTCCGGTACATAAAATAAACACACGTCAGTCGTTTCGCGGCCAGTGTTGCCAGGTTTTTCAATCAAACAAAATAAAAACACATATCGACTAAAATTTTTAATTGACAAATTAAAAATCACCAACCAATGTATAATATAATATGGGAAGACATGTTTTTTAATCGCCAACTTTTCAATTCAAAAATCGCCCAAACGGCGATAAATCGCCAAATTCGACAACACTGCTCATGTCACCATTTATGTCTGATTTATGTTAGTTTACGTTGATTCTTATAATTGTTTTTCGAATGCTACTGTATTTGGCTACAATTTTAATCATATTGTAATGCATAATCTATAAATTTTGACAGTGACAGATGCACTCGATCGGTAAATGAAGTGTATAGTGCATTTGTTTGTTTTCTTCGTGCTCCTTATTTTCGTACCGTCTTTGTCATACTTACAATAATGTCGCCAGTCTTTTATCCGGCCGGTCGCGTTAAAAATGCCATGACAGTTCTTGGTGGTGTGGCTGGCTCCCTCTATACGTGTAATCGCATCTTTCTGCACTCACGATTTTTAACATATTTTGCGTCTCTTTCATCTGTTTCAAGAAGTGTTGTGTTTACATTATTTCCATGACAACGGACACATCCCACTTGGAGTACGTTCCACTTAAAGCCCGCAACGCTCGCGACCGCGGAATTTCTCGTTCCACTAGCTTCTAAACGTCATTCATCACGTGCTGAGCGCGTTCACAACGACCGTGGTCTTTAAGTGGAACGAATCAGTGGGCTTTGCGAGCCTTGCACCCTCGAGTGTGAAAAGTACGCCCGTTGTCACGGAAATAATGTAAACACAACACTGTAGACAAAAACTAATAAAAGACTATCAAATAAAAAAGATGAGTAAAATTAAACGAAAGCAAAAGATTTATAAAAGGAAACGACAAACGAGAAAGAAGCTAAGAACTAGGAAACAAAAGACGATTAATAAAATAAAACAAAAGACGACCAGAAAAAAAATCATCGATAAAACGAAATAAGAGAAAGTTATTGAAATTAAACAAAAAAATAGGAATAATAGAATAAAACAAAAAATAATCAACACCAAAATACGAACAAAAAATAATCATTACAATAAAACAAAAAAAAATCGATAATTAAAACAAAAGAAAAGAGGGTTAATACATATAATTAAACGTAGAGGCGAACAATATAATACAACAAAAAATAATCGATACAGTAAAACAAAAGACGATCAATAAATAAAAGAAATGACGATCAATAAATAAAACAAAAGACGATCAATAAATAAAACAAAATATGTACGACCAATAAAGAAAACAAAAAGACTAACAAAAACGAAAGGTTCATAAAAGGAAACGGCGAATGCAAAATGAAAAAAAAGAGACAGAAGACCGAGAACAAAAATAAAGAAAGAAACCAAAGGAAACAGTATCAATAAAACTAAAGAAAAACAAAAGATTTATAAAAGGAAATAGCAAACGCAAATGAGAAACAGAAGACGAACAACAGAAGAAAACCAAATTTATCAATGAATTAAAACAAAAAGGATTTATAAAATTTTAAAAAATTACGATAGCCCCCCACAATTTTAAACGGGACCTCTTTCTCTTCTTAGTAAAGGAAGTTTCTTGAGGGACAAACTGAACAAAAAGAGACGAAGACGTCGTTTATCGTTCTCCGTGCGGAATTCGAAATACAATTGAAAAGACTTGTCATTACTAAACGACTAAACCTAGTGGAAAAACAATTTTTCTATTAATAGATGGCGGCTTACGACAACAGCATTTTTTAATTAATATTAATCTGGTGAATTGTGCTGTCGAACCAAAGACGAAACGCAATGGCTCACTCGAACCGAAGACGGAACGCATTTGTTCACACGAATCGAAGACGGAGCGCATTTGTTCACACGAACCGAAGACGAAACACGATTTCTTTTCAAAATGAATGGCCAACGGTCGATGGTGGGTGGGGCCTTCATGTTGACTTGTCACGGACTGAACGCAAGATGATGATGTAGAAATTTCTTTATTGTTTCCCGATTAAATTTTAAGCGTAGCTCTTGAAATTGATTAACGAAACTACGTCACTACGATGTTAAAAAAAATAAAAACAAGACGATCTCGTGAACACCGTAAAGACCAGTTATTTATTTATTAATTGTTTTCCTGACAACACTATCTATACATATTTGATTTTTATTAAATCCTTGCATTTTATTTTACAGGACCCGACTTCGGACGGTGGCCAATGGGACATGATAGTTAATTTGATCAACAAGCACGGGTTGATACCAAAAAAGTGCTTCCCCGAGGCATTCAGCTGCGAGTCGAGCACGAGGATGAACCAAATCCTGAAGAGCAAGGTGAGACTCACACGACCAAATACGTCGCCCCATCGATTATTTATTTTTTTTTACATTGCAGTTGCGAGAGTATGCAAAGGAAATTAGGGACCTGATAGTAAGGGGTGGAAGCGACGCGGACGTGCAGACTCTAATCGTCCAGCAGATGGTCCACATCTACAGGATCGTCGGAATCTGCCTGGGCATTCCCAACGAGACGTTCACTTGGAACTACTACGACAAAAACAAAGCGTTCCACTCAATCGGGCCCATCACGCCCAAGGAATTTTATGAGGAGCACGTCAAGCCGCACTTTAACGTCAGTGATAAGGTGCGTATCGCCTCATCGATTAATTATTATAGCGAATGAGGTTAACAGATAAATCTAGGTGTGTTTGGTGACCGATCCGAGGCCATCCAACGAGTACGGCAAAGCCTACACGGTCGACTGTCTAGGGAACGTAGTCGGGGGACGCAAGTGTATATACAATAATCAACCCGTCGAGTTACTACTCGAAGTGACTGCCAAAAGCATAAAGGAAGGCGAAGCCGTCTGGTTCGGCTGCGAAGTTTCCAAGCGATTTGCTGGGAAGCAAGGCATACAAGACTTGCAAATGTAAGTTGTCATCCTATTATGTAACTCTCCCCCCCTGCAATGTACACTTTTTTCGTAGTCATGACTTCGCATTAGTTTTCGGCATCGACATCCAAACCACCATGTCGAAAGCGGATCGCTTGCTGTACGGCGAAAGCGCAATGTCTCACGCGATGGTGTTCACGGCCACTTCGACGAATGTAAGTTGTAACAAGTTTAATGCATGCGTTGTTAAATGCGATGGGGGGATAATTGTAGGCTGAGGGGGAAGTCTCGAAGTTGCGCGTCGAGAATTCCTGGGGAGAAGAACGGGGTGAAAAAGGTTATCTAATAATGACGACGCCTTGGTTTCACGAGTTCGTCTTCGAGGTGGTCGTAGATAAGAAATTCGTACCTGAAAGCGTCCTCGACGTGTTCCAGCAGGAGCCCATCGTTTTACCCGCGTGGGACCCCATGGGCACCTTAGCGAAGTGAACGTTTCCGACCTGTTCGAAACAATTAACCAATAATCGTGTGCTGTACATTGTTTTCTTTTTTAAACTCAAAACACACTGTAATTAATTGCGTACCTTCTCAACACCCTATTTATTACTTAATTAATTAATTAATTAATTAATTAACCATTCGATTGATTAATTAATAATAGCCGATTTTTGTATAGTTTGAGTGCGTGTTTGTGGTTTCATTAGCCCGCCGAGATTGGTACAAAATAAGTAACAGATTTTGTTTATATTTTTATTATGCTATAAAATAAATTATTACGTATTTAGCTTAATTTTAACCGTGCGTACCTCCTCGTCTGCCTAAAAATCCTGTACTCGTACTGGAGCTTAGACCAAATCCCCAGGCACATTTTCACTAGCCTTGTATCGACGACGACTGCGTTCCTCGCAAGCGCGTACTCGCCCTCTATAATTCGCCTCGCCTTCTTGAAATGGTGCTGCTGGATTAGGCTCAGGCTGAAGTATAGTTTGCAGCGCGATATTATACTCGGGTCATTCATCCTCACGGCGAGCAGCAATTGATGGTAGGATATTTTCCCGGCAACTTTCGCGAAGTTTGAAAAGTAATCTCCGAGCGCGGAGAATGCGCCCCCCAGGGTTGAAAGCCACGAGAGCGCGTGCTCCAGTTCACAGCGTTCCCTCACCAAGTAAGTGATCCGATAGTTCCTAACAATCACATGATGAAATAGCACGTCGTTTCCTTCAAGCATAGGTACTCACCAGTTGTAATCGATTATATCTTCCCTCGCAGGAACTAAATTAAACGAAATCACATTTGCGTTGCTTATCTCGTTGTAAAACCGATCGATGAATCGGTTTCGGTAGCCCGGGCAATACACCAACTCGTTCAAGATGTAATGAAGCAAGATTCCATCCGCGCATAACCTCACTTTCATCCGGCTGGGTTTTGCGAGGGATGCATCGTGGGAATGTCGGTCGAATTCACCTGTTTGCTCGTCGTTAGTTAATAACTTGCTTCTTGTAAGTAGATAAAGTCCGTACTTGCTTTTATTTTGAACGATTTTTATGTAAATCATGTCCATTTTTTTTTGAGGTTATGTCGTCCATGGACATTTCGCTACAAATCGTACGACCTTTGGCGAGAGTTGAAACATTTTTCTTGGTTTCTCTCTTTTTGTATTGTTTATTTACTTAATTTGGTTGAGTTTTAGGATTTGTCGTATATTACAAAATTTACTTTTCGTCGTGAATTGTCATCGCAGCGCCTCACAGATGCATCAAGTAGCCAGATTCCCTGTAGAGAAAGAGGAATTGATATTAACTTAAGAGTGAGATGATAAATACACCTATTTAAGAAGCATTGCACATCCTATGTCACGTCACATAGGCTTATAGTGACATCCTTGTCGGATACATGAGCCAAAATTACTCACAGACATTCGCTATTTCACTCACATGCTATCAATCGAGAATGCAGGAAACATAAGGCACTGTCTATTTACCCTGTACGAGATCATTGCAGCGTTTGCCAACCAATGTTGCCAATAATGGAAAGCTGTCTCCCACCAATTAGTGATAGAGAAACCACCAGATTTTCACTAAAATCTTTAAAATTACATTGTTTGGCAAATAATAGCGATTTTTAATTCTTTTTTAGCAGTTTAACAGTTATCCAGTCTTTCAAAGCAGCATCTTTCAACTTCAACCATACTTTACGAAATTTCTGTGTGTACTGTGGTCTTGGCATTGTCGAATCTGCAGTGTGCAATGTAAAGATAATTTTCAATCTACCTATCTGCTGAATGCGCCCATTTGTAAATTTGTTTGTCATGAGCACCAATCTTAATTAACGAAAATGCCTACACAAAAACGTTATTATAAAAATCACTGAAATACATACGAGAAAAGTTTTAGTCTTTAGAAACTAAAAAATAAGCTTTCATTTTTATGATGCATGAAAAGAACCACCAAAAATTCCATTAACCCCGAAAGGAGAAAAGCTAAACGAAGGTTCCGAACCACCAGATCTAGTGGAGAATCCACCACATTGGCAACACTGCTGCCAACATGTTACGCCAACCTTTACGATTCCCACAAAGAAGCGTGTGAGTTTTTAACAATTATTGTCGACTTAAAGAATGTTGCGTTTACTTTACTTAGCAAGCAAAGATCTTTGCTTTATTTATAAAATTAGAATTTGCAGTTTTGAAAATATGATTGCAAAGTTCGGTCACAGATGGCGCTTCAGAAAATGCGCGATCGTGGCGGACGATCTCGAAATAAGTTGCGTAAAATAAGGAAATATTTCTCTTAAAATGTGCAGTTCGTAAAGTGGAACGAAAACATTAGTGAGTTTCCACAGATGGAAGGAAAAAACCGGAGAATTCGTGCGTCGTACTCATAAAACAATTGCAGTCGGGATGTGCCGCCAATCAAAAGACGAGTTGCGCGATCTGTAGAAGCCGCTGGTGTTTAGTGCATCTGCTGATTCTTATTTTGGATTAAATCAGTCCGTTCCGTGTAAATTTCCGCGTAAAAACTTATTCGTGTGTGTAAACCAACATGTAAGTGACTGCGTGAGTTCTTCGTTTAGAGTTTCCGATGAAATTGACTGTTAAAAACCGGTGGCCAAGGTAACGACGCCGGCGACCAAACGGATTGAAAATGTGAGTTTTTAACAATTAATGCCGACAAAGATTGCTACATTTACTTTATTTAGCCACCAAAGATTGTGCCTTCGACGATTTTTGCTTTGTAAAATAAAATTTGCGGTTTAGAAAATGTGATTGCAAAGTTGCACCTTAGGTGGCGCTTCAAGAAACGCGCGCTTTTCAAAATGTCGCATTCGTAAAAACCGGCGAACTCCATTAAATAACAAAAAAATTGTTTTTTGTATATTTTCAATTTAGCGCCCAGAAAAATTGTAGTATGTACGTAATAGTAGCGCACGACAAACGAAAACTGAAACAAACCGCGGCATTAAATGCGAATAATTTCAAATTCCGCGCCAAAAAAATTCGTAGTACAACTATATTTATATAGACGGCGCTGACGCAACACAATTTCTAACAATTTCATTTTTAATACGTAATTAAAATCGTATCACAAAATCTTTTAGACAGACACTAAATATGCGCACTAGCACTCAACGTTTCGCCGTCGTTCGACAGCTTCGTCAATTTTCATCGGACAAGAACCTGCTTTAATTGTAATTAAAATCGTATAAAAACTTTTTTTAGATAAGATTTGGGAATAAGAAAAAAATTACGGACGTTGTCTAGTAGCTTTAATAATTTTTAAATGTTTTAAATTTTGCGCCTAAAATATATAATGTGGCATTGCGCGACAAGGATAGCACAAGAGGTAGAAGAAGGTAGAATGAAAGAAAACAAAAGAAGATCGACGATTTTAATCATGAGAAATAATTTCGAATTTCGCGCTGTAAAAATAGTAGTGTAACAAAATTTACGTAGATGGCGCTACCGCAACACAATTTCATTTTTTAATACCTAATTTAAAATTGTATAAAAATTTGTCTAGATTTAATTCAGAGTTAAGAAAATGTAAAAAAATCGACGTTTTTTTTTTAGTACCTACATTTAATAATTTCAAATTTCGCGCTCAAAAAATGTAGCATGCAGCAGTAGCTTATAACAAAAGAAATGAAATAGACGCCAGAGTGAAACATGGAGTATAATGAACAGGAAACAGGAGAAGATCGACGATTGTAAATGCATACGAAGAAAATTTTCAAATTTATCGCCGAAAAAATTGTAGTGCGACAAAATCTACATAGATGGCGCTAGCGCGACGCAATTACATTTTTTTTAAATACTAACATAAACATCCGATTTTAGTTTCGATTTGAGGAAAATTTTTAGAAAAGTCGACTTTGTTTAGTAACTTCAATAATTCTTTGAAATTTCAAATTTCACGTCTAAAAAATATCGTGCAACTCGACAAGAATCGTAAATAATACAAATAGATGAGACAACAAAAAAAGATCGGAAGATAATTTCAAAATTCGCGCCGAAAAATTCGTAGTGCGACATAACTTACATAGATGGCGCTGGCGCAATTAAATTCATTCATTTTTTAATACCTAATTCAAATTGTATAAAAACTGTTCTTAATTTACTTTACATTTAGAAAATCCTTTTTTTTATTATCGATTATTTTTAATAATAAAAAACTAGCAGATTTCTCACCTTCATTACTATTCATAACATTTTTCTCAAAAAACAGTTCTAGATTCAAAATTTTCCTATTTAATAAATTTAGTCTCAATTTTCCCCATGAAAAGGAAATTCCCCTCAAGTTGGCAACACTGACGCCACCCTAAATCTAGTGAAATGAAAATTCCCTTTGCATCAGCAAGAAAATTCCTTTTTAGATCAAGATCTTCTTCCTTACACAAAAAAGAAAAACCTCTTTATACAGTGTCTATCAAAGTGTGCAACAAATGTTTTTTTTTTTTGTTATAGATTTGTATGAAACTTTATTACTGACTATTTTACTGTAAGAAGTAATACAAATTATAACCCTCATCATTTAAAATGTCATTTTTTAAAATTATAATGTTTTTTTTTAAATATTTTTATGAATGTCTTCTTTTATTCTTTGTCACCTTCCAATTTGGAGTTTGTTTTATGTTCCCTTTTTCCTGGCAGGTTAGGTCAGCGTTCTTCAATTGTTTTTGCTCAAGATTTTCTAAATTTTCATGACTGTTCTCTTTCATTTTTCGACATTTTCGATTTTGGAGTTTCTCGTTGACTTTCTTCTGCGAAGTTTAGAAAGTTGAAATTCCGTAAGCATTATTCCATTATAGCTTTTTCCATTATGTTGGCAACGCAGGGTAACATTAAAAAATTACCGGTAACAAACGAATGTTACCTTACATGGAAATGTAACACTGGAAATTTACCGTAAGGTAACGTGGTAAAATTACCAATTCACAACACTATTTTAAAAATTTCGAATTTTGATCAATTCTAGGGTTATATGCGATTTCTGCTCAGTTCTAGTGCGACATCTAACATCTGGCAATCCTGATATTTTCGACAATTAATTGGCACTATTACTACTGCCAACACTGATTTAGCTTTCCTTCTTCTGCGAATGCAAATACCTATTTTACAAAATCGTTTTATATAAAACCCTAGTTTAATCTTTCCAAAAAAAAAAAAATTATATTTGACAATCAAATTACACATTTCTTTTTATTATTCAGCACTGTACTTGTATATACACATAAACATCAGTTGTACCTAAAAATTACTCACTCTAACAATTAATTACGTGTTGTAGCGTTCACCCTTCAATAATGGATTACATTATTTAAAATTATGCGGAATATATACAATTCTATAAAATGTACAATAAAATGCAGTTACTTAGTTTAAAAAAAAAATAAAAGAAAAAAGAAACGAAAAGCTTTACAGTGAAGACACCTATAAATTACCCACCCAATCGAGTACAAAATGATTCCTTACGTTTTACTTTATTGTGTTGGCGAGAATGCCGTCGGTTGTAAGATGCGACAGTGCATCTCGCGTATCAATGGCACGGTGTAGGCGACGCATTCATCCCAGCCGGGCGACCGCCAGGCCGATTCCCTCGTCTCTTTCCTCGCAGTCAAATCCTTATAACCTGCAGAATATTTTTAATCCGAGTGTGACCCTTTTACTTTGCGAGACTTACACCAAATATGATGGACGTTGTACAGTCTTCCAATCTGCGAGAAGAACCCGGCGAAAGCCTCGTTGTTGTTCTGCCTGTAATTTATAGCCCTGGCCCAGTTGTTGCCCCACTCGATCATCGTTCCCGGTTGCAAAGAATACGAGCGCATCTCGTAGATGTTCGACGATTTATCCGTCGGCTTTCGCAGTTGTATCTGCGGCCAGTAACTGAACGCCAGGAGGTACTGTAAGTGTCTGGACCTGACCAGCTTGGCCTGCTCGTTCCATAGTTTCACGTAGTTCTGAAACGAGATGAAAATAAAACTCGATCTTGTTTGCAGCCGACGCGTACTTGCTTCGTTGTTCGTTAGCACTTTGTTCGCGACGTCGATTTTTTCGAAACCACCTCGAAAACTCCACAAGTGTATCGCCTGGTCCTGGTCACCGACGTGCACCGTCCAAGAACCGACTAACTCGACCGCTTGTGACAACTGCTGTTCTGATTTGGTTAACTCTAAGATGTTAGCGCTAAAAACACAATTTATTTATTATACCTAAACCATAATCATAAATTACGTTGACTGTCATTTCTAAATTAAAAAATAAAATAAAATTGAGGTTAGAAAATAGCTGTCATTTCGCAAGCCAAGGATTTTTGAGGTTAGGAAGACAATTTTTGGTGTAAATGATGCTTACACATTTTTAAGATATTCCTGTCTGTTATCCGGCCTGTAATTGTGCGTTTGCAAGGAGTAAACGACTTCTTTATCGCTTAGCATACTGCTATGCGGGGTCTTCGTAGGCTCGATCTTCCTAACGAATATCTTCGAAAGCCAAGCGTCTCTTTTCGAACTGGTAACGGAGAAAAACCTGGGGCAGAAAGTCGTGCAAATCAACTTCCGTAATAGAACCGCTTTTAGAACCAACCTGACATTCTTCGGCAAGTTAGTGCCTAGGTATCGGAAACTGCAAGCCATATTTCTGCCCGCCCCCTCCGGGTGATAACCGCTCTGTCACTTGCTGGGCTATTTTTGTATGTACGTTTCGGACGTTATCACTAATGCGTGTCTAATTTTAAACGGCCCTCAAACGTCATGTCTTCGTCGTCACTCTTGCGACGAAGCGGATGCCCCACGAAGCGACGCGTCTCTGGGGGGCGCCGGGCTCACGTTATATACGGGCGAGAATTTCGAACGTTTGAAAAATTTCGCTAAAAATAAAACTCGGATATGTGAATGTGTACTGTCTATGCACTTGACAGTTCAATGACTTTCTGTTTATCAACATATGGAGGCATTGTTGCCAACTGCTGAAAAATCTGTTTTCTCTAAAGGCCGATTTATTAATCACAAGTTAACTTTAACCATCAGTTTAATCCCATAGTAACAATTATTCCTGCGGCAATAAACTGAAGGTTAAAGTTAACTCGTGATTGAAAAACTGGCCCTAAAAATTACTTCCACGAAATCAACTTATAGGGTGCGTTTCATTTGCGCACTCACATGCTTTGAGCGCTCATAAGCATTGCTTAAATCGTTCCCTTTGGCTTTGCAAACGCTCACAAAGCGCCAGCTGACGAAATAGTAACGTCATTATGACGTCATAGTCTTCGCTCACAATCGCTTATTCTATCGAGGTAGGGCAGCAAAAGCTTAAGCGCTTATATTCCAAATGGAACGTATGAGATGCGTATGAGGAGATCAGCTAATCATAGTCAGGTTATAAACAAACATTACACTTTAGAAATAGCTACAGCAGCTATGATTGGCTCAATTTCACTATTGAATTTATATTTTTGAGGTTATGAATTCGTTGTGCAAACAAAAGTCAAAAGAAACACTTTTGCGTATAACTGCTTAAGCGACTAAACGCCAAAGGAAACAACAGAAAACAACGCTTGTAAGCGTGAGCGCTCAAAGCGTGTGAGCGCGCAAACGAAACGCACCCATAATGAAGGACGAAACGTTGGCAATAACTGACAACTGTTCTGTTTGTCAAAAGCCACAGAGAGAGATAGAAAAAGCTGTAAATTGGAAATTGGAAGAAATGGAAGCCGCCCACAAAACTGATAATTTATTTCCTAATATATTACACGATAAGTAATCAATTAATTACATTTCAATGAAAACAAATGGCACAAGAAATTATGCTAGCAGGCCGGCGAGGGACTTGTGCTTGCCTTTGAGGACGCCCCGCAGGTCCCTGACGGCCGTGATATGACTGTTTTTCAGGTTGTCGATCACTTCGTTCTGTCCGTTCGCGTTTAAATTTAGGGCACACAGTCTGTCCGATAAATCACAGATCACTTCACCGCAGCTCCACGAATCCAACAGCACGTCGAGGTGGCTCGCGGTCTGCTTCAGGTCGACGACCAATTTGCAGAGCGCTTCGCGGCTCCTGCTCTCGGGCATCGTTTTTCTCCTCGCCTTCTTCGTGTGTGACGGCCGGATTATGTCGTTGCACAACAAACACACCAACGAAGATACGCATATCACCTGCAAGAAGCGCGAAACAATCAAACCTTCAGAGCTTCGTTTCGGGTGAAATACCTCTAGGAGATTGACTACGTATTCCATGGTGCTCCTCCTCATCCAGTGGCAATCTTGGCTGGCGTTTTGCTCGTTAATTCTCGTCGATGCAAACTCGACGGCCTCCTTGTATGAATTCTGCACTTCTTGGATTATTTTCAAGGAACTTTCCGTGTCATCCAGGGTGACGGAAATCACCAGCTTGAAGAGGCGGACGAGAATTTTCTGATATGGGGCGTTCAAGAAGCCGTGCAGGCGCGAAGGAAGCGGCAAGGTGACTTGATTCTGTAAAACTGGAAAGTTTTGTCCCCCACCCAAAAACACATCGTACTTAAGGGGCGTTTACACTACATACATGTTTGAAGTATACATGTACTCTACATGTCGGTTGAAAAGTTTGGAACAAATCTAAAATTTGTCTCATACAAGTGCTAGACTTTTCTTGTATTGGACATGTTTCCGACATGTTTTATAGTATGGATTTGTATTCCAAATTAATGGAAAACAGAGCGATCACAGACCATACAAAGGTACTTGCGCATGTGCGCAATAGTTGGTTGTTTTTAATTGTCAAGCGAACTGATGTTTTGTGAGAATGGCCACTCCAAAAAGAGCACAGTTGCATTAATTGCTTTTCACGTAGTTTCCTAAAGTAATAATATGCGGCCGCGGACAAAAACAAAAATTGATCGTCATCATTCATGTGCGAAATTTTTTATTATTAAATACTAAATATGTAGTGAACAAGTCACAGTGTAAACGAGGTCCTTTTCTAGTACTTGTCGAAGATTTGTGCTAAACATTCATCCTGATTTGTATGCGACAAATCCACATTTTTGTATAGATTTGTTTTTCAATTTGTTGAAAACATGTATGTAATGTAAACGCCCCTTTAGGGATGTGCAATGAAACAATTGTGGAAATTTCAACACTTTTCGAAATTGGCAAGAGCGGAAATTTCTTTTTCATTTAAAAATGTCCAAGATATCGATCTTTGTACAGCAGAATACTTGATATTTATTAAGGCTTAAGTGGTTAACGAATTGCCATAGGATAGAACACATGTATTTTTTTTTTTTCAGTAAGTACTCGTAGCATATCCGTGGGTCTTTTCCCTTTCCTCGCCGGCACTAGATAATTTGTTAGATCAGTTTAGGTGTAGCTAAGTTAGAGAGGTTATATTTATGGTATTTTCATTTTTAATTATTTTGAAAGCAACATAATTCGTGATTGGATCAGATAAGTTACATTTTCAAAAGAATACGACTAAAGGCCCGCACAGAACATACGCGCATTAGACGCGAAGGAAGCTTCTCGACGACAAATAGAAGGTGATCCAACGCCAAGTAGGTATGCATTTATGCAGTATGCACAGAATAAACGCTCGCTTGACGCGCGGCAGACGCGGAAAAGTTGCAACAGTTTCTACTTTTACGTCGGTGACGCGCTGGAGGACTTCGTTCGCGTCTAATGCGCGTATGTTCTGTGCGGGCCTTAAAGATCACGACTGCCAATGCCAACAGTGTTGCCAATTTAAAGGATAAATCTGGATTTTTCAACTCGAATTTTTTGCTTCTAAAAAAGAAACTGAAAGTCTCTAGACAGTTCAGAATTGCTCTTTTGTATATTTAGGAAATCCACTTATGTAACAATTCGCATGTTTTGTAGAGTAAAAAATGTGGTTATGTATGAAATACAAAGCTCAACTAAATCTTTATTACTTAGAAAATAATTATTCTTGATGCCCGTCTTAAATCGCGACGCCCTTAATGGGGCAACTCACTTTACTTCCGTGTTTTTAGTACTTTACGAAAACACGAAGTTTTTCTGATTTGACTAGCTGGTTGCGTTTTCTAAAATCTTCAGGGGCGACGATTTAAAACGGACACCCTGTATAATGCGAATACGCTCCGCAAATGTCCTCAAGACTGTCTATTAAAATGACCCTTGCGTATGTTTTTAAAAGTTATTTATTGCGTTAATGTACGACGTTCAACGACGCCATCTGTTGAAACTTGCCGAGATTCTTCTTTTCATTTCTTTCTACGAGGGTGATTCACTAAGTATTAAGGGGTTATATTGAAAAGGAAAAAAAAACATCAACTATTGAGCAAAGTTTCAATTGTCAGTCATTTTTGGACTATAACAAAAAATGACTTGCGTTGTTGTAAGACATTCAACACCGTCTGTCAAAATATTATAAAAGTTTGTTTTCGTTTGTTTTATGGGACTTTTTCTTTAATTTATGTATTAATCTACTGAATTGTGTTCTAAAATCATTCGTCTTTTGTCTTTATTTATTTTTTGAATATTATTGTTACAATTTTTTAAAATCTTCTCTATTTGTTTTCTTTGTCTCGTCCAGACATGTTTTCTTTTTTGAAAATTTATTAATCTACTGAATTGTTTTTTAAAATCGATGGTCTTTTGTTTTTATTTTATTTTTTATTATCGTCATATATTTTTAAATCTTGTTCACTTTTTTTGTCTATGTCACCTTTCTTCCCCGTTTTTTTTTTTTTTAAATTTATTAATCTATCGAATTATGCTGTAAAATCGATTGCCTTTTGTTTTCATTTTATTTTTTATTATTGTTATATATTTTTAAAATCTTGTTCATTTGTTTCGTTTCTTATGTCACCGTTTCCTCCTAAACAGGTTTTTTTTTTAATTTATTAATCTGACGAACGGTGCTATAAAATCGATTGCCTTTTGTTTTTTATTATTTTTTAAAAAATTCTCTTATTTCGGTTTCTTTTCTTTCTCATCATTCTTTATAATTTTTTACAAAAATATTAATCCTTTAAATTGTGTTGTAAAATCGATTGTCTTTTGTTATTACATATTACTTTTTAAAAATTTTATTATTTATTTTTTGAGTTTTTATTATTTTGTTTTCTTTGTTTTGTCACAGTATCTTTTTTCCATTTTTTTTTTTTATTTACATATTAATCAACTGAATTGCACTGTAAAATCGACCGTCTTTTGTTTATTTCTTTTATAACTTTATGTACATTGAATGAATTTTTACGTCTTTTTTTAAAATATATTCCTGAATCTAGTAACAAATGTGGGGATTTTCTATGTTGAAAAGGGACTTCTTGGCAAGTCTTGAGAGATTTCTGCTTTTTACACGTTGGTAACACTGACTGCCAACCCGGCCGATTTGTCACAGTAATTACCCAGTAGCGTCACTTAAACGTCAGTGTCAAAAAAGCGGCCATTTTGTTTGATACCCTTATGGAAATGCAATGTAATTTACAGCTGGGTAGGTATCAAACAAAAGAACAAATCTGACAGTTATACTCGAGTGACGCTACTGTGTGATTCTTATACAGTGGATTTATCGTCAGTGTTGCCAACTTGGTGATTTTTTCACCAGATCTGGTGATTTCTTTCAAGTAGTTGCGACTTTCCGACATGATTTGCGACTCGTCTCAAAACGGGTGAATTTTAAAGTGATGTGTGACTTCTATGAAAAATCAAAATTGACTTCATAAATAAGTGAAAAGAAAAAAAAAGGTCCGGGTACATAGAGGGTGTTTGGGATGTAAAGTAGCAAACTTTTTGTGTATGCAGAAATAAAACTTTTCTTCCAGTATTTTTTTTTGTATAACTTAACTTTTTTTTTTCAATTTGAAGAGTCACTGTTTGTGATGACTTTTGACGTTTAATGTCAAAAACGTTAGCTCGCTTCAAGAATTAAAATTGAACGTGTCAAAAAAAAATTCTTTAAACGTCAAAGGCATGGCTAACTTTAAATTTTGAAATTCCAGTAGATCACAAACAGTGGCTCTTAAAATTGAAAAAATTGTTACTGCATACACAAAAAGTTTGTTACCTTATATCCCAGAAACACTCTGTATGTGGTAACTTTTCTAATATTAAGGTTGGTAGGCAACATGATCAAACTTCCCTCGTCTCCTTCTCACTTGTTATGTACAATGTGATCAATAATGACTGTCCGTGCCGCTGCTTCCATTTATAGGTACCTAAATACTTAAAATATGCTACCTTCTAATAATGGAGGACTGAATTAGATTAGATTCATTTTAAAATACGAAATATGTTTTTAATGTAAAACAGGAACTAGTTTAAAATAACCGTGTACTTTTTCGAAGTAAATAAACAAATAAATACAAACAATTCATTCGCCAGCGAATGTCATTGAACAGAAAGTGAAGGAGCAAACAAAATTCACTTAACTTCCCCAGAATTGCCCAAGTTTTAACTTCATAGCGTTTTCCACTGGCTGCACTAGTGTGCACTGAGTGTATTTTCATCTCAGTTCAGCTTTATGTAATAAAACGAGATAGAGATATCCTGCACTGGTGCAGCCAGTGGAAAACGCTATCAGATTATACAGTTGACATAACTCGGACCTAAATATTGATATATTCGTTCTTGGAAAGTAGATTTTTTTCAGACATCCTTTATTGATCACATTGTATATGTAAAAAGTGGACACTTTTTTTGGCCGCGACTGTATTTATTTTGTTGTTATATTGTACTTATGATTCATAATGTTAACAAACAGTTAACTTTTTCTAAGAAATGCAGAATCAAAAATTCTTTTGAATTTTATCTACAAATAAACATCATTAGGAAATCAGAAAATCTGTGTAATGCATATCATTTAATAAATAAATTTGTTTTACTGTAACTTACGAATTGTTTAATTTAGATCTCGAATGCTTTTCGGTTGGCAACACTGTTTATCGTAAAACAGGCGATTTTATTTTTACTTCCGGGGGGCCCAATTCTTGAAATAATTCGTTCTTGTGCATTGTGTAGCTTACATTTACAACCATCTGAACCGACTCAAAATTGTGCTAACCCGTGCTAAACACGGTACACACACTAATTTAATTTATGTTTAAAAAATGAGGTTAGCTTTGAGGTTTGCATTATGAGTGGTGGGTCAGGGTTGTTATCTGATTAAATGATTAAAACCAACTAGAATAAAAGAAAGACTTTTGGTTAATCTGAGTGACCAATCAAACAATAAAAAAAAAGGACGAACTTGACGGAGCTGATGCCACCAAGTGGGCTTATTATGCAGTGTTGCCAATTCGTGGGAACTTTTATGCCTTAAAATTGCATGAAGGGAATTTTTGAAGATAAAATTACTTAAATTTTGAGGCAAATCTTGACAAGAATGCATAAAAATAGCTTAAAATTGCAATTCGAGGAGAAAACAAGCACGTCAGTAGTTGGCAATACTGTTATTATGTCATTCTTTAATGTGAAATTTCATTGCATTTCCTGTTCTTATTAAAAATGATTTCCACGTTCTTTTCAAAAAAGGAAAAAAAATCATTCTTTCGAACTTTGCACATCCCTAATACTAACAGACTGACCTGCGCGATAGGAACATGCTTGGTACTGTAGGCTTTCGCGCACTCGTCTTCCCAATCTTTTACGGTCGACTTGAGCAGGTCGATGCTCTTGTTCCTCGTACCGTCGGCGGACTTCGCGATGTCGATAGCTGCAGACATGCACCACAGAATGTAGGAGCGCAGTTTCAAGAAGCACACGTCTTGCTTGAAGTGTTCCTCGATTTCGGCTGACGTTTCGGGGGGCCCTTGCACTCGCTCCGGATCCCACGAGTGGAAAACGTTTAAATCACGATTATCTCTGAAAAAAAAATTAATATACATACTTAAAATAAGTATATATTCATACAGTCACCAAATAAATGTATAAATTTCATTTTATTTAATTAATCTCTACATTTCTAATTTGTAAATTTGTTGAATGCGAGCATTATAAATTTAAACTTTCCGCCAATATTTTGCATTAAAATGGCGGCTGATTGCGGTACTGTAATTATTCATACAGTCACTAAATAAATAAATACAGTACCGCAATCCATATGCTTAATGTGTAAAACAAAGAAACCACGTTTTTGCACTAAATTGGCCGACTTTCCATTTTCGTCAATTTCAGTGACCACTTTCGTCAACTTTAATGACCACTTTCGTCAATTCAGTGACCACTTTGGTCAACATCAATAACCACTTTGGTCAAAATCAGTGACCACTTTGGTCAACTTCAGTGACCACTTTGCTCAAAATCAGTGACCACTTTCGTCAACTCTAGTGACAATTTTTTATTCAATTTATTATCTGTTTTTTTTTTTTTATTTACCATCAAATAGGTCGTGATTTTATTTTATTAGGTTGGCTAATATAGTAAAATTAGACAAATTAATTTCATGTCATTATAATATATGCCAAAATGTGACACTTCAAATCAGACAGATCATCGAAATAGATTTGAAAAGTAACCAATCGCTTCATTCGCAGTAACCTTAAACTCAAAATCAAAATGACTGTCAAAGTTTAGTTACTTGCATTGTACCACTTTTTCCCTAAACTTTCACGACATACTTCGATGGTAAATAAATAAAAAACAGATAATAGGTCGCGACATCTTGCGGCCGATTTTTGAGCCAACATTGATGCTCGATAATCAAAACCGACTTGCAACAATTTTATAGTTAAAATGGGTACCTCAATTCTTCCCAGTTGATTTTATTCTCCTTTGGGACAGTGTCGACATTATACAGGCCTTCGAGGGTCGTGCAATTCACAAGCGTCAACATAATCCGGTCAACGGCCACCGTCGTGTAATGCAAGCTGTTATTGAGGCGCTCCCTAAAATCCATGAACTCTTCAAGTTTTAGGAACGATCCGAATTTATAGGAGAACGTCAAGTGATCCGAGCTCTGCAAGTCAAGAGATGTTTTTTTTTCTTTTCGATTGTAAAACGCAGACGAATACTTGCATCTTTGTAGTTCGAGGAGAAGAATTTTAAAGTGGTGTCGTACAGCGCCGTGGCGAGATTTAAAAGCCCCGTGGTCTGAAGTCGGCCGCAATGAACGTAACCTAGCGAATCGAGTTGCAGGTGCTTGATGTCCAAGCTGTCGTACATCGTCTGAGCCCCAACACCGCCCCCTAAAAACCACGCACTGCAATTTTAGCTTCGCACGAGATTGCATCAGGGGGGGGTCACCTAAGTAATGATAAAACTTGATCCCCAGGAGTTTCGCGTGGAAATTACTGGGGCTATTCTTGAGCAAGTTCTCGAGCAGGACCAGCCCCAAAATGATAGGCTCCGAGCTCTGCGTGGTCTGTGATAGGTCGTACAAGACGTGAGCAGCCAAGAGGGCGTACGAATCGGACGGCCCCTGGTCCGTCGGCAAGAGATTCATCCCGTACATTTGGTAACCGTGCTGGTAATGTAGAGAGAGCGCAGTGACTAACGCCTTCAGGTGGTCCAGAGATAGGTTCCGGTGGCCACCGCACAACCTCGAGAATTGAAGCGCACAAATGTGCCTCTGCATTTGTTGCTCCTACAAAAAAAATTCCTCACAGAGCCTCGGACAAACAAAATAGGACGAAATAAACTACAGATTCCGGCGCACTAATCCCGACGTCCTTGATTAACCTCGATGAAAACTCGAGTTTCTTGTCGGGGTCCAGGAGGGTGAGGTAACCTCGTAGATCCGAAACGCAGCAGGCTTTGTGGCCGAACTTGCGGAAGTACTCGACAAATAATTCGATCGTTTCACCGAGCAGGTCCGTAGCATCCATGCCGTGCTTAGATAACTTCGAGCAAAGCTCGAATCTCGCTAGGTATGGCCCCCTCAGTAAATAACCTGAAAAAAACAATCACTCAATGTGTGTCACTTATACCTAAACTTTGATGTACGAACCGTTGTCAGCCCCGTTTTCCACCAATCTACAGATGAATTCGTGCGCTTTCTCCGGAGTGTCATCCACTGTTTCGAGGTCGTCCCTGTGGGGTTCTATCAGGAGGTGATTGTTGAGGGATGAGTGTGGCTCGCTCGACATTAACTCGAACACCGAGTTCACGTATTCTTTCCATATGTTCCACTTGTCTACGCTAGAATTTTCGAACTTGTTTAGAATAAATGTTGGCAGGACACCGTTTTTACAATGGCCGCGTTCGTAAGAACCAGCGCTCAAGTAGCATTCATCTGTGTGGTGGATTTTTTGAATTTCTTTGAAATAAGCCAATCACAGACGAATGCTACTTGAGCGCTTGGTTCTTACGAACGCGGCCATTGTCTCATTAAGGGCCAGTTGTAACTACAATGTCAGTTTAAATTTAAGCTGAAGCTTAAACGCATAGCAACGATTATTTCAATAATTGTTGTTAAGGCTTTAAGCTTAGGCTTAAAGTTAAGCGTTAAGCTGTAATTGTACAACTAGGTCTAAGTAAAAAAAAAAGTGCCATCTGGGGTAGTTTGAAAATTACCGCCAGAAGCTCGCAAAGCTATTGGCCGTTCGAAAGCCAGTTTCACACGCGTCTTCGATTTGAAAGTCCGCCAAAATTCGTCGTAAATTTAAAAATTCTGTTCATGATGTATCATGGGTGTTAAGATAACGCTCAAGAGTTATGTTATCTTAACTGCACTTGAATAACACCTGATTTAAAGCCTTCGAAATTTGTTAATATGATGCATCAGAGGTTTGACGACTTTCAAATAAATGTCAATCGATCACATATAACACTAATCGAGCATAAAATAACACCACAAAGTAATTGTAAAAGTTATGTTTTGATGAAACACCATGTCATTCTTTGACAGCGAGAGCAGTTACACACATAACAGCGCTGTTATTCTTAACACCAATGATACATCATAGGCCTGATTAAAACTGTTTAATCGATGAATTTATGATAAACTGATTCTGATTATTGGAGTGATTCTGTTCATATCCGTAGCAACTGTAAGATCTGTAAGCCTGTAAGTCTATAAGATAATACCACAGAGACTTACGAGTAATTCTACAGACCTAGAAGAAATCATACCTTCCACAGAACTTCAAAATTCCATATTTTAATAACTGAGTTACAGGTTTACAGATCTTACAGTTGCTACAGATACGAGCAGAATCGCTCCATAAATTTGGATGATGGACTTGAATTTTAGTATTAAGTCAACCTGCTTAAACATGCAACAGTTACTCCCTCTAGTTTAAAAACGAAGTATTACTATACCTGCGCTACACTTGGCAACACTGTATAGGTTGCACCTGACCTTTTTTTCAACTTTCTCTTCACAAAACCACATATTAAAGAAATAAACTACTGTGACAAAACTGACAAAAATTCAACAGTGTTCATTTAGTAATCCGGTAGCATTACCTGTAGAAATATTTTGTTTTGGAAAATGTATATGGCATAACCTAACTTTTGTTTTAAATGTCATAAATCATAAAATAACTTTCGGTGACAAATGTTCGCTGCTCTAATGTACACACCATTCTGTAATTCAATAAACGTAAAGTAAATGAGCCCTGAAAATAACTCATTTTTGTATAAAACAAACAAACAACGCAAAAAAAACACGAAAACACTTACTCGATAGTTGACAGAACGAATGACACTAGTGAGTAGTGATAATTCTATTCTCGGCGAGCTTAAGCTCTAAGCTGCGACATGCCTTTACCAAAACAAAATACAGGGTGTCCCAGCGAGACCTTTCATTAGAAGTTTATGGGGTACTTTGTAGATGGCGACTTCCGGTATAACCGGAAGTGCTAGACATCTGAAAATATTTTAGCTGAAGAGAACGCAATCACTTGTATCTAATTCTAAATGTTCAAGTTTCTATTTTGGCCAGAACCCCATAAACTTCTAATGAAAGGTCTCGCTGGGACATCCTGTATATCCATAGTCAATGCTACCGGAATATTAAATGAACACAATATGATAGAATGTTTGTTTCACATTTTCACAATCCAAAAATATTCTGATTAAAATGATTACTATGATTTTTGAGACAAAAATATGAATGAAGTATTTACATCAAGGGGTGCAATATACAGGGTGGTACAAATTAATCTTATAACTGGGTCTAGCCTTTTTCGGGTGGTTTCTTCAAATAATAATTAAAAACTAAATGGCACCCCTTAAAAAAAGGGGCAATTTCAAATTCTGTTTAAGATAGAGTAATTTTAAGTTTAAAACGTTTTCTTTTCCTAGAGTATTCGTTGAAAGCAAATTTATTTGTTTGCACAGAGGATAAAAAAAATTAATAGAGCAAAATGATTTTTTCTTAAATTAAGTTAACAGTGAAAACATTTTTTTAAAATCTTCTTTAGTTGTTGAATCATAAAGAAAAGTTTGCACTTTCATGAATTGAAGAAAAAATAATAAAAACAAAAGACAATCGCTTCTACGACACAGCTTAAAAGATTAATAATTAAAAAAAAAAAAAAACCGAAAAAAAAGGATGAGAAAGCAAACGAAATAACAGAATTTAAAAAATCGATACTTTTGGATAAATACATTTTTATATCAATTCAGTGTTGCCAACGCAAGATATTTGAAATGTGATATGAAGAATCAAAGAAAACAATTGCTAATCGTCAACTAAATTAAACAATGTATGTAATTAGCTGTCAATCGAACTGGCCAAATTCAAATATAACTTTTTTTTATGAATGCATTTTGTATGTATGTAATTAGCAAAAAATATAAGAGAATTTCACAATAATTAAATATAACGGATAGATACATTCTTACATAAGTTCAGTATTACCAACGTAAGAGACTTGAAATATGACATCAAAAGTCAAATAAAACAATTGCTAATCGCCAACAGAATTAAACTACGTAATTGGCGGTCAATCAAGCGCGCCAAATTCAAATTTAATTTTTTTTAAATTTAATTGTTACCTACTGCGTTTTGTATGTGATTAGCAAAAAGAAATTCACATTACTCGAATTTCACGAATTGGAGAATAAAATAAAAATAAAAAATAAAAACAAAAGACAATCGCTTTTGCGACACAACTTAATACATTAATACCTAATAAAAAAAAAATTAAAAGAACGATGAGAAAGCAAAAGAAATAACAATTTAAAAAAGTACCAAATATAAAATTTAAATACATATGTATTATTATAATAAAAATAAAAGACAATCGATTTTAGAGCACAATTCGGTAGAATTTGGAAAAAAAAAGATTGGAGATTTCGCGGAATTTTCATTTTTAATAAATCTTAAAAAAAGAAACAATTTGAAACAAACAATTACAAAACACAGAATTATTTTCCTTCCCCATTGGTCAACAGATTAGAAGAAAATACAATAGATGGCGCTGTTCAATATACCACAAAAATACAACAACGGAGAAGGTTACTCATCTTCGAAACAGAACACACATTTGACGTTGTTACAAAGTTAACGGGAAAAGGTAAACAAACGCGCGAATTTTTAAAATTAATGCGGATTCACATGTCACGGACAGTATCCATGACACTTTGATGACAAATAATATTTGTCCTGTCCAGACAATTGTCATTTTCGACATTTGTCCGAAAGACATTTACACTCACTCACAACCCTACAAATAATTGAGATGTAAACTTGTAATTGCAACGTAAACTAATAAAATAAACTGTCAATAATATCTAATCTTAAGGCTTACTTTTTATTATTTATGAAAAACATTAAGTGGGTACTAGATAAGAAAATAAATACTTTATGCTTTAAAATGATTTTCGTTTAGACGAAAACAAAAGTATGAAGTGGCACTCTCTAAACGAATCTACCATTTTTTTTAAATCTTATAATTTCAACGATGTTTCAGTAGAAATTGGCTTTGATAATTCCTTCCAATAAATTATTACTCCAAAAGAAAAAGTAATACAATACTCAACAGATAGCGTCACATTGACACCTAGAAATGAAGTTAACCGCGTTCATTACAAAATGCGTTTGCTTAAATGTGTTTAACTTTTCTGAAAACTGAAACAGTGTGTAACTTTGGAAAGACATAAGTTTGGAAAGATGCATCAGTTAAAAACTACATTTCTAAAGAAGAAAACTGCACCTACCTGTCAATGAGCGCGTTCTTGCAGTACAAGTTAACTTCGGGCCACTTCTTCAGCTTAAGCAGATACGGTAAGACACTATACGATAAACTCCCCGACAATAATTTCACGCCGAGAGAGCCCTCGAGCACCTTCAAGATTTCCTCGTACTTCACCTGGAGCTCGAGCACCATCACGTACAGCTGCGCCTCCTGCTCGGCCTCCAACTTATTGTCGCATATGAGCTTGTCGATCATGCGCTCCGCCAAACTCAGAAGCAAGTTGCGCTTCAGGGGATCCCCGGCGTCGGAGCCTCGCGTCGCTTGCAAGATAATACTCATCACGGCCCAACAGTAATACGGATTGCGTGGCTTCAGCTTATACAGGGCCATCGCCGATTGCTGTTGCGATTTAAAGTCGGATATGCGGACGTACGACATGAACAAGTGCGTGTGTAATTCCTCGTTGTTCGGGTCGATTTTGACGGCGTTCTCGTAGAGACGGCATATTTTCTCGACTGCAAACAAAGAGAGTTAGGTTTCGGGGCTTTCGCTGCGTCTCGCGGTGTAGTTACGGCGTTGCAGATCCCTATAGCAGAGGGTCATGGCTTGAAGCGTCGCGTCATCCGATGGTTTCTCATTGGTTAATCCGTCTAGTATGGTGACACACTCGGACTCCTTGCCCATTCTTAGGAGGGCCAGGGCTTTCAAAGCTTTGGCGCACTGCAAGTTCGGCGTCTTCTTTAAAACCTTGTCGCATTCCTGCAGCGCCTTTTTATTATTGCCGCTATCTAGTGATTCTTGAATGCATTGAAAGAAAAAAAAACAAAGTTTTAGTAACATAACCTCAACTTGAGGCGAAGCGATTCTGAGGCAAGAGCACAGCGCAAAATAGAATGCACCGTTCATGATGCGATGGCTGTCGGTCTTGTACTCACCGTATACGGGACGTAGTCTTCTCTCGACGACCGAATTGTCCTGCACGTGCATGCCTTTCGAAGCCATCGCGTTTGACACTGAGCGAAGTGCACGTCTCCGTTGACGTGCATGTGAGCCGCCTTCGGCCGTTGGTTGCGGTTGTCTCGTGCCAGAGAAAACTCTTTCACGTTTCGGACTTGGAGCACATCAGCGAAACGGTCGCGAAGACTTTGTTGATCGTTCGTCAGACATCCATTTTTATGGACACCGTGCAGAGCAGATGGCGCCACATTCGCCCGCCGGTGCTGTCATCGTCGCCTGTCATAGCTCATCTCCATTTCTGCGTTTGATTCGTTCATACAGTTAATTTCGCCGATATTTATTTGCATGCGAATTTATTATTATCTACCATGATGGTAGAGCGGTAAAAAAAACTGCAACTCGTGTTGGTCCAAGTAAAGAGAGCCAGGTTGTTTTTGGTCAAATACCGGTACAATTTGCTGAGAAAATTACAGCTGAATTCAAAAAAATCGGGAAATGAAATTTTTCCAATTGTAAATTTGGTTCTATTTGTCAATTAATTGTCTACTTGACAATACAAACATGCCTTTCAAAAAATTAACCTGTTTACTTAAAGAGTGACGTACCGTCAAATAATTCTAACCTATTTCTAATAAATCCGTTTTCACGCTATGAAAATATTGAAAAAAATGTGTCGATCTTTTTTGACATTTCCCGATTTTTTTGAATTCAGCTGTAATTTAAAAACTGTCAAATTAAATTTAAAAAGACTACCAAAGGCTACTGAAGGCTACAACTCGTGCAGGTTTGCCAACGCCGTAATTTTGGACGCGTTCAATGACCCCAACGCTAGGTGCGTTCAGCCCATGCCGTGCGACAGCAGCGCAAGTTTTGAGCGAAATTGAGCCCGTTCAGGTAAAACAGCTCCTGCAAGTCAGCGCTCAGCATGATGAAAGTCAGCTGTTATGTAATATTTCTAATCGGACTGCTACTTCTCAGCAATTTTTTATGTCATTTCAATAGTTTGAAATTTATTGAACCTCGTTTTTGGACGTTTTATGAATTTAAATACAATGGCAGAAAAAATTGAAATGTCAAACTTAATAAGCAGAAATTTCGCAGTAACTTCAACCTTAACCTAGGTCTGTTCGTACAGCATTTCTGAGTAGTTTGGAACTATCAAATATATTCGCCCGTCCACAGAAGGTCTGTTCCAGCAACAGTTCGTAACTAGTTCGAAACCATCAGAAGCATGCAGTCATCAAAATTGTACATTTAATGGCGCCATTAAAATCGGTCAGTACCTACTTCGGTGGGCAACTGTTCTTAACGGTTCCGGATTAATCAGAAAATGCTGCTGGAACAAACCTAGAATAAACAAACGATGTTGTTTTGCTAGCGCCATCTAGTGGATTGTCACTGCAGCTTTACAGCGTCCACAAAAAGAGAAAGATAAAGAGAAGTACCCTTTTTGTCTCTTATTCAAATGGCTTCTATAGATACTTGGACAAATCAGGAGCTGCAATTTAACTTAGAGAAAAAAAATCTTCATTGCGAGTTCTTTTATGTTAAAAAATTACACGTTTATAAATTTCTCATTTCAATAAAGAGAAATTAGTAACAACGAAAGAGATCTAAGTTCCTTAAATTTTATTATACCTAATATGAAGCTGGCGCCATCTAGTATAAACAAATCGAACTATTTTCTCTGTGATTCAAAGAGACGTCTTAGCGCAAATTATTGGCGGGAAATTTAAACATCTAACCCTAACAACGACACATTCGGGCATTTTTAACTTTTATTTGACAGGCGTTAAATTTGATTAAACTTACCAGAAAGAAAATAACTAAAAAAGTCGGCAATTTAAACTTGCCGGAAAGAAAATCTCTAGAAATGTCGACCATTTAAGTTTGCCGGAAAGAAAATAACTAGAAAAGACGGTCATTTTAATGTAAGAACGTTTTCTTTATCTTACACATTAAGTATATGAACGAAAATGGTCCCTAAAGTTGACCAAAGTGGTCACTGGAGCTGACCAAAGTGGTCACTGGTCAAAAAAAAATATGCACTTCGGATCGTGTACTTTGTCAAAGTACAGAATAAATACGCAAAAAATAAATACGAATTATTATTAACGGTTAAATTTCTATAATTAAACGTCAAAATTGCTGGTAATATTTTGTATATGAATTAAATGTCAAAAACAATAAAGTAAGGTTTACATTGCGCAAATGACATGCCCGGATTTTATTGTCCGCTACTGTACATTCACTTTTGTAATGAGTAACTAATAGCGATTTCGATTGGCGTGCACTGTGTGCACTCAAAATATCTCTATCTCGTTTTATCACATGGTGTTAAAATAAGATGATAATACTCTGACACTCTGAGTGCGCACTCAGTGCATATAGTGCACTTCAATCGAAAACGCTATAAAATTATACGGTTTAGTAACTTTTACCGTTGAAATCTGACTTCTTTTTGGTGTCCGTATCTTGTAAATGGGACTTTTATTTTTAAGTTATGTTGGCTTCAATTTTCCGCAATTGCGCTGTTATTTTGGCTTTTTGGCTACCTCTTATTGCTTTTCCAACAGTTTATTGAATGAAATGTGGCTCTCTGTTTGTCGTTTCTTTGGATTTCCTGGTCATTTTCACAAATTGCATTTTGCAATTGACAACTAATAGCGTTTTCGATTCACTTGCATCGGTTGCACTCAGTACATTTGCATCTTCTTTTAACCACATGTAATAGCACGAGATGAAGATATTTTGAGTGCGCACTAGTGCGGTCAATCGCAAACGCTATAAATTGTGGCAAACGATAATTTGATTGACAAAATTTTTAATACCAAATCGCAGCAGAAGAACAAAAATATCACAATTAGTTGCTCATTAATTACAAAAGCGAATGGAGATTATATTTTTATTACTAAAGTGAAGACAGAGAAATTTCAAGTAACATTGAACGGAAAGTAACGTTCACTAGGTTGGCACCATTAGTTTTCAACGCAAACAAAATTCATGCAGACGCAGACACATTCCGAATCTCGGACGCACTCGCACATAAATTTGTAATGCGATTTGCAAACACGAAAGGCGTACATTTAAAACGCGTTTAATTCCAAAGTTCAAAATTGACATCTTAAGTGCTCACAGTAAAAGCGAATTACAGATTTCTTCTTTCTCGAAGGCAAGCGCTTCGCATCTGTATTGATAGATGTCGCTCGCTTTTCCAACCTCAGTTGTGATGACATGGCGTAGTTGTGCGAAGTGATCTCCGTGCGTTAAAATTCTAAAGTTTTTTTTTAAACACAGGAGGACCAGTGAACACGCGCCAGTTCCCGAATGTGTCTGTAAAAAAGCGAGCCGAGACTTCCAGGTAATTAAATGAATAAGATTTTTGCAACTTCATCGCGCGAAAGCGAACGTCACTCACTCACTCGACCCCTCGAGTAACCATTGTCTTGTAAAGGGGCGTAATTTAAAATTTAAAAGTATTTTTGGGGCGAATGGGCGCTTCAGTTGGAGAATTAAACGCAGGGGGATACGTTTTCGCTTTTGATTTTTCCGAAAGCAATCCGAACCTAACCTCAATTTGTATTGGGTAAACAGAGTCGTCGGTTCGGGGGGGAGAGAGGGCAGTCGCAAGACGTCGTTTTGCAGTGGCATTCCAACGTTTCGAACGATCAATATTTTAGCTAGAGTCGGTTTATTTATACCTGCACGACGAAAGAACGTCTTGATGTTGACCTTGGAAAAAAAATAATCACGTCGATCGAATACCAGAAAATCTAAAAAAATAAAATAAAGTTGCAATTAAAAGATTTTTGACAGGTTTCGGAAAAAAAATTCTTTTTCTTATAAACGACAATTCAAACGAGTAGGCTACAACTTATTCATTTTTATTGAGGAATTAACTTCTAATTAATTTTTATTGTTATCAAACAAGTAGGAATCGCATTATTATTTATTATTACAATCGGCGGGTATGACATAATTTTATAGACCTTGCATAATTTATAACTCGGCACAGTTTATTTATGATAACCGGATTCCATTTAATTATTACTATATCGATCGACGCAAGGTCGCGCTCTAATACCTATTTCCTTTTTGGTGCGCGCTCTTGTTTTGTTTCGGCGAAAATTCAATGGCCAACATCGAAGAGGGCTGCGCTAGAAGAAAAAAAAAAGGAAAAGAAAATCGAGCTACGTGCGTCGCGTATTTGCTTCCAGTTGGTTGTTTTTCGAATCTTATCGCGTTTTTTTGGGGCCGGTTTACTGACCCGAATGATACAAGGACGGTCGATATGGAGCGCACAGTCCGACCTGAATGAATGTCACCTTCTGCACTTTCTGCGTGCAGGGTCGGATTAAGGACTAATCGATAAATCGCGACGTTCCATTGTTTTTTCTTTCGCACGTGCAATCGTGGGAACGCGAAATTTGCGTCCGTAGCGATGAGTTTCGTCGAAATCGTGTGTAAAGGTCAGTTCACACCGAAGAAGAAAAAAAAATGTCGTTGAAAATGTCGTAAAGATTTTCGGCACTGGAGTACTAGTTTCAGGGGCGAAGCAAAAGGTGCAAGTGAAGGTCGATCAGCGGCCGACCGCGTTTCGTCCGATATTTTGAATGATAGGTCGATTTACACTGTACAATGTTTACAATGTTGATTTATGATTATTTTTTTTTACATTACGGCAATTGCATTAGTTTAAATAATGTAAAAAAATACGAGCGGCCATTTTGAATGGAAGGTCGAATTTACACTGCACAATTTTTTTGACAATTTTTTTGCAGTGTTAACTTTGATTAATTTTTTTTTGTACTGTATGGAAGTTGTATTTGACGATTAGTAGTGCAAATAATGTAAAATCAAAATTTACAAAAAGACGTTTGAAATGGAAGGCCGATTTACATTGCGCAATTTTTTTGATATTTATTTGTTTGCAATGTTGATTTATGTTTAATTTTTTTTACAGTATGGAAATTGCATTAGTTTAAATAATTTTAAGGAATTTACGTGTGGCCATTTTGAATGGAAGGTCAATTTACACTATATAATTTTTTTGACATTTTTTGCAGTGTTAACTTTACTTTTTTTGTACATTATGGAAGTTGTATTTGACGATTAGTTTAAATAATGTAAAATCAAAAAGTACAAGCTGACAAGTTGAAGGGAAGATGGCTTTACACTGCACAATTTTTTTGACATTTTTTTGCAATGTTGATTTATGATTATTTTTTGTTTACATTATGGAAATTGAAGTAGTTTAAATAATGTAAAAAAATTACGAACGGCCATTTTGAATGGAAGGTCGATTTACACTGCACAATTTTTTGACATTTTTTTAACAATGTTAACTTACGATTAATTTTTTTTGTACATTGTGGAAGTCGTATTTGATGATTAGCCTAAATGATGTAAAATCAAAAATTACCAAGTGGACATTTTTAAACAAAGGTCGATTTACACCACACAATTTTTTTACAATGATTAATTCTTGTTTTGTTTTGTATATTATAGAAATGGCGTTCGGCGATTACTGTAACAAATCGATTTCCAGAGCATAGAACTAATTTTCACCAACATTTTGAATAAAGGCTGGTTCACACTTGATTTTAATAACTTTGTGCATCCTTTCACATTAAAAAAAATCACCGCAAATATTTACGATACTGAAAATAGTGTAAAATCAAAAATTACAAATGAAGAAGAACGATTACCGACCACATTTGCTCATAATTTTGGATGGAAGGTCGATTTACACTATACAATTTTTTGATTTGTTTTTTTTTCTTTGTAGTTTACTGAAGTTAATTTATCGATTCATAAAACAAATCCATTTATCACGACTTGGCGTGAATTTTCTTTAAAAAAGAAAAGATGGGAATAAAAGCCCGGTTCACACTGGTGTTTTCTGTTAACTTTGCGCCGAGTTTAATTTTGTTTAAATCTTTGAGATTTTCGGCCCTTAAAGTAGTGCAAAGTCAAAAAGTACAAAGAAAAATTAATCTTCAGCCAAGACTGTCGGTCGTTGGAAGACCGATTTACACGGCACAATTTTTTTCGGATGTTTTTTTTTTCTTTAGGTACACTTTACCGAATTAGTTTTAGCGATTAGTATAACCGTGTATAACAAATCGAATTGTCAGGACTTGACTAATTTTTATTTAAAAAAAAAGTTGTGAATAAAGCCCGGTTCACACCGGTGCTCTATGTTAACTGTGTGATCCTTTTAAAAGCTTTAAATAAAAGATTCTCGGTGCCTAATATAGCACACTATAAGAATCTATACAGCAGCGTCACTCGAGTATAACTGCCATTTTGTTTGATACATACCTACCGATTTGCAATTTACATTACATTTGCGTATACATAGGTATCAAACAGTATGGCGGTTTCTTTTGACACTGACGTTTAAGTGTCGTTACTTATACCTACTATGAAAATAGTGTCAAGTGAAAAAAAGTACAAACGAAAATTGAACTATAGTCAAAACGTCGATGGAAGACCGATTTACACCGCACAATTTACTACATTTTTTTTGCGAAGTGATTTTTGTTTTTCTCTCTTTAGGTACACTTTACTGAAATTGTTTTAACGATTAGTATAACAAATTGATTTGTCACGACTTGATTAATTTTGATTTAAAAAAGTCCGGTTCACATTGGTGCTCTATTTTAAATTTATTTAAAAGATTTTCGGTGCTTAAAGCTTAAGTGATAGAGACAAACGAAAATTGCTCTAGAGCCAAAACTGTCCATGGAAGACCGATTTACACCGCACAATTTTTTTTTCTTTTTTTTGAAGGCGGCAATTATTCTACGACGTTTCTTTCATTGTTTAATTCAATCTGGCCTCGTTTAGGCTATCTTGTTAATCGTTCGATCAAACAGAATCGTACGATATTACGTGTACTGCAACGTGCACGGAGATTCCGCCGTGGAGTGGCCGTGTTTCGTTCATGACTTCACAAGAGAGCTCGTTATCGTAGCAGGCGGGTGTCTGTCTTTCTTTTTTTTTTTCCGCCGGTTGCACTGAGGTTATTTATCCGGGTCGTACGTAACTCGCCTGTTAGTTTGTCGGCCACTTTCACGGTCGCCAATAGCACTCTCTCGTGTCGGGACTTTCATTTCGTTTCGCGCGTTCGCCGCGTACAGTGAAACTGTGCCGAGATCGGATCAGTCAACCCCGCGCGCAACTCTAAAAAACGTAAGTTGCCAAAAAGAAAAAGAAAAGAAAATCGATTAACCATTGCCACCCGGTCAAGGTCAATCCATTAACAAGGTCGACCTTTTTTTTTTGTTGGCCGAGATATTTTTTTTTCTCTGTTTTATCTGAGAAATCGCGTAATCACAGATAAAGTTCAGAAAACATTCGCGCAACGTTTCGCAAGCGGGGGATTGCATCATGTTCGCCGAAATTGGGCGCGTTTTCGACAACAATTAAATTAGAACAGGCAAGGTGGAAAACTACGTTCTCGTAAGAATCGAAAACTACAATAATTATACTAATTTCGACTCGCGCGTGCCATCTGATTATTAAAATTTTAAATCGCGCTCGCTATTCGTTCAAGGTCCAAAGCGTTGACGTCACTCGTTAAAAACAATTTATAAGAAACAAGAAAGCGATTCGTTTTCGACAGGCGATTCGCGTTTGTTCGGGGATAATTGGGGGGAATTTTTGGACGCGAGCTAAAAATAGCCGCGTTAAAATCGATTTCTGGTTTCACCAAAAATAATTGTAAAATAATCGTCAATCGATAATTTAAATGGTCGAGGATTTTTAAATTAGATTTTGAATATCGTAAAAACGAAAGAGTTTGAAATGAAATGAAATCAAATGAAAAGATGATTGATTGTTATTCAAAACAAAAAAGAGTATTTCGTCGAAAATTTTAGGTTAGAATCAATTTATTAATTTCTTTTATGCTAACAATAACAATTTGGACCGCGACATCTTGCGGCCAACTTTCGCGACCTGCAAGAAATTGCCGATAATAACGTTAGCGATTTTGGCGATCTCGACGCCATCTTTGGGCTCGCAAATGCAACATTTCGTCCGATCGCGATCGGTTGAACGGACGCAGATGGTGTTAAGTTGGCCACGCTCGGAAACGTTAAACTGACACGGAGCTTTGTTTTTTCATGCGAATGGTTCATGGTTTTAAGAAAAAGCAGCGCTGCCAAATCACAAAATGCATTATCTTTTGATTTCTCCACACGTACGCCTAAAAAAAATCTGATAAACTAAAGTGAATTTGAAGGAGTTTAAATCGAAATTCGCGGATGAAAAGGAAGATGTTCCGTCGCTGCACGATAGATGGCGCTGTTAGTTAAAAGTCTTACAACCAAGTCGTATGCTTAAGCTTTGCTCAAATGAGAACAGCGGCATTGTTTTTCGATTACGCGGCAGTTGTTCGATACAACAAAGTCACTTCATGTCATTGTTGGATAGATGGCGCCCCTCAAAAATCCTTGCCTGCCTTAGTTTCGACGTTTTTTTTATTGTTTTTCGACGTGCACGCCTAACACAGTAAAGTTGTTAATTCTAAATTAATTTGAAGTTTAAATTTAAAAAAAGATCGATCAGAGAAAGAACGTTGTTCCGTCACTTTCCGATGGATGGCGCTGTTAGCAAAACTTTTCCCCAGTTGTACGATTCCAGCTTAACTTTAAGCCAAAGCTTGAACCCTTAACAACAATTGTTGAAATGATCGTTGTTATGGGTTTAAGCTTCAGTTTAAATTTAAACTGGAATTGTACAATTGGGCCTAAATCATGTTGTTACCTTCACTAATATGAGAACAGTGGCTACGTCTTTCGATTGTTGTTCGGCAATATTGTTCGAAGCTAGAAAGTCATATAGATGGCGTCACGAAATAGAGTTTCAGTATACAGGGTGTCCCCTATCAGTTCAAACTAAGTAAAAAAACTAATAAAATTTAAAAAAAAAAGTTTTTTTTTCGTTGTCATAGAAACCAAAATTACCATATGATACATATTCGGACTCGCAGTGATCTGTAGATTCCAAATATGTAAAAATATACGTGGTGTTCCATTTAAAATAAGAAAGTTGACATCACTTCCGGCGAAACCGGAAGTCCTTCATTTTTTTTTGTTTAATTTATCCTTTCCAAATTTCATGTAAATCGATTAAAAAATAGAAATCCTGGAAAGGTGAGCACATGGCATGGGACACCCGGTATGCAGGGTGATTATAAAACAATAGTCGATCGATAATTTAAATTGACAGTTTTTAACTTAAATTTTGAATGTCGGAAAAACGAATGAATTTGTTATTCAAAACAAAAAAGAGTATTTCGTCGAAAATTTTAGGTTAGAATCAATTTGTGAATCATAATAATAATAATAATTTAGATCGCGACATCTTGCAGCCAACTTTTGCGACTTGCAAGAAATTGCCGATAATAACGTTAGCGATTTTGGCGATCTCGACGCCATCTTTGAGCTCGCAACTGCAAAATTTCGTCCGATTAGGTGAACGGCAGTGTTGCCAACCGCAGCGATTTGTCGCTAAAGTTAAGAAAGCAGAAACAAAAGACGGTATTTTGCAGCGCAATTCACTAGATTATAATAAATTAAAAAAGAAAAACAATTGGAAAAGAATGGTGACGAAACAATGAGACCAAAATAATAAAAATTCAAAAATAATCAAATGAATAAAAACAAATGACAGCACAGTGGGTTAATAAATTAAAAAGAAACTGAGGTGACAAAACAAATGAACAAAACTTATGTAACGATACTATTAAAAAAATAAAAACAAAAACAAAAGATACAACAAAGCAGAATTCAGAGGATTCATAAATTAAAACAAACGAAAAAAAAAACTTTCGACGTGTTTCGACAGATGGCGCTTTTTGAATATCTTATAAACAACGTAATCATTTTTTGTGACTGTCCAGAAATGACTGAATTGAATTTGAAATGTCAAATGACGCTTGTGAAGTGACAGCTGTCAGTGTCAAGCTGTCAACAACCGGAAGATACTCCATTGAAAACTGAAATTCAGCATTGCCAACTCAAACAGTTATTTTTGACCACTTTGTATAATGGGTTGCCTATTTTCAACTTCAATAAATGTATTTTTTACTGAATTTTATTTAACGCTAAATGCGTTAAAAATTTAATGTATTTTTATTTTTGAAGAAATTGTTAAAAACCGTTGTTTGTGAATTTTTATTATTTATTAAAGTAGGGATAATTTATTTAATAATTAATTTAGCGACTTTTTTAAGTTTTGGCGGCGAAATCGGCGACTTTTGTTTCTAATTGTAGCGATATTTCATCCCAAGCGGTTGGCAACACTGACGAACGGGTGCAGATGGTATTAAGTTGTCCACACTCGGAAACGTCAAAGCGACATGAAATAGTATTAAGTTGGCCACACTCGGAAACGTCAAAGCGATACGAAACTTTGTCTTTTGATGCGAATTGATCTTAATTATTTTAAGAAAAGGCAGCGTTGCCAAATCACTAAATTCATGTTTTCGTGAAAAATTCGCTTTATAAAATTTGCGTAAATTCCTATAAAATTTTCGCATTTTTTATTTCCCGCCCAATTTTAAAAAGTGGCGCCCAAAAAAACTATGACGTGAAACAAAGAAACAAAAGTTACGCCACCTATCGGATTTAACTTTTTCCAATACATATTTTTTTTGTCACAATAACATTTTTCCAGTCTCCGATTTCTTTAACTAATACAAACAAAACGAAACGTGTAGAATTCTGAGCAAAAATTGCGAAATCCGTCGGCCTCTTGGGGAAATTTGTGTTAGACTATTGGCAACACTGAACAAAATCAGTGGAATAATTTATTAACTTGGCGCAAGGGGCAATGTGAGGCGCGAAGTAAAAAAGCATGAACGTAAGTAAACACGTTTTTAACGTAATCAAAGCAATTAGATGAAAAAAAAATCAATGAAATATAGCTACAGTCTTGCAAAGTGCGCATTTGCCAGGTGTAAGTCGTAAGACGACTTGATATAGACAACAAAATTAGAAGGCAACAATTTATTTGAAAGATAAAAAAAAATGCATGCGATTTATTTTTTCCCTTTATGGACGTATCCTCAGAGCACTTTATTAACATAACCTAAAAAACCATGTCGATGTCATAATAGGAAATAAGCAAGAAAAATGTATTAATCACAATAATTATTTTCACTGGTGCGAAGTACAAATTGACTTTGAAATAGAAAGAAACGTCAAAAAAAGAATCAATTTCGTAGTTTGTTTTTCCTCCGAGCATTAAAATACAGCTTGTCATCTGTAATCACCTTCTTATCACAATTAAAGCAATTAATCACGATAATTGTTTTTCATCAATAACTACGAAGTAATAGATATAAATTAACTAAAGTTATTTATACTCGTCCTGATAAGTAAAAAATGCGATAATATAGGTCAGGAGATGGCGCTCTTGTTGTTCGCCCATCCGCCAACAGGTTTGGCCGAAAAACTTTTTAATATTTAATAAAATTGTACAAGTCGAATCCTTTGCCTCTTCCAAAAGGTGGCGCTGTTTCTGATAGAATTGCAATAATCGTTTATCGTTCATAATTTATTTATTTTTTTGAATGAAAAAGGAAAAAAAAATTGATGTAAATATTTTTTACTGAAACGAGACACGTTCCTTAGAATACATAAGTCACTAAACACATAATGCAATTTATTCAGGCAATGTACATTCAAATTGGATTCAAAATGGCGGTAATTGCGGTACTTTTAGACAAAAAAATTGAGCGCTGCGCCCTCTCTTGATAAACAACGGGAGCTCTCTTAAGAAGGAGCTCTTGTTTATCAAGAGATGGCGCAGCGCTCTCTCTCTTTTTTAAGAAAAAAGTACCGCAATTACCGCCATATTGAATCCAATTTAAATTTACGTTGCCTGAATGAATTGCATTACTTTATGTATTTAGTGACTTTACACGTAATTAAAGTCCCTAGATACATTTATCTATACATATAGATAAAAATCACTAAATCCATAAAGACTGCAAGCCAAATGTAAATTTAATTTTGACTGAAAATGACGGTAATTGCGGTACCTCATCTTTTTCAGATTTTATATTTTTCACTATACGCCGTGATTTTGTAAAAGCGTCGCGTCATCAAGTCAACGTATTACCAAATGTTCGAAAAGAAAAATGAATCAAATTGTAACGTTACTTAATTTTTTTCAGGTAGACTCCGAAAATGTCCGCGAAAGCGATCAGGGAGGCCACCGGTAAGGACCTGATAAACCGCCACCTAGCGAACGGCACGTCCGCCGTGAAATGCAGGTTCGCCTCAGTCGAGCCCGGTACCAAAATATCAAACCTGGTGTCCGAAAACCCCTGGCTGAAAACCGAAAAGTTGGTGGTCAAACCTGACCAGTTGATTAAGCGAAGAGGAAAATTAGGTACGCCATCCGTGTTAAGTTAGTCTTACTCAACTGCAGTATTGCCAATTGCGTCACAATTGTAAATGTAAGCACTAAGCAAGCAAAATATTATACAATCGAAAAAAATAACTAGTTTGCCACTGAGCTGACTTAAAAACGACAATTGTAGTGGTAGCACAATGTCGATTATTGTTGTCTGTTTTATCAACTATTTTTGTGTCACGCCGCCCACTATTACATTATTTTATGTGGACAAAGTTTGCTTAAAAATCACCCAAGTTGGCAACACTGCCTGCCAGTGGACACAGTATAAGTAATTACCCACTTAAACAGTGTCAAAAAACGGCCATACTCTTTGATACTATTATGGAAATGTAATGTAATTTGCAAATCGGTAAGTATCAAACAAAATGGCAAATGTGACAGTTATACTCGAGTGACGCTACTATGTAGATTCTTATACTGTGGTCAGGACGTATTAGTTTAAGTGCAGTTGTGCTAAGATTGGCAACACTGGTCTCAACATTAAAAGAGAACGTCCAAATTACATACGAGAACGAGAGTATGGTCTTCATCGTTTTTTTTTAACCTAAAATAAACAGAAAACTACTATTGGCCTTTCAGGGCGTGATTGTGGGTAATTTTGATGACATAACCTCAATTTTTGGATAGACACACAGATGACTCAGCGCACGCTTAGAACACCCAGTTTTCGCGTACGCTGTAACTTTTTCACATCGACCGAAATTTTTCCAAGTCCCACAAAAGTCACTAGATTTAGTTCTTTTCTACAGTTGGCAACCTTGAATTTTTAAAGTCACTAGATTTTAGCGGGAAATTCAAGTATTTATATACAAGGTGTCTCAAAAATGTATACAGGGTGTGTCGTGGAACGGGGGGGAGGGCGGAGTACCATGAGCGTATCATTCATTGTAACTAGGGCCCCCGGTAGGGGATTCATAATGTTTATTCCCATCGCATATCATAAATAATAGACAGATAACTAATAATTAATTAATAGTAATTAACTTAAATTAGTGTAATTGGGTGAGGAATAGTGATAATTAGGGGTAGTTGAGCCCCCTCAAGGGATGACTGTCAGGGCAGGATTGTGGGTAATTTTGATGACATAACCTCAATTTTTGGATAAAAACGTTGATGACTCAGTGTTGACCCAGTGTGCGCGTACGCTGTAATTTTTTCACGTGGATCGAAATTTTTCCAAGTCGCATAAGTCACTAGATTTAGTTGTTTTCTACAGTTGGCAACACTGAATTTTTAAAAAAGTCACTAGGTTTTAGCGGGAAATTCAAATATTTATATACAGCTGTTTCAGAAAGGTATACAGGGTGTGTCATGGAAGGTGGGGGCGGAATACCATGAGCGTATCATTCATTGTAACTAGGGCCCCCGGTAGGGGATTCATAATGTCCATTTCCGTCACATGTCATAAATAATAGACGGAACTAATTAAATTAAATTAAATTAATGTAATTGGGGGAAGAATAGGGCTCGTTTTTTTATTCTGGATTAAGTCGTCCGTTGCTGCGATTAAACCAAAAGCGTTTTTTTTACATTTTAAGGTGGACTAGTTTATTGCCACGATGCGTTTTTTTATGTACGATGTCACAAGTTCTTTAATCAGCAATTTTGCCCAAGTTTTTTCTCCTACCGATTTTAGGTGTTTTTTTAACCATTGAAAGAATAAATAGAAATTGTCATTTTAAAGCTGCAGCCTGACGTCATCAAAGTTCAGCGCTGAAGGTATAAGATGCAGTAAAAAAATGCCCCCATAGTCTGCCCATAGTAATAATTAGGGGTAGTTGCGTCGCCTAAAGGGATGACTCCTTCAGCTCCTAGAGAATAGTTAAGTTGCGAACCATTTAAGATGAAGTCCTCCTGTGTTTCCCAAGTATCGCAATTATTTAGCTATTTTGTTCTTTAATTACGTACAAAGTTTATTAGGGCCGTTTTCATAATAGTGCTAAAGGAGACTTTAATTTAAAGTCACTTTAAGCATAGGAAAACTAATGTATTTTTATAGGTTAAAGTCACTTTAAATTTAAAGTTCTATTATGAAAACGGCCCTTAGTAAAATAAAAAAAAGTTAAGAGATAAAAAAAGCGTCGACGGAATACAGTTTCTGAACGCACCCTTGCGTTGCCATTTTTGAATAATAGGTGGCGCTAAGTTAACCGCATTTGAAGAAGTAAAAAAATCTAAAAATAATTAATTTTAGTGATTATTAAATAATGTATTGGAGCTCGGTTGATAGTAATGGGTCTATTTGGGAATTTACGGCACTGAGAACGCTGCAGTACGCACATTGGAAAGCACAACAAAAATTCATTGGATTGAGGTTATGTCAACTTAAAATTCTGGGAGTAATTCATTAATTTAAGGTAAAATTACAATACTTATACATCTCTCGAGCTCACAATTTTTTGTCTACTTCATTTTTTTGTTAATTACGTACAAGGTTTGTTAGTGAAAGCAAATTTTCAGGATTGATTTCGGTGAACAAGAACTTTGACGAAACGCTACAATGGATCGAAGAGCGAATGGACAAGGACCAGAAGATCGGGGCGGCCACCGGAAAGCTGCGCAACTTCATCATAGAACCTTTCGTGCCCCACAAACCCAACGAGGAGGTCTACGTGTGTATTTACTCGCACCGTACGGCCGATACCATCCTGTTCTATCACGAAGGCGGTGTGGACGTCGGTGACGTGGATGCCAAGGCCCTCAAACTCGAGGTGCCCATCGACGGAACCCTGGAAATGGACAAAATCGATAAGGTCTTACTGGTGAACGTGCCCGCCCCAAAGAAACCCATGATCTCCAAATTTATCTATGCACTATACAAGCTATACATCGACCTGTATTTCACCTACTTAGAAATTAACCCGTTGGTTGTGACGGACAAAGAAATCTACATACTTGACTTGGCGGCTAAATTAGACGCCACAGCTGATTTTATATGCAAGCCACAGTGGGGGGAAATCGATTACCCTCCCCCGTTCGGACGAGATGCTTACCCAGGTAGACCTCGCCTTTTAATTTAATAAAATACTCGATTAATTTGGGGTTTGCAGAGGAGGCATACATTTCTGATTTGGATGCGAAATCCGGGGCCAGTTTGAAGCTGACCATCCTGAATAAATCGGGGCGAATTTGGACGATGGTCGCCGGAGGAGGTGCTTCCGTCATATACAGTGACACCATATGCGATTACGGTGGGGCAAACGAACTCGCAAACTACGGGGAGTACTCGGGTAAGTTCGCTTGAAACGCGAGAGGCACTTTTAAGCTTTGTAAAAATAGGTGCCCCGTCCGAGCAGCAAACGTATGAGTATGCCAAAACGATTCTATCCCTCATGGTGCAAGAGAAACACCCCCAGGGCAAAGTCTTGATCATCGGAGGGGGCATTGCTAATTTCACCAACGTCGCGGCGACTTTCCGAGGGATAATAACAGCGCTGAGGGAATTCCAGCAGCGTTTGATCGACCACAAAATCTCGATTTTCGTGAGACGTGCCGGGCCTAATTACCAAGAGGGCCTGAGGCGGATGAGAGAAGTCGGACAAACCCTAGGTAAACAAACGAGCGTAAAGCAAGCAGCGATTTAAAATTGTACTCGTCTTTGAACCGTAGGCATTCCATTGTATGTATTTGGCCCCGAGAGTCACATGACTGCGATTTGTGGAATGGCTCTGGGCAAGAAACCGATTCCCAAGGAGAATTTGGTGAGCAGCGAAACCACGACTGCGAATTTCTTGCTGCCCAGCCACTCGGGTGATGAGAACGAGAAATCTGAGACGGTGACCGTGACGGATGGGCCCCAGTTGTGCGTGAGGCAGTCCGCTGTAAGTATTTTGTTATTTGCCGGATATCTTTTGATTTTTTAGGTGGTTTGGTTCTTTGGTTTCTTTGATTTTATTTCATTTTTTTGTGTTTCTGTCTTTATTTGAGGATGGTAATGCTGTTTTTGTGAAAGGATCATTTTTGGCAATGAAATTAAATAATTAAGAAACACACTTTGTGTTCGCACTTTCTACAATAGAAATATTTTTTGTATAAGTATTATTAGAAGAAACTATTTCTTGCACTCAACACTCCTAGCGATTTTTTTTTTTATTACAATAAACCTGTACAAATTTATGTCACTTTTATCTTTAATTCAAAACATTTCTCTTTCTCTCTTTGCTTCACCCTGTATCTATAATGAGGATATTTCAAGCAATTCTGAAATGAAAATTCAAAAATTTTCATTTTAGAATTGCTAATTTATTAAATTTTTTAAACAAAAAAAAAAAACTTTGTAAATTTTACTTACATATAAATGAGCACAAGGGGAGTAATTTAATATTTCACAGGTAAAGAAAAAAATTATCAAAATAAACAAGAAACGATATAACTTTCTGTGTAAGACAGTGACGGACTAGCGTTGCTATGGGAATTAAAAATATTAAATTAATTACGGAATGAGAATATGGGCCAGCGTCTCACCTTTTATTTTGTTTAAATTAACTCTAAAGCACTCGTAGCTGCGCCACCTGTTGAAATTTTTCTAAGTTTCTGCAAAAATACAGGCGGGAAATTCAAATTTGATTAAAAAAAAACCGATATTATTTGTGTTATTAATTCATAAATATTTTATTTTTTAATATTCAGTTATTAATCATTCACTTAACTTGTAGTGGCACCATCTGTTAATATTTCTCTGAGTTACAAGCGGGAAATTCCAATATGATTTTAAAAAATAGTTTTTTTTTTAGAAATCTTGCAAAAATTGGCCGCAAGATGTTCGTTTTTTTTTTTTTGACAATTTATGAATATTTTCTCATCTTTTATTTTATTTGAATTAATCTTTCGCTTAACCTGCAGTGGCGCCATCTGTTAATATTTCTGTGTTACAGGCGGGAAATTCAAATATGATTTTAAAAATCAATTTTTTCTATTTCTTGCAAAAATTGACCGCAAGATGTCACGACATACTAAACTGTTGTTTTTTTTTAACAATTTATAAATATTTTCTCGTTTTTTATTTTGTTTGAATTTAATCATTCACTTAACTTGCAGTGGCGCCATCTGTTAATATTTTTTTGAGTCACCGGCGGGAAATTCAAATATGATTTTAAAAAATGATTTTTTCAAGTACATAATTTGTTGTTGACCGCAAGGCGTCGCGACCTTCTAAACTGTTGGTTTGTTTTTGTTAACAATATGTATTCTTCTAAATATTTTCTCGTCTTTTATTTTGTTTGAATTAATCGTTCACTTTCAGTGGCGCCACCTGTTAATATTTCTCAGAGTTATACATAATATGTATAATTTTAAAAACATAATTTTTAAAAATCATTTTTTTTTCTTAACAATTTATAAGTATTTTCTGATCTTTTATTTTGTTTAAATTAATCGTCTACTTAACTCTGGTACTCTTAGTAGGTGCGCCATCTGTTAATGTCTGTTATTATTTTTAAAAAGTTTGTTTTTCTTGACAATTCATAAATATTTTCTTATCTTTTGTTAAAAATAATTATTCACTTAACCTGCAATGACGCCATCTGTTAATATTTCTTTGAGTAATAGGCGGGAAATTCAAATGATTTTTTTAGAAATCTGGCCGCAAGATGTCGCAACCTAAACTGTTCGTTTTTCTTTTTTGTTAACTATTTTTAAATGTTTTCTCATCTTTGAAATAGTCATTCACTTAACTTGTAGTGGCGCCATCTGTTAATATTTCTGTTAGTTACAGGCGGAAAATTCTTGTTTTTCTTGGCAATTCATAAACGTGTTCTCATCTTTTGTTTGCAATAGTCATTCACTTAACTTCCAGTGGCGCCATCTCTTAATATTCCTTCGAGTTACAGGCAGGAAATTCTTGTTTTTCTTGACAATTCATAAAATGTTTTCTCATCTTTTGTTTGAAATAGTCATGCACTTAACTTGTAATGGCGCCATCTGTTAATATTTCTCTGAGACACTGCGATAGGCGGAGAATTTAAATATTATTTGAAAAGATCGTTTCTCTTGTTGACGATTTATAAAATATCTCATCTCTTATTTTGTTTGAATTAATCGTCGACTTAACTTGCGGTGGCGCCATCTGTTAACATTCCTCTGAGTTACTGCAGGAAATTCACTTGAGAAAATATGTACTGTGCGATCCAATATTTTTTAGATAAGGGGAGGCTATGAAAAATTAAATCAGAGTCTTAGCTTGATTCAAAAACCTTTACTCTGACTTCTGTCAAATCTGTTAGTCGTTTAAATGTTCCCGCGGCATTTGAAACTGGTCGTTATCACATTAAAGAGTTAAAGCTAAGACTCTGATTTTATTTTCATTTTCATCTAAAAAATATTCGATCGCGCAGTATAAATTGTTAACAAAAAAAGCAGTAGGCCGCGACATCTTGCGGTCGATTTTTGGCCTAAAGTTGTGTGAGAAATGACGTTGCAATCAAAGTTGACTTGCAACAATTTTCTAAAGAAAAAGAGAAACGATTTATTCAAGTCGTATTTAAATTAATCATTCGCTTAACTTGCAGTGGCGCCCTCTGTGATTATTTCTTTGAATTACCGCAATAATACAGGCGGGAAATTCAAATTTAGATTCGTTTTTGTTTACAATTTGTAAATGTTAATGAATGTAAATGAATTTTAAAACTTACACTTCTAGACCATATAGTTTTTTGTAAAACAATTTTTATCTTCTTCTTCCCCCCCCCATTGTTGTGTCCAGTTTTTTTTATGTTATAATTAAAGCACGTATTTATTTCCTTTTTTAGGTTAGGAGTATATTTTTTTAGTCGGACTCATGAGCAAAATTTCACCTAAATCAGTGTTTTCTTTATAACTGTCTTTATCTTGTTACATTTTTAAAATTCTCCATAGACTGAGGAAAACCCCCATTAGGTAATATTCGTACAACATGTAATGAGATGCCAGGGAAGACTGTTTTTAATTCCGTCCTCTTTTTTTCTTAGAGGCTCCTCTGAGCCCCCTGTCCCTACCTGTATACTCTTAACTGCCCGTTTCTTGTTTCCCCGACTATACTTTGAGCCTTCCTTTCTTACTAATTATGTAATGTTTTAAATAAACAAAAAGTATTAAAAAAATATTTTTATTGTCTTACATTTGCCCCTAATACTTCGTCGTCTCATATTTGCCTCGACTGATCCCGAACACGACGACCCGAAACAGTATTACCAGCAGTTTTCATTTTAATAACTTTCCACTAACGTTATCTGCACTTCGGATTTAACATATGAGTGAAAATCGAAAAAATTTTTTAAGGACCAAGGATCAAATCATGTAGACTTAAGGATACCAGAATGTAACGATGAGGTAAAGACTGTCCACCTTGTGATTGCTGCGCAATTTCTATTAACTTTGCCTTCATGTAATAGGGGGACGCTTCATCTCACCTGCCCATGTTCTCGACGAAAACCAAAGCGATTGTCTGGGGCATGCAGACGAGGGCTGTTCAGAGCATGTTGGATTTTGACTTCGTGTGTCGTCGCACAGAACCCAGCGTAGTTGCTATCATATATCCGTTCACGGGGGATCACAAGCAAAAGTATTATTGGGGGCACAAGGAGATCCTAATTCCAGGTAACACAAAAACCTTTGAGCACTTCAAACACTGCAGTGTTGTATTTGTTTTTTAGTTTACAAGAAAATGTACGATGCCATGACGAAACACCCGGAAGCCGATGTGCTGGTGAACTTTGCATCGTTGCGTTCCGCTTATCAAAGTACCATCGAGACCATGGATTTCCCCCAAATTAGAACGATAGCCATCATCGCCGAAGGCATTCCTGAGAACATGACGAGGAAACTTAATAAGCTGGCACATGAGAAGAACGTCGCAATAATCGGGCCTGCCACGGTCGGGGGGCTTAAACCCGGTTGCTTCAAGATTGGGAATACTGGAGGTAAATCACTCGCTCATTTCGTTAGAGCCTCACCGACATGTAAGTACTTGTGTGTTCCCAGGTATGATGGATAACATACTTCATTCGAAGTTGTACAGGCCGGGGAGTGTCGCTTATGTATCGAGGTCAGGCGGAATGTCCAACGAATTAAACAATATTGTCTCGAAGGCGACGGACGGTGTTTACGAGGGCGTAGCCATCGGTGGTGACAGATATCCGGGCACGACGTTCATGGACCACATCATACGGTAACCTTGCCCCCTTGCGCCCCATTTAAAAATCTAATTTCTAATCGATCAGGTATCAGCAAGATGAGAAGGTGAAGATGATTGTTTTGCTGGGCGAAGTTGGGGGAACTGAGGAGTACGAAGTTTGTAGTGCAATCCAAAATAAGACGATCACGAAGCCGCTGGTTGCTTGGTGCATCGGTACCTGTGCGGGAATGTTTACGGCCGAGGTGCAGTTTGGACATGCCGGTTCTTGCGCTAATTCACTCAAGGAGACTGCAACCGCGAAGAACGAAGCTCTGAAGGCTGCCGGGGCTTATGTACCGGATTCTTTCGATACTTTAGGTAATTTTATTCTATTTATTATAGTGGAAAACTTGCCTCTAAAAGTTACGTCAAATTTGACAAGTGAGGTTAGAATGGACATTCATGAAGTTAGCTACTCAGTGTGGCCAACTCACTAATTTTCGGACTTCGTATTTTCTCAGAAAAAAATCGTATCCGCCCGATTTGACGTTTAACGATAATACAAGTAATAATAAATAATAATGATTTTGTTTATGGGCTGTTTTAAGTTTGAAATTTGCCCTAACTTGTTTATGAACTATTTCTGAATTTGAAATTCGTCCTCAAATATTCCTGATAGTTTTTGAAGTTTCCTTTTTGTTGTTGCTATTATTGTTAGAAAGAATGTGTCTCAGCAGGTTCATTCATATTTTTTAAAATTATTTCTTTTTTTCACAAACGTTATGATCGTTATTTGTTTTTCTGTCTTTTTTTGTCTTTCATCGAATTTGCGATCGTCATTTGTTTACCTTTTAGAGTTATGAGGCGGTTGAACTTCACGTAAAAAGCGGTAGATGGCGATAGATTCGTATTTTTCAAAGTTTTTGTGCATTTATTGAAACTCCTGACAAAAGAGAATTTTTGGTATATTTCAGGGTTACCTGTAGTGGCACCATCTGTTAATATTTGTCCGAGTTAGTGCAGTAATGCAAGCGGGATATTCAAATATTATTTTTTAAAAGTTTTTTTTTTGACAGTTCATAAATATTTTCTCATCTTTTGTTTGAAATAATCATTCACTTCACTTGCAGTGGCGCCATCTGTTAATATTTCTCTGAGTTACCGTAATGATACAAGGGAAATTCGAGAAAATATGTGTATGTAAATTGTTAACAAAAAAAAAGAACCGTTTAGGTTGCGACATCTTGCGGTCGATTTTTACCTAAATTTGTGTGAGAAATGACATTGCACTCAAAACCGATTTGCAACAAATTTCTAAAAAAAAAAAAACCGATTTTCTAAATTCATATTTGAATTAAACATTCACTTAACTTGCAGTGGCGCCATCTGAGAATATTTATTTGAATTATTGCAATAACATAGGCGGGAAATTCATACATACTTCGATTCCTTTTTGTTAACAAATTACATAAACTTTTTCTCATCTTTGAAATAGTCATTGACTTGGCCGCAAGATGTCGCGACTTGAAGTGTTCGTTTTTTCTTCTGTTTAGCAATTTCTAATTTTCTCATATTTTATTTTGTTTGAATTAATCTCTCGCTTGGTTGGTTTGTTTTTGTTAACAATTTATAAATATTTTTCATCTTTTATTTTGTTTGAATTAATCATTCACTTAATTTGCAGTGGCGCTATCTATTAACATTTTTTTCAGTTACAGGCGGGAAATTCAAACATGATTTTAATAAGTCATTTCCTTTTTAATCTGTTACCAAAATTAGCCGCAAGATGTCGTGACCTACTAAACTGTAGTAAAGTCCCTAGATAGTATAAAGTACGGCAATAGGGAAGCCATTTTCTGGCCCATTATGCGCGGGAATTTTAAAATGAAAATTTTGGTTGATTTTCATGTCAACGGAAAATGAACGTAAATGTCAATTTTTTAGAGCCTTACTGCGCAAATCTGAGCATGTAAACTGTACTGTTTGTTAACTAGTAAAATTGTCCCATAATAAACTGTAATAACGTCCTTACAACCCTTTATCATGATTAACCATTGTAAATCGATAAAAATAAACAGAATCCAATAACCGTCACAAACCACAAATGAACAAACCAGGAGCACCACGGGGCACGGACGATCACCTTCGAGTTTCGAGCAAGCACAAATATTTTACACATAAAGCAAAACTGCAATATTTCCGTTACCTGCAAAAACTACTCCCATTTTTTTCTATCAAAACTTAAAATTTTAAGCAAAAGGGTTTTAATAATCATATGTTCAACGTCTTTAGATTAATACGGCTTATTTATTATGGTGTTTTTAATATGATTTATTTCGTATTTCTAATTCCTTTTGGGAGCTGACATTTATCAACTGCCAAAAAATCTAAAACTTCTTCGTTTCCATGACAAATATTTGTTTATTCAACTCAAATACACAAGTCTGTTTGTGTCACGTGACACAGACGCCATGTTCTGGCTAGTTTTTAAAATTTGGTCCTAAACTGTGTATTGCCGTACTTTAGTAATCTAGGGACTTTAAACTGTAGGTTTGTTTTTGCTAACAATTTATAAATATATTCTCATCTTTTATTTTGTTTGAATTATTAATCGTTCATTTAATCGCAGTAACGCCATCTGTTAACATTTCTTTGAATTATTGCAATAGTATAGGCGGGAAATTCAAATTGTTTTTGTTACTTTCTTCGGAGATTTTCATTTTTTTTATTCTCATTTCGATGGGGTCATTTGTCATTTTTTCTGCTTTTTGATTTGAAATTTCTTTTCAATTTTCTGTTTCTTCTCCCTTCGTAATTTTTTTTTGTGAACTTTGAAATATGTACTTGAATGTTTATAGGAAATTTTAAATCTACAATTTGTTTTGTATTTTTATTTTCTTTTTAGTATGATCGTCATTTGTTTTTCTTACTCTCCTTAGTAATTTAATTTTTTCCCCATTTGGATTGAGTTTCTCGACGGTCAACAATGTTTTTCATTTCTTTTCTGTTTTTGATTGTTTCCATTTTTCTTTCTTCGTTTTGTTTCTTTCCGTTAATGTTACGTTTGTGATTTGTTTCCCATTCCGTTTCGTTTCTGTTTTAACAATTTGTAAATAATTCTTCTGTCTGTTCACCTAACTCACATATGCTCGTAATGGCGTCATCTCTTAATGTTTCCCAGTGTCACACGAACAGCACTGGCGGGAAATTCAAATCTCATTTAAAAAATCGATGTTTTTGTTTCACATCTCGTAAATATTTTTTTTATTTGTTCATTTCACTCATAAACGCTTGTAGTGGCGCCATCTCGTGACATTTCTCGGAGTTACACCAACATGATCATGGCCAGCAACATTAACATTCACTAACGTGTATGTATGGCCGTGTCAATTCGTCTAAAATTCGGTTCCGGAAAGCATGCCGTGGAGTACTCCCCTCAGCGCTCTCTATTAAAGATACTACAGAACTACTGACAGTAACGTAATGGCAGTACTGCAATATCTTTAAACTCACAAGAGGCGCTGAGTGGAGTACCCGTCAAATTTTTAAAAGTCAAATTGAAACGGCCATACATACACGTCAGTGAATGTTAATGGAGTTGGCCATGACATGATAGGCTGGAAATTCAAATTAAATGAAAAAAGTAGATTTGTTTAAGTTTTGACAAATTCTAAATATTTTTTCGTTTGTTCACTTAGTCCTCAAAAATGCTTGTAGTGGCGCCATCTCTTGATATTTCTCCGAGTCACACCAACGTTAACGGCGGGAAGTTCAAATTTGATTTAAAAAGTCGATTTGTTTTTGTTTATTTTTTCGTCTGTTCATTTCACGCATGAAAGCTTGTAGTGGGGCCACCTCTTGATATCTCTCCGAGTTACACCAACATCATAGGCGGGAAATTCAAATCATGCTTAAAGAAAATCGGTTTGTTTTTACATTTTATAGACATTTTTTCGTCGCTTGATTTAACGTACAAGTGCTTGTAGTAGTGCTCTTGATACTTCTCTGATAATATAAACAATAGTACGGGCGGGATACAAATTCGATTAAAAAGAAATCGATTGGTTTCTGTTTAACAATTTGTAAATATCTCTTCGTCTGTTCAGTTAACGCAAGAAAACTTGTAGTGGCGCCATCTCTTGATATTTCTCCGAGTTACACCAACATCACAGGCGGGAAATTCAAATTAAAGAGAGTCGGTTTGTTTTTGTCCAACTAACAAATGAAGTTCTTTTCCAGGCGAAATTATTCAAAGCGTCTACCAAAACTTAGTCAAGAAAGGTTACATCGTACCTGCACCGGAAGTCCCACCACCGACCGTCCCCATGGACTTCAGTTGGGCACGCGAGCTCGGCTTAATTCGGAAGCCAGCGAGTTTCATGACCTCCATTTGTGATGAACGCGGGCAAGAATTGCTATATGCTGGTAAGAAATCAAGAAACCGCCCCTGCCCCCAATGAAGTTTACCTTCGTTTTTTTTTTTGTCAGGCATGCCCATATCTGACGTCCTTAACAAAAACGTTGGAATCGGCGGCGTCATCTCGTTGTTATGGTTCCAGCGCTGCTTGCCCCCATATGTTTGTAAGTTCTTCGAGATGTGCCTTATGGTGACTGCCGATCATGGCCCGGCTGTGTCGGGAGCCCATAACACCATCGTTTGCGCACGAGCTGGAAAAGACTTAGTTTCGAGTCTGGTATCCGGATTGCTTACGATTGGAGATCGATTTGGAGGTGCCTTGGACGGGGCAGCTAAACAATTCAGCGAAGCCTATGACACAGGTTTGAAACTATTGCTAAGTGTGATGCCCCCAACTCACTTTTTTTTCTTTTTTTTTTTAATAGGTTTACATCCTACAGAATTTGTGAACCAAATGAGAAACAAAGGCCAGCTCATCATGGGCATCGGGCACAGAGTCAAGTCGATAAACAATCCGGATCAACGTGTGAAAATCGTTAAGGAATTTGTCATAGAGAACTTCCCCGCGACCCCCCTGTTGTTGTACGCACTTGAAGTTGAGAAAATCACAACCAGCAAGAAGCCGAATTTAATTTTGAACGTCGATGGGGTGATTGCGTGTTCTTTTGTTGATATGCTCAGGAATTGTGGGAGCTTCACCAGGTGAGACGAGCTTTTAAAATGCGGCTCTAAATAATATTTTTGGGTTTGAAGGGAGGAGGCTCAAGAATACATCAACATCGGTGCGATTAATTCGCTGTTCGTCCTGGGACGTTCCGTCGGTTTCATTGGCCACTACATGGATCAAAAGCGATTGAAACAAGGACTGTACAGGCATCCGTGGGATGACATTTCATACGTACTTCCCGAGCAATATAACAATTAACTGCATTTTTGACGTACAATAATTATTTTTTTGGTTTTTTTTTTGTTTTAAGAAAAACGTATGTTGTAGAACCTGTTGTTGTATGCGTAATTTGACTTGTTTATTGTATGTACCGATCGGTGCGTTTTACTTTTGTACACAGGCTTGTCGTTCGTAGTCACTGAATTTGTGTTTAGTCGTCGCTAAGATATTTATATTTTTATAGTAATTTATAATTCATGTCAGTTCTTGACCAGTCATCTTGTGGCGCGTTCGCTTTCGATTGTTTCGCGTGAACCTTCGACGGTTGGATGTGCTTACTTTGATCTGAAATACATTTCTTACAAATTACTTATTTTGTTTTTAATTTTAGAGCAAGAATTATAATTGAAAAACGATAATAAATACAGAAATTGTACACTATTCACGTATTTTATTTTATTTTTCATGTGCCGAATTTTTTATGTGGGTTCCGAGAGCGCTCGGTTACTTCGGTTCAAAAATTTAAAAGAAAATTCTATGGCGCCATCTACATTTGATAGTTAAAATTTAGTGCGCAGAAATCTGTAAAGTTGTACCACCAGCGCCATCTCCATTTCAGTAGTCGAAGTTCAGTTTACAGAAATCTGTAAAGTTGCTACTTTGTGCTTGTGAAAATATTTAAAGCAATTTTCATTACACTTCAAAAATCAAAGATTTTTATTTTTCCCAAAGGAATTTCTTTCCCCGGGGGAACTTCCCTCCCCCTAACTATATTTATTAAAAGAATGTCAACCAAGACTTTACGTCAATTTTTCTTTTTATAAATTGAGGGTGTGTACTTGTACCCCGACCACCTCCCCCACCCGACCTCCCATGTGCTTGCCGGACTTATATAGCCTTCCCGGGAATTTTTTTTCTAGGAGAGGTATTAAACGCCATCTATCCGCAAATCGGAAACTATAGTAATTTTGCATGATTATGAGATTTTCATGGTATTCTCTACTCTTGGTCAGTTGGTTTCTGACGAACTGCAGATCTCTACAATTTTAAAGTACCTAATCACTGATTCAAAAGCTTCAAGTAATCCAATTAAAGAAAAAGTGGTGGCGCCCTATGACTCCAATAAAGTTTAATAAAATGCAGAAATCTGTACAGTTTCACCAGCAGCGCCATCTGTGTTTCAATAGTTGAAGTTCGATTTACAGAAACGTTGACACTTGCGCTTGGGAAGTACTTTATTTATTCAAAATAAACAGTAAGACAGTGTTGCCAGTTTTGGTGATTCATCGCAAATTTTATGTCGTCAGACAAATTTTGGGTGTCCTGGCGATTTACGGCTTTCATTATGCATAGTTTTTAATATCTTCCTGTGTTATATATATGAGGAATAAAACGGGTTGCTAAACTCATCCGGTTCTTATTCTTCGTATGTACGATGGTGCGCCCGCCGGTAAATTCATCGATGACTCGGCGATTACTTCACCGATGGGGGCACTACGATGACATCCATAGACCAAAGACTGCTGCCGTAACTTGAAAAGAAAAGAAAAATAAAGCTCAAGTTAATTAAATTTCGGGAAAAATATCTGTGAGTTCTTGACAGGCAAAGACACTTTTAAACGTGACGTGGCGTAAACGAAAGTTACGTTCTAAATCACGTAAGTACAAAGCGTATTCCTACCGTAAAATAAAATAATTAATTTAATTAATGAATTAAGCATACACCGTTACATCGGCAGACAGTGTTGCTAGACTTTGACGACTTTCACCTACTAAAAAATTTTATTTTTCCTATAAAAAAACATAGGCCGTGTTTTAAAATTAGCGTTTAATATGCAATTTCCTACCTAATTGAGCACTTGATTAAGGTAAGAAATCGCATGTTAAATAAATGCTCGAACGGCTGTTCGGGTAATTTTAAAACACGGCCATAAATTTTTAATTCGGACGATTAAAAGTTGCAATTCCCAAATAGCTGAAGATTTATCTCAAAAACCTGGCGATTTTAGGTTTGAGAAACTTGGCAACCCTGCTGCAGCTGCACGTCGGTAACGCAGATTCCTGCAACACGTCCCGTTTGACATTCGAACGTGGCTCGCAGATTAAATTATTTACCGATGGCAAAAGCCATCGAACTCGATCGTTCTATGTAAATAAATAAATACAGGGTCAACAAGTTGTGATTGATAACGAGAGGGGGTACCTTATGAGCTTTGCCTTGCGGACGGCGTCCTGGCAGGTCACGTTCTAAGGAGTCGACGACCAATCGATCGACCAAATGGCACTAAAGAAGGTGAAAGGTAACTTCGAACGCATGTTCGACAAGAATTTGACCGACCTGGTCCGCGGCATCCGCAACAACAAGGAGAATGAGGTGCGTATTTGAGGTTAGGTTAGGTCGCGCACCTACGCAATGCACAACGCCCCCCGCGCTTTCTAGGCCAAGTACATCTCTCAGTGCATGGAGGACATCAAGCAGGAGTTGAGGCAGGATAATCTCTCGGTGAAGAGCAATGCGATAGCCAAGTTGACTTACGTAAGGGTGCCTCGCACTTTACGACAAGTTTACAAACGTTCGTTTGCAGTTGCAGATGTTGGGGTACGACATCTCTTGGGCCGGTTTTAACATAATCGAGGTGATGAGCTCGAGTAAGTTTACGCTGAAGCGCATCGGGTATTTGGCGGCCAGCCAATCTTTTCACTGTGATTCCGAGGTTTGTCGTCTAGGCAAAAGCGCTGACGTTAAGCTCAATTTAAATCGTCTCTTCCGCAGTTGCTGATGCTTACGACGAATATGATTCGTAAGGAGCTCAACTCGCAGAACCAATACGAGGCGGGGCTCGCTCTCACTTCGCTAAGTTGTTACATCAGCATGGATTTAGCCAGGGATTTATCAAACGATATTCTAACTCTGGTAAGTTGGCCGTCAGGTCAAGTTTCTCGCTTCAAAACTAAGACGTCGTTGTTTCAGTTGAGTTCTACGAAGCCCTACATTCGGAAGAAAGCGGTCTTAATGATGTACAAAGTATTTTTGAAGTACCCCGAGGCCTTACGTCCAGCATTTCCGAGATTAAAAGAAAAACTAGAAGACCCGGACCCCGGGGTCCAATCGGCCGCCGTCAACGTAGTCTGCGAGCTGGCGAGGAAGAACCCCAAGAATTATCTCAGCTTGGCCCCCGTGTTTTTCAAGTTGATGACCACGAGCACTAATAACTGGATGCTCATCAAGATCATCAAGCTGGTGAGTCTTTGGCCGAATAATCTCGTGTTTTTTTTACATCTCATAGTTTTCATCTTTTACGATGATCGAGCCGGTGCTCGGCTTGAAAGTGACGCAGCCCTTGGTGGAGATAATCTCGAGGTATTCGGTCGGTAAACTTGCTTTTTTTTTCTTTTGCAGTTCGGTGCTCTTACCCCGCTAGAACCTAGGCTAGGCAAAAAACTAATCGAACCCTTAACCAACTTGATACACAGGTATTACTATTTATATAACAGAATCAAAAGTTTTGGCCCCCTTTTATTTGCGGTAGCAAAGGTATAAAAGTTGTCGGCCTTAAGAAAAATCTGTGTGAAAATATAATCGAAGATACAGGGTGACACATAAAAATTGTTTGATTTGACTCAAAAATTTTGATTCAGCACAATCTAAATCAATACTTATTTGATTGCACACTATAAGACCTCCAAGCGTTTTCAATTGTTTCTTTGGTTTCTTCTGTTGGCTTTGCTATTTCCAACGCACTAAAACTTGACAGCTGTCAATTTACATATTTAATACATATATTTTTTATAATGATTAAACACTCTCACCTTATTTGAGATATCAGTTTGAAGTTGCCCCAGAATTACGGCGTCTTCTAAAAACTGCCTTTACAACAATACCTGACAGCTGTCAAACTGAATTTTTTTAACGATTTTTTTATTCAAATAGGTGCGATGATCAGTTTGGAGCTGCTTAGCACATTATAAGAATCTACACAGTAGCGTCACTCGAATATAACTGTCACATTTACCATTTTGTTTGATATCTACCGACTTGCAAATTACATTACATTTCCATAAGGGTATCAAATAGTATGGCCGCTTTTTTTTACACTGACGTTTAAGTGACGCTATTGGGTAATTTCTTATACTGTGCTGCCTAGAGTCAAGACGTCTTCTAAAAACTGCGCCAACACTTGACAGATGTCAAATTGATTGATTAAACACTTCTCCTGCATTTGAAAATTGGAAAACTTGAAACTGCCCACGGTCATAAGTCATAGCACCGTTTAAAATTTACTATTGCATCAAAACTTGACACCTGTCAAATTGACGATTTTATTTAACAATTTTTCCGTAGTCGTTAAGCGCTTTGCTTTTATTTGAGACATCAGTTTGGAGCTGGCTAGAGTCATGACGCTTTCGAAAAACCATCTCTAGATCAACAATTGTCAGCTCTGTCAAATTAACAGAGGATTTACCAATTTTCTTGATAATATTCAGGCATGTTCTTTTTATTTAAAAAAGACACCTAGCCTTCAAACAACTATTTTCTCCAACACTTTGACAGCTGTCAAACTGATGATTTACGTATTTAACAATTTTTTTTTTGTAAAATCTATGCGCTTTTCTTTATTTGAAAGATCAATTTGAAACTGCAGTGTCATGACGGCTTTTAAACAAATATCTTGAAGTAAAATTTAGCAGCTGTCAAATTGACAATTTATTATTATTTAAATATTAACAATATTTTAGGAATGATTAGGTGCATTGGTTTTATTTGAAAGATCAGTTTGGAGCTGTCGAACTTTAAAAATCATTAACTGTCAAACTGTCAATTTATTTGTCAAATTATTTAATTGATTAAACAATTTTTTTTGTTTATGGTTAGACACTTCTCTTTTATTCGAAAATTCAACTTGGAATTATTAAATTATTATTAAAAATTATTTTCTCCAACACTTGACAACTGTCAAACTGATGATTTATGTACTTTAAACGCTTTTCTTTATTTGCAAGATCAACTTAAAACTGCAGTGTCATGACAGCTTCTAAATAAATATTTTTGAAGTAAAATTTGACAGCTGTCAAATTGACAATTTATTTAACAATATTTTAGGAATGATTAGGTGCATCGGATTTATTTGAAATATCAGTTTGGAGCTGTCCATAGACATGACGTTTTTTTAAAAATCACTAGTACTTGTTAACTGTCAAACTGTCGACTTATTTGACAATTTTTTTGGTAATAACTAGATGCCTTTCTAAATCAAGCTCAGTTTGAAACTGTTCACGGTCGGAATGCTTTGTAAAAATGATTTTTGCATCTCTATCTGACAGTTGTCAAACAAACAACTAATTTAACGATTTTGTTGGTAATGATCACGCCCTGTTATTTATATTTCAAAGATCAATTTGGAGCTGCCCAGAGTCACGACGTCCTCTAAAAACTATTTTTACGCCAACACTTGACAGGCGTCAAATTGATAATTTATTTAACATTTTTTTTTACTAATGGTTAGGCACTTCTCTTTTACTTGAAACACCAATTTTAGTGTCGTAACAACTTTCAATAATTACTTTTGCATTAACACTTGACAGCTGTCAAACTAAGTATTTATTAACGGATATTTGATAATGATTAAGTGCGATGATTTTAACTGAAAGATCAGTTTGGAACTATGCAGAGCCAAACGTTTTCTAAAAAACTATTTGTATACAAAAACTTGACAGCTGTTAAATTGACAACTTTTTATTTTTAATGGTTAGGCACTTCTCTTACATTTGAAACATCAATTCGGAGCTGGCCAAAGCCATGACGCTTTCCAAAAAGGATTTTTGAATCAACAGATGACAGCTGTCACACTGACAATTTATTTAACAGTTTTTTTGGTAGTTACTGGGCGTTTTGTTTTTATTAAAAAAGAACCCATCCAGCACTCTGAAAACTAATTTTTCTTCATCACTTGACAGCTGTCAAACTGACGATTAACAAGTTTTTGGTAAAATCTAAGCGCTTTTCTATGATTTGAAAGCTGCCCGGTGTCATGATGCCTTCCTAAAAAATATTTTTGAAGGGAAACTTGACAGCTGTCAAATTGACAACATTTCAGTAAGGATTAGACGCATTGCTTTCACCTGAAAGATCAATTTGGTGCTATCTACGGGCGTGACGCCTTTCAAAAAATATTTTTGCACCAATATTTGACAACTGTCAAACTGACAGTTTCTTTAACAGCCTTTTGATAATAATTAAACGACTCTGCCTTATTTTAAAGATTACTTCGAAGCTGTCCATGGTCGTGTTACTTCTAAAAATGATGACGATAATGACAACCTGATATCTGTCAAATTTAACAACTTCGACTAAGAAATTCAAGAATTTTTAATAATGATCACGTGCTCTTTTGTTTAAAAAATCCATTTGGAGCTGTTCATACCCACGACGCCTAAAAACTATTTTTGCGCCAACATTTGATAGCTGTCACACTGACTAATTTAATTAAGTTTTTTTTTTTGGTGGCGATTGGGCGTTTTCTTTTTATTAAAAAATCCATTCAGCGCTCTGAAAACTAATTTTTCTTCGACACTTGACAGCTCTCAAACCGACAGTTTACTTAACACTTAATTTTTGGTAAAGTCTAAGCGTTCTTCTTTCATTTGAAAGATCAGTTTGAAGCTGCTCAGCGTCACGATACCTTCCTAAGAAACATTTTTAATGTGAAACTTGACAGCTGTCAAATTGACAATTGTTTAAGAACATTGTCATAAAAATTAGACGCATCGCTTTTGTTTGAAAGATCAGTTTGGATCTGTCTATGATTACGATGTCTTTTAAAATTTATTTTTGCACCCATACTTAACAACTGTCAAACTGACTTTATTTAACAGGTAATAATTAAAGTCTTTCTCTTATATAAAAAAAAATCAGTTCCATATTGTTCATATTTCCAAAGCTTCGAAGCTGTTCATGGCGTTTTGTTTTTAAAGCTGATTATTGCATCACCAACTGACAGCTGTCAAACTAATAACTAATTCACCGATTTTTTTCGGTCAGGATAACTTTTTTCATTTGAAAGATCAATTTGGAGTTGCCCAGAGTCATCCCGTCTTCTAAAAATTATTTTTACACCAACACTTGACAGGTATCAAATTGATGATTTATTTAACAATTTTTTTGGGTAGTGATTTAGACACTCTTTTTATTTGGAAGATAATTTTGGAGGTGCCTAGAGTCGTCACCTCTCTTCTAAAAACTGTTTTTGCACCAATACTTTGACAGCTGTCAAACTGACAATTTATTTAAGTCTTTTGGTTGTTGCGTTCGAAAATTATACGTCGGATGCATTTGGTGCTTATGATCTCATCTTTCTCACTTACGATTTTAAACCTATTTTGTATCTCGCTCATCGGTTTAAAAGATCTTGTGTTTGTATTATTTCCATGACAACTAGCGATCTTTTCACATCCCACATTTATGTAGGGTGTGAAAAGATCGCCTGTTGTCACGAAAACAATATAAACAAGATTTTTTTTAAACGGATGAGTGAGATACAAAATAGGTTAAAAATCGTGAGTGAGAAAGATGAGATCATATGCTCCAGATACATCTGACGTATAATTTTCGAATTTATGAATATTCATGAGGGCCAAAACTTTTATTCTGATAAACTTGGCATAAATAAACGATTTTCGAACTATTTTATAGCACATCGGCCATGAGTCTTCTCTACGAATGCATCAACACCGTAATAGCAGTCCTGATTAGCATCTCGTCAGGAATGCCCAACCACGCTGCGAGCATCCAACTATGCGTGCAGAAGTTGAGGATCCTCATCGAGGATTCTGACCAAAACTGTAACCTCATTTTCAACTCTTACCCCCTCCCCCCACACACACACAAATCTTAACGTGTTTTTGTTTTTTTTTTTTAGTGAAATACCTGGGCCTCCTAGCCATGTCGAAAATCTTAAAAACCCACCCGAAAAGTGTTCAAGCTCACAAAGACTTAATCCTGCAATGCCTTGAAGATAAAGACGAATCGATACGACTGCGAGCCTTGGACCTCCTCTACGGGATGGTCTCTAAGAAGAACTTGATGGAAATTGTCAAGAAATTGATGGTGCACATGGATAAGGCGGAAGGAACGATCTACCGCGATGAACTGCTCAGTAAAATAATACTCATCTGCTCTCAGAACAACTACCAGTTCATCACGAACTTCGAGTGGTACATCACGGTGTTGGTTGAGCTTGCGCAAATGGAATTCGGGTCCAAACAAGGCCACGTCATAGCAGCGCAGTTGATGGACGTTTGCATTCGCGTTCAGGCCATCCGTCCTTTCGCAGTCGCAGAAATGGCCCAGCTACTCGAAGTCTACGCATCCACCTCGCAGTTCTCGATCATGCAAGAGGTACTACTGGCGGCTACTTTCTTATGCGGTGAATACGCAAGGTATTTCCGGGCAAATAAAAAAAAGTCTTGAGCACAGCTGCCGTTTGCTTTCAGCGAGCTTCAAAGCGTTAAGTTGACTTTAAAGGCGATGCTCAAGTACAAGAGCCTCCCCCAACATATAGAGGCCGTCTTCATCCAGAACATCTTCAAGCTATTCGTGAACGTGATGCAGAAGTACGAGGTGGAGGAACGCTACGATGAGATTCTGGCCCTGTGCGATTTGATCATTGCGAAGCTGGGGGAGGGGGTGAAATCGGGCGAGCTCGAAGTACAAGAGCGAGCCAGCACCACCAACGTGATGATGCAGTTCATTCGCGAAGCGATCGATTCAAGTAAAGTAAAATCACTTACCTCTCGTTCTTCTCAAAGCGTATTTCGTTGTGCAGAGAAAAAAGAAGGGACCCAACGCATTCTGGACGACGAAGACGAAATAGCGAAGCCTTCGGTCGACCCCAAGACGACGTTGGCCCACGAGTTGCTCTCTCTGTTCAGCGGTGAACTGAATCCCGTCGCCCCGAAGGCTCAGAAGAAAGTGCCCTTGCCGGAGGGGTAAGCACAAGTTCTTGCGTTTCGTTTCACTTTAATGTTGGGGGGGTTGTTTGGCCAGCTTGGATTTGGATGCTTGGATCAACGAGCCGATTGAAGAGTCAGATTCGGACAGCGAGTGCGAGGTGATTGACAGCCTGTTCGTTAAGAGCGATAGGACTTCGGAGTACACAAAGTCTGAGAAGTACCAACCTGAATTGACTGAGGAGGAGCTGCAGCGGGTAAGTCTGAAATAATTGTCACGATCACAATTTATTTGTTTGCAGACTAAAGCTGGGTTTCGTAAAAGCCAATTTGGTTAAGAATAATCATTCCTATTTCCTTACACCTTCAGCACATGTAACCATAGCAACGTTTACTTTTAACTGATGATTAAATTTAATTAACGTTTATGAAATTCACCATAATATTAATTACTTTCAATCTTAATTAATGAATAATTATAAATATTAATCCGTAACATAAGCGTCCCACTTGACAGTTGTGCGCATGCAACTTCACGTTGGTTTGCAACTCGGATAATTACAGGAAACTGTAATGCTGCCAATGTAAACATATCCATGAAATGTTGAGTAAATTTCTTATTTCAGAAAGAATACGTTTCATAAGTAATTGGCACTACTTTCATTTTATTAAGAATTGCTTCAGAATTAAAAAAAAGGCGCGGCACTTGAAGGTCCATGTGTCGCTTGCAGAATTTACGTTTTGCATGCAAATGTCTTTTGGTTTTTGACGAAACTTCTGTCTGTAAAATATTCCCGTTTTCAAAAGTTCGAGTTTAAATGAAAATGAAAAATAGTTCTTATTTTTTTACGCCTGCAAGGGTACGGTCGAAATTTATATGTACAAGGGTGCGTTCAGAAATTGTATTACACTGAAAATCAAAGATTAGAAAGTTAAAAAGATGGGAAACGTCGGTAAGAAAAGCATAATAAATACCGACCAAAACCGGAAGGGTTTATAAACATCTGAGACACCAGAGGGCGCACCCGATCGATAGCTAAAACCGCGAAATTTAAATTTTAACTCGGAGACGGTCATACATGATTGTTCGAATGCTTGTCAGAAAGGAGCTCATAGACACTCAAACTTGACTGTTCGAATGCGTGACGGAAAGGGACTCAGAGACCGTCAAACATGATTGTTCGAATGCTTGTCAGAAAGGAGCTCATAGACACTTAAACATGACTGTTCGAATGCATGACAGAAACGAACTCAGAGACGGTCATACATGATTGTTCGAATGCTTGTTAGGAAGAAGCTCACAGACGGTCAAATATGATTGTTCGAATGCTTGTCAAAAGGAGCTCATAGACACTCAAACATGATTGTTCGAACGCATGACAGAAAGGAACTCAGAGACGGTCATACATGATTGTTCGAATGGTTGTTAGACGGAAGCTCACAGTCGGTGAAACATGATTGTTTGAATGCTTGTCAGAAAGGAGCTCATACACGCTCAAACATGACTGTTCGAATGCGTGACGGAAAGGGACTCAGAGACGGTCAAATACGATTGTTCGAATGGTTGTCAGAAAGGAGCTCATAGACACTTAAACATGACTGTTTGAACGCATGACAGAAACGAACTCAGAGACGGTCATCCATGATTGTTCGAATGTTTGTGAGGAAGAAGCTCATAGACGGTCAAATATGATTGTTCGAATGCTTGTCAAAAGGAGCTCATAGACACTCAAACATGATTGTTCGAACGCATGACAGAAAGGAACTCAGAGACGGTCATACATGATTGTTCGAATGGTTGTTAGACGGAAGCTCACAGTCCGTCAAACATGATTGTTTGAATGCTTGTCAGAAAGGAGTTCATACACGCTCAAACATGACTGTTCGAATGCGTGACGGAAAGGAACTCAGAGACGGTCAAACATGTTAAAAAATTATTTTGCAATAAATTAAAAGAAAATAAAATAGTTGATTAACTGTCGGCTTTACTTTTTATTTAAAAAAAGTTAATTGTCGTTCCTCGTGGTAATGTTAGTTAGTAATGGTAGTAAATTAAAGAATTTGGTATTGCAGATTCGCGATGCTAGAAAATACGAACAAATGAACAACCCCCACTACTTGAAAGGCACGACGAAGAAGCGCGAGAGCAACGGCAATGTCGACAACTACGAGAGCATCCCGGTCGAGGAGCTCCACCTGTCTGTTCCCTTGAAAATAGCCGGGCAGAAACGCTCTGACAAGTACCTCAGCATCGATAAAGACAAAAAGAAGGGAAAGAAGAAGGGCAAGAAAACCAAAAAGCACAAGACTGAAAGGTTAGTTTAGTTTAGATGACAATTTAGTGATTTTTGTTACTATTATCCATTCACTCTTTTTTCTCGTCAGAGTAGGCGAGTTAGGGCGTTGGTATCACAATGAAATATAGTCGTCAGATGAAACGGTTATGTTTATCTTTAATTTCATGGTTATGATTTTAGTACACTGACGGAGACATTGTTGCCAGCTCGACTGTAATGCATAGGGGTAAAACAAACAGATCGAAACAGACTCCTTCGTATTTGGCAACATAGTCAGATCAGTGGTGTGGAATTGTCATAATATTTTTTCGTGTCAGATTCTGGCGTCTATCAAAATTCATGGCAGCAACTTAACGAAACGAAAATACGGCCTGCTCTGACGAGGAAACCGAGTGAACGGATATTAGATTTAGTGATTTTCTAGTTGCTTTAGACTTATTTAGGGCCAAATCTAGTGACTTTAATTTGGAAATATTTAATTCTGAGATGAAACAATTAGTCAAGTATTGATGATTAGATATGCCTAACTATAAGATAAGTTAGATTAGTCAAGTTCTTCTTTACCGACATGTGCAGATAATTTTATTACCTACTGTTTTTTTTATTTCATTTTATTTTATTTTATTTTTTGCTTTCAATGGTTAAGTACGAGCGAAATGGATAGTAAATATGTATTAAGAGAAAACAATCAATTTGAATTAAAAAAAAAAAAGATGGTAGAAATGAAAATAAATTATGATGAAATCGTTTGCTTACTCTACCATAGATGGCGTTGCTCTTTATTACCGCAGTCGTTCAAAATAAATCGTAAAGAAGTAAAAGAAACTAATATTGGAAAATTAATTTCGTTGTTGTTCGACAAATGGCGGCGATACTATTTTGTACTGCACCCAAATTAAAGAAAAATCTGAAATGCAATCGTCAGTAAAGTCGAACGTAAAAGTCGATTTGAAATAAATTCGAAATTATTTTGATGTTTTACTTCCTCAGTCATTTAACAGATAGCGCTTCTAATTCATTCTTTGTTGCAACCGATGCTGCGCATGCGTGTAAATTGTTTCCAAACTGTACAATAGATGGCGTTACCATAATCAAAGAGAACCTGCAAAATTCCAAACGTTTTGTAATTTTAACACCAATAATATTTCGACTCTGTGTTTTTTAGTAGTATTATTATTGAACAAGTAATTTTTTAAGCAAAACGTTCCAAGACTGATACAGCCACTACAGTCAGCATGAAAAGTTAATTAAATAAATGAAATCTTCTCACTTTTTGACATAGTTCATCGGATGAGAACGAACCGGAAACCGAGGTCAACCTCATCGTGAACAGGAACATGGAGCTGCCGGAGGGGGCGACACTCTCCGATTCGGGGAGCAGCCACGGGAACCTCGACGACCCTCACCGCGCCTTAGACATAGACCTCGAATTGTAAGTCGCAATTTCACCTCCTCTGATACGGGACTTCGCATGCTCATGTAAATAAATACTAACCTGCACGTTTCATGTCTGTCACCTCCCCGCCCCCCACTAATCACGGGGTTAAATGTGGGCTTAATATTTCTTTGTAGACCCCCGACGTACACCTCGCATTCACTTGTTGGGAACGGCAACGATGACAAGCCGTACGATAAAGCGAAGAAAGTCAAGAAGGCCAAGAAGAAGGTGGCGCCCTCTCTGAGTGAGTGAGTGATTTAGTTCCGACTAATCGGTGTGATTTCAGGGGGGCGATAAAGACAAGCGAACTTCACCGGCTGTCGGTGATCTTCTCTTGCGCACGGCGGAGGAAGAGAAAAAAGACAAGAAAACCAAAAAGGTTAAGAAAGACAAGAGGGAGAAGCGTGAAAAGAAAGAGAAAAAGAAGGATAAGGACGGTAAGTCTCCTACTCGTCCCCCCGTCGCCGCAAAATGCATTCTCCTCCTTTACAGGCAAAGCTAAACTTAAAGAACCGGCTCCTGGTTACGAAGAAGCTCTGGGTATATCAACCCCCAGCAAGGAATTTCAGTGATTCTTCCCCTCACCTACGTTTCGTAAGCTGTAAAGTGCATCTTCTCACTTGTACCTACTATAAATATATTTAATCGTATTTATGTAACACTGTATTATAAAGGATGTGATTGATGTAAAGGAGGAACCGTGGTGGGCCCCACGGTTTGCGTTTTCTTACAAACAGGACAAAACCGTATTGTCAATTCTCAGTACCACGCTTTAAATATTTAATTCTATTTTTGTTTCTAAATCTATATATTCGTAATAAAACATTATTTACCAGGGTGGTCGTTTCTTGCCCGCGGAAATTTACCCCCCTTGCAGCACACGTAAGAAGAGATCTACCCCCTCCCTGTAAGTAAATCGTTTGCCTGAGACCAAAGTAGAGTTGAGCATGTTCTGTTGCATGAGTTTGTATTTTATGTCTGGGGGTTATGTCTTGAAATAATTTGGGAAAATTGTACATATTTATTTACTCCAAAAACAAACAAAAAAATGCATCAGATGTTACGTCATCGCAAACCGTGCAAGTGAGTAGGCTTTTAGAGTTGGCAACATTGACTTCGAAATCACAGAATAAAATCTAGGTTATGTCACAGTGAGTTTAAAAGCGAAAGAAGAAATCAAGATGCGTCTTTTCAGCTTGGATGGAAAAGTAATGTCATTTGTAACCTAACCTAGTTTTTATTTTGTCAGTTTGAAGCATATCCTCTGAGCCATATTTTATTCGATCGCACGGTATGCGAAAATCTTGGAGGTTAGGTATTGAAATAATTTGGGAAAATTGTACATATTCACTAAAACAAAAAAAATGCACCAGATGTTTAGATGTTACGTCATTGTAAATCGTGCGCGAGCGAAAAAAAAATATTTCAAACTAGTTTATGAACAGACCGGCTTTAGAATTGGCAACACTGACTTCAAAAGGACATCGCAGCCACAGAATAAAGAATAAAATCTAGGTTATGTCACTGTATGCGAAAAACTTGGAGGTTACGTCTTGAAATAATTTGGGAAAATTGTTTTATTCACAAAAAAATGCACTAGATGTTAGATGTTACGTCATCGTAAACAATGCGCGAGTAATAAAAGTTATTCAAAGAAGGCCAGCTTTAGAGTTGGCAACACTGATTTCAGAATGATGTCCAGTCACAATAAAATCTAGGTTATGTCATGGTGAGTACAAAAGTGACAGACAACTGATAAATAAAATACAAAATATAATTCAGAACGACATTCAACTGTTTCTTCCTGCAAATAAATAAAAATTCGACTCAAAATGTTTGATCATATTTCAATTACATATTGTAATTTGTGACGTCATCGATTTATTTCGTTGAGTTAATTAACAATCGCCCTGTATGTATTTTTGATATTTTTAAGTATTTTTCCGTGAAACTGTCTAGTTCTTTTTTGTTTTCGAGGTTCAACTGTTTCTTTCTGTAAAAACATTCGATTTAAATTTTCGATAATGTTCGAAGCAATTGTTTTGGAGTGATTTACGTTAAGTCGTTCGGTTTTCTTGTCTACGACATTCAACTGTTTCTTCGTGCAGATAAAAATTAGTCTCAAAACTTTCGATAATGTTTCAATAGTATTCTGTGACGTCATCGGTTATTTCGTTGAGTTAATTAAGAATCGCCCTGTATACATTTTTGATATTGTTATTAAATATTTTTCGTCAGACTGTCAAGTTTTTTTTTGGCTTCGACGTTCGATTGTTTCTTTGTGTAAAAACCAACATTCGATTTTAATTTTCGATAATGTTCGAAGCAATTGTTTTGGACTCATTTGCGTTACATCGTTCGGTTTTCTTGTCTACGACATTCAGCTGTTTCTGATAAAAATTCGTCTCAAACTTTCGATAATGTTTCAGTAGTATCTTCTGACGTCATCGGTTTATTTCGTTGTGTTTGTTAAGCATCCCCTGTATTGTATCTTTATTTTTTTTACGTGAGAATGTATCTTCGGCGTTCAACTGTTTCATTCTGTAAAAACATTCGATTTAAATTTTCGATAATGTTCAAAACGGTTGTTTTGGACTCGTTTGCGTCAAAGCGTCTAGTTTTTTGTCTTTTCTTCGTGACCCAAACTGTCTAGTTTTTTTTTTTTTTAATCTTCGACGTTCAACTGTTTTTTTTTTTTCTGTAAAAAAACTCGACGTGAACTCTCGATAATGTTCGAAACGATTTCTCAATGTTCGTTTGAATAAAAAACTGCACCTTTTTCATCTTCGACATTCGATTTGAATTTTCGATAAATTCAATTCGTTTGCGACGTTCAATTGTTCCTTTCTGCAAAAACATTCGATTTTAATTTTCGATAATATTTGAATCGGTTGTTTTCGTCTTCGACATTCAAGTTTCTCAAGCAATTAATTTGAATTTTTGTTAATATTTGAATCGATTCGGTGTCTTCTTTCTCCGCTTAATACATTCAACCACTTTATTTGCGAAAACATTCGATATGAATTTTCGATAACGTTTTGAATCGATGTTGACATTAAAATTTCTGCAAAAGCTTTTGGTTTGAATTTCTTGAACCTTTCTTCGTCTACGACATTCAACTGGTTCTTACTTCGGATCATTCGATTGAAATTTTCGATAAAGCGTTTTTTTTTTTGTCATCGACATTTAGACGTTTCTTTCTGCGCAGAAGGGTTCGATTTGATTTTGTTGATGTTTCTGTTAAGTCGACTGTTTTGAGCCTTTAGCGCTTCTGCCCGCTTCGCTACTTTTATTTTTCGAACGAATGGCAATCTGGCCGAGATTAACATCAAAACGCTTTGGCCTTCGGCGAGCTTGCGAGCTCGTTTTTGGGCCGCGTGTAGATGGCGTCGTCGTCTCACCGGCGTGAGAGAGGCGGTGGATCCAGGCGCGCACCGTAATAGACAAGCTCTCGATCAGTCAGTGTGCGGCGGTTCTTCTTTCGTTGAGGAGGTGCACCAGAGGTACGCTCCGGTCGCTCGCGAATTCGATTTTCGATTTCGTGAATGAAAAGCGCGTTCGAACCGCGAAGCGTAACTGAAAGTGCCGCGTTCTCAGGGTTTGCGATTTTTTTTCCGTAAGTATCCTGACATTTTTTCCCCCCGAAAAACAATCGGCGGGGCGGCTAATAACCGTCGCGTTCGCTGCTTCCAACTTAATCGAATTTTTGTCGATCGGTCACGGCGCGTTTTTACCGTGCGGGATTTTCGGCCACGAATTTTACTAACTCATTGTTCGGGCGAGGAGGAAGGGTGCGCGCAGGTAACTCGATTTTTTTTTTACAATTCGGCCCGCCGCTCATTTACAATTTTATTAGCCGGCGATTGTTCTTTTTCGCCGGTAATTTGCATCGAATTCTTGGGCACGTCACACGACATAAATTAACGCAAGCGAATCGTCGAAACGCACAGGAAAAAAAATGATCGAATTATTACATCGAAATTCGATCATTTTACTTGCTCGGTTTAATCTAACACAAACATCAATGTGGGTTTTCGAAACAGAATGAATTTGTAACTTAAATTTTAATTTAGCGATTTGCCGGCTTATTTGAGATGAAATCGAATTTCGATCACTTTTTACAAGTTCATAAAAATGTCTAAAGTCGGCGCTAAAGGCGTCGTCGTATTGGGGAGGATTAAAAACAATTGAATTCGCAAATAGAATTCCGATTCTTCATTTTTGCGTTCGTCACACTTTCATTTAATTCAGATCGAATTGAAGGATCGAATTTTCTGATTTGTTTTTACCTGTTTTGTTTCGAGTTTCTCTAATTATCATTTAAATTCATTGGGTATGGTCTTTAATCGAAATTTACTGTCAATGTAAATTCAGTCGATTTGGATTTAGATTTAATCGAAAACTTAAAGCTCACGTAATTAAAAATCGATTTAAATTTTCGATAACTGATTGGAGATTGAAAATGGAAGGCCGCTGATCTATAACAAAAAAATTTAAAGTCGATGGTATAATGCAAACGCTGTCGACGTAAATTTTCGATAATTAAATAAATAAATAAGAGTTTTCTGAACGACCTTGATGATCGACCCCTGTGAGTATTAATATTCGAAAATAATCGATTTGCCTTCTAACATTAGACGGCTTCAAGAGTCGATCTTTACGATTAAATTATTCGACGAAATCTGAAAGGTCGATTTAAATTTTCGATAAAATTTAGATCGATCTTTAGATGTACGTCAATGTATGGCAAGCGAACTTTTACTTTCGATCTGTTCATTGACGTACAGCTAAAAATTGATGTACATAAGTCTTATCGAAAATTTAAATCGACTTTTCGCTGTACGTCAATGAGCAGCGAGTGGACTTTTGTTTTCGACCTTGAATCGTCATCGTAGGTAATTGTCGTAAATGTTTGATTTTTACGATTAAATATTCGAGAAAATCCGAAAAGTCGATTTAATTTCATTGAAAATTTAAATCGATTTAAATTTTATCGAAAATTTTCGATAATTAGATAAATAAATAAGAATTTTCTGAACGATCTTGATGATCGATTCCTACGAGCATGGATATTCGACAATAATCGATTTGCCTTCTAACATTTAGACGGCTTCAAGAGTCGATCTTTACGATTAAATTATCCGACGAAATCTGAAAGGTCGGTTTAAATTTTCAATAAAATTTAGATAGATCTTTAGGTGTACGTCAATGTATGCCAAGCGAACTCTTGCTTTCGACCTGTTCATTGACGTACAGCTAAAAATCGATTTAAGGCTTATCGAAAATTTAAATCGACTTTTAGCTGTACGTCAATGAACAGCGAGTGGACTTTTGTTTTCGACCTTGACTCGTCATCGTAGGTAATTGTCGTAAATGCTGGATTTTTACGATTAAATATTCGAGAAAATTCGCAAGGTCAATTTAATTTTATCGAAAATTTAAGTGGATTTTATCGAAAATGTTCGATAATTAAATAAATAAATAAGAATTTTCTGAACGTCCTTGATGGTCGATCTGCATTCTAACATTAGATGGCTTTGAGAGTCGATCTTTGCGATTAAATTATTCGACGAGATCCGAAAGATCGATTTAAATTTTAGATCGATTTTTAGTTGTATGTCAATATACGCCAAGTGAACTTTTGCTTTCGACCTGTTCATTGACGTACAGCTGAAAATCGATTTAAGTCTTATCGAAAATTTAAATCGACTTTTAAGCGTACATCAATGAACGGCAAACGAGCTTTTGTTTTCGACCTTGAATCGTCAATATTCGAGAAAAATGCTGATTTAAATTTTATCGAAAATTAAATCAACTTAAATTTTACGAAAAATTTCCGATAATTAAATAACTAAGAATTTACTGAACGACCTTGATGATCGATCTCTACGAGTAACTTCGAAAAAATCGATTTACTATTAGACGGTTTTAAGAGTCGATCTTTACGATTAAATTATTCGACGAAATTTGAAAGATCGATTTAAATTTTCAATAAAATCTAGATCGATTTTTAGGTGTACGTCAATTTATGCCAAGTGAACTCTTGACGTACAGCTAAAAATCGATTTAAATCTTATCGAAAATTTAAATCGACTTTTAGCTGTATGAAAGTGAACGCCAAGCGAATTTTTGTTTTCGACCTTGAATCGTTATGGTAGGCAGTCTACGTAATTTTTCCGTTTTTACGATTAAATATTCGAGGAAATTCGGAACGTCGATTTAAATTTTATCGAAAATTTTCATTAAATAAATAAGAATTTTTTTAACGACCTTGATGATCGATCTCTATGAGTAAATATTCAAAAAAAAATCGAAAATCTAAATCGATTTTTAATTGTAGTTCACAGTTTAATATTAATTAAGTTTAAAATTTGATAGTCGACGTAAATTTTCGATAACATTTAGACTTTTAAAATGACGATTCGGCGAATTAAAGAAAACAAGAAAGTCGTTTTAAATTTTAACAAAATACGTATCGCTTATATAAAACGTTTAAATCGAGATTTGGACGCTACAAATTGTGTACTAAAGTCGATGAAAATTTTCGATCATACGCATATCGAACTTTCTGCCGGTCACTAACACAAAATGTCCTCGAGAAACGATTTTTATGATGTATTGACGATAAAAAAAAAAATTTAAAAATCGATTTTAATTTTCGATTAAATTTAAATAAATTCTTAGTCGTATGTCAATGACTGGCGAGTGAATTTGAGCGTTCGCATTCGAATATTAGTAACTTCAAAATTCGATAATGTGCATAAGTCATTTCAAAGCAGTCGATGTAAATTTTCGTATGTATTTAAATAAATCGATATTTCAGAAAGTCGACCTTGAAAATCGATCTTTACGATTAAATATTCGACGCACTAGAAAGATACGAAGCTTTGGATAAATTTTTGCAAAAAAGTCGATTCAAAATTTCGATCAAATGTAAATCGAATTTTCGTCGTACTTTCATGAATTTTCGACCTTAAATTTTCGCAATCTGCTTATTGACTCAACTTCAGAATTCGATCAAATGTTATCGTAAATGCAGTCGACGTCAGATTTTGATAAATCGAATTTTTTTGAAAGCTTAACACACTAAACGACCTAAAACATCGATCTGTACTATTAAATATTCAAGGCGTAGAAAAAACAGAATCGATTTAAATTTTCAGTTAAATTTATATAATCGATTTAAATTTTCGATTAAATTTATATAATCGATTTAAATTTTCGATTAAATGTAAATCGAATTTTCTAGTTATTTGTCAACAAACGCAAGTGATCTTTCATTTTAGATCTTCTTTCGTCGAACATTAATTTCAGAATTTGCAGTCGATCTAAATTTTCGATGTTCAAATAAATTAAATTTTCTGTAAGTCTGCAATCCTTAACGATTAAGTACTCGGCGAATTGAGAAAAATCAAAAATCGATTTAAATATTCTAGCGTATCGAAAAAAATCGATTAAATTTTCGACAAAATTTAAACGGTGCTTTAGTCGTATATCGGTAGAAAAAAAGAACAGTTTCATTTTCGACCTTCAATCGTCGCCAATCTAATATTATTAATCAATTCTAGAATTCGATGGTAATCGATGTAAATTTTCGATTAAATTTAAAGTTGTCTACAAGTCGCAATTAAAGATCGAAACTTACGATTATCGACTCTTGAAAATATGCAATCAAAAAAAAAGAATCGAAAATAGTGGACGTACATTTTCGATAACATTTAAACAAACATTTAAATCAATTTTTAATCGGTCATGCATTTTCAACTTTCAATCATTGTAAATCGAATATGAATCAACCTCAAAATTCGATCATTTAACGGAAACGCCGTCGCTTTAAATTAATCGAATTTTCTGCAAGTCAACAAACGCATTTTTGACAATGACCTTCAAATTAAACATTCGAAGGATTTGACGTCGAGTAGTTTTTTTGTTTTTAATTTTTATTGGTCGACAAATTTTGCAATGTTAAAACAATTTTGACAGGTGGTAGATTTTTGTTGTTGTTCAATTTCAGTTGTTTCAACCGACGCGACGCGTCGCGACGATGAGATATTGTTCGTAATCGTTCAATCAAACGTTGAAACGAATTTCTTAAATCAGTTATTTCAACAAAAAAATATAAACAATTGAACAACGTACGCTACTCTAATCTAAATAAAAAAAGACAAAATTGGATTTTCAAAGTAAAACTTCGACGGAAAGCATAAACAAATGAATTTATTTATTTGTATAACAAACCAGTCGATTTGATTTGTAAATTTTCATTTTTCTTCGGCGGCGTTGCTCAGTTTCAAGTTTCCGTCTTTGTCGTCGAGAACCAATAATAATCGAACATAAAAAAAAAGACGGCACGGGCCGCGCGCATCGAATCAATTATTCAGCGCGAACAGAACACGATCGCGCCTCCTAAAACGCCTAAATCGTAAATTTATTGTCGTGCAAAGCAATCTTTCGGTGGCGTGTTCGGCGCAAACTGCTTATTTATGGCAAAATCCATTCACGTTCGCGTTCCGTGCGAACGCGGCGGCGCCGCCGCTTTCGATTTCCGCGCGAGCCGGGGCCCCATTCATGTCCCCCGTCCCGGTGCATGTGCATGCACGAGTAGTAAGTATTTCGGCCGCGTGGGCTTTTATCGCTCTTATTTTCGTGTTAACGACTTGTCGTCTTGGCTCGCGCGCGCACGCATACACACCTTAAAGCCGGTCGGCGATCGTAAATTGTTTCTCTCTACGTCTGCGAAAAATTCGCATTGTTGGTTGGCATGTTCTAGAGACGTAATTTTCTTTTGTTCCGCTTCACTTTGACATTCGCTTCACAAATCCGCCCACGGATGCAGTTGTGCGGGTAGGTGGGCGCCGGGCCTTAATTCGGATCTGCCTTCCTTCAAAATTAATTTATTTCGACATTTTCGGAAACTAATAAGAATCATTACAAATTTTGAATTCATAGTATCTTGTTAGCCTGTGCCACAATCCAACCAATTTTTTTGCGAGAACATTCGATTTTAGTTTTCGATAATATTTGAATCAGTTGTTTTCGCCTTCGACATTCAAGCGAAAACAATCGATACTTGAGTCGGTTGATTTGGACTCATTTCCGTCAAGCGGTCTACTTTTTCGATTTCAACATTCAAATGCTTCCTTCTGTAGAAACATTCGATTTAAATTTTCGATAACATTCGAACCAGTCGCTTTTGATTTACTGTCTTTGGTTTACTTACGACATTCAAATACTTCTCATTCGATTTGAATTTTCGATAATATTTGAATCGGTTGTTTTCGTCTTCGACGTTCATATTTTTCTTTGTGAAAACAATTGATTCGAATAGTTGTTAATGTTTGAACCGATTCAGTGTCTTCCTTCTCCGCTTAAGACATTCAACCACTTGTTTTGCAAAAACATCGATTTGAATTTTCGATAATATTTCAATCGGTTGTTTTCGTCTTCGACGTTCATATTTTTCTTTGTGAAAGCAATTGATTCGAATCTTTCTAAATGTTTGAATCGATTCAGTGTCTTCCTTCTCCGCTTAAGACATTCAACCATTTGTTTTGCAAAAACATCGATTTGAATTTTCGATAATATTTCAATCGGTTGTTTCCGTCTTCGACATTCAAGTTTCTTTCGGTAGGGCATTCGATTTGAAATTTCGAAACTACTTGAATCGATTTTTCTCGCTTAAGACGTTCAACCGTTTCATTTTCCCAACATATACATAACATTATTGCCTTTGCAAAAACTTTCAGTTTGGTTTTTCTTTAATCGTTGATACGTCGACCTTTTTCTTGTCCGTTTCGTAAAACATTCGATTTGAATTTTCGATAATATTTAAATCCTTTGTTTCCGTCCTCGACGTTCAAGTTTTTCTTTCGTCGTAAAAACATTCGATTTGAATGTTTGGTAACACAGAGATCTAAATTCTTGTGAAACCTTTAGATCCTTTACAGGAAATGTAAATTACATTCGACGATCGGTTCTAAAAATTTCCGCATATTCGTCGATGATTCAAGGATACGCGTGTGATCGCGCGTCGATTAGATCTAGCGCGCTGGAACGGCCGAAATTGTTTATGCGACCTTGAGAGCGCGTTTTTTTTTTTCCTCTCTTTCTCTCCGTCGACGGATCGATCTTACGTGCGACGGGGAAGCGTTTGTTTTATTTATTTCGACGTCGGGCCTTTTTTTTTCCTCTCTCTGTACGCGCGCACGCAACGAGCTCCGCTTTCATTTAAATATTTACAATTGTATCAACTGTGGAGGAGATAAAAATAGCGCCGTCTAAAATTAGAGCCGTTCCAGCGGTTTTCGACGGCCGCGCGCGCTAATGTAATTCGGCCTCATCAAGCGAAATTGGAATTTGCATGACGATGACGACGTCTCCGACAAGTCGAATGTGAGTAGGTCAACGGGTCTTGAAAATTAGAACTTCTAGCTCTAAATACTCGAGGAGTTCAACTCCGGATTATAGATAAGCTCTTGAACTTAAGCTAATGCCCTTGAACTTAAGCTAAGGCCGTTAGATCAAAAAAATTAGAATCAAACTAGTAACTCTACAGCTCTAAAGTCATGCGACCAAAAAAGTATGCTTTTGAAAATTGGAACTTCGAGAAACGCGAGCTCTAAAACTTCGAGGAATTCTACCTTAAATTAGATAAGCCCTTGAACTTAGGCTAAAGTCGTTAGATCAAAAAATTTATAAGCAAACTAGTGACTCTAAAGCTTTTAGAGTCATAATCAATCTTAAAAAATTAAATATACAGGGTCCAATAAAGAATGAGCCGTACATTATTTTTTCAAAACCTCAACGTGCAAAAAAGATATCGCTAGAAACCATGCGCGCCCTCTGTGTTTGAGACACAAAAAATTTGCGTAATTCGAGGAACTCTGATATGTCAAATTAGATAGAACAGCATAAAAATGATGAGGAAGAAATTGAGATACTTTTTTTTTAATTCGTCATAACTCTTAAAACGGAGCAGGGCAAGTTGATTTAAATTTTGATATTCATGAAGTATGCTCCTTGAACACCCTGTATTATAAACTAAAGACGAATCTTTTTCGAGTCAATTTTTTTTTACATTAAAAAACAAAAGAAAGAGAGTCCGAAATGACGATTAAAGAAGGAGAGATGCAGATACCGCCAAAATGAAAAAATGAAAAAGAGACGATGTTCATTAAAAAGTGAAGCCCAAAAGCAAATGCGTAATGGCATTATTGAAAACACTGTGTGACATCACTTATCTACATGTCGATTGTCCAAATGCAATTTCGTTAAAATTATGCTACAATTCAAAGGAAAGACTTTTTTGGATACTCCCTGTATCAAAAAATAAATAAAAATCAAGATGTGAAGCTTAAAAACAAATGCGTAATTGCCATTTTGAAGCATTGTGTGCCGTCACATGTCTACAAATCGATTGTCCAAATAAATTTGTGATAAAGTGAGGGAACAATTCAAAGGAAACATTTTTTTGGGCACTTCATGTATCAAAAAATAAAAATAAATAGAAAGTGAAGCCTAAGTGCAAATGCGTATTGTCCATATTCAAACACGTGTCTATATATCGTTTGTTCAAATAGATTTCTGTTAAAATTATGCTGCGATTCAAAGAAAACATTTCTTTGGTCACTCCACGTATCAAAAAAAGTTAAAAAGAAAGTTAAGAAGTCTAACAAATACGTAATGGCTGTATGGGCACGCTGTGTGACGTCACGTGTCTAACATCGATTGTTCAAATAAATTTTTGATGAAGTGAGGGGGTACAATTAAACAAAAAATACATTTTTTGGACACTTGATGAATCAAAAATTAAAAATAAATAAAAAGCCTAAGAGCAAATAATGCGTACTGACCATATTGAAACACTGTGTGACGTCACGTGTCTATATATAGTTTGTCCATGTATTATAGACGATGTATAAAAGACGAATTTTTTCGAGTCAGTTTTTTTATCAGGTTGTCTGTATGAATTAAAAACAAAACTGCTATTGAAAGCAAGAGAGAGCCCGAAATGACGATTAAAGAACGATTAAAGAACGATTACCGCCAAAATGAAGAATTCACAATTTTGATTTAAATTGACGAAAACTTCATTTTTGAAATGATCGAAGACGGCAACGAAAAGCAAAATGAAGAATCCAAAAGGGTAAAAACTAAATAAAAAAGAAAAGAAAAAACTACAAAACAAAAAAAAACACAATTTATATGTGCAGGGGCAACTATACCTACATTAAAAAAGACAGTGATAAGGAGCGCCATCTCTCGGGCACTACTTAAAAGCATTCGGAAAAATCTATACAATTTAAGTATGATATTTTTGTGACACTTAGGTCTCTTTTATTTCTGGGAAATTGAGACGCCAATAATATAATTTTCAAAGTGATTGAAGTCGGCAACGAAAAACAAATGAACGCAGAATAAAAATATCGGCTAAATAAATAAGCGCTTAAGAGAAAATCAAAGGCAACGAAAAATCAACGCCATCTTTCGGTCAGAGTCGGAATTTCTTTTTATAGCTGAATTTTAATCGACTTTGTTTGCATGACAATAAAATACTGATGAGATCGAGGAATTAAAGACAAGGAAAGAAAACAATTTATATAAGCACAACAAGGTGAAAAACCAACGTCATCTTTCATGAGTGAGAATCTGTCAGAGTGAGAATTTCTTTTTATAACTGAATTTCGAATTATAATCGGTTTTGTTTGCATGACCATTTCATTTCAGTACTTTTCCTTTCAGCGCCATCTCATCAGCGTTTTGCTAACAACTATCTTTGTAATTGTTACTTAAAATGCCGATGAGATGACGATGGCTTCTTTATAATTCATCCCGATTCCGTTAATGCATTGAAATATTTTTTATTTTTAATTTTTTTCTCGACTCAATAATTATTTAAATAAAAAAGACAATTTGAAGTAAATGTCAGTTTGGAGGTTATTTTTGTAATTTGTGATGTCAACCGATATTATCGTGCAAATATCAATTTAGAGGTTTTGTCCCGAGATATTGTGGGGGCTGATACATTAGCAGCATTCTTTTCAAGAGCTTCAAGCTTTAAGTTAAATTTTCCACGAATAAAACGAAATTTTGCCAGCGCCATCTATGTACGCTTTCGTGAACTGTAGTTCTCTTAGCGCGAAATTTAAATTTGATCGAAGAGTTACACATTTCTTTTAATGAGATATGAAGAAGCTGCAAATTTTTATTATTTTTTAATTGTCTGTACATATTGTAGTTGAAAATCTCAAATTAGCAACAATCTTGAAATCGGTGAGAATAAAAGACAAAAATTTCTACACATTTACACTGCGATTAAGTTAAATTTTCCATAAATAAAACGAATTTTGTCAGCGCCATCTATGTGTGCTTTCTTGAGCTACAGCTCTCTTAGCGCGAAATTTAAATTTGATCGAAGAATTTTACTATTTTTTAAAATAAGATTTGAAGAAATTTTGCAGTAATTGTTTATATTTAGAAAAATATTTTTACAAATGAGTTTTTTGAATTGAAAGCTGACATCTTCACCTGACCTAACTTTCACAACAGTGAACGTGCGAATATTACCAGCAGACAAAGAAAAACACACATTTTCCCGCGTAAATGCATAAATAATAAAGTCATACGTATCAACTGCTTTAGTAGCGCCATCTCTTGCCGATTAAATAAAAAAATTAATAATTTTTTTCCTGCATAATTAAGCGCCCTGTTTTTTGCCTCTCTAATTAATAATAAAACAATTGAATCCGCAGGAAACGACTTTGAAATAATCTTCAAACAAGTTGTAAACGATTCCTGTTCAAGGTGCTCGCAAGGCGAATACATTCTAGTATGACAGCACCATCTCTTGGTTTCTTTTGTAACGCCTTCTTCAACCCTCTCAAAATGGTAAAGACGAACCTTAGATATATTTTTTTAAACGATCCAATGCCAGAAGAATTTAAAGCAAACAAATGAAGAAAGAACAAAGGGTGACAGACAATGACATCAACGACAGTAAACAAAGAACTGAAAACAAAAGACGAATAACTTTACGTCATTTAACCCAGAACATTATTCAGTTCGAAGAGCCACGAAAAGAAAAGAAAAAATGCTTAAAAACTTCTTGAAAAAAAGAACAAAAGGCGAACGATTTTTGGAAATAAGAAGAGTAAAAACAAAAGAAGGCAATTTAAAAAATATGTAAGGTCTAGAAAGACAAACAAAAGGCGAAGCGCTTTACATCTCCGAACACAGAACAGTAAATAAACCAAAATTAAAAACTCGCAAGAAGATGAGGAAAACTTTACAGAAAAGCAAAAGACGAAACGTTTTCGAATTTAACAGTAAATAATCGAATTGTAATAAAAACGAAAGACTATACAGGGTGTTCTTCAAGTTCGTGCAAAAAAATTAATGGCGTATTTGGTAACAGAATGCACCAAAATTAAAACGAAAAACAAAAAAGTAAACAAATTCATACCATCATCCGGCAATTCCTTGTGAAATGTTTAGAACCGCTAGACGCAACGGACGGTGACCTTCACCCACAATAAGTGTTTGAAGTTCCCCCCCCTGCGCGAGACGAAAACATACCGATTAAAGTGCCGTTTAACATACCTGCCCACACAAGCATGTTGTGAAAATTAAACATACCATTCCTTGATTCGTCGGTGAAGAGAATGTTATTAACAAACTTCGGATTGTCCGTCTGTTCCCGGAGTAACCAGTAGACAAAATCGCATGCGTTGGAGGTAATCTGTAGGCATCAGAGCTTGCACTCTTTGAAAATGGAACGGGTAATTGTTCCTCACGAATAATTTGCCAAACAACAAACTGCACAACTGACACAAAGCATCTGCTGGCAAAGAAAGGGCGATCTCGGTTACGCTGGCTGTGCATACAAACGTCTTGAAGCCAACGCATTTTGACTACATTCGCCGTAAATTAAAATCATGTCCACAATCACGGTGAATTGAATACTAACGGTGGCAGCATTTCGGCAAGCGAGATACGTCATCGCATACCCGCTCCTCCTTTTACACAATTATTAACCAATATTAACTGTCACGGTTGACAGTTGTATTAGAGGGACAAGCGGGTATGCGATGACGTAACAGCACTCTATCTCGCTTGAATGTTGCCACCGTTAGTATTCAATTCACCGTGGTCCACAATAACACTCTTGGAAAATTCGGCCATGTTTTCAGCACTGTTATCCGCGACGACCGACGTGCAGTTGAGAACTGAGTAACTGACCTACTTAAACAGCCAATGCTGACACACTAGCAAACTTCTCTGATTACATAATTACGTAATAAAAATAAACCAGGGGCTATCAAACTGTTTCATCGATCGCCGAAAACATTTAATGGCCGCGTTCATCAGAACAATCGCTCAAGGAGCGTTCATCTGTAATTGGTGGATTTTTTGAATTTTTTTTTTAAATAAGCCAATCACAGATGAATGCTGCGTGAGCGCTTGGTTCTGGTGAACGCAGCCACTATCTCTAATATTTATTAATCAATTGTTATACAAACAATACACTTTTAATGTCAACTTTCACTGGTTTCATTTTTTGCATGAAGTTAAAAAACAACCTGTAGAAGAATTTAAAAAAAAAAACTTCAGAGGAAAACGAGACGAAAAAGAAAACAAAACAAAAATGCAAACAGGAATAGAAAACAAAAGAAAACAATGAAAAAGTATAGAAAAGATTCAACATGTCATAGTTGTATCACAGCGCCATCTCTCGGTTGATTTTGTAACAATTTCTTTAGCCTCCTCAAAGTAGCAAAAACAAATCTTATTTTTTTAAACGACCCAATGTCTGAAAAAATAAAGGAAACAACAGAAGAACAAAAGACGCTTCGCGAAGAAAAACCTTTCGTTGCCAAAATTTTTGAGCGCGCCCCTGCTATCGGTTACAAAATTTGTTTTGGTGGCTCCGCCGATAACCCCTTGCTAATTAAATTTAATTAGGCGTCTCGGCGATTTATTTTGGTACGCACGCGGACAGCGAAATTAAAAATCCAATCCGATTTAACCTCGTACAAAGAGCCAACGAAACAAAGAAGAAAATTAAATTTATTTATTTTTTTTTACAGCGAATAGAGAACCGCGAAATGTTTATTAAGCGTTGAAATGCGGGCGGTTGATTCAAATTACAAATTCGTCTGATAAAAAAAAAGTTTCGAGTGCCGAATTAAAATAAAACTTCCTCGAGCGTACAACTAGAACTAAATCTCGTCCGATAGGTCAACCTTCGGGTTCATAAGGTCGGCGAAACACTGCTACCAACCTTGACATTTGGATCTATTTTTACCATCGGTGTGTGTGTGAATGTGAAATGTGCCATCCTTCGGCGTTATTTTGGATCCTGCGTTTCGACCGGACCCGGGTCCGATCTGGATCCTTTGAGATAACTCGAAGAAGTCATTCCGAATGTTTACGTTAGATCGCGGGGCAATCGTGGGACAGTCGAGGAGAAACCGGAGAAGAGATAAAAGGTCATCGCTTTTATGTGAAAATAATCTCCGGCGGAGGTGACAGCGTTATCTCGCGGTGATTTTTTTATTGTTCGTGGGTTTTTTGAGACACGATTTTGGTCGGCAGCGTACTACAACTTCACGGGCCTTATCGCCGGGCGATAGCGGGGGAAAAAAAAAAGGTCAAATCCAAAACAGGAGATGCCAAAAAGAAATCAAACAAATGACATGCAATTAGTAATTGTCGTTCACTATCATTTTGGTGCTGTGATGCAAGTAGACCGGGGAAACCCCCCAATATTAAGAAAAATTTTTAAAAATAGTTAGGAAAACAGCGCCATCTGTCGTAATGAAAAAAAAAAAATTGTGAAACGTCCCACATAAATTAAAGCTAATGTCGATGTCCGGCGTGTTAAACAATTCGCGTTATTGTTTTATTATGCGCAATTACGTGTTCGTGTTCGGCAGCCGAATATTTGCATTAATTTGGACGGGCCGAGCTATGCGAAATACGCAATGAAAGTCGAAGTGGTTTAACAAGTGCGGACATTTTCGTCATGGAATCTCCTATTTCAGCCTCAATCGGCGCCTCATCAGCAAATGAGGCAGGCCATGACATGAAACGGTTCTCACGCACTTGTTTCCGAAAACTTGCACCGCATCACTTCTGCCCATCACTGTACACACGCGTACAAAAAAACCGGAGCAAATATTTAGACAAAGTTAATGACCCAAATTGAACAAATAAAAGGCGAAGATAAGATTACTCTGCTCCTATTATGTAACAAAAATCAGCGTGCGTGAATGTGTCACCGCGAGAGTAATCTCGTTCTCGTTCCCGTTCTAAGTTGGCGTGGAAGCGATCGTCGATTTTTTCGGCGGCGTCAAGGCCTACCTACTCTCTTTTTTTTTTCTTTTCCTTAATGACCACCTAAGTAATCCGGCCTACGAGCACACGCTTTTAAGCCATTAAAAAAAAAAAAAAAAACAATCGCAGATTAAGTTGTTAATTTTCGGCGAGATTCGGAGAGTCAATTCTATTGTTTCGCAACTCAGGCCGTTTCTTCAATGAATTGGGCTAATGGCGTGGGGGGGTGGCGGCTCGAACAATGGATTGTCATCATCGGTCTGACGGTTCGGCCATTAAATTAAACAACCGATAGCAATTAAGGTCTGGGCCTAGAGGATTTTAGCGGCTAATTAATTTATGACATAACCTCGAAAATCACTGGAAATGTCAAGCGATTGCGTTCGTTTTTAATTGGGAAACGTCACTGTAAATGATGATTGGTCCAAAACAAAGAAACAGCAGATGCGTATAATTCTAAACGAACAAATGACGGCTACACTAAAGAAGCGAAAGTAAAAGTGACACCAGACACAAAGCAAAACAAACGACGATCGGATTAGAAGAAAAAAATAAAGGTGCCAATCGAATTGTATATAAAAAAAATATGAATAATAGTAGTAGTGAATTAATGAAATAATTGGAGTCCGTTCTAACCCTCCCCCCCACAATGTTTATAAAAAATTTCTTTGTCAAGATGTTACAGAAATGATAAGACCGTTGGAATTCAAAATAAAAAATATAAGAAGTTATTTTTCATCAATTAAAAAAATAGTTGAGGTCAAAGTAACGTGCGCTTCAAACCGTGTAGCTTCATACTGATCTATTTAGACCTCGGTCCGTGTATTGAGAAAAACTCGTTCATTGTCGCACTAAACTGTACAGGTTCATTTTGATCTGTTTAGACCTCGGTCCGTGTATCGAAAAAACTCGCCTATTCGCCCTGCAGATTGACGCGTGTTTAGACCTCGGTTCGTGTGCGATTTTGAGACCGTATTTTTCCGTTTTCGGAAATTTGACGTTTTTTCGAAGCGCAATCTCTTGGATAATAGCAAAATTTTCTTCTTTTGATTGTGTTTGAATGAAAATTGTCATTAAATTGGGCCAGTTAATCTTATTAATGCTGTCGGATAATAAAAATGCATCAGACTTTGCCATCTATCGGAGTGAGAGTGAGACCTGTGACTCTTCAGAAATGTGATCCAGCTGAATTAAAGACTAAAATCGAATAATTCGCATCTCAAAACAGAATTAAAATAAATAAGTAAAAAATAAAAAAAAACAAAATAAGTAAAATAAATGAAACATATAAAATAAATAAAAATAAACAGAGTGTTACAGTTCATTTCTTTCATTCCTGTTCTGAATACCCCCTGTATATGCATCGCCACCGCCCAGCCTTCATTTCTGTTCCGAACACGCCCTGTATATGCGAAATTCGACGTGTCGGATCATTCCTTGGACCGCGTCGTTGTACACGTTGCAGTCAGTGTAGGAATACCCGTATTTCGCCGGCGTAATTTTCTTAAACTTTCGTTTTAGCATATTTCTATTAACAGGACCTTCATTTATTTAAACAAATTCATTTTATATAGGTAATCCCTCCTTAATTGAGTTCAAAATCGCGTGTATGTGAGGAATTGAACGAATTATAGCGAAGTTCTACTTCTGGACGCGTATTATGCGTGACCTTTGTCCTTTCAGCCGATTGGTTCCCGCTATTACTAAGAAACGGTGTCTCGCTTGTTGAGAATCCTTCCTTGTTTGTCAAACGAGAAATGTTGCGCCATTGTCAGAACGAAACTTGCTGTCTCTTGGGTCACACTCTCTTTCGTAAATATTTTTATTTGTGCGTGCCATTACATCGAAGGGATGTTAGTGCATTTCTACGGCTAATTGCCGACTCTGTTTAGACCCAGGTGTAAGACAGGAAAACCGCGTATCCCGTGGGTGTCACAGCTTCGCAATAGACCGAGGTAAGTTCCATACGCAGCAACTCTCGGTTTGACTTATGTGTTCGTTTTATTTCATTTCTTATAGGCTTTTCTCGTGAGCTTTTCTCGTGAGCTTTTCTCGTGAGCTTTTAGCGTGAGCTTTTATCGTAAGCTTTTAGCGCTTTAATCTGGAACCTACATCAAGAGGTATTTCTCGTTGGGTGCATCGCGAATTACGGCGGTGAAGGCTCCCTCCCTCGCCCCTCTACGCGGAAGCCGGCACATTACAAAGTGCCGCGGCGGCATCGCCGCAAAGACACCGACAAACACGCCGAACATCAAAGGAATACAGGTCGGAGCGTTTTGATTTCTTTTCGTAGTTTTGAGCGATATTTCGCGGATTTTATTTCGGATCCATTGCTTTAATTTTGTCGCAATAAAACTTGCAACTTATTGCATTCTCTTGCATTTTGTGGCATTAGTGACGATTTGAATTATTTTAAGATAGATATGTAGCGATTTCGGATCCGAAAAGTTAGGTCTATGGTCTTGTTGTGTACTTAGATCGATCGACTTGCGTTGAATTTGTTTTATTTTATTTTTATTTGTGTTTTTTTAGCAATAAAAGTGTTCATGTTTTGGACGTAACGTGTTTTCTTAATTTTTCACGCGATCCCTTTCACAAAAAAAATTAAGTGGCGCCTGTTTTGGTTTGGCCTTCGCGTTTTGGTTAGAGAACCCCCTCCCGTCCCACTGTGCTGGCTGGCAACATTGGAGTAAAGTTTCGCTCCAATGTAAAACTTCTGCCTATCTACGCAGGTAGGTAGCAAGAGTTCGTATGTGATTTGATCAATTTTTTTTTTCATTATAGACTTGACAATTTCTCACAAGAAATTAAATTGGATAAAATTAAAAAAAAAAACATGAAATTGGCCGATTGCGATCTTTCCGGAAAGTTGCATTTAATTTCCAAAAACTTTTTTTCTTTCTTAATTTATGTGAAACAATTGACAATATTTCATTGAAAATGTGTCAAATAATTTTGAAAGAAGGACGAAGCCCCCCTCTCCCACCTAATACTTTAGACAGTTTGACCATCGTAAAAGACAGAGATTGTAATCAACTTATAACCACAAACAAGATAGATTATTTTGGTTCGGTTTAAAATAAAAATAAAAAGAAATTTTCGATATGGGGGGATGCAATTAAAAAAAATATAAATAAATAGTCGCGCTGGTCATTATTTTTGCCGACAATATCATTTTACGTGAATTTACGTGAAATAAATGACAATCTCTGAATAAAAAAGGGCTCAAAATTTTAAAAAAATTCCCCCCCTTCAGTTTTTTCTCAAAACTTTAAACTACATATTTAAGTACTGTAAAAATAATACAAATTGCAAATAATTTAAAGCTGCCAACGAGGCAGGTTAAGTGACCCCATTTAAAGACCGAATAATTTCTTTTTTTGGGGAGGGGGGGAGAGCTATAAAAAAATAGTTCTGCTGGTCATCATTTTCCCGACAGTGTAATTCAAATTCATGCGAACAACTGACAATATTTCAATTAAAAAATGCTATTAAAAAAAAAAAAACAAAACAAAGCTCCCTTAATTTTTCTTTCAAAATAGAAAAAAATAGAAATTGCAATTAACTAAAAGCCCAAAGCGAAATAGATTATGTGATTCGATTTAAAGTCGAAATAAAAAGAATTTGGGGAGGGGGCGCTATTAAAAAAAAATTAGAACCCAATCGTACTTTTTCCAGACAATAATATTTTAAATTTGCATGAAACAACTGAAATTATTTTAATAGAAACGAATCCAAAAATTAAAAAACAAAACAAAATACAGCCCCCTTAATTTTTTTCCAAATTTTACGCTTATCAAACACTGAAAAAAAAATAGAAATTGCAATTAACTAAAAGCATCAAACGAAATGGATTATGTGATTTAATTTAAAGTCGAAATAAAAATAATTTGAGGAGGGGGAGCATGTAAAAAAAAATTGAAACACAGTCCTACTTTTTCCTGACAATATTTTTTTAAAATTTATGTTAAACAACTGAAAACATTTCAATAGAAAAGGATCCAAAATTTAAAAAGAAATCGGGAAAGAAGCCCCCCCAGTTTTTTTTTTCTCAATATTTTAGATTATTTAAACAAAACAAAAAAAAATAGAAATTGCAATTAACTTTAGCCACAAAAGGGGCAGATTGCGTGGCTTGGTTCAAAGCCCAAATGAAAGTACTTTTTGAGGGAGGGGGGGAGGACAAGTGCAGTTAATTTTTTTAAATAAATAATGTGGCTGGTTATTTTAAATTTACGTGAAACAATTGACAATAATTCAGTAAAAAAATTGTCCAAAAATGTTAAAGAAAGAAAACAAGACCCCCTGTTTTCTTGTAATTTCAAAATTTTATTGCAACATTAAAAAAAAATAATAAAAATAAAAAATCGCACTTCACTTTTTAGCCGCAAACGAGAACAATTATATTAGGCGACTCGAATTAAAGTCGGAAATAATTTGGAGAGGGGGGTTAAATTGGTCATAATTTTTCCGATTTTTTATTATTTTTTTTTTCTTTTATGTATCTGGCTGCGGTCGGCACTCGTTTGTTTCGTACGCGAACGCAATAATTCGTGGCGTAATTAATTACAGCCGCGATAACCGGACGTAATAAGTACGCAATCTTTTATTAGATTACATTTTTTGCACACTGGTTTTTATTTCTTCCATTTGCCCCTCCCCCCCTCCCGGATAATCGATAAAAAAATTGTGTATTAACACCCCCTCCCGTTATATTTTTCAAAGTAAATTTTTTTAGTTACACTCTATGCACCTCTGTATGTATTTGTTGTACCCCCTCAGATAGCTGAAAAAAAAACAACATTTAGAAAATTAAGTAACCCCCTTCGGTTATATTTTTCTTTATTGTATCTTATTGCTTTTTTACGTGCCACAGTTTTTGTTGGGTCTCCGTCCCCCCATCAGAATAATCAAGAAAAAATAATATAGAAAATTAACTGCCCCCCCTCAAATTCTATTTACAATTTTTTTAATTGCATTTTGTTGCTGCACTCTTTATGCACCTCTGAATTTATTTTTCGATATTCATCTCTAGAATAGTCGAAAAAAATTTAGAAAATTAATTAATTAACGTTCCCTCCTTCGGTAATACATATTTTGAATTTTTTTGTCTGCCAAATTGTTACACTCATTTAGATTGGGGTCTCATGTTATTGGACCGGCTGAATTAATTTTGCCCCCCTCGCCCGCCAATTTTTTGTCTGTTTTGCATTTTAAGAAATGTTTATTTTTTGTTGTATCCCTTTCACGGACAGCCGAGGAAAAAATAATTTGAAAAATTAACTAGCCCCCTCACCAGTTGTATTTTTTACAGTTTATTTTGTTACATTTTTTTGCACACTGTTTCTATTTTTTCCATTTGCCCCCGCCCCTTCTGGATAATCGAGAAAAAATAGGATATTAACCCCCTTCCCGTCACAGGTATTTTTCAAAATAAAAAAATTTAATTACACTCTATGAACCGCTATACATATTTATTTGTTGTGCCCCCTCAGATAGCTGGAAAAAAATACATATTTAGAAAATTAAGTAGCCCCTTTGGGTTATATTTTTCTAAGTTTCTTTATTGCATCTTATTGCTTTTTTACGTGCCACAGCTTTTATTGTGTCCCCCCGCCCCTCTCCAGAATAATCAAGAAAAAATAACAAGTTATATTTATAATTTTTTAATTGCATATTGTTGCACTGTTTATAAAGCACTGAATTTATTTTTCGATATCCCCCTACCAGATTTTAGAAAAATTTAGAAAATTAATTACCCCCTCTCTAGTTGTACTTTACAATTTTTTTGTATTCTATCTTGTTGCTCTTTTTATTATTTTTATTTTTTCCACATGCCCCACGGATAATTAATTTATAAAATTAACTGCCCCCTCTCCAGTTGTTTTTTTAAACTGCATTTTGTTACACCCTTTTTACGCCACTATATTTTTGGCGGCCCTCAGAAATAATTTAGAAAATAAACTATCCCCCCCCTCTCCTGTTTATTTTCTTAAAGCTTGTTTTTATTGCATTTTGTTGAATTTTTTATGGGAGGGAAGGGCTAACTATTTTTTTTTAAATTTATTTCTCAGTTATTGCAACTTGTTAAACCCCTTATTATGTACCATCGTTTTTAATGTTTATACCCCCTCCAGCCCTCCGATAACCTAGAAAAAATAATTTAGAAAATTCACTAGCCCCTCTCGCCCTAGTGTTTTTCGAATTTTTTTATTGGATTTTATAGTACCAAAGTTCTTTTCTACCCTGCCTGATAGTTGAGATAAAATTAATTTGATGTCGCGGGGGAGGGTTAGTTAATTTTCTGATTTTTCTCGATTATTCAAAGAGTGCAAAGTTAACAATAGTGTTAATAACGATGTAATAAAAAACGATGAAAATATGTATACGACGGGGGAGGGAGGCAGACTATAATTCACATATTTTTTTGGTGGGCAAGTTAATTGACCCCAAAATTATTAATCACAATCAACAAGTTAAAAAGTTAAATCGTTAATTCAACCGCGAAAATTTCGAAATCGACTTTTTTAATCGAATATTTCAATCGAATTTCGATCGATTAGATGGAAAATTAATTATTTTGAAAACCAGCTTTTTATTTTTGGAATTACTTTGATTTTTGTGTGATGTAACCTACTTTTGAATTTCGTTTTTCTAACTGCCCGCCCCTTGTCTGCTTTCAGGATCCGCCTCCAGATCGAGTACTGCGCCGCTATGCCTTACTGCTACTTCTGAAACAAAAGAAAGAGAACATCACTAGATTAAGCGCCGCCCCCAAATGATGTATTATCAAATAGTCAAGCGACAGAGAAACAGTAGCGCCAGAGAAAGCACGCCATTGGTCAAAACTGCCAGTCTTTTATACGCTAGGGTATCCAATAGATAACTAGATTTTTTTTTTAATTAAATTGTCACAGTCGGTAGGTAGGTACGTAAATTTTGTTTTTGTTTTTGTTTTTTTTTTGTGAGACGTTGATTGGCTGCGTTCAATAAACACCTTTTTATTCAACACACGAGTTTCAGTCTGCTCGAAAGTTTTCACGTTTCAAGGGCGACGTAAATTTTGTTTATTTTAGAGTCGATCGTCTTTTGTTTTCCTTGCAAGCGAATGCAACAAATTTTAGAAATTTAAATGGAAAAAATGAAATTTTACGGCAGAAAAACGTTCTTTTAAATGAAGCACTTACTTTTCAATTTTTTTTCCTTGTTTAAAGAGTTCAATTAGTTAATTATTTTTTTAAATAGAAAGTATTACTTTGTAGCCAATAGATTATAATGTCCATTATTGTTTGTGTTTTCTAAATATTTCCTTTCGTTCATGAGGAAATCGAGCGTGTGCATTACTTATCAATCGACCTTCGTATATTCCGATTATTTTTGAAGGGCCGATTAATCGTCGATTGTTTCATAAATTCTGATGTTTCTGATTTAAATACATACGTTCGTTTCATAAATACATAATTAAAAACATTTATTTCATCGGAGCGATTTGATTGGTTTCGAAACTCCTTTTGTGATTCGTACCATTCGACTTTGTTCGTTTTACAAAACATTTTCGAAACTATCTCCGTCTTTATCTCCCCCTTTCGAATTTATTCCATTCCATTGGCGCGGCGAAAAAAAAGAAAATCTCGCGCATTCCACGGCCTCCTGCGATAAATATTGCGACGCGAAATTCCGACCAATGGTCTCGCCGATGGTAACGAGATCGATCGGGCGTTTAATAAAACGGCCGAGAGTAATTAATAACGTGTAACCCGAGCGATGCTGAAACAAGTGAGTCATCGATGGGTTGTATTGATACCCCCCCGGTCGGGGCCACACAGCCACCGATGGCATCTGGTCGGATCTCGGAGGAGCAACAACGTGTAATTACGCTCGGCAAAAAACGGGCGGCCATTAATTTTCGATTTTTTCTGGTGGTAATTGGTGGAGTAAACTGCATTAAGCAACCGTCCCCCCCCCCTCACCACCCCCTGGCACAACCGATCCTCAATCACTTGCCCCGAAGGAATCCAAACATTTACATATTTTTGTGGGTGCAATGAAAAAAAAACATGAACTGGCAAAGCGAGAGGGGGGGGGGCATTTTTATTTATTTTATTAAACGAAACAAAAGACGATCGACTCATTAAATAAACCAAATTACTTGTGCGCAAGCGCAGGCTCAAGACGAGGCGCAAAGTTTGAGCTTGTTGTTTACTGATGAGAGGGTTAATAAGATCGAAACTCCGAAGTCGCAACGTATCGTTTTGTGATTTCCAGCTTCAGTACGGAGAGGGAATTTTCGTTTCGTGTGTTGTCGGAACGGCGTAAAAGCGCGCGCGTGAAACTGAGTGACAGCGATGACTTCGAAGCTCCGCCAGAGGGCGACGTCGATTTTGGCGCTGCTCGCGATCGTCGTGCTCCTGGTGATAATCGTGGTGGTGTGGGTGCAAGTTGGCAACGGCGCCTTCAGCCCCAAGCAGAACTACAACATCACGGTGACGGTGAGCGAGGAGGCGGCGCCGCGTCTCACAGAGGGCGCTGTCTGGCGTCACAACCAATCCGAGAAAGGTAAGTGAACCACCAAACAACAAATCGATTTTCTTAAAAGTGATCGACTTTTTTTTTTAATCATATGACGGTTCCAAACTTTATCGATTTTCGTTATACTAAAAAGTAATCGAATTTTCCAATCGATTTTTTAGGCGACTAGAATAAAAAAAAACAAAATACTACAGGAATCGCACGCGGCAGTCGCATCGTGCGCGGTTCTTCCGAATTTTTTGTCGATTTTTTTAATAGTCGAATTTTCTCATCGATTTTTTTGGATGCCTAAAATAAAGAAAAACATTACAGGTTAGCCTCATGCACTCAAACGGTCATATCGAACGTAGTTTCGCCATTTTTTTTTATTTGATTGGTTTCATCGAAAAATAATCGAATTTTCTGATCGACTTTTTCCATATGACTACAACATGCAAAAAAATCAAGAGACTATAGAAGTCGCCGCACGCTAACACGAGCGAGGTTGCTCTAATTTTTTTTTTCAGTTGTCGAATTTTCTAATCGATTTTTTAACCTACCTAAAATAAACAAATAAAAAAGAAACAAAAGACTGCAGATGTGCCTCGTGCAATCAAGAACGCATAGCGGTCATCTTGAGCGCAGTTCCCCCGGATTTTTTAGTCGATTTTTTTGATCGAAATGTAATCGAATATCCTACTAGGCGACTGAAACAAACAACAAACGAAAAAGATGAAAACAAAAGACTGCAGATATCGCCTTATGTTTTCGGAACAAGAAAGCAGTTCCTTAGAATGTCTTAATCGATTTTTTTTTTCATCGAAAAGCAAATGAATTTTTGATCGACTGTTTACGGCGATTAGAGCAAACAAGAAAACAAAAGACTGTAGGTACCTCCTCATTCTTACTCCATATTTCATCAAAAAATAATCGAATTTTTTAATTAATTTTTTTAAGCGATTAAAATTTTTATTTATTTTATTTAACAAAGGAAAATATAAAACAAAAGACTGCTAGTATCGTCATATGCTGTCGGAACATGCCGACTGCGCAATTGCTCTTCATTTTCAATCGACTTTTTGAATCTTAAAATAATCGAATTTTCTAATCGTTCTTTTTTATTCGCCCAAAATAAAGGAAAGAGAAACAAGAGACTGCGGATATTGCCTCATGTTGCCCAATCACGCCGAGGCCGCAATTCCTCATCATTTTCAATCGATTTTTTTCATCAAAAAATAATCGAATTTTCTAATCGATTTTTATGCGACTGAAATAAAGGAAAAAGAAACAAATACTGCCGACATCGCGTTATGTTAAAAACAATCGAATTTTCTAATCGATACTTTTTATGTAACGAAAATAAAGAAAAAAAAAACAAAAGACTGTTATTGTCTGTTGAAACGAGCGGCGGTCACGTCGAGGGCGCAGTTCCCCCGACTCGAATGTCGAAATTTTCAGAATGAAACAAACGAGCAGCAGATCGTATCGCGTGACCACTCAAAACGGAGACGTATCAGTTTACAGCGCACCGTTGTGACTTATGTTGCATTCTGAAAAAGACCGCCGAGACAGTGCACCGTCATGACTTTTGGAACGGCAGCGCCACCTAGGGTCGTCTCGGCCCGCTTTGATGCTTATCGAAACGCTCAGGTTTTCGCACGAATGCCCACCGTACGTACCAAACAAACGGCGTTTCGTTTCGTGGGGGGCGGCTCATGAAATTTCACGACGCCATAAAAACAAAAGAATAATAACGGAATTTGATATAAACGTATCTCATATACAGGGTCATACTTAAATATTCCAGCAGTAAAAGAATCGATGTCACAGATAAGCAGAAAAATATAATAACTTCGAATGTTGTTGAATCTATGAATTATTAAGAATCACCCTGTATATAAAAGTGAATTTAATATTTCTTTTGCGAAACAAATGCGATCTATCTCTCACGCTAATAGCCGGAGAGTGTTACGTGTCTGCAATTACGCAACGCACGTTTCGAATCGCATTTGCATTGCTAACGACGACGCATCAGGGTGCGCGGGGGGGAGGAGGGCGGTTTAAGCGCTTAATTTCCTAATTAATAAATTATTTATGCCCACGCCGTTGCGCCGCGCCGCGCCGGACGGGCCGATTACGTGCAACGGTTGCGATTCTCGCCTGTTTTCTTTCGCGTGACGCAAAGGCTTAATCTATCTGGTGATCGCCGCGGCAACGTTAGACCTACCCGCCACTGACAGGTGCAATAAATAATTTTCTTAATTTAGAACGGCCCTGTGAAAGGCGCGGAACTAAGCAGATCGGTGAAAAATTCCAAGAGACGGTGAAATTGCCGCAATAGTTTTCACGTGTTACGAGAGGCACAACAAAGCCGAGGAAGATTCGATTAAATAATTCGATCACCAAATTCACAAAACAATATGATCGGCAGGTCTATAAAAACAAGTCAGAGTTATTAGGTCAGTCAATAATAAAACGAAAGAGTCGATTTAAAAATTCGATGTCCTATCGATGACAGCTGAAGGAGCAAATTGACGAACCCAAAAAAAACTAGAAAATTTAAAACACGTAAAGCCACGAACGATTGGCTGAAAATTTTGCAATTCGATTACAAAACAAAAGAGTCGATTAAAAAAATCGATTTTCTCTTTATGAAAATTGAACGAGCAGGGAGATTTATAACAAAAGAAAATAAATAAATCTAAAACACACGGGCAGTTGACTTCGAATTCTGTAATTCGATTATAAAAGGCAAGAGTCGATTTAAAAAAATCGCTTGATAGTTGAGAACATTAGGAGGAGGATGCGATAGCTGATCTATTTAATCGAAAAAGAAGTGCAAAATACGCTTAATTAACGTAAAATCCGTAATTCGATTACAAAACGAAACAGAAGTCGATATTATAATTATGAAAACCGAAGGGGAAACATGTGACGGAAAGATTTGTAAGGGAATGCCAGAAAACACCAAAACACGTGCAGTTTACTTCAAATTCTGTGGTTCGATTATAGAAGAACAAGAGTCGATTTAAAAAAATCTGCGGATAATTGAGAAAATTGGGGGCAAAATATGATGGCTAGGTTTGTGTAATCAAAAATTTGCAAAATCCAATTAACGAAAGCAAAAACCTGTAATTCGATTAGAAAATGAAAAAGTCGATTAATAAAAATCGATGTTATAATTATAAGAACCGACGGGACCAGGTGAGAAAAGAAGATTTATAAGATTATGACAAAAAATATCTCGAAAACACGCACACTTTAACTTCAGATTCTGTAATTCGATTATAAAAGACAAGATCGATTAAAAAAGAATCTGCGGATAATTGAGAAAATTGGAATCAAGATGTAATAGCTATATCTATGGAATGAAAAATTTGCAGAATTCGATTGATTTATCTAAAATTCTGCAATTCGATTATAAACGAAAAAGTCGATTAACAGAAGTCGATATTACAATTATGAAAACCGAAGAGGCAAGATACGAGGGAAAGATTTATAAGAAAAGAATGACAAGAAACTCCCAAAAATGCACACACTTCAAATTCTGTAATTCGATTATAAAAAACAAGAGTCGATTAAAAACAAACCTGCAGGTAAAGAAAATGGGGGAAAAACATGACACCTACATCTTTGCAATCAAAAATTTGAAAAATTCGATTGATTAACGTAAAATTCTGTGATTCGATTACAAAGCAAGAAAATCGATTAACGAAAGTCGACGTTATAATTATGAAAACCGAAGGGACAAAGTGTGACAGGAAGATTTATAAGAAGATTATGTCAAAAAGAAGTCCAAAACACGCACAGTTTAACTTTAGATTCTGTAATTCGATTATAAAAGACAAGAGTCGATTAAAAAAATCTGCGGATAATTGAGGAAATTGGTATCAAGATGTAATAGCTACCTCTATATTATCAAAAATTTGCAGAATCCGATTGATTAACGTAAAATTCTGTAATTCGATTACAAGACGAAAAAGTCGATTAACAAAAGTCGATATTACAATTATAAAAATCGAAGGAGCAAGTTGCAATGGGAATATTTATAAGAGGAGAGTGTCAGAAAACTCCCAAAAACATGCAGTTTACTTCGAATTCTGTAATTTCGATTATAAAAGACAAGATTCGATTAAAAAAAAATCTGCGAGTAACTGAGAAAATTGGGGGCAAAACGTGACGGCTAGATCTATGCAATCAAAAATCTAAAAAAATCCGATTAATTAACGTAGAATTCTGTAATTCGATTACAGAGGGAAAAAGTCGATTAACAAAAATCGACATTAAAATTATGAATACCCAAGGGACAACATGGGATAGGAAAATGTATAAGAAAATAATGTCAGAAAAATCTAAAAACCGTATAGTTTACTTCGAAATCTGTAATTCGATTATAAAAGACGAATCGATTTTAAAAAATTTGCAGGTAGCTGAGAAAATTAGGAGGAAGATGACATTTACGTAATCAAAAATATGTAAGATCCGATTAATTAATACAAAATTCTGTAATTCGATTACAAAGCCAAAAGTCGATTAAACAAAAGTCGATATTACAATTATGAAAATCGAAGGGACGGGAAGAGTTATAAGAAGAAATTGCCGGAAAACTTCAAGACACGTGCAGTTTGCTTCAAATTCTGTAATTCGATTTAAAAAAAAAATCTAAGCAGTTGAGAAAATTAGAAGGGGGGTGTGATACCTGATTCATCTAATCGAAAATGTGCAAAATATCGCTAATCAACTTGAAATTTTGTAACTCGATTGCAAATCGAAAAAAATCGATTAACGAAAACTCCAGTTCACTTCAAATTCTGTAATTTCGATTATAAACGACAAGAGTCGATTAAAAAAGAATAATCTGGCGACAATATACGACGACTAGGGCGGGCGGCTTTGGCAATCCATCGAAATTTTGAAATTTCGCTTCAAATTTCATCACTGATCATCACAATCTGGCAACACCGCTGTATCTAATTTTTCAACATTGATCATCACAATCTGATGATACTTTGAAAGATTGTGGCCAATTTCACTAATGATCGTCACTTTCTGGCAACAATGTTTGATGATTAGGGCGGCTTTGGTAGTCAATAATTTGACATTTCTTCATCTATCGTCAGAATCTGGCAACACTGCTAGTAGTCAATTCGAAATGTAGCTAACTTTTCATCATTGACCGTCACAATACGACAGTACCGCTTGATAGTTAGACGGCAGTCTTTTGAAACATTGTAGTCAATTTTTTTCATCGGTTCAAATTTCATCACTAATCGTCACATTCTGGCAACAGTGTTTGATGATTAGGGCGGCTATGGTAGTCAATAATTTGACATTTCTTCATCAGTCGTCAGAATCTGGCAACACTGGTAGTAGTCAATTCGAAATGTAGCTAACTTTGATCGTCACAATATGACTACCGCTTGATAGTTAGACGGCAGCTTTTTGAAACATTGTAGCCAATTTTATTCATCGCTTCAAATTTCATTATAGATCATCACATTCTGGCAGCAATGATGATCAGGGAGGCTTTCGTAGTCAATAATTTGACATTTCATCATCAATCGTCACAATCTGGCAACACTGGTAGTCAATTTGAAATGTATCTACCTTTTCATCACTGATCGTCACAATACGACAGTACCACTTGATAGTTAGACGATAGCCTTTTGAAATATTGTAGCCAATGTTTTTCATCGATTTTTGATCGTCACATTCTGGCAACAATGTTTGATGATTAGGGTGGCTTTGTTAGTCAATGATTTGACATCTCATCATCAATCGTCACAATCTAGTAACACTGATAGTGAATTTGATATATTATAACATGTGTTTTTTTAAAAATGCCATAAAGGTTGGCCATGAAAATTAAAACTCATGTCGTAGCTTGGCATACAACACATGCCAAATCTGAAAATTTAAAGTAAATGAATGGAGCTAAGACATGAATTTTCTTTTCCACAGCCACCCCTTATGGCATTTTTAAAAAAACACATAGTAGTTAACTTTTCATCATTAATCGTCACAATTCGACAGTACCGCTTGATAGTTAGACGGCAGCCTTTTGAAACATTGTAGCCAATTTTTTTCAAATGCCATCATTGATCGTCACATTCTATCAACAATGTTTGATGATTAGGGTACCTTTGTTAGTCAATAATTTGATATTTCATCATCAATCGTCACAATCTGGCAACACTAATGGTTAACACGACTTTGTTAGTCAATTGAAAATGCTGTAGCAAACACTTCATCATTGATCGTCACAATATGACAATACCGCGTGATGGTTAGATGGTGGCGTTTTGAAATACTCTAGCTAGCTGCCCAACAGTTCATATTTCATCGTTGATCGTCACAATCTGGCAACAATGATTGATGATTAGGGAAGCTTTGGAAGTCAAGGATTTGACATTTTATAGCTATAACTTTCATCATTAATCGTCACAATTTCACAACACTTATGGTTAAGATGATTTTGCCAGTCAGTTTGAAATGCTGTAGCTAACTTTTCATCATTGATCGTCACAATATGTCAATACCGCGTGATGGTTAGATGGTGGCCTTTCGAAATATTATACCTAGCTGCCCATCAGTTCAAATTTCATCGTTGATCGTCACAATCTGGCAACAATGATTGATGATTAGGTAGGCTTTGGAAGTCAAGGATTTGACATTTTATAGCTATAACTTTCATCATTAATCGTCACAATTTCACAACACTTATGGTTAAGATGATTTTGCCAGTCAGTTTGAAATGCTGTAGCTAACTTTTCATCATTGATCGTCACAATATGTCAATACCGCGTGATGGTTAGATGGTGGCCTTTCGAAATATTATAGCTAGCTGTCCATCAGTTCAAATTTCATCGTTGATCATCACAATCTGGCAACTCTAATGGTTAAGACGACTTTGTTAGTCAATCTGAAATGCTGTAGCTAACTTTTCAACATTGATCGTCACAGTATGACAATACCGGTTAGATGGCAGTTACCTACTCATCAGTTAAAAGTCAAGAATTTGACATTTTATAGCTAACTTTCGTCATTAATCGTCACAATCTGACAACATTAATGGTTAAGACGACTTTGTCGGTCAATTTGAAATGCTGTAGCTAACTTTTCATCATTGATCATCACAATATAGCAATACCGCGTGATGGTTAGATGACAGCCTACTGAAATACTGTAGCTAGCTACTCATCAGTTCAAATTTCATCGTTGATCGTCACAATCTGGCAACAATGATTGATGATTAGTGCAGCTTTGGAAGCTTTTCGAATCTGACATTTTATAGCTAACTTTTCATCATTAATCGTCACAACCTGACAACATTAATGGTTTGTTAGTCAATTTGAAAAGTTGTAGCTAACTTTTCATCATGGATCGTCAACAATTTGACAGTACCGCGTGATGGTTAGATGGCAGGCTTGAAATTTCGTCTTTCCTTTTTGGAATTGAATCGTGTATCGTCGTCAACACATCCCTCGTCCTTGTCGGAAAGACATTGAACGTCCAATATAATCAAATTTGAACGTTCCAAGCACGTACGAACGTTCTCGCCGCGGCGAGGTTAAGGTTGAATTAATTCGCGGATGAATCACCAAAATCACCATCCATCGCGCCCGTCTTGATTTCGCTTAACGACGAACGGCAGCAGCAGCAGCAGAGATGTTTGTTTGAATATCAAACCAATTACGGCTAATTGCCTCAATTCATCTGCTCGGAAGGCACGGCGGCGTGATGATTTACCAGTGGCACATATAAGGACACGTAAGCGGCAATAAAAACCTCGCAGACGTATTTTTTTACGATCCTCTCGCTGGTCTATGACCTTTGTGTACGAATCGGAGAGCATGTGTGCGCGGACCCACTAATTCCCGTGCGTAAACACGATGGCAATTTTATGAGCCGATAGTTAAAGTTAGAGCACATCAGACGTAAACATGCTCGTAAACGTGTTCGTTAACTTATTCGCGCGTGATTTTTTTTTACCAAAAAATAGAGCCCTGTGTCGAAACGCTAAAGACTTCGGCAGTAAATTGAAATCTCGTAATGAAATAAACGTTAAGGAAACGAAACGTGAATGTTTTCCGACGAAATAAAAATCGGTAAAATTATCATCACCGGCAATGACAACCCGGGCCCGAGGCGGTGCAATTAATCAAAATTAACTTGTTCAAACGAGTCGATTTATCAGCCGACAATTCGCCTTCGTCTTCCGCAGGTGCCCAACCTAAATCCACGCGTTGCCATAAATCGCCGTAATGCAGCGCCGAAAAAAAAAGAAAAACGGCAGAGTCACGTCGCTCGCTCGCCGCAATTCAACGAACTCCAATAAAACCGTCCCGCCCACCACCACCGCCGCCGCCGCCAAATCGCCCGCGGCATTCCGCGATCATTGTTTTCTATTTTTGCGTCTGTCAAATGCGCGAGGCTAATCAGCTCATTTGCGCGCGCGAATTCGCTAGATTAAGTTGACCCGTTTTCGTTTCTTCTTTTTTTTTCGCGTTCGAAAATAAACCGCGCTAATTAGAGGGCGAAAATTTGATGATACAGTTGGCTGGCCTGTATTCCAATGATAATATTTAAAACTTAAAGCAGACAAACGTCATGCTTCAGACGCTCTCGTCGTAACAATATACATCTACCGGGGGGGATCACGACATTTATTTATTTTTTAACGGTGTTCGCCGCGAATCGGTTTTAATAAAATTCGAAGATTGGAATGTACCAAGATGCGTGCAGTATTACAGTATCACGCGACTTCCGGTTTTTCCGGAAGCGATATCAAAATTTCAAATGCAATGGAATACCTGTCAAGAATAAGAAAAAAAATGTTGAAGACAAATTGTAGGCCATAATTGTTTACGGCGATTAAAATTTACGTATTGTCGATTGTTTTTTTTTTTTAAGTAAAGAAAATATTTATAATAAAAAAAATAGGACGTCCACGAAGAAACAAAAGAAATGACGAAAAACTAGGCAATTGTTTTCAGTTACGTATTAAATACTTCGTAAATTACGGATAAAATTAAAAACCACTTTTTAGTGAAAACTATTGAAGATCGTCCAAGAAGAAAAGAAGAAAAAGGTCAAAAAGAAATTATGTTTAATTAAATATCGTCAGTTGTTTTCTTTTAAGTAAAGGAATTATAAAACTATATACAGGGTGTTTGAGTACGGTGTTCCGTAAATTTGAAGACAGATTTAACGATGAAAACCAAGCACAAAAGTTTATATAAAAATATGGGCTCCGACGCTTCGTTCCAGAGATATTCCGATTTTTAAAAGTAATTTATTATTTTTGTAAAACCAGATAATTTATATTTATTTGGCTGTTGCTGTGTTAACTTAAGAAAAAGGTAGATAAAAAAGGGAAACTTTTTTTTATAAAAATCGGCTGATGTTAATGCGCGCCATCTTATAAACGCATTTATAACAATTCATTAAGAAATAAGGAGCCTACTTTTGAAGAATACGCAGATATACCTACACGTAATTCTTGGAAAGGCTAATCAGGCAGTTAGGTTGTACGCTGGATGTTATTCAAATCAACCTTTTTGAGTCCTTCTGAATGGGGCGTAATGTTCGCCGAAATCACCTGCTGAAGAAGAGGTACTGAACATCGTGGAAGAAAATCCAGAACTAAGCGTAATGCGAGCTTCTTCAGTTACTGGTGCCACAAATTTCGTAGTATGAAGTGTGGTTCGTGAGCAGCAACTGCATCCATTTCACTTTAAGAGAATTCAAGATCTTACACTACCAACGACTAGACCAACGACCAGCGTCGTTTCATTTTCTCAATTTATTTTGGAACAAGTTGCTAAGACACTGAAAAAGTACAGTGCACTTAAAACATTAGGAAGGAACTTCTTCAAAGGATACTGAAGGCTTGGAAAACTGTTAGGACACTAAACTTGAAGTCCCGGAGAGCGCATGTGTGTCTTCAAGAGGTTGGAGATCACTTTGAACCAATCATTGTTACTTTATTTTTTATTTAAATGTCAAATTATGTTCACAACCTAAAATAATACCTTCAAGATATAAAACGGTGAGTATCTTTTTAAAGCGACATCTGAGATCACTTGCTTATACTATAAACTTTTATGCTTGGTTTTCATTGCTGAACCTGTATCCGAATTTACGGAACACCTTTACTAAACACCCTGTATAATGAAGAAAAACAATTGAAGATCGCCTATGAAGAAGGAAAGAAAAAAAATAAAGAAACCGAGAGATCGGAGAATTACTTTGCAAATAAATTGCAATTGTTTTCATTTACATATTAAATACTACGTAAATTACGGATAAAATTATGAACAATTTTTTAAGTAAAAACAATTGAAGATCGTCCATGAAGAAAGGAGGAAAAGGTCTGGAGCGATTAACATTGATGTAAATAATTGTTTTTTTTTTTAAGTAAAGGAAACATAAAACTATGTACTTACAATGAAGAAAAATAATTGAAGATCGCCTATGAAGAACGAGAGAGAAAAATTAAAGAAACCGAGAGGTCGGAAAATAAATTGTAGGCGATTGTTTATAGCTATTAAAATTGTCTGTTTCTTTTTTTTTAATAAAGAAATATGAAACCTTTTATGTATAAAGAAGAAAAACAATTGAAGATCGCCCACGAAGAAAAAAGGAATCAATAACGAGAGGCCAAAAAATAACGTCGAAGAAAAACTTAGGCAATTGTTTTCGGTTACCTAAGATGACGTAAGTTACGCATGAAAGTAAAATGAATTTTTTAAGTATAAACAATTGAAGATCCTCCATGAAAAAAGGGAGAAAAAGTAAAGTCAAAGAGAAATTACAGACAATTGTTTGGAGCGATTAAAATGTACGTAAATTTTTTTTTTTTAAGTAAAGGAATTGTAATATTAGAGAAACAATTGGATATCGCCCACGAAGAAAAAAAAGAACAATTACATAAATAACGGGAAGCCAGAAAATAACGTTAAAGAAAACCTAGGAAATTGTTTTCACTTATAAAAAATTACATAAATATTGTCAATTGTTTTTTAAAGTAAAGAAGATGTAAAACGTCTATAATGAATGAATAAAAACAATTCAAGATCGCCTGTAAAAAAAAAAGGAAAAGAAAAAACTCTGAGGTCGATAAATAACGTGCAAGAAAAAATTGCAGGCAATAAAATTGTTGTGCTTAATTTCTTGCTGCATTTTTGACGTTTCGCCCATTATGGCAAGAATTAATTTTTTTCGCTCGCTTTGCTTTCCAGGAGTTACTTAAACTGTAGTTTGACACAGCGCCATCTGACGATAAAGCTTCAATGCATTAACATCGAAATAATTCAAACTTGGCGCGTATTAAAATCAGCGCCATCTGTTGAGATTCCCGTGAATAATATTTTTCGATTATTATTATTTTTTATGTGTTTTGGTTAGTTCACGAATAGATATTTAAAAAAAGCTCTCGAAAGTGATAAATAATTCGATTTTAAAAAAGGAAAGTAAAATACTTGACAAATAAATGACAGATTTAGTTTGACAATTAAAAATATTTTAGGTTATCGGTCAGTTTGACAGGTACCTTCATTTAATTCAGTAAAGCTTCTTCATTCTAACTGACAGTTTGACAATTAAAGACTTACTTAAAAGGCGCTGATGAACGTATAGGTTATCTATTCACTTGATATGTATTTGTACGGTGCCCGTTATCTCGACATTTACAGGTTATTTTTCACTCTGACAGATAATGATTATTTGTTTGACAGTTTATAAATCATTTAATAATTTCTTTCTGATAGAATAGATAATAGATAATGGTTTACTACAATTTATAGAAATGACTTGAATTAGAAATTAATTAAGAAATAGCCAATTTGACAGTTAAAAACGTTTTAGGTTACCGGTCAGTTTGACAGGTAACTTTCTTCATTTCAACTAACACTTTGACAATTAAGGACTTACTTAAAAGGCGTCAATGAACGAAGAAGTAATAGTGGCGCCCGTTGAAGGTTCAATGCTACCCTGTCTCATTTACTTCAGTAAACATCCGCCATTGCAACTGTCAAATTGACAATTTAAAACTAGTGATGGAAAGTTCCGTTACTTTTAAGTATTCGGTACTACTCGTATTCCTTACGGCTCCAACGAAATGGACTCAAAACCGTTTTTCAAAATAATCGGCGAAGAAATTAAAATTTTGGATTAAACAAATGAAAAAATGGACACGTAATAAAACCATAACAACAAAAAAGAGGGATTACCTAATCAAGAGGAAACTCAATCAACGACGCTTTCTTAATGTCAGATCTTCCGACTTGTAATCATCTGATCGTCTAAAGCTCGAAGTCGCCTACTCATCAGTAGAGCGCCAACTTTGACTTATCCGGAGACTTGCCGAAACGATTTTTGAAAACGACAGAAAGAGTTTATTTGTTCCGAGGCGCGAAATAAAATCTTTTCCTAGAACCGAAATGCGGAAGCGACATGGATTTCGATTTCGTAATCGGACGAAATTAGAACCGCGCCGATTTAACTGCCATCTCGATAAAATCGAACGTGTTCGAACGTAAACGCGTCATGAAAGCGTCGCAAAACCCTTCACGGTTTCCCCTGAAAGTTACGATGAGATGTACAAGGCGCCATCTATTAAGTTTTTCAACACCTGCAATAATATTTGTGACGTGACATTGAAGACAATTTTTTTTTAATTGAGAAATCTTAACATTTAAATTAATTTCATATTTCTGGTGGAATAGCTACGGTATACCTAGTGGGCGCGCCATCTATTAGACAGCATCGGAAGTTCTTTGTCAGTGGAGAAAAAAGACAGGAGGACAAGCGATTAAATGTGGAGTTGTTCATGTCAAGGCTCCGCCACCGAAATTAAAGTGCATTGACACGAGGTTTTGCAAAAGAGAAAAAGAGAAACACGATCGAGAACGGCGAGAGTCCCGATATCGTCGAAATTATACGTTTCGGAGCACGACTTTTAAAAAGGCATCAGATCCGACGAGTCCATAAAAATCATTGTTCTTGTTTTTAACGGCGAAAAACGACGTAAACAAATTCGGACACGATTTTATCCCCGGCTTTCGTCCTAATGGGTCAATTATGCGAATTATAAGTAATAAATCCATGCCTCTCGATTATTTATTTATTCACTTGCGATTATCAATCTCTACTTCCCCGTGCTTTATCGGCGGCGCGGTCTTTTTAACTTCGTGCCGGAATGCCATCCCGGAATTTCAGAAGAAATTTGGCAGGTGTCTCTTGTTTCGCAGAACGCCGATTAAATACATAGTAACTTGCTACCTACAATTTTAAACTGGTCCATAAAAGAATGGCCCGAAAATTTCTTTACAAGTCGAGGTCTATATTTTTCTCTAGGTCATTGGATTCTAGAAACGCGTGTCACGAATTTTAAAAGCGAAAATCCCGTTTTATGCAAATCGGCGGATCGTTGTGGTGCGTCTCCGTTCGGAAGCTCAAAATACAGGGTGTTACCGAACTTAACTCGTTAATATTAAACAAAATAAAAATTTCTTGCATTGACTAAGCTACTCGAGTTGTTAATAGAACTTGTGACAATTTCACGCGGTTAAGGGTTGAACCCCCAAATTTTAAAATATTGCGCCAGGGCGAACTGCTTCTTTTCACAGATTGACAGAGCAAAGGTAAGCAGTTCCCGATCTGCCTTGCTATTCGCTCAGCACTCTCATAACAGGTGACTTGAGGAAATTTACCCCATTTATTGTTAGTCTCCCAGCTTAGATTTTACCCCTCCCCCCCCGCCCCAATAGCTGGTTGTCAAGTTGTAGAAGATTAAGAAGAAAATTAAAACTTTTTGAAACTCCAATATTTAATCTGCAATGTTGCATTCTCAAAATGTGAAAAAAATAAAATTATTGATCAAATATAAGTGCAAATTGGAGGGAGGTATACTAGCAATAATTGGGGTAAATCCCATCAAGCTCTCTTCTGGTTTTTCTGTAATATTGCATTTTCAAAAAAAAATTGAAAAAATAATTTTTTCCATTTTTGTCTGTGACTTAGCAAACCTCAACTGTTGGGGCAAATTGTAGGCAGGGGCACTTGTTATAAATAGGGTAAATCACATCACCCTAAAACCCGCCGGTTTTGGAATTGTAACATTTTTTGTAATGTTGCATTTACAAAAATATTTTCTTCATTCTTTTCTATGATTCAACAATCGTCAATTATTGGGACAAATTGTAGGCACGGTTACTTAGAATGAAAGGGGTACATCTCATCGAGTCACCCCTTCCGGTTTTGGAACTATAGTTTTTTTTGCATTTTCAAAAAAAAAGTTTTTCGTTCTTTTCTATGATTCGGCAAACGTCAATTATTTGGGTAAATTGTAGACGGGGGTTCCTTAAAATTAAAGGGATATATCTCAATAAGTCACCCCTTCCGGTTTTGGAATTATATATTTTTTTGAAACATTGCATTTTCAAAAAATTTAAAAAATCAATTTTTTCATTCTTTCCTATAACTTGGCAATCATCAACTGTTGGGGTAGATTGTAGACAGGGGCTTTAGCAATAGATAGAGTAAAATTCATTAAAGCAACCCTTCTGATTTTGCAATTATAATTTTTTGTGTAATACAGTAGAGTCTCGATATAGTAAACATACCACATAGTGAACTATCCACTGCAGTGAACACAAAAGTATACATTAACCTCTAAACAGTGAACAAATTGTGCCTCGCTAGAGTGAACTGCACAAACAGTACACACATAGGGACTTCCCCGAAAGCGTGATAACGCGCTTACGTCTGGAGAAGCAAACAAAATTAACAGTAATAACATAATAATCATAAATAAAGTAATAACCACACTGTAAGTATCACTGTTATGTGTTTTTATCTGCACTCTAAACAGTGAACAACCTCGGTGGAGTGACAAAGCCGTTCCTTAATTAGTTCACTGTATCGAGACTCTACTGTATTTTATTTCCAAAAAAAATTTTAAGTATTAATTTTTTTTCAATTTTTCTATGACCTGGCAGACATCAACTGTTGGGGCAAATTGTAGGCAGAGACACTAGCAATAAAAGGGGCAAATATCATCAAGCCACCCCTTCCGGTTTTGGAATTATAATTTTTCTGTTGTTGCATTTTTTAAAAGTATTTTTAAAAAGTTTTTCATTAATTTCTGTAGTTTGGAAAACGTTAACTATTGGCGCAAATGGCAGGCAGGGTTACTTACAATGAAAGGGGACAAATCTCATCAAGCCACCCCCTCCGGTTTTGTAATTGTAATTTTTTTTCTGTAATATTACATTTTCAAAAATATTTTAAAAAGATTTTTTTCAATTTTTTCTATTACTTGGCAAACGTCCACTGTTGGGGCAAATTATAGACAGGGGTATTGGCAATAAATGGGGTAAATTTCATCAAGTCACCCCTTCCAGTTTTGCAATTACATATAATTTTTTGTATAGTGTTGCACTAAACAATTTAAATATTTTTTTCATGATGATTTTCTGTGGCTTGGCAAACATCAACTATTGGGGCAAATTGTAGGCAGGGACACTGGCAATAAAAGGGGTAAATCTCATCAAGCCACCCCTTCCGGTTTTGGAATTATATTTTTTTTTGAAATGTTGCATTTGCAAAAAAAAATTAAAATTATTTTTTTCATTCTTTCCTATGATTTGGCAATCATCAACCGTTGGGGTAGATTGTAGGCAGGGACTCTAGCAATGAATGGGGTAAAGTTCATTAAGCCACCCCTTCCGATTTTGCAATTATAATTTTTTTGTGTAATATTTTATTTTCAAAAAAATGTTAAATATATTTTCTTTTCAAATATTTCTATGATCTGGCAAACATCACCTGTTGGGGTAAATTATAATCAGGGACACTAGCAATTAAAGGGGCAAGCCACCCCTTCCGGTTTTGGAATTACATATTTTTTCTGTTGTTGCATTTATTAAAAATATTTTAAAAAAGTTTCATTATTTTCTGTGGTTTAGAAAACTATGTATTGGGACAAATGGCAGGCAGGGTTGCTTGCCCTGGAAGGGGATAAATTTCATCGAGCCATCCCTTCTAATTTTGGAATTATAGTTTTTTTTTGTAGTCGCATTTTCACAAAAAAAAAATTTTTTCGTTCTTTTCTATGATTCGGCAAACTTCAATTATTTAGGTAAATTATAGACGGGGTTCCTTAAAATGAAAGGGATAAATCTCATCAAGTCACCCCTTCCGGTTTTGGAATTATAATTTTTGTGATATCTTCAAAAATTTTTTTCTTTAATTTCATTCTCCTCTACGATTTGGGAAACGTCAACTATTAGCGTAAACTGTAGGTAGGGATACTAGCAATGAATGGGGTAAATCTCATCAAGCCACCCCTTCCGGTTTTGAAGTTATATATATTTTCGAAATGTTGCATTTTCAAAAAAAATTAAAAAATCAATTTTTTCATTCTTTCCTATAACTTGGCAATCATCAACTGTTGGGGTAGATTGTAGGCAGGGGCTCTAGCAATAGATGGAGTAAAATTCATTAAGCCAACCTTTCTGATTTTGCAATTATATTTTTTTGGGTAATATTGTATTTTCAAAAAAATTTAAATATAATTTTTTTCAAATGTTTCTATGACCTGGGAAACATCAACTGTTGGGGCAAATTGCAAGCAGGGACAGTAGCAATAAAAGGGGCAAATATCATCAATCCACCCCCTCCGGTTTTGGAATAACATATAATTTTTCTGTTGTTGCATTTTTAAAAAATATTGAAAAAAGTTTTTCATTATTTTCTGTGGTTTGGAAAACGTCAACTATTGGGGCAAATTGTAGGCAGGGTTGTTTGCAATGAAAGGGGATAAATCTCATTAGCCATCCCTTCCGATTTTGGAATTATCATTTTTTTTGTAATGTTGCATTTTCAAAAAAACTTTAAAATTTTTTTTTTTTTCAAATTTTTCTATGGCCTGGCAAATATCAACTGTTGGGGCTAATTGTAAGCAGAGGCTCTAACAATAAATAGGGTAAATTTCATTAAGCCACCCCCTCCGGTTTTGTAATTATATTTTTTCTGTAATATCGCATTTTCAAAAAAACTTTACAATTTTTTTTTTCCATTTTCTCTGTGACTTGGTAAACATCAGCTGTTGGGGCAAATTGTAGACAGAGGCATTAGTAATAAATACGGTAAATTTCATCAAGTCACCCCTCCCGGTTTTGCAAATATAGTTTTTTTTCTGTAGTGTTGCATTAAAGAAAAATATTCATATTTTTTAATGATTTTCTGTGGGTTGGCAAACATCAACTATTGGGGCAAATTGTAGGCTGGAACACTAACAATAAAAGGGGCAAATATCATTAAGCCACCCCTTCCGATTTTGGAATTATAATTTTTTTTTGTAATGTTCCATTAAAAGAAAAATTTTTAAATTGTTTTTTCATTCTTCTCTATGACTTGGCAAACGTCAACTGTTGGGGGAAATTTTAAGCAGAGGCACTAAGCAATAACTAGGGTAAATCTCATCAGACTACCCCTTCCGGTTTTGGAATTATAATTTTTTCTGTAATGTTACATTTTCAAAAAGAATTAAAGATTTTATTAAATTCTTTTCTATGACTTGGCAAATATCTACACTTGGGGCAAATTGCAGACAGAATTAGTTGCAATGAACCGGGTAGATTTCACTAACCCACCCCTTCCGCTCTTGGAATTATAATTTTTTGTTGTAACGGTGCATTTACAAAATATAAGAATTTTTTTTAACATTTACGTAAACCTTATATTTTTATTACCACCAACCCCCGTGCCTTCTTGGATGAATTTTAGACAAATGACTCGTTTAATATTTTACTTTACTTTGCAAAATAAAATAATTAAAAATTTTGTTTTGTGATTGTCCTAATCTTTAGATACAAATTAAAACGAATCACATTTCGATATTGTCACAATACATCTCGATGCCGTGTCCCCTACAAAGTGAATTTAGCAGCTTCGTGGGAATTCTCCAAGATTCGACGAGACTTGCGCACACTTCCGAGGAAGCGCTGGAAAACTCTTAACCGGTTCCAGAACATTTCCCCATAGAGCGATCCGTCTATAGAAGCAGAACCGAGCGCGAGATTTGAACAGTTTTTATACGAATGTGAATGCTATTTAAAAAATCAGTTTGTAGCAAAGTAATAATAATAATAAACAGTGATTTATAACTTTTTGAATTGAACTCATGATAATGTTGGATTTAATGCGACATAAAAAATTTGTGAGCGTTGCCTGCGTTCACGCACGCTTACGCTCCGTGCATTCAGATCACGCTTGATTAGGTCTTCGTAAAATATCGTGCGTCCAAACTAATGGTCCTTGAAATGAATAATCTCTTCCGACGTTTACGAGCACCTGCTGTCCTAAAAACGAATCCGAATTAGAACGGGGGTCTAAAATAAGCGCGGCAGACGCATGTGTTCATTGTCTCCTCGGCGAATCATTTTTTTCTTCCTCTCCTTAATTCACATCGCGTTTATCAATTAACGCTTTATGGGCAGTAATCCCAATTCCGACGCCCATTACCGGCCCCCCGAGATAAACTCTTAAGTGCTCGGACTAATAGAGCCATTAGGGCGAGCGCGCACGATAATTTATAAATGGACGACGGATTTAGATAAACGCCCCGTTCTTTATGGTTAGCCAAAAAAAAAAAAAGAAAGAAAGAAAAGCGCAGGCATTCGTACTTGTCTCGATACGATATCGCCGGCTAACCTATATTTAATCCGGTCGAGTGTGTCGCAAGTTCTATTTATAAGGCCGTGGTGGAATTGTCGTAAATTGTGTACGTTCGCGTACGCGCACGCAAATTAATTCGAATCTGTCGGAATGCGCAGCGAAACAATTCGTGACCGACGATTAATCGCTTCAAGTGGGATGGAAATTATGCGGCCATTAATAAAAGAACAGAAAGAATGACGACGGTCGTCGATCACTTTCTTTAAAAGAACTCGTAAGTCAATCGCTTAAATTTAAATAAATGAATGATAATCGACGATCACTTCGAAAGAATTCGTCTAAGTAAAGGAACAAAGAAAAAAATAAAGAAGGAAGAAAAAAGAATGACTGTCGATTATTTATCACTTTAAAATAATTCGCAAGTCAATTGTCACCGTAAATGGATAATGGAAAAAAGTTCTTACGATGCACTAATCCGGATACTTCCTGATTATACTTTGTAGGTATGTCATTTAACTTTCTGATCACACCTCGTATGAGAAACCCTGTATAATGTTTTTTTTTAAGTAAACTTTTTTGACTTTAACTTGATTTATATTCGCAAGCAGAGGTGCAGCTGATTTGCATAAAACGGTTCGCGAATTTCGACTTTTCGCTTGAAATTCGTCGCGCGAAGCTCTCCCACTGACCCACAAAAACAATCGCGAAACGAACAGAAAAAAAAAAACACACTACGCGAGTGAAACCGCAACGACAAATATTTGTACGCTCATTAACACCTGCAAAAGGTTAACGAAATGCCTCGGTGACATAAGGAGATGCCGTCCAGGAAGAAGACACCTGTTGTCGGGCCCTCCTATTTTTAGGCGGAGGCGGAAGAGCGCGCGCGTTTATAAATAAGCGGCCGATCGAAAGAGCCGGAGCAAAATAAAGTCCGGCCAGCCAAAACACCTGCTCGCCATTGTTATTAATGGATCAATTTCGACGGGTGTGTTTTCGTTAGACGATAAATAACGGGGCATTCTTTCGAAGGTGATCCGCAATGTCGGAGAATTGTTTACGGCCGACCTTGAGAGTACGAAACTTCCAAACGAATTAACTTAATTTACGGAGGAGAGGTCGGCCTAAACAAAAGCGTCGATTTCCGGATTAGATACGAACGTTATTTACCGTGTTTATCGTAGGCCAAGTCTCGAAACACTTTTTTTTTCACTTTGGTGTAACCTTGAATATAAAATCTATCACATCACAAACAACGGTAGTTAAGATCTAGTGGAGAGAGCCTAACAATTTCGCGCGGACAATTATTCTCACAATTAGTTATATGCAGGTTCGCGAATATTCCAAATGAAAAGATCCAAATATGTTACAGTTCAAGACCGCGTAAGGATTAAGTTGGCAATATTCGCAGATTTTAATCAACTTAGAATTTATTGTGGCAACCCTGATACCCGAGGTAGCAGGCGTGCGATTATTATCGAACATGGGTCGCCGGGTGGCTCAGCGGTAGCTGAGTAAGTCGTGTCGCTCGACAGCGTAGGTTCGAATCCTGTGCATGAACTTAGACCCAGCTTTACCAAACATAGAAAATAGTCTGGAATGGTAATTGCCGTAAGACAATGTGTCACCAAATTTTAAATTTCATTTACTTGCCTCTTACTTACCACGGTTCGCATGACAAGCTTCTGCCGATGCTAACGACCAGCTGAGCCCCAGCTAGCAACAGTGAAGAAAGGGGCGGGTTAACTGAAGGTGGTAAACTTATTAAGGGCGCCAGAAGACAATTCTTCAGCTAAACGTAATTCGATCAGTCGACGTCTCCAATCGACCAGATCGTGCAGAAAATTGAATCAATAATAAATAATCAGAGGCGAGACTTTACTCACTGGTGTGCGTGAAAGTTTAAACAAGAACACACAACATAAATTATAAGCGTTTAATTAAATAATTCGAACACACAATACTTTACGCAATTACAAAAGGTTACTTATTCACTAATAAAGCGATCTGTTACTTAAATCCGCATGCATGCGCAATAAATTTAAATGGTTACCTCGCGACCGATATCTGTCAGTGTACCATCGGCAGCAAAATGGCGGACCCACGCTACTCGCAGAACGGCAGACTACAGCAAGAATTTGTCGTGGCACCAAAACTCGATACAAACGTGAAACCCTCGCGTGAAAGCTTGCGGGGATTACATAAGCCTGCGCCCAAACAGAAAAGCCTGAATATAAACGGGAAAAGGTTTCGTTTGCAGCCATTTTGATACACCCGCCATTGCACTTTTTTACATTACCTGGGACTAATTCGTTCCCGCGCTTCGAATTGGAGTCAAACTGACCTCCAAATGTGTTCGAAGGTATTACGTAATCTACCGGCACGGCCGCAATTGAGTTATTCCTCACAGAGAGCGAAAACTACGATAATTTCACAACACACGTAAATTACGTCCGACTTCTAACACACTTCGAACAAGAAAGGCCTTCATCAAGGCGAATTTGTAGCAGGTGAAGGTTGCTAGGATACCAAACCGAAAACCAGTCACGCGGTTCGTCACACGAATAAACGTTGAGTAGTACAGGGAAGGGATGTAGGGTTGCCAACTGTGTTAAAACGCAGTTGAATGATGTTGTATCGCCACGATATTTTGGCGCGAGATTTGAACGTAACAAATGAAAGCAGCATTGCTGCGCAAAGCGAAAGAAAGAAAGATCATCGAATATCAGGTGACGTCTCCTTTTATGGACATTCTCGAAAAAACAAAACAAAGAAATCTAATTAGTCGGAGCTGACGGCACCCGCATCACCCGATTTAGCTTACTGTAACGTTTCATTACTCGTTTCGTTACGAATTTTGTTAAAATCATTTTCATTTTACTGTCACCCCGTATTGCGTGGGAAACGAAAAGACCGTTATTTGCTTACGTGCGTTTTAACATGATGCGTCATTAAACAAAAGCGCCTTCACTACGCATTACGAAAGTACTGTGACTCCCTCATTTCCCCTGTGAGTTAACTGTCTTCTTTTACCAACCCTCTTCTTTAATTGGCCCGTCGATCTTTAGATGCGTCGAATCGAAACTCTGCACGGCCGCCAGTTCTCAGATAGAACGCATGGGGTGTGGTGTCGGAGTGTGTTTAAAAATTAACAAGCTGAAATTGCCTAGTTGGATGTTAAACGGTAATCAAGATAAAGGTTAGGCGTAACAGGAGCGCTGCGTCATTCCAATTGACAGCATGGCATCAGCCCAACGAGATAGGAATATGATGGGAGACATGCTCCAGTTAAACTTTAAGTGACCACTTGCATCAGCTTCAGTGACCACTTTCGTCCCAAGAAACATGCCCTCTCGCGATGTGCGGCTGATGAACCGTCGTCACACTTTGAACATTTGGTATGGTTGTCACTAAAACTGTTTCACTTCCTTTAAATTAAAACGATTCAACCCGATGAGAATCCTATAAACGTCATAATACTTACATAACCTCTAATCTACACAGCAAGATGTACAATCGTATAAAAAAAAATTCCGCCTACTTTAATTATAAATTTAAATGATCGCATGGTATTAGCAACTGTTTCGCAACGCTACGTTATTTAAGAGCGAATTTTCGACAGAACTTGCGCCTTTAATCGGTTGAAGTAAATTGGTGTTGTAGAAATAATGCTGATTGATCTGATTTATCGAGTAAATGAATAAATAAGTGTACATTCAGATACAACATTCTTGTAATTAAAGCAATTGTTTATTGTAACTGTTTATACGTATTTGTGCCACTACAAGTGAGTTTAAGTTAAAACCTCCTGGGTTGCATTCACCATCTATAGCTCCGAGAGCGTCTTGTGCATATAGCCGCGTCTTTCTCACTCACGATTTTTAACATATTTTGCATCTCGCTCATCCGTTTCAAAACGACTTCCATGACAACGGGCGCACTCTAAGCATCCTACTTAAAAGTGATATACGAAAAGTGCATCCGTTGTCATGAAAATAAGGTAAACAAAAGACGTCTTGAAACGGATGAGCGAGACGCAATATATGTTAAATATCGTGAGTGAGAATGACGCCCAAGACGCTCTCGGAGCTATGACTGCGAACGTAGCCTTGGATTTATTGCGTAAAACTATTGCAAATTCGAGACACAATATTATCATCTTCAGCTGGGTAATTGTTCACCCTGGCGCCTTCTAACATCTTTAAACCACGCGCTACCCGGAGCGCTACCCACTGAGCTACCCGGGGAAACAAACTTGTTTTAGCAGAAAAACAAACATATTCCACATGAACATGATATAAAAGTACGCTGATGCGATCGAACTCGATTGTATTTTGTTTCTTTGTCTCTCGCTTGTAGACGCCGCACCGCGCTGAGTTATCAGGAGATTCTGTAAATTTGTAGCGTAGCGTCATCATGTAATGACGAATTTCCCTCGTATATGAGGAATTGCATGTGCCAGTGTATATACGAGGGTCATTCCGGTTAAATACGTACTCGACTAAACGCCAAGCGAACGGAAACGTTTTCCTTTTGCAGCGTGCAACATTCCAGCGCCCACCGTCTGCCGCCCTCGCTCTTTCAGCGTAAAATAAAAAAAAACTCAATAACAACGGCGATCATTAAGTCCGGAAAAATTTCTGACCTTTGGAGGATCGCACCGATCACAATAATTGCTTCACGACCGCCGTAAATAATAACGGCGCGGCGCTCAATTAATTCGCGCAGAGCCGGATTCAAGGTCAGCGGCGGTTTTAATTGTTTTTCGCGCGGTGATCGATCAGCGCGATTTTTAATGGTACAGGGAAATTAAACATCGACAGCTCTTAAGGAATTGCTTTTGGAACTCAGCTCTTAAGAGACCCCTTCAGATTTTGAATGTATACAGCAAAAAATAAAAAATTATGAGTGACATCTCATATTGTTACGGCTATAGTTAATAAATGTGAGACGTCTTGAAAAAATAGAAATTGCTTGGCTGTAATGGGGGAGATTCGTGGAAGTCGTTGAACCTCTTAAAATATTGTCCGCGGCGCTTTTTGTTGTTTTCACTCGCGGCCACATAAATCGGCCGGGGCGCGCAAAAAACGACGAAAAAGGCCGAAACGCCGCCGCGCCGTCCGCCCGCTCGGCCGATTCTCATACGTGGGCATCATATTTAGCGAAGCGTGATTTATATTCAATGAGACGTGTACTTACGACGGCGGATGCGAATTTAATGCGTTCTCATGAATTTTTTATGAGCAAGCATCTTTCGAGACCGTTCTATTTCGGACGAACGATATGACGGCGATGAGTTTCGGTTTTAGTATTCGGAGGGCGATCGTCTCCTCGTTCCGTCGTCTGTCTTTGAGGCACTCCTTTCGATTCATCAGACAAAATGATAAAAGCAAAAATATTGTAACAAGAATCTCTTAAAAAGCAACTCTTAAGAGTTTTCCCCTCCTTTAACCAAGAGATCTCTTGATACTCGATATTTAAAACATATTGAAGCAGCCCTTAACAGATTATTTGACCACCTAAGTTTATAGACCGATACTTGAGTCGTTGAGCACTTGAGGCAGCAACTTCTTGGCTACCGACATTTATTTCAGAAGTTTCCAAGAAAGATAACTCTTGAGAGATGGCTAAAACCTGGTCGTCTGTATTAAAAAATTAAAACGTTAAAAGCTACTCTTGAGAGCCAAGAATTTTTCTGCCTCTTTTTGACCAGCTCGTTTAAAAAAAAATAAAATGTTAAAACTACTCTTAAGAGTCACGAAGATCTTTCTTTTTGGCCAGCTCTGTTTAAGGTCTTAAATTCAAAAGACCACTTAAGTTGTCAGACTATAATATTGAGCTTTTAAGCGGTTCTTAAGAGAGCTCATAAGAGGCAGCAATTTCTTTGCTTTTTTGGTAAGCGACATTTATTTCACAGGTTCCCGAGAACGATAACTCTGGAGTGAACTCGAAATATTCCCGTCGTATTTTAGCATTTTGTGTTAATAGAACGTGGAAGTACTTTAAGAATGCTCTAGAGCTAGAGCAATGAATCGAAAACGCTATTAATTTTTCTCCTTTCGAAACTTATGCATAGTTTGTTTCTCTGCTGAACAAATTTAGCTCTCCATCCAAATTAGTTTCCAAGCTTATGACTTATGACATAGCGTTTTCGATTGACTCTGCTCTAAGGCACTCTCAAATAATATTCTCATCTTATTTTAATCTCATGTAATAATAAGGCACTCTGAGAGTGCTGTTGAGCAATCAATCGAAACCGCCCCTTCTTTTAACCTCGTGTAATAACAAGAGATGGAGATTTTCTGAGTGTACTCTAGAGCAGCCAATCGAAATCCTTATAGCGTTTTCAATTTACTGTTCTAGAGCACTCTCAGAGTACCTTCATCTCCTACTACTACATGAAGTTAAAACAAGACGAACGTACTGTGAGAGTGCTGCAGAGCAACGAATCGAAAACGCTATTAAATAAAACATTTACGGTTTGCCTCTCTGCTAAACAAATAACTTCTGTAGCAGAGAAACAAACCGCGCGATATACAACAAAGTTCGTCAGTTCTTTTTTGGCAAATTATAGCTTATTTTTTTAGCGAAACAAACCTCGCTTATAGCAGAGAAACACACCATTCAATGCACAGCAAATATGCCCTTCATTCGTCCGCTGAATATGGTTTATTTCACTTTTTATTAGAGGAATTAGCAGCAGGATATACGACGGCGAACTTTCACTGCTCTCTATCCGAGAATACGGTTTGTTTCGGTGCTAAACCAATCCATTCTTTTAGCACAGAAACATTTAATTGATCTCCGTTCGGGGATGTTGATTTGTTTCTCTTTTACTCTTCACTCTTTCAGCAGAGAAATAAATCACTCGAATATTAATTGCTCTCCATTTGCCCGAGTAGTGGTTTGTTTCTCTGCTGCTCGCCAACACGCCGTGATCAATCAGCATTGTTCGGGTGCGATCGGATAATGCTAAATAAAAAACTTTTCAGCACAGAATTAAACCGCGCGATGTAAATGCTGGTTTGTAACTCTGCTAAACCAATCAGCAATCACTCTTTTAGCACAGAAACACACAGCAAACTTTTATTGATTTCAATTCAAGGATGTTTTTGATTTGTTACTCTCGTAAACCATTCACTTTTTCAGCGGAGAAACAAACCGCTCCAATATCAATTGCTCTTCGCCTTTCTGAGTAGTGGTTTGTTTCTTTGCTAGATAAAAAACCGTTTAGCACAGGATTAAACCACGCGAAGTAATGCAAATTCTGACTGGTTTGTTTCTCTGCTAAACCAACCACTCTTTTAACGCAGACGCATACAGCAGCGAACTTTAGTTGATCTCCATTCGAGAATGTTGGATTTGTTTCTCTTTTAAACAACAAACTTTTTCAGCAGAGAGACAAACCACTCGAATATTAATTGTTCTTCAACTGTCCAAGTTGTGGTTTGTTTCTCTGCTAAACCAAAACACCGTTTAGCACGGAATTAAACCATGCGATGTAAATGCAAATTCTAACTGGTTTGTTACTCCGCTAAATCATTCCATTTCTTGGCGTCGAAACGTCTGTATTAATAGAGAAGAAATAGAACAACATATTTATAATTGGCCGACACATTCTAGGAAGTTGGCTCGCGAAGAAATCCAATTATAAAAGTGGACGCGAGCACGAAGTTCGAACGGTTTAAGACGCGAGTGTGACAACGAGTGGAGAATCGTGAAATATTTTTCTCTTTGTTACAAAATTTATTATTGGCTAGAGTAGAAACACATTATTTGTGTGCAATCGTTTTAGCCAAGAAAATGCCATAATTGAATAAAAAGTCATAAATTACGCGGTTATGACTCCCGAGTCATAAACGCCGCGGGCAATTTCAATTTTCGCAAGTCGCAAATTAAAAATTAAACCGAATTATATACGGCGCGATTTTTTTTTATCCGCAAAACCCGAGTTCGCTGGTCCGTCGTTCGCCAGACGCGCGCGTAATTTTAGACCTTTATTTTTAGTGCTAAGCTGCCTGTCGGCCGTAAAACGTTGACCGCCAAGGCTGCCTGGATTTTTTTTTCTCGAAAAAAAAAAAAACGCTTTCGATCAATCGCCCGCAGACGGCCCGGATCGATCAGTCAGTCTCGGAATTTGTTTCACATGTCGGAAGGCGGTTTCGGTTTCGGTTTCGGTTTCTCTCAACCTGACGGGTTGGTTACCTTTGGGATTAAGTAAACGGGCGCGCACCTGCTGTTTTATAGCACTCGATCGACGCGCCGATAAAGTTCAATGCCGATCGACGTCGAAATCTTTCGACGAAATCGTTAAGGCGGAACGCGGACGAGGAAATTCCCTAGCCGGGGTCTCGAAAACTGAACCAGCACCTTAAAAGGAAAACAAAAGACACGCACCAATGAAACGGAATTCTAAAGCCGCGTATACACCGAACAAACAATTGACAAATAATTTCTAAAGCCTCCGTCGACACTGATTGTAGAATTCGAATCTAAAGTCGTTTGTACATTGAGTGAACGAATGCCAAATGATTCCAAAGCCACATATTCACTGACTAAAGCCACATTCATTCACAATTCGTAAACTCGTGTAAACCATTGGACAGCGAATCTAAACTCTCTCCTTTAAAACAAACGTCAATTTTTTTTGATATTCGCTCCTGAGGCGAACGCAACCGAATGCGTTTGATTCGCTAGTTTCGTCGTATAACTGATTGTGAGTTGAATGCGTTTTCCGTTTTAGGCATTCGTTTCTTTACGTACGGTTCGTTTCTATGCTAAATTTGTTCAGCGGAGAAACAAACCATAATCTTCGAAAGAAAGAAATCAACCGCGTTTTCTAATCATTTCTCTAGAGTCTAGAGCACTCCATCTTCTATTACCACATGAGGTTAAAACAGGACGAGAATATTCGGAGAATGTGCCAAAGCGGTAAACCGAAAATGCTATGAAGTTCGGCTGTATATAATACGGTTCATTTCTCTGCTGAAATAGTACGTCGCGCGGTTTGTTTCCTTGCTAAGGGAGTGATTTTTTTTAGCAGGGAAACGAACCGTAAATACTTTAGCCGTTTTTTGGCGGTGCAATATTTTGAAATTATTTCGTATGTTTCGAAATGTGCATTTTTTAGCGTTGAAACAATGACGTCATGTTTTGAAACGGCTGCATACATTTCAAAACGCTGTGAAATTATTTTTTGAAATTATTTCAAGGTGGAGTGGGGGTTAAAAGTAACAAGTTAAGTGCTACTCATAACCTGCAAACCGATTGTGTTTTGAAACGGTATAGGAAAGTTATTTTAGCGGGACCATCATTAATGACGTCAGAATTAAAACAGTTTTGAAACACTACCATTCGGTTTTAAAACAGTTTTGTACGCCAAAAAACGGCTTTTATTTAAGGATTTGCTTTGGGTGTGGAACTATGAGTCGTAGGTTCGAGAATCGTCAAGATTCGGATGGAGAGCGGTTTGTTTCTATGCTAAATTTGTTCAGCGGAGAACCAAACCATAATCTTCGAAAGGAAAGAAACCAATAGAGTTTTCAATTGATTGCTCCGAAGCAATCTCTGAGTATTTCCATCCTTTAATATTACGTGAGGTTAAAACAAGACCAGAATGTATCAAAGCAGTGAACCGAAAAAGCCATAAAGTTTGGCTGTACATTACCCCACGGTTCGTTTCTCTGCTGAAATAGTACGTCGCGCGGTTTATTTCCTCGCTAAGTTTTAGCAGAGAAACGAACCGTAAATATTTCATTTAAGGGTTTGCTTTGGCCTTGGGACTATGAGTCGTTGGTTCGGGAATCGTCAAGATTTGGATGGAGAGATGCTGAATTTGTTCAGTGGAGAAACAAACCATACGTCGCGCGGTTTGTTTCCTTGCTGAGTGATTTTTTTTAGCAGAGAAACGAACCGTAAACACTTTATTTAAGGATTTGCTTTGAGCGGGGGACTATGAGTCGTAGGTTCGGGAATCATCAAGATTTGGACGGAGAGTTGAACAAATTCAGCATAGAAACAAACCATAATCTTCGAAAGGATAGAAACCAATAGCGTTTTCAATTCACTACTCCGGAGCACTTTCAGTGTATCTCCATTTTTTTATTATTACATGAGTTTAAAACAAGACGAGAATATGCCAAAGCAGTGAACCGGTATGAAGTTTGACTGTATATTATTATACGGTTCGTTTCTCTGCTGAAATAGTACGTTGCGCGGTTTGTTTCCTTGCTAAGAGCGTAATCTGTTTAGCATAGAAACATACCATAAGTGCTTTGCTTTGGGCGTGGGGAGTAGGAGTCGTAGGTTTGGGAATCGTCAACATTTGGATGGACAGAAGTTCCGTACGAGTTTTTTTTTAGCAGAGAAACAAACCATAATCTTCGAAAGGGGAGAAACGTATACGGCAAGGTTTGTTTCTTTGCTATAAAGATGTGTTTAGCAGAGAAACTGTTAAGGCAGAGGAAAAACGGACGCAAACAGTAAGTAAAAGAAAATTCTTGATAATTGCCTGCGAAGTGAAATCGCTGGTCATTGTAAAGTTGAAACAATTCACTCAATTTCTAGGCCATAGCAATAATAAAAGGGTACAAAACATAATGAACCGAAAAAATAGAGAAACAAACGCTTGGAGCAAAAGACGTTTTCCGTTTTGGGACTTTCCTTTTCCACCACGGTTTCTCATTTCGATAAACCCTGATCGGTTTCGATAGACGTGATCTAATCCGGCCTACCTTATACGCGTACCTACGACAAAACTGACACATTTATCATGGCTATTTTTGGCACGCTGAAATTAATTTTTTTTCCGGCTCAATCTCCTTTCCTCCAAGGTGCGAGGAAGCGAACCCGATCGCTCTAACTCCCCATCTATGGGCAATTATTGTTTCCACTGCGCAGGAAGTAATTACGATCAATCTCCCGCACAATAACCTCGTGCGTCACAACACTAACAATGTTAATAAAGACACCGGTGGATTGATTTCTTATTAAGGTAGGCTAGGCCTGGTGGGTTCATTCAACACGTTGCGGTGATCTAATGTCGAAAGAAAGTCGTTCCGCCCGCAGGGAAAAATTCTGCTTTGCAAGGATGTTATCTTTGTAACTGGGTTAAGTGGTTGCAGAAACATGACAAAAACGGCGGAAACACTTGCGCGATCGCTGATTATTTTATTTCGTTTTTTTTTTTAAAGATGATCCGCTGCGACATTGGCTGGCGTGAAAGCGAAACGAGGAAACGGCATTGAAGGAGCGAGTTAACCGTTCTCAATGCCATCTGGGATCGTTACTGTTATGCGTGCATAAATCTTTGTGCAAGAAGAATTCTAAAACTGTTAAAAAGGATAAAACGGAAAATAAGCGGAATTCGGGGTTTTTTCCCGTTGCGATCTTTTTTTTTATTTTTTCTTTCTCCACAGAGTAATACACGGAAACATTTACGTATAAGTACTTTCAATATTACAAAAAGCCTCAACTACATATTCAAGTTCAAAATCAAATGAAACTTAACTGTGCTCCAGGGCTCTGTTGAGGATTACCCAAAATTTCCCTGAGGCTATCAACTATTTTTAACACAAACGTTTTGATATGCAATCGACAATATTCGGTTCTCCTTATTTCGAATTTAACCCCGACATCATTCTCAAAATCGTCGCTCTTTTGAGGCTTCCCCTCAGAGCAACTTTGAGGTTTCAAAAGGTTCAACACAACTACGGAAATTTCCTGAAACGGTAGGTACACTGCGAAGCTTGTTTCGAATGGGTTAAAAAAGAAAAAACTGCGAAAGATTTTTCTTGTACAAATAAAAGCCTCAGGCTATGAGGCTTACCCCAAATTTCTCTCAGGTTTTCGGCTGCTTTGATGATTAGGTACGCTCTGAACACAATCGATAACATTCAGTTCAGACTTTAGCCTCGCCATTAGGTACAAATCATTTTCGAAACCGCCCCTCAGGATTTTCTGAGGCTTTAAGAGGCTCAACTTGTCTACATGTATGTATACGATCGATAGAGGCGATAATGCTCTCGTTAAATTAATTCCATTTCTTTATCTTCGTCTCTTGAATATGTAGTCTCCGATTGGCAAAATTAGCCTCAAAATCGTCGATCTCAGGTTTAGCTTGAAAATTCTCTGAGGTTTCCAAGCTCTGTACTTTTACAAAGATTTAAATTCATAGCTCCGGGGCTTACCCTCAGAATTCTCGAGCGTGTTTATTTAAAATAAGGAAAAATAAATATCGTAAAGTGGTTGAAATAAACCTCTGAGGCTTCCCCCAAAACTCTGAGGTTTCGGACGCCTCAACACAACGATTGAAATTTTCTAAAACGTGAATGATGAATGGGGTATTTCACGCGTCAGCCATATGTAGAAAAATTGGCGGCCAATTTGAATTTTCTGAGTTGTCACTCTGAGGCTTTCGTTCTGATAATGTATTTCGAGAGTTGATTTTGCGTTGAAAATAAACGAGTAGATACTGTCTTGCGATTAAACCATATCTGAGGTACCTCGTCAGACGTTTCTGTGGTTCAGAAGATTTATAGCTCTGAGGCTTACGCTCAGGGCGTCTCGAGTTTCTGAGGTTTCAGGAAGCTCACTGCAATCACTAATGTATTTCGAAAGTTGCTTTTGCATAGAAAATATACGAGAAGATACCGTTTTGCGATTAAATCAGATCTGAGGCACCTCGTTGGAAGTTTCAGCGGTTCATAGGCTTAGCCTCAGAATGTCTAGAGTTTTATAACCGATATGATTTTTCGAGCGTATTCCTAATTCAATTTAATATGGTTGAATTAAACTTTAAAATCGTTGATCTGGGGCTTCCCCCAAAACTCTGAGGCTTCGAAAATCTCAACACATCCGTTACAATTTTCTAAAATGTAAATGATGGATGGGGGGGGGGCGTATTTATAACAACTGGCGTCCAATCTGAATTTTCACAGTTGTCGCTCTGAGGCGTTCGCTCTGAGGCTTCTGAGGTTTCAGGAAGCTCACTGTAATCAATAATGTATTTCGAGAGTTGCTTTTGCGTCAGGGTATCTCTTTAAAAAACAAAGGAGAAGATCTCGTTTTGTGATTGACTGAATTAAATCTAATCTGAGGCGTCACCTCATTGTCAGTCATTCAGGAGATTCAACGCAATTTTTTGAAACGCAACGTATTTATAAAACTGACGGTCAATTAAATCGTCAAACTCGGGGGATTCCGAGGGCAAGCCTCAACTGAATTAATAATAAATTTACAAAAAAAAAAAATCTGTTTAAGGTTTTACAATGCAAGAGGAAGTCAGAGTCTCGGGTATTTCGACCCTGGCATTTCCACCACACACAATGAACAATAAAGAAAAAAACAAACTTATTCTCCTATAAAATTTAATTGCGGAGTTCTTGGTGGCCGACGAAACTTTTCGGCGCGCATTTCGAACGTCCTTGCCCAATTTTCGGAGCGATCTTTTTTCTAATTTGGTCGTCGAAACCATCACGCGCGAGCTACAATTTCGACATCACACGATTTCATTAGTTAATTAATTCAACTGTGACCGGGGGGGAGGAGGGGGGGGTCGCCGGTCGTAATTCATAATTTGATGGCGGGCACAATCGCTCGTAAACGCTGGCGAAATAATGGTTTTCTTTATTATTATTTTTTTTTTGGGATTAATTACGGTCGTAAATCTCGACGATTCCGGGAGTGAAGCGTTCTTGGTTTTATTAGGGGGGTCGTAAACGTCAGATACAGTTATTAGAAGAGGAACAACAGCCTCGTTTTTACGTGCCGTACCAACGACCTCCTCCTCTCCGGATTGAGAAATTCAATAAAAGAGGTGAAGGGCCAAAAATTTCGACATTTTTGTCTCGTGGATTCTATAGGAATAATCGTTACTTCTAATTTCCTCCTCTTCCAAGTTTGTCTATCTCCGGAGCCTCAAACCCAAATACGTGCGAGCAAGAACAGTCCAAAAAACGGGGTACAGATCATCGACACCGCGGGAAAAGAATGCGCCCATTAAAATTCTGCACGCGCGAGGGCCGAACGAATCGCTTGCATGTGCAATAATCATTTCACCTGTGCGTTAAATGCAACAGGACGGACGCACGCACGTGACGAACGTAAAACGCAAATTAAAATGCAAAGTAACACCGTAGCCATTGAGGTTAGGGGTTACCAACATTGTCGCCGTCATACACTGAAGTTGGTTATGGAAATCGAAGGGAAACTTACAAGTACTTTGTGGTTAAAGGAAATAATTAATAATCCACCCTCGTATACAGAAATTTGCTACGTACTTGAAAGGCAGCAAATTGCAGGAGGCCAATTTAAGATCTCCAGCACAACCGGCTGCTAACTCCTTGAGATAGGGGAGGGGGTCGTACGGAACCTCAAAAGTACAAGGGTAAATAATTAATAAAATAAACATTCCCCAATACGACACTATTGTCTTTATTTATAATAATAATTAAACACGCTATGAAATTGGAATCAAGAATCAAAATAAAGAAACCCAAACAAAACGCAACGATATTGTCAAAAATCTAAACCGGACTTTACGTTACAAAAGCCAAAACAAAATTAACTAACCTCGGAGACAAACGGTTGCTTAATTTACAAAAGAATTTAGAAGCGTGAGTTATCGCAATCTAAATCAAAATAATCCGACCTTGATTACATCCTCGCGCCTCCAACGGCAGAATATCGAATCCGGTGGAGGATCAGCGAAGCTAAGACGGCGCGGCGAATCGCAACTCCCAGAGACCTCTCACGACGAAATTCACCAACAGCGGTTGGATGAGTTCAAGTCCGGACAGACGGGGGAGTAATGGCGGTGAATGTAACTGTTGTCGCACTGACCTTGCGATAACTTCAACACCAACGGTTTGGGTAGCCAAAGATGCGATGATCATAGTAAACGTAGTAATTCGAAAGGTAGAAGGAAGAGCAACAAACAATAAAATGTAAAACCCATACAAACAAAAAAAAACCTAAAAGAAAAGAACACATGCGTTACACTTTGAACCACGCCCAAGTACACGCCATAGTTACCTAATCTCAAACTGCCGGGACTAGGCTTGGACAAGCATTAAACAAAGCTTAAAAACGCAGGGGTGGCGATTTTTAAAATCCGGTAATCAAAGTATCTCCAGGCGTTTTCAGCCAAATGAATTGCAAAGTACAAAACCACAACAATGGCATCACACGTGCACACCCTACAACGAGCCACGGAGGACTGGCTAGCGTGCGAGCGTTTTCAACGCATGTAAGGTACCAAGAGGAGGGTTGATAGGACAGAATTAACTCACTTCAGGACAGAGGATGACTGCAACAATTCCGTATTGCGTAGTGCAGGCTCTTGTTTAACGGCGTACAATTGAAACGTTCATGGTCGAATAACGGAACGTTCAAGTTATTTCGCCATACAGGGTGACTGACAATACTAAAATGATCTTGACCCGTAACAAATTATTCTTTGAATGCAATTTGGTTTGAATTTTAAAATCGTTGCCTATTTTTTAATTTTTTTATAAATTTAATACTACCATAAATCATTTTAGTTTTTCTAATATTTCGTTTAGTTATTGTTCTTGTTACTTTCTCGTTTCTTCTTTGCATTTATTTTTAAGTAACAATTTATAATTGGTCCGCGCGCGTGGTCCGTTTCTAAAAGTTCATTTTAAAGCATTTTCGAAACAACGCGCCATCTATTGATGAACAGCGTAAGCAGCTTTTTTTGGATTTCAAGACTTAAAAAGATACCAGAGTGTCATCTCCCGCTCAAAAATTATTCTAACGCAATTTTACTTGCTTAATTTTTTTTAAATATTCAACAGGCGTATTTGTTAATTTTCCTATTTTTTTTCTTTCGATTATTGCCTTTTTCTATCTTTACTTCTTAGTCATTTTTTTACTTTTCGCATTTGTTTTTCAGAATTATTGCTTGTTATCTGTTCCTAAAAGTTCATTAGAGAGCATTTTCGAAACCACCATCTATTGATCAACAGCATAAGCTTTTGTGCTGCAATTTTTTTGTTAATTTTAAGTATCTACTAAATCAATTTTTTGCCAAGTGAAAACAAATTCTAAAAGACTCGATTCGAGGAAAAGATACCACGGCGCCATCTCTCGTTCAATAATTATTTTAATTCAGTTTGATTTAAGTTTTAAAATCGTTGCTTCTGTTTTGTTTTCATAATTAAAAGGTTATGAATTTTGTGTTTACTTTTGTTGATTTTTCCTAATCTTTTTTTCTTTCGACTATTGCCTTTTTCTGTCTTATTACTTCTTAGTCATCCTTTGCTTTTTTTCTCGCATATATTTTTAAGAATTGTTTGTCGTCTGTTCCTTGAAGTTCATTTGAAAGCATTTTCGAAACCGCGCGCCATCTATTGAGCAACAACGTAAGCTTTTCTGTTGCAATTTTTTTTTTTTCAATTTTAAGTCTCAATTTTTGCCAAACGAAAACAAATTCTAAAAGACTCGCTTCGAGAAAATTTACCACAGCGCCATCTCTCGTACAAAAATTATTTTAATTCAATTTCTTTTAAAATCGTTGCTTTTTTTAAACATTCAATAGGTTTTGAATTTTGTGTTTATTTTGACTTCCTAAATTACAGTGTAATAAATATTTTTTAGATCGTTTAATATTAAATTAAATAGCAATCCAGTTTTAGATAATTTGCTAAGGTTTAAAATTTCAATGAACAATTTTAACACCGCGCCATCTGTTGATCAATAGCGAAAGCTTTTCTTATGCGTTCCTGAATATTTAGACGGATTTTATCATTATTTTGGATAAAATCAAAAAATTTGCAAATTTGAAAAAAAAAGTTGTTACGGTTGGAAAATTTCGTTATAATTGTTTCTAGTTTTTCGGGTCACCCTGTATTCGTATGGAAGCAGAAATCGTGGCTCGTTTTCCTTCGTTTCACGAGATACAAAATATTGCACAACTATACTCTGTTTTTTAATTCGGAGGAATATTTTGAAATTTTGGCGCTAAAAGCTCATTTGGCCGGCAACTACCAATGACAAAGCTCGTTTTTAGCGAAAAAATTTCAAAGTACACCTCCGAATTAAAAAAACAGAGTATAGACAAATGCAATGACTTCCGCCATACGGAGATGCGGCAGATGCTCTATTTCACTCATTCTCATGCGTAATTCAGCCGTCATCTCTTAACAACCCCCTTTGCAGTGTTCATTCCGTCAACCCCCACTCGTGAACGACCGCGCCAGTTCCGCTCAGTAGTGATGGTAAGACCCGACTCTTTTTGATGAACCAAGTCACTCATTCATATGATCCGTTCCTGAAGATTCGTTCATATGAACGAGTTGATGATGATCAACGGTTCGACTCGACTCTCGAATCCACGACGCATAAAATTCACAATACGGAAAAGATTGAAACGAAAATCATTTCGGTTTCATTTCATATTATTATTATTCAATAGTTTCCGTTTCACGTTTTCCGGTCGTCAGTCGCAAATCATTTGTTTTTTTTTTGTTTATCATTATTCACCTATCCAGTCGGGGATCGACGCAATACATTCAGTTCATTTTCGATCAGTTCATCCGGCGCCCATCACACAGATACACTCTAAACTACGGTCATATGAACGAGAGGCTCACAGGGAGTGATTCAATAAATCACAGGTCATCCGAATGATTCGTTCATTATGAACGCTTAGCGTACGCCTAGTGTTTTCGGGCTCTTAAGCCATTTTGAAAAATTCACCAAACTGTTTTGTTTAAGGGGAAGTTTAAACGGAAGATGTTATTCCGAGTTTTGATAAACAACAAAAGGCTTTCTTCTAGGCCTTTCGAAGCCTGACTTCTGCTTATCAGGTGGGATTTATACAAGCAACTAAGTATGCAGTTCAGGTTGTAACGCTGCTTTCATTGTTTCATTTAAACTTTTTGTCTTACCGGAGCTTTGATTTGGGACCACCCGTCTGTTTTATCTTTGGGTCGTGGTAAAAAAAGTCGCTGCGATTCATCTTCGGACATACGTGGTGCTAGAAGTTAATGGAATGTTCGTTGCGTACAGGTCCGCAAGTGTCTAGAAAACGTTTCTGCATAAAAAAATGTCAATTAATTTTCAGGGTTACAATATGTTTCCTTGTCTTTCACGCTGGATTTAAAAGAGTATTTTTTTATGTGCACGCAATTATTTATGCGCTTTCGAGACGTCGATTTAAGCCCGATAATTTTTTAAAGAAATTAATTAAGGCGCGGGAATGCGCAATTAATTTGTCAATTGCGCTCGCCAATGCCAACCGCGAGCGCTGCTTTAATTAACGCACGAAGAACAAATTGAATTTTGTCCGCCGCTTTCGCACCATCGAAATAATTAAAACGTCTTAATCGAGTGTTAACGACAATAAATTATTCGAGATTATTTTTTGTCTTATTTATTTTTATTTAATTTTTTTTCAGCGCGGATTTATGTTGAAAATTATCGCTGTAATTAACGATGTTGTACATACGTCGGGCGTTATTTATTGCTTTCAGTTCGTTTCTTTGTTGCTCTGCCTTGCCCTGTCCTTCCACCCATCAATCCATCCTAGTATGTTTTTTTTTTATCAATGTAATTCCGAGTAACTACATCTTTCTAAAAGCCGTGCGTTCGTTGTTGTTACATAATTTAATCCGGACGACGACGACGAGGAGGAGAAGAGGAAAATAAACTTACAAGTCGGCATTATCTCGTGTTACCATTCGCCACCAAAACACATGTCGTCGGGCTTGTACAGAAAAAAAAAACTACACGTAATGTTTGTCTCAACTACACAGAAAGGAACTTAAGTACATACTTTTTTCTCTCTGGCGAAATAAATCTTTACTTGCCCCCTGACATTTTTTTTATTGTGCGATAAAGACGGATTTAATTATGGGTTACTGGAGCAAGGGCAGTCGGAACTCGCCGGTTGGCACTACTGACTGACCCCAGGACCTCGCCATCAAAAGAAAAAAAATTCAATTCAAATCAATTTGTTGAAGTCGCATCGTACAACGAAATTAAAAATATTTTCCCTTACAATTTTATATGTAGTGGCTTGTTACTTATTTAACACCACTTCAAAATTATTGAATTTGTATGTAACTTTTTTTGAGGCTTATCACAGGGTTATCGATTCTTTAATTAAGAAAGAGTAACTTTTTTTCAATTACGAAACTATCAATAGATTTAAATAAATTGTTCACGATCTTTGCGAATCGTCTACAATTTATTCGTTAGTTGAGTAATTTCTAATTAATTTTAAAATTTTCTTCGGTCGGTTTAAATAGCTCGACTACGATCTTTGCGAATCATCGTCAAAACATTTTTTGATTGAATTAAATTTTTCCTATTTTTATAAAAATCTGTTTAATGGGTTTGAATGCCTTGCGAATCGTTTTTAAATAAGCATATACCAACTGGATCTAATGTCAAGGATGTCACAGTAAGTAAAAGAAAAGAAAATCTTGTAGAGAGAGACTATATTATTAAATTGAAACTGGAACAAATAATTGACAACAACACTTGACATTCAATAAAAAACTGTATCAATTAATGAATGCTTATTTAAAAACGATTCGCACAGATCGTGGTTAAGGCATTCTAACCTACTGAACAGTTTTTATAAAAACAGGAAAATTTTAATTCAAACAAAGAATATTTTGACGACGATTCGCAAAGATCGTAGTCGAGGTATTTAAACCGACCGAAGAAAATTTTAAAATTAACTAGAAATTATTCAATTAACGAGTAAATTGTAGACGATTTGCAAAGATCGTAAACAATTTATTTAAATCTATTGTTATTTTCATAATTTAAAAAAAAAATTACACGTACACAAAGAAAAAGAATAGTCATTCTTAATTAAAAGAATCTATAACCATGTGATAAGCCTCAGAAAAACATTACATACAAATTCAATAATTTTAAAGTGGAGTTAAATAAGTAACAAACCACTACATATAAAATACGAGGGCAAGTCCGAAAACGTTGTTGCTTTCCTCTTGCTGTACAACAGTCTTTTGTTTTTGTTTTTATTACGTAATACAAATTAATTTGGTGAAGAAACGGCAGGGTAACGATTTTTAGAAGAAAAAAAAATATAATCAATGGGCTTTCACGGGGGTGAGTAGAAGAATAATTATTAGCGGTTGACACTGCGCGGCCCTCTACATTTCGTGAAGTGAAAAATAAAAGGGAAAACTCAAAGTTGCATTTTTTTTTCGGTCTCTGCGAATCGAGAGTCAGTTTTTCCATTCACGCCGATTACGGAAAAAGTTTTTACTTCACTATGTATTTGGAAGCAAAAATGACAAAGACATTTCTGGGTAACATACCGGAAAAGGGGGGGGGGGAGTTTATACTTCCTATGGTGTCTTTACATATCGAATAAATCCATAGTTTTTGTTTTATTTTTAAGTTCGTTTGCTTTTAATTTTGACTTTTAAATTATTTGCAAATCGATAGTTTTTTTTTTAATTAATCGTTATTTATCGACAATTATTTTTCATCAAGTTTTAAAAAAAAACCGTGGAGGAATTGAGTCATCCGAGTGTCGAACTTAAATCATTCCAAAACGACGTTTTAGACTTTCAATAATCTTTGCAAATCGATAGTTTTTTTTTTAATAACGTAAAGAATGTTTTGCTTTTTTTCATATCGAATCTGTTTTGCTTCAAAATTCTTTTCAATACGGAGAAAATGGTATTTTTTGAGGTTAATTAACCCCCCCCTCCCCTGTCCTCCCCGTCCGCCAGATGTATGTACAGCCTCTATGCGTCCTAACTTACCATCGAAATTATAAAATAAATAAATTAATACATCCCTGAAGGGAAAAGAAACTGTCGGCCAATTCACACTGGGAACGGCTGGCTTCATTGTATCTCCCCCGCCCCCTCCCTTTTCCAAATCAGTTGCATTGCACTGGTTATGCACCCTTACCTTATGCATCACTGTTTTTTTTAAATCTTTTACACCCCTCTGAAGAGAGCCGTTGTTGTATCTCATGCGCTCGCGCAATTAAAGGAAAATAACGTAGATATAGCGTATAACGGAAATCGAGCGGTACATCAGTTGTAATCTTTGCACTCCGCAGATAGCCGCGAAAAGACAATTCGATAATTTAACTAACTAATAGCGTGCTCCGCTAAACATTCACCACCGTTGCAGTATCTCCGACGCTCGCGCAGTTAAAAGAGAAAATTAACGTATAGCGTACAACGGACACCGTTCGGTTAATGCGCCCTTATGCATCATTGTTTTTGTCCCTGCGCCCCTCAGATAGTCGAGGAAAAATAATTCAGATTTTTAACTAGCCAATAGCGTGTTCCGTTAAGTAATTAGGGAGTATTTGCGAACTTAGCCAATCAGAAATCGAGTTTTAACGTTTTACGTACGTAAATTTTAACGGAATGTATTGCGAAAACTTTCTATTGCAGTTTGATGTTATTTCCGCTAATCTTAAGACACGCAATTTTTTTTTTATCTGTGGTGGTTGCCCAACGGGGTCCTAAGTCAAAGACTTGTCAGGACCTCAGGAGCGGGAGTGTATTTGAGTGTGTGTAAAGTGTTCCAATAAAACACGATAATCAGATAAGACCTTTGTGTAAAGGTAATCATATAAAGGAAATCCTGAATTACAGATGTTGCATCTTAACGTTCTCGCAGCGTGCCTCCGCCACGCCTCCCGCAGCCACTAACGCTATCGACGATAGGCAACCATACATACACATTTGCTACAGAAACTTAATTCTCCATAAGAAAATGAGTCCGTACCCCCACAGTATATCAATTCACGTCACAAAATACGGTAAACAGATAAAATCTTTGGATTTGACCGTTATTCCGACAGCAAAATAGCGAGCTTCGTTATTTTTCCATCGTTACGATAAACTCGCTTGCGTTTCACAAAGATTCGAACACAGTTACCGCACTTAACAAGATCACGTGGCTCAGTTTTGTTTGTCATTATAAATTTGTAGTTTAACGTGACGGTATTTACTTCGATTTTAGACGCGCGCTCCCTTAATTATATACCGTAACGGTATTAATGATTAGAGAGTTATTGCATAACGTACGACAAGTATCCGTCAACGTTAACGTTACGACTTTAAAGACGGTCGTATGAAATAACGAATTTTCAAAATTTATAATTTTGGTTACGTACGTGGTTTGCGACCGTCTGTCTACTGTTAAACGTCATATGATTAATTGCAAGTACAAATGTCAGTTTAATTAATGAATGTTCAACGTCTTGAAATAAAATCATGGCTCTGCTTTGATTGACATTGCAAATTTGTAGATTAACGTGACGGTATTTACGTCGATTTTAGATGCGTGCTCCCTTAATTATTTACCGTAACGGTATTAATTATTAGAGAGTTAATGCATAACGTACGACAAGTATCCGTCTACGTTAAGATTACGACTTTAAAGGCGGTAGTATAAAATAACGAATTTTCAAAATTTATAGATTTTGTATAACATTTTGGTTACGTACGTAGTTTAATTAATGAAAGTTTGACGTTTTAAAATAAAATCTTGGCTACTAGTTGATTATTGTAGACGTACGTTAAACCCATACGTCTTTTAACAGATAGTTATTGCATAACGTTTTTTCGAAAGACGTGTACGTTAACGCCTGGGTTGCTTAGCGTATGTATAATGTGTCGTACGTAAAATTCTAAGACGTAATACGCTAAATTAAAAGACGTATGGGTTTAATACGTCTACAATCACTTACATCACCTAGTAAACAAGATTTTACTTTGAAACGTCAAATAATGACAATTAATAATGGACAGACGACCACAAACTAACCAAAACGTTATGCAAAATCTATAAATTTTTAAAATTCGTTATTTTATACGACCGTCTTTAAAGTCGTAATGTTGACGATTACTTGTCGTACATTATGCAATAGTGAGTTTTGTAACACATTACGATAAAAATATCGTTACGTTAGCCAATCACAAACAGAGTTTTAACGTTTAGCGTACGTACATTTTAACGGAACCTATTGCCACATTATACGTAGGATGTTGCTAAGCAACCCAGGCGTTAACGTATACGTCTTTAGAAAAAACGTTATTCAATAGGGAGTTTTTGGAACACCTTACGATAAAAATATAGTTACGTTAAAGGCTTTCTTGCTTAGCAACCTTATGGATCTAGCCAATCATAAACGTGTGTTTCATGATAAAATACGTAAACCCGTATAAAATATTTTAAAATACCGTATTTTTACATCACTAGTAATTACCACCATTACGGTATCTCTTGCGCTCGCGCAGCTTAAAGAAAATAACGTATACCGTATATCGGGAATGCTGCATGTAGAGTTAACACGTAATTGTATAGCGTTTAACGGCTTAAGAATTTTTATTTTGGTCCAAAAGAGACAATCAAATTTAGTGACTGTGACTTCAGAATAAAATCAGCAAAAATGAACCTTGACGTGTTTGTTATGTTCTCTGTCGTTCTTAAATTTTTACATCTCGTCCGATCAAGGATCCCACGAAACATTTAGGAGCGTCTCTCTTTTTTTCGAAATTTATGTTTCGAATTCCCGTCCAAAAATAACAGCCGAAATTTAGCAACTTGAAAATAAAAGCGAATGATATTTCGTGTCATCTGTTTCGAAAACGACGATAAAACGTCGTGCCAAAATCGCGTTTTTCACGATCGAAACATCAAAGTGCAATAAAAAATCGTTTCTGGCTTTGCGGATCGAAGTCACAATGGGAGGAGGAGGAGGAGAAAAAAACAACGTTTTCGTAACCCAGATTTATAATTAACGCCCGCGAAGGTCGCGCTTAATCGCACACATCGGTCATCGTCGCGATTATCGCCGGTAATCATTTAAAAAACAGTCTGTTATGACGTTCTCTTTTTTTTCGCTTATAATAACTCACCCGTAATTATAAACAAATACGTATACGTCGCGATGTTCAACGGCGCGTCAAGGCCGTGACGCTTTTGTAAGTTTTGTTTGATTTTCTGCGGCTATTAATCCGATAAAGACGAAGTTTTTTTTTTCTGTTTATATAAAGCGTGCGTTTCTGGTTATCTTCTTCGCTGGCCGAGCGTGACTCTTCCCGATCTCGGAGAACAAGGACGAGGACGCCCTCTTCAAAATTTAGGTCATTATTATTAAAAAAAAAAAAAAAAAAAACTTCGACCGTGGTGGAATTGACGTGTCCCAGTGGGATATTTTATTAATTCCGCCACGGCATTTTAAACAAATACCCCTCGTAAATCAATCTAATTGTTTCAGAGGAAAAAGACCCTGACGACATCGAGAGGACCCACTTAGACGATTTGGGCCACTCTTCTCAGACCGAGCTCGTACGACCCTTGAAAGTCAGTCCACAATCCTTGCGAAACGCCGACGACCAAGCAACCAACGGTAAATAGCGTAAACTAGCAGCAGCGCGGAGCGTAATTATGAAATTTCAGAAACGGATGCCCCATTGCACCACCACTTCCGGCATAAGGCGGCGGAAATTTGGGATGCCCAACCTGAGTACGAGATCGACGCTTTTGGCACGAAACTCCATTTGTTGTTGACGTACAACAGTAACTTCGTCTCGACGGATCTCTACGTGAGTTTACGGGAGAGTCTTTTGCCTCCCATTATCGCCACCACTGTCTTCTTGTCATTGCAGATTACGCATTACTTCGATAATTACACGGAGAGGTTCAAGCACGATCCGAAGACTACAGGGTGTTTTTACAGCGGCGTCGTCAAGGATGATAAGAATTCGAGTGTCGCTGTCTCGCTTTGCAACGGAATGGTAAGTCAAAATTATTTTTCTGTATTACCGAGGACCACTTATTTTATGAAAATGAAACATCCATAAAGTAGCTTTGCTTTCAAAAGTGTTAAAGCGCCATCTACGAGAAAACACTAACGAATTGTTACGACGTTGTTTCCGATTTTTGTTTATTTTTTCTGTACTTGAGAAAGCCAAGTTAAAAAGAAATTGTTGATGGCGCCATCTACTAAGCAGTAAATGAATTAATTTCAACGGCACATGGCTATCAAATAAAGTCAACATCACGTGATTATTTTTTGTTTAAAATTCGAAGATACTAACTTGACATTCAAAAAGAATGTGACTTATTTGCCTATAGAAATATTAGAGCGCCATCTACCGGGAAGCGCTGAAAATAACGAATTTTTAAATTTTAACGACGCTGTTTCCGACTTTTGTTTCTTTTTTCTGAACTTGAAAGGTGCCCAAAAGTATTTTTTTTTTAATCCCGAAAGAATACCAGCGCACTATGTTAAGAAACTGACGGCGCCATCTACCGGGGAGTAAATGAATTAATTTAAACGGAATACGACTTTTTTTTTTTTTAATCAAGTAAAGTCAACATTGCGAGATTATTTTTTGATTAAAATTCGAAGACAGAAACTTGACATTGAAAAAAAAATTGTAACGCATTTGCCTACATAGAAATATTAAAGCACCATCTACAGGGTAGCGTTGGAAAAAAAATTTAACAGTGCTGTTTCCGACTTTTTTTGCGTTGGTTAAGTTTTAAAAAAATCTGAGTATCAGTGAAATGGTTGGCTAAAAAAAAATAACGACGAGATCTACCGGAGAGTAAATGAATTAATTTTTAAGCGGCACAAGATTTTTCTGGCAAATAAAGTCAACATCAAGAGATTATTTTTTGATTAAAAAGCGAAAGAGAGCGCTTGACATCGAAAATGAATTATTTTTAACACGTTTTTCCATAGAAGTATTAGAGCGCCATCTACGAGGAGACTCTGAAAATAACGAATTTTAAAGTTTCAGATTTTTGTTTTTTTGTTTTGTTTTGCATTTGGAAGTTAACAAGTTTAAAAAAATCTGAAAGCGCACCGTGGGATTAATTGGTTAAAAAAAAACTGATGGCGCGAACTCCCGTAAATGAATTACATAATTTACGACACATGACGGATTTTTCTAGCAAATCAAGTCAGCACCACAAGATATTCTTTTGACTAAAAATGGAAATTGCAGAATTTGAACGTACTTACCTGTAGAAGTATTGGAGCGCCATCTATGGAGAAGCCCTGAAACAAATAGCAAACTTTAAAATTAAAATTCATTATTAGTGGAGATTTTTATTAATTTTTTTTCTGCATCCACAAAATGTCAATTTTTTAAAAAATTCCGAAAGATTAACAGCCAATTTATTAGTTAAAAACTGAGGGCGCCATCTAACGGATTCATTGTGAACGCCGCATAGCCCATCGACCTGACGCGACGATATAAAATTACTTTTTCATTAAAAAGAGAAAGAAAACAAAGTCACTCATGAAAAATGAAGCCCAAGAAGAGATTCTAGAACACCTCCCCCCCCCCCCCTTATCGAGAAGCAGTAAAAATGGTGATTCTGTCGAGCTTCATCGCAGTTAATGTATCAGTGGAAATGTCCCGACGGTGTGCTATAATCGACGCCATCTATCGAGCATCGAAGTTACCTACGTTTAATTCATCTTGCGAAAATTTCTATCGTATTTCATTATTGAAAACTTCATTGGAATTGATTCCTGGGCGCCATCTATTGATTGTCATCGATGTCAATCTTCAACGACATGAAAACGGTTCTTCGCAATTGTTTCATTTTCTTATAAAAACGATTGCAATTAACGCCATCTGTTGCGAGATCCGGAAACTAGGAGAATTTTTATTTTACAACCAGCGCCATCTGCGAGGAAAATTTCGAATTTTAGTTTTACAAACTCATTTTAAATTGTGCTGTCTTAGTTTGCCAACATTCAACGACATGAAACAATCCTCGCAATTATTGTATTGTTTTGCTTTTCTTAGAAAAACGATTACAACTAACGCCGATTGTTACGACTTGGAAATTCCGAGAATTTTTTATTTTACAACCAACGCCATCTGTGAGAAACATTTCGAAATGTAGTTTTAGACTTAGAGGCTGATTTTTAATTGTGTTATCTCTGTCTGTCAACATTCAACAACATGAAACATTCCACGCAATTGTTTTTTCTTTCTTACAGAAATTATTGCAATTAACGTCATCCTGGAATGACTGAAAATTTTCGATCTTGCATCAGCGCCATCTATGGAGGAAATTTTGAAGTTTTGTGTTACAGGCTAATTTTAATCGAGTTACCTTTGGCAACACTAATGTGCAATTGTTTTCTTTTTGCTTAAAAAATGATCATAAATACACGTTCTGATATGCAAATTCGGAGAATTTTTCATTTTACAATCAGCGCCATCTATAGGCAAAAGCTGATTTTAAATTGAATTACTTTTGACAATAGCCAACGATTTGCAACTATTATTATTATTTATTTAAACAATTGTGAATATACCTTCTCTTGCGATATAGAAACTGAGAATTTTTGATTTTACAAACAGCGCCATCTACGGGGAAAAATGATTTTAAATCGAGTTACCCTTGACAACATTCAACGATAAGCAGTTGTTTTGCTTTTCGTAAAAAAAAACCGTTTGTGAACATACCTTCCGTTGCGGTCTGGAAACAGTGGAAACTGAGAGTTTTTTTAATTCTTACAATCAGCGCCATCTACGGGGATAGTAATGAAATATTTATTATTATAAAATTTTAAATCGAATAAATTTGATAACATTGAACGGTAGGCAAAAACGATTGTAAGCATACTTTCTGTTGATCTCACAATCAGCGCCACCTATGGGGCAAATTTTGAAACATCGTTGAATTTATATCGATTTACCTTTTGCCATATATTTGTTTGGTTTTTTCTGCATTCAGAAAATTGCCAAATTTTTTAAAAAATCCGAAAAAATACCAGCAAAGTATCTAGTTAAGAAATTGAGAGCGCCATCTAGCGGGCAGCAAACGAATTAATTCAAACGTCGCACGAGAGATTTTTCCATCGAATGCAAAATTATTTTTTTCCGATTAAAGACAGAAATTTAAATATTTTCGTTTATTTTTTTCTTTTTTGTTTGCTTCGACCTCTGTGAAAGGACAGGACAATTAAATAAACTGACAGAGGCGCCATCTATTAAAAGATAAATAAATTAAAGGATTGTATGTTTTTCAACGGAAAAGAGGCCAACATTCGCTTATTAATTTTTTTTCTGCATCCAGAAACTGTCAAACTTTTAAAAAATTCCGAAAGATTAACAGCAAATTTATTAGTTAGAAACTGAGGGCGCCAGCTAACGGATTCATTGTAAACGTCGCATAGTCCATCTAAGCAGCGACGATACAAAATTACTTCTTCATTAAAAACAGAAACAAAACAAAGACACTCACGGAAAGTGAAGCTCAGGAAGAGATTCTAGAATGTCCCCCCCCTATCGCGAAGCAGTATAAACGGTGATTCTAAAAAGAATATATATTTTTTTGGTTTTTTTCTGCGTCTAGAATGTTGCCAAGTTTTTTTAATAATCCGAAAAAATACCGGCGAATTATCTAGTTAAGAAATTGAGGGCGCCCTCTAGCGGGCAACAAACGAATTAATTCCAACGTCGCACGAGAGGTTTTTCCATGGAATGCAAAATTATTACTTTTTTTTCGATTAAAGATGGAAATTTGAATCTTTTCGTTTATTTTTCTCCTTTTTTGTTTGCTTCGACCTCTGAAAGGACAGAACAATTAAAAAAAACTGACAGCGGCGCCATCTATTAAAAGATAAATTAATTAATTTAAAGGATTGTGTGTTTTTCAACGGAAAAAAGCCAACGTTTTCCTTTTTTGCGTTTATCATCCAATTACTTGGCGCCCGACTTTCGGAAATTAATGAATTTATGCGTTTTATGACTAACGTCCTTGTCTTTTTCACAGTCCAATCCAACCATGACCACTAACTAGTCTTAAATTAATTACAAGACGAATTCACACCGGACGAAAGCAAACTCGCAGAACGGTGCGAGGTCTTCGGCGACAGTCGAGAGGAAGAAGTGCAAAGACGTTACGCAACGTGCGCTTTATTATTAGAAGGAGCGATCATAGCATATGGCCGAACATCTGCGTGCGTGTATGGGCCTACTTACTTAGGCCGCGCGTGTTTACGCTAAAATTTTATTAATAATCGCCGGCGTACACGAGCGGCGCGCAATTAATTGCGGCGAATTAATAAACAGTCTGCGCGCCCCGGACTCCGTAAAATAAATAACGTTTTTCGGCTTTTTTGCGCTAACCTAATTATTTAGATACTCCGTAGACATAATATTTACACCGGCACATCGCGCCCGTATGTGGGCCAATTAAAAGGAGCAAACGATTCCCGGAAAGAAGAAAAAGAGATCTATCTCTGTTCATGTTTCGAAATATAAACGCGACCTTACTTTTCCCCAACGTAAACGTTTTAGGAGTCGGAATCGGATGCACTTTGTCACAAAAATAATGTGGCGCAAGCAAAAACGCCACTTTTTACAAAAACTGTTTGAGCGACACTGGACAATGTTTACACTTATCGTTCTAGAAAAGCTTAGCGAAGACATTTCTTTAAATCGATCGCTGTTTACTTATTACGACGTAACATATTGTATAATTATTATTTATTAAAAAAAATGCAAAATAATTGGAGGCGGCGCGCGGAGTTATGTTTTCAACCAGCGACGGACTGCATTTTAAGTATTTATTATATAATCATAATTAAATGAAGATAAAGGAAGAAGCCAGGATACAATACCCCACGAAAACTGTTGGATAAGTCGGAATTTATTCATTTGTTTTTGGCTGTCGGAATGTAACGGAGCGTTTCGAAATCTCTGGCTTACATCAACAGCAATAATAACCGCGAGATATTTACGCGCCCTCATAACCGACCGACGCGTTTATTATGACAGTTTCGGGCATTTAATCGCCGGCCGAAAATAAATCCCCGAAAATATTCGTTTGTTTTCCCGCGCGTCGCCCTCAAAATATACAAAGCGGGCCGAAACCGAGAAACCCAGGTTCCGTTTCTTCCTCGTTGCGCAATAACCGAATACTTGTGTGCGTCCCCGATCGAAACCGTCGATAAGAGCGGGAGTGACTCAGCTGTCAAAATGTTTTCTCCGACCCGGAACGCGCCCATCCCTATTCATTGTAAAGAAGGTGAACGAGTGGTGTTAGGAATGAGCGTTAATGAGGGTACATGCGAGGACGTGAAGACGGACGAGGACTTTGTTTATCGAGTGCTCTCTCTTAAAGATAACAAACACGCTGAGTTTGGAATAAGGGGTACGACGAAAACCCGAAACTATAAATATATACAAACAGATATCCGCAAGAGCAGGTACAGGTACACACCCGACCCGGGGTTCGCCGAAAAATAATATTTTCACAATTTCTACGAACACGACTTGTGGGTAAAAGCTATTTTTTTTACAGAAACCGTTTGAGTGGTACTAGGTACGACTTAAAACGGAATTTACTGTTGTTATTTATTCGTTGTTCACAAACTCATAAATTCTTAAATACCCGGATGTGTTGAGAAAGATCTAGACTAGGCGAACACACGGAGAACCTCCAAAAGAAATTGTAAGTATAGAAGTTGTTTCAAAAAAGAAAAGAATACAAGAAGTGATCAAATGAAAAATGAATTAGAGTTGGCGATGCAACTAAACACGCATGTGTGCATTTAGTTAATCGAACATTCCTTCAGTCACTTTGACGTTTCTACAAACCAAAAAAAATTAAAGCAGATGCGTAAAATGACCACTGCCTGCTGAATCAAGACACGTTTGAATTGTATGAATAACTGTGTGATTAACGTTAAAGGACATTTCCGTTGGACATTTCAATTGTGTTACAATTGATTGACATTTAGTATTAATATGACGTTATCCAAGACATGTATTTAAATTTCAACGCCTACCCTAATTCATTTTTATTTTGATCGCTTGTTACATACTAAACTTAAATGAAATCACACGACAACCAAATACGTTTGACAACTGTCATCCATCGAACGTCAATCGGTTTAGGAAGTTATCCCTTTTTCGCTCTACCTTCTTTCATCAAGAAATCAAAACCAACTTGAAGAACTTTTCAATTGAATGCGCGTTACTTATCAAAAGGAAAACAATTTCGCTAGTTCTTGAGATATTTCCGTATTCTGTATCTCCTCATTTTTCATTGTTTTCATTTTTTGTCGTCCACTTTGTTTATTCTGGCCACAGAAAAACGCATCTGAACTCCTTCGTTCCTTTTCCTAGTTTCGTTCAGTATTTTCTTTTTCATTCTAATGCTTATTGTATTCTGTTGCAACATTAACGCGTAATATCATCGAAAGGAAATGTTATTGAAAACCCCTTGCGGCTAAAAGAATCTCAAATCACTGCAACTTCGATCTCTTGTCTGGATACTTGTGAGATTCCTGGATTCATAAATCCTAGTTGTGAAAAAAAAAGAAAACATCCAGTGGGTCAATCGCAGCCGTTTTACAACCAGTGTTACCATAAATAAAACTGCCTTAGATGCTCAAGATGTCAAACGACATTACGATCTTGTAACAGACAATCATTCGTTGCCGTTGGGACATTATAAATTAAAATGAAATTGTATGCAATTTTGTAATTATGTATTAAAATTAAGTTGTATGTAATTTGTAATTATATTGTGTGTTAATAAAGTATTTTGTATTACACATACGTAAGTAAAACGTATCTTTTATTTTTAGAATTTTATTTAAGACGTTTTACAATTATACACGCACGCCGACATCGTTTTCGTCCGCTTCAGCTCGCGAAAATGAGCACACCCGGAAGACCCATTTTTTCGAAATTCCCGCGACGCCGCCGCCGCTCTGCCTTTTCAAATTTTAAAAAACCCGCTCTTACCCACATTGAGTAATGAAAATGAAATGAATGAATGAAATGGTACAAAATTTATTTTATTTAAATACCTAATATTATTGGACGATCGAGAAATAAAGAAAATTTATAAAATTAAAAAATTCTTAGTAAATAAACAAAACTTTCTAAAATTAAGATTTGACATTTGTGCAATTTTTGACGTAAAATAAAACAAAAGACGATCGAGAAATAAAGAAAATTTATAAAATTATTATTATAAAATAAAAAATGAAAAATAAAATTAAAAAAAAATAATTTAAAAAATCTCATTTTAATTACAAAAAAATAAAAATTAAAAAATTCTTATTAAATAAACAATACTTTCTACTTTCTATAAAATTATAAAAATTAAAAAAATTATAAAAATTAAAATTTTATTAAATAAACAAAACTTTCTAAAATTAAGATTTGAAATTTGTACAATTTTTGACGTAAAATAAAACAAAAGACGAACGACAAATTTATAAAATTAAAAAAATAAATATAAAAAAATCTCATTGAATAAAATTAAAGAAAAATAAAAATTAAAAAATTCTCATTAAATAAACAATACTTTCTATAATATTACAAAAAATTATAAAAATTACAAAAATTAAAAAAATTCTCATTAAATAAACAAAACTTTCTAAAATTAAGATTTGAACTTTAGGTAATTTTTGGCGTAAAATAAAACAAAAGACGATCGACAAATTTATAAAATTAAAAAAGTCTCATTGAATAAAATTAGAAAAAAAATACAAAAATAAAAAGAACTCATTAAATAAAATTACAAAAAATTATAAAATTCTCATTAAATAAACAAAACTTTCTAAAATTAAGATTTGATATTTGTGCAATTTTTGACGAAAAATAAAACAAAAGACGATCGACAAATTTATAAAATTTAAAAAAATAGTAAATACATAAAAGAAATCTCATTGAATAAAATTACAAAAAAAATAAAAATAAAAAAAAACTCATTAAATAAAATTACAAAAAAATAAAAATTAAAAAATTCTCATTAAATAAACGAAACTTTCTAAAATTAAAATTTGAAATTTGTGCAATTTTTGACGTAAAACAAAAGACGATCTAGAAATTTAAAAAATTGATAAAATTACAAAAAAATAAAAATTTAAAAAAAAAGTTGAGTTCAAAATCGGTAGAGCTGTAGACAATGTGGATTTGGCTGTTAGTTACTTTAGTTTTTGTCGGCTTCCGGCTTTAGTGATTTCTTTGTTGCCAATAGTAAAGCTGAAACATCACTAACAAGTCGTTAATCAAATATTTAAAAATTAATCTGTTTTTTTCTCTTCCTTGAAAACACCCATTTTTGCCCACGTATTTTTTTACCCACAAGGTTGCTTAAATTATCCGTAATTCGGGTAATTGCCCGCACATTGGCAACCCTGTTTACAGCGGCTACGAACTCGTTCCTCCGAATAAAGTTCGGGGTTGACCGAGAAAAGAGGGTCGATCGTCTTTTGTTTCGATTTCTCTAAACTTTTGTGTGCCAAAAATCGGAAGCTGTGGCGCAATGCCCGATGCAGCCGCCCACAGCGAGGCTTCGACGCAAATTTTAATCGATCGCGCAGTAATTTTTTGCCTCCATAACGCCCCTACGTAAGTCGGGAGCCAATCAAGTTAGACCTAGAACGCCCCTTCGTAATTCGGGGACCAATCAAGTTAGACCTACAACGCCTCTTCGTAATTCTGAAACCAATTATTGAATGGCATTTGTTTGCATCAGGTTTGGATTGTTCTACCATCTTTTGTTGCGCTTCTCTTTCTTTTCTTTCGACAGTTTAACAACTAAGCACAATTGCTTTTATTTAATATTTGTTTTTCTTTCTCTTTTTTTGTTCACGGTGTTCTCTTACATTACGGATTCGTATACATATAAAAAGTACGTTACGTTAACGCCCCTTTGTAACTCCAGAACCAATCACAGTAGGCTTAGTACGCCCTTTCGTAACTCGAGCTCCAATCATTTTAGACCGATAACGCCCCTTCGTAACACGGTAACCAATCATGTTACATCTATAACGCCCCTTTGGCGACATTATTAGAGTTTTGTGCATCCAGCTATACAGATCAGAAACTGCTGACTTTGGGAAATCCCCTTGAGCAAAGGAATGGTTTGATATGCTATCTGGGAAGTTAGTATATTTACCGGTCGGTGGCGCTGATGTCGTGTTCAAGGTTTTTTTTTTATAAACCACGAAACCCTCAGGTTTTTTTTTATGGAAGTAGAAATTTACGTTGCAAACTCGACATCCGACTAAAAAATTTATTCCTGGTGGATTACGTGTGTGGTGGCAGCGGGCAGCATCATCGAACGCGGAAATTCAGGTTAAGTTTAGGTCCTCTGAATCAGCGCTGCCCGCGAGCTTTTCCACCTCATCATCGCGTTCGCTAAATTAAGATAGCGCCGGCCCCAAAATAAAGCTTCGCGCGCTGATTTCACTTCTTTATTTTGAACAATTGCTGCTGATTAAGTTCGCCATGACACGACGCGACGGCGAGAACTTGCGCGTGAGCGGAAGCGATAAATTAATTAACCGAATGGTCCGTGACACGACCTTGCACACGTCTTAATAAATTGAATGAAGACGAAAAATTAATACCATGGTGGAAAACTGATGACCCCAAGAAGAAAACAACATTCCCTCCACGGTTACTTATACATTTTTTTTCTTCTTTATTTCTTCGTAACGCCGGCCGTGGCGGAAACTGATGGCCCCAAGAAAAAAACGACAATCCCTCCACAGTAACTTATACATTTTTTCTTCTTCATTTCTGGTTTTGGTTTTTGATTCCTTCGTAACGCCGTGGTGGTAACTGATGGCCCCAAGAAAAAAACAACAATCCCTCCACGGTTACATATACATTTTTTCTTCTTCATTACTTGTTTTGGTTTTTGATACCTTCGTAACACCGTGGCGGAAACTGATGGCCCCAAGAAGAAAACAACAGTCCCTCCACGGTTACTTATACATTTTTTCTTCTTCATTTCTGGTTTTGGGTTTTCATTTCTTCGTAACGCCGCGCCGTGGCGGAAACTGATGATCCCAAGAAGAAAACAACAATCCCTTCACGGTTACTCAATTTTTTTTCTTGGCATTTTTTATGGTTTGGTTCTTGATGCAATCTAAATTGCATTCGTGCGTGGTAATAAAATATTTCTTTAAATTGAAAACGGGTCAGTATTTCATTCCGCTTATCCGATTACCGAAAATATAAATTAGGTCGTAACGAGACGAGGAGAAACTCTAGACGGTTTCAATCCCGGCCGCCTCGGACGGCACAAATAAAAGAGAGGAGCGCGTGGGCGACGCGATGGGACGGGACGCGGCAGCAGCCGAACAGGTTCTTGGGGGGGCACCGATTAAATAATTTCCCCCTCGTATTCCGCCTCTAAAACGGAATTTATTGGCGTTTCGGGCGCTAATGCGGCGTTTAGGTTTTCTTTTTATTTTCTCCTCGAGTGTTATTTATTTTCGTGTCTTCGGAGAGGTGATTCGGTGAGATTTATGCTTCGGGTTTCGTTTCGGGGACCTTAACTATATGGAGGGCTGTTAATACCTGGCTACTATCTGATCGTTGTGTGTCATTCAAATCCAAGCCCAGATTTATTTTCTCAATATTGTCAAGAATTCGGGGTTAAAAGAAAATAACAGTAGCACATAAAAAAAGTGTTTTAATCTCGAGCTCGATTCTGCTTTTATAGAGGTACCCCCGATCATTTTCATACAGTTTCAGACTAATCTAAAGCGCGCATCGAAACTTCTCGCATCATTGGCGGCAATATGTCCCGGTTCTTTTCTACAGGGTGTTCCACTGACGATATATGACGATAAATATCTCAACTTCAACGCTTAAACGTCCCAGTTGGACGAAGTATACAGTTACAAATGAATCCGTCTTTCACAACCAACTAACAAAACAAAGGGGGGGGAAATAGGTCGGTCATGTTTTGTTCTGATTGTTCTCTCTTTTGTGTCGCTGACATTTTTTTCTCATACAGTGACAATGTTGCAGAGGAGGCGGCTCGAAACCGAAACGCCCTTTATTCCTTTGTTAAACTTAGAAAGACCAAATGCCCCTGTTTTTTTTCTCTACAGGGTGTCCCCAGTAAATAACTCAACTTATGTACTTACTAAGTCACTTAATTAATTACACCAATTCAAGCTTAATTATTATTTTTTCTGGGTTTGTTCCGATTTTTTTTGCAAAAATCTTCAATTACAAAACGTATTTATAGTTCAGACTGTATATGCAACGCATAAATCTGCAGTTGTTTTTCGACGATTCGCCGTGATTCACGCTCTTCACCTTGAATTTCGCGCCGCCCACACCTGCGCTTCCCGGGCAGAAGACGTGGCGCATATTTCAGAGAGCCGTAAAGTTTTTTTTTAATAAGAACCTTCCGAGAACGAGAGGAGGCGAAGTAAACGACGAGAAAAAAAAGTGTCAACATCTCATTGTTCGGCCTTAATCTGTTGTTTGTTGCTGACAAAAGGACGATTTGAGTAAATTTATTTGTCGAGATGAGATGCGGCGCCGCGCCGCGGATACAGCTAAACCTCCCTGAACTTTTAATCAGTTGATTGATTTATTTTTTTCTGCCTTGATTAATTAAAAATACTAATTAAGTTGTGTACGATGCGGGACAGGAGAATTAATTAGTACGTTAGCGCGCTGCTGGGTTAAAAGTTAGATTGAGGCGATAATCGAAAAATAAAACAGTTCGCGCCGTGCATAATAAACCGTGGCGGAAAATACAATTTAATTTGTACAGCGAATTTACGTGCACGTGATATTCCAAGCACTTCCAAGTAACAAGAAGTAAATTCGGCTTTACCCAGATGATGAAAATTCCTTAAGTTCTCAAAGGAATTTTCAATAAAAAATAAATAAAATCTGGTTTTTACAATAATTATACAACAAGCTAGACAGCGTCATTTCCAGTACGGCTACGAATTCAGTAACTATATTTTTTTTTAATAAAAGCTTATAAACCTGAGAAGGAAAAAGGATTGTAATTCTATTTTCACTTTTTCCTTAGGTGAGAAAAAAAATCAGTTTCGTAAAGAGCCACCATCTATTGGGATAACTCATAATGTGTTAAAAATTTGTTTATCGTTTGTCATTCCAATTTAATTCTTTGTTCTCTTTTTTACACATTAGGTATGTGAGTATAAGATTCGTCAATATCGTTATTGGTGTTACGTCATTTTGCAGAGACTTGAAGAAAGACGAAGTGACAAGTGGACGTATTCTTGTGTTTGAGTTTAACACAGGAGCAAAGACATTTGTTTCGAACAACCCCCTCTGCCTTTATTTCTCTGTCAAACTCGAACAAAAGAATATATCCATTTGTCACTTGGATTTCGCTAGTTCACATATACAGAGTTACAACTAATTAAAGGTTCACCATGGGAATCTCGTAAACTATAAAAGATACAATGACGGTTAAATTATTTAAAAAAAAGTTGCGCTATTTTGACGTCTAGAAAAATATGCAAATAAATCTCTTCTATCTTCATTTGTTTCTGAAATATCTTCAAAAAACTATTAAAATATTTCGTTTATTTATTAAGACAGCAATTTTATATTAAATTCGATGGACAATCTAATATGTACATTCAGAAGATATAGGTTAGGATAAGTTAGTAAGGAATATTTGTTACGCAAATACGTAAATACCTTCTATAACTAAATAAGATTTGTTAATTTAATAATAATTTTATTTCTCGATGTTTGTAAGCATCCGCCAACTTGATTAAAAATTTTATGAAAATATGTCAATGATATAAATAACATGTTGTCATAAAGTCCCGTCACCCTAGTAGGCTTTGGAAGGGTGAACGCATGTCTTTCTTTCTTAAGTAATTGATTAATCAGAATGACATTTCTATTTAATCAATCGACACATATCAAAACGCTACAGGCTAAAGATAAAGACATAAAAGTTGTTGAGAATGTTGCCCATTTTGCTGACAGCAAAGATTTACACGTCGCTTCATATTGTCGATTTCTAATTCTAATGTGACACATACAAATTATAAACGTCATTCAGTTTTCTAAGAAAAGACGTGCCCTTACACATCCAAGGCCCAGTTTTCTAAGAAAAGACGTGCGCTTACACATCCAAGGCCTACTGGGGTGACGGGACTTTATGATAACATGTTATTTTGTTTGAAAGAAAAGCACAAGTGTATTATGTCACCGTTCTCAGATTTTATTTTTGTATTACATGGTATAAATATCTAAGATAGCCGCCCATAAGAAAAAAAAAAACAACAGTTCACAGTCGAAACTGTCATTCCTAACCTTTTTCTTCTGACTGTATTAGTTTGTCCATCGAATTTAATAATTTGCGATTTTATTTTAATAAATAAACAAAATATTCCAGATTTTCGAAATTGAGAATGTTCAAATTTTTTAAGATATTTCAGAAATGCACATTTTTATAGACCCCCAAGATGGCGCAATTAATTTAACCGTCTTTGTATCTCTTATACACTCATCGGCACGGAGCACCTAAATTTTCTTGAAAAAGCTTAAAATTTAGAATATTTTATAAAGTTTTACTAGTACAGGGTGGGGCCTAGAAACTTCCTTTTTTTGAAGGTGAATAAAATAAAAATTGTAGCTGATATGCATGTTTTTTTGTTTTATATTGAAAGAACATAATTTCAAATTTTATATCATGCAGTTTTAAACAAAACATTTGTAAGATGATGTCCACCGTTTTCTATACACTGACGCAACCGATTTCTGAAGCTCCTCTCTACGCGTTCCAATTCGGGCTACTTCCTGCCGAATAAGACTTTTCAATTGAAGCAGGGTTGTAGGGCGGTGTTTGTAAACCTCTGCCTTGGGGTAACCCCATAAAAAGAAAAACACAAGGCGATAGATCGGGCGAGCGCGGCGCCCACAGAATGTCACCTCGATTCGAGATGAACCGTCCGGGGAACACTGCCTTAACAACTGTCATCGAAACTCTGGCCGTGGCACCATCCCGTTGGAACCACACGTTTTGTAAGCGCATTTCTTCAAGAGCTGGCTCGAAAAAGTTTTGGATCATATCCACATACCGCTGGGAATTGACGGTAACTGCGCTCGCCCAATCTATCGCCGTGTGATTTTTTTTTATGAGGTTACCTCAAGGCAGAGGTTTACAAACACCGCCCTACAACCCGTAACATTTTTCAGTGTACCTTGTAGCTGTGCCTTGTCCATCTAGTTTAATTGCCTTTACTATAGACCCGTACTTCTGAAGAATACCGCATACATAACTTTTTTCATAGCTCGCTGCTTCTGGTCATTGTTGGAGTTTCCTTATCTTCGTGAATCCATACACGACTCTCTTGGCGGGTAGGTACATACGTCGAAAAAGGGAATATAAGTTTCGTCATCTGTCACTACTTTGGAAAAAATTGGTGTCCGCCATTACTTAAGAAATTTGAAGTTTCATGGCAAATTCTTACACGCTCCGCTTTTTGGAAGTTAGAAAGGTGATGCGGAACAAAACGACTAACCACTTTTTTAAATGCAGGTGATCGTGTATGATCGTTCTAACAGCTGGGGATCCAGTCTACAGTTGATGCTCTATTACCGCATAAGTGTCTTTATTGTCCTCTTCCATTATTTTTTAACAGCAGCAATGTTTTTGTCGGTAACAGCTGTAGGAGGACGTCCTCCTCCTTTTTGATGCCGAACACAATTCCTTTCGCGTTCAAATTCCTTACACTACCTCGGTAAATTGTAGCCAAGGAAGGTGCTCGTTCACTAAAAGCTGAATCTAAACTCTCTTTGCACTCAAAAGCGCTTAAACCTTTTTTCAAATCATAATAAATCATGATTCGAAAATGCTCTCTGGTTAATTCCATTTTTTTACTTGTAATGTCCTTTTAAAAAATTAGTAACTTGCGTTATAACGATCGCAACTTCAACAACTAATCTTCAAATGACAGATAAAGAATCGCTCTGAATAACACTGTATGTTTTGTTTTTCCCGGCCTACTAGATTTTCTTATTCTCAATAAATTCAGCTTGACCCTCGTACGAAAATGGTTTTCTCGACTTTTTTCGTCTTTCTTCTTGAGTGGTTTCAATGTATGATTCAACTTTAAAAAACTAATTCTCGCAACGCAATAAGAAAGAAAATTCAAAATAAAAGGCGAACACCCCATTTTCTTTGGCAATAATTGTAAACTTCACCCAGCTGGAGCATTTAAACCGCATCGAGCGCCGCTCAATTGGTTTTTGTAAAGAATACAAAAATAGTTTCTCGACCTCTTTCGTCTGACGAATTTTATTTCTTTTCTTGAGTGATTTCAATAGGTTGCTCGCGACACAAAACAAGAGAAAAGTCAAAATAAAAGATAAAAAATTCGTTTTCTTTGACCAAAAAGAGAAATTACGAGCGGTTTTTGAACGACGGACGATAACTGTCAATTTCGCCCAGCTGGGGCATTTAAATCGCATCGAGTGTCGCTCAAATGGTTTTTGTAAAAAAGGAAAAATAGTTTCCCCCGAATTTTTGTGACCAAATTTTGTTTCCTTTCATGAGGGGTGGTGCCAATGAATGACTCAACTTTATTTAAAAAAAATTGGTTCATGAAACCCGGAGAACAGCTGTAAGCTTTGTCGAGCTGAGATACTTTTTTCTGCTAACGAATTTTGTTTGTTTTCTTGAATGACTTCAATTAATGACTCAACTTAAAAAAAAAAAAACTAATTCTCGTGACACAAAAAGAGAAAAAAATTCAAAACAAAAGACGAACGAACCGTTCTCTTTGATCAAAAGAGAATCTATTAGCGGTTAAATACTACTTGTGGTTTCAATAAATGACAAGTGACGAACTATAAATAAACAAATTCCTAACGTCACAGTATTGCATCAACCTAATTAATGAATGAATGATATTTATGCTCTTACAAACAACACAAGTCCAATTTCAATTGTACTTAACATGAATCAATTATGCAAAGCATTTATCCATTTGTCGATAAATACATACATACAGTGTGGCGGACAAAGTCCCGCGCTAATTCTCTTATTTAGGCCCAGTTTTAGAATCGTAGAATAAGTACGGAATAACTGTTCGTCGAATATCTTTTAATGTTCCTCCATATCTACGTCACACCTACGTCACGTTATTCAAAGAATAATGCTTATCCGACGATTGTAAAATCGGGCTTTAATTTTTTCTTTTTTTTGCAAAATCCTAAAACAGGTCAATTTTTAATTTTAAAAAGACACATTTCAGTGCGAAAAGCTTTTCTCGATCGACATTTGTTTTTTCCGCTGTGACGTCATCGTTAATTTTTTTAAATGGCAACCCTAACTTTTTCATCGTCAGTTAAAAGAAAAAACCCAAAAACCTGAGAAAGAGAAAACATTAATTCCACTTCGATTTTAATTTTTATGCAAAAAGATGCGCCATCTACGGACCTAAATTACCCACTATGCGCAGGCATCCTCGGTGAAAAACAAAACTCAATTTCCACCACGGTTGTGATTTGATTGTGGGCACACTCTCGAGTTTCGTTTCCTTTTAAATTCCAAGTGAATTCTCCCGGCGCGGCGCGGCGCGGCGTTTCGGGACGCAATCGATTTTGACAAGTTATTGAACTCGGTGCGTGCATTAAGCATTTAAATTTATGCAGAAAAAATGTCGATCTTCCATTTATGGGCGCGTATCACGTACACATACGTTCGCGATCATTTGTAACGCATTTCTCCTCTAGTTAAACGATCTCAATTGAATAGCGCAATCTCGTTACATGTAAATGTAACCGTGTCCGTAGAAACCGAAAGGTCGGCTTTTAGAATTACAAATCTACATACTTATAAGAGAACCGAACACGCAAAACAAGGAATGCAACGTCCACGCGCACATCTCGAAAGTCGTGCCCGGCTGAAAACAACTTAAAATAAAATATTTTCGCGGTTTTAGTTGCTCAAAAGCACGATGAAGAAACAAAAGTTCATTAAAGCCAAGTTGACGCGGCGCCACGTTCGTAGCCAATAAAATGTACCGTAAACTGTTTTTGTTTTTTTTTTCTGTTCTTCCAAAGTTCAATTTGTTGAAACCGTGGTGCTATAAAATCATCTTTTATTTGCCTGTCTACAAAAAAATGTGAGCCGTAAAAACATCGTGAAAATCAATTTCAAAATAACTATTAAGGTGGCAGGAGGCCACCAGACGCACGGTCCTGTTCGTGAACATGTACCATCGCCGGCACTAAAAACGAAACGAAAAACTATAAACTCGTTCGAAACTGAACCTTATACAGTGCTACAGATTAGTTTTTTATTATATGTCGATCGTATAAAATATAAGTTAAGAAAATATACGACGAGATGACATGACTTGACGAAAGCTACAAGGCAGTTTCACGAAAGTTAAAAGGAAATAGCTACATATCTATCGATCGTTCGGCATATAGAGAAAAAATGAACTGTACTTACAGCTATGGCCTTGGTACAGCGTTTCGTTTCAAGTTGACAGCATAGCTCATAACTATAAAACATCCGAAAGAATAAAAATATTATACAGATTAGAAACTACACGCATGGAGAATGAAGATTACAACGAGGAACTCAGAATATTTATGACAATGATATATAAGAACGAATCACTTCGACCAGTACAAAAAAGAAACAGAATTTTTGGAAAATTTATCGATCGAACGGTTATCACTATCAGTTGTTACGGTTTAAAAACTCATTGCAATTATTTCTAGTATTTCGGGTCACCCTGTATCGTGTGGGAACCAAAATGCGTTGCGAGTTTTTCTTTCGCTTCATCAGATTTCAAAATATTGCACAACTAAACAAAAACGATAACCTACGCTATACAGAAATGCTCTATTTCACTCACTCCCCTGTGTAATTCTCTTAACATCCCCGCTTGCGCATGTGTTTGTTCGTCAACAGCGAAGCCTGTACGAACGGGTCAGTATTTCTACTCTTCGCCTAGACTAGCACATACTCAAAGTATTTGTTTATGCTTTCCGAAGCCTGACCTCAACAAATAAGTCAAGTATTTATACGAGCAAATTCTATGCGTAATTCAAGCTGTAATGTTGTTTTTCGTTATTTTAATTGGAAGTTTTATCAGAGGATTTATTTCGAACTTTTACTGGAGCTTTTATTTGAGGCTACCTGGCTGGTTTATCTTTGAGCCGTGGTAAACAATTCTGATAGCATCGTTGTGATCCATCTACGGAGAGTCCAATAACTCCGTTGCTTGGCATCGTCGCCGGAAGAGGGAGTCTACTCTCGGGAACGCGGGTTGACATATTTGACGCTACCCTCCCGGACGTTTCATACTCGGACGAGTTCTTCGACTTAGTACAGCTGATGCGATGCGCACACATTGTGGTCGGATTCTTTTGTTTTATTTACAATAATGCTAATGTGTTAACTTGAAATAAGCAACTTTCGTTGCGCGGAGTTTGTGTTAGATTGCGTTGATACTTATTTATTTTCTTTGTGAGCGAATTACGGATTCGTGCTTCGTGTTTCATTTTAGTTTTACTTAACGTATTACGTTGTTTATAGTTAACGTGCATTTAATTTAGATCTGTGGCGGTCTCGTGTTTGTTAGTCGTTCTTTTGAAGCAGAAATAAAAATAAGTGTGCGAGAACCGGTGATTCTTATTTACTTTTATTTCCACCTTCTTAGTAAATGACATTTTACAGGTTCATTTTGCTCTTGTAACACGCTCACTAAGCCCTGTTTGTTTGTTTACTTCCCGGATAACTAAATAGACAATAAACTGTCCAAACAAACCACAACCATTGAAATTTATTGTTCCCTTAAGTAACAGTAGTGAGCACTTATCTTCAAAGAGTTCCGGGGAGGATCATCCAGGTGTTAAAACTATCACTAACATGCCTTAGTCTGGCCTCTGTCTGTCGCTCTTTCGCCGTCTAACCTATCTAATTAATTTATAGCGCAAGAAATTAGTTTTGACTTTTTTTTTGCACTCCACTATGGGTGGTTTTGACATTGCAGTCTCTAGGCAATCGCTTCTAATTAACCGGCAAATTTCTCGGCAAAGACCATAGTTTGACCCACGCACGTATACAGGGTGTGAAAGAAACTTTGTTAAGAAAATGGCTATGACTATGCAGTTCCAATCGCTTGGCCTCGTAGTTTCACAAAATTCGCAGTGACAATTAATTGGCCTTGATTTCCTTGTTTATTTTGTGCTGGCGCACTTGGTTCCAGCGGCAGATATAATTGCCTCACGCCAGTGATTGAGATTGGCGACTTCACTTGTACAAATCGAAAAACAACCTTTAGTGTTTCCAATTTGCCAGAGAAAATCCGCAAGGGTAGAATGATATCTAAAAGTACACGGTATTGAATTCCCAGGTAGATGCGGGGGATAGTTAATTGCTGTTGGTTGATTAAATTACAGAATTGGTCTAATAACTAAAGAAACAATGACCAATAAATTTTTCTAAGATGAAGGTCACTAGTGGGTTTTAATGCTCGCTGGAATGTAAATAAAATAGTTTGATTCAGTTATCTAAATGCAATGTCAATATGAACCTGACTGCCTTTAGCCTAAATAATGCAAATCAAATTATCCCTACGCAATCGTTACCACCAAAGGTGCGCTGAAGGAATACAAGTAAATGTCAATTACGTAAGCCGTATAATCCGTGTCACTTCCGCACACTGTTCATTTTGATTAACACTCGCGTCGCGACGCGTACGTGTTTAGTTTAATTGCCTTTCTTAACAGACTGTATTTTAACCATACCGAAATAAATGATTTAACTAAAAAATGAATAAAAACTACAAGCGCTTAAAGAAAAACACAACTAAACCAACTTAGAAATGAACTCAACCGTTCTCGCTAAAGCGTCAATGCTATCTGTCTGTTTCTTCCCGTCCCGTACTTCCAAGAATAAACTAAAACACACCCCCTCGGACTTGCCCCATTAACTTACCAGGAATGCGCGCAGTTTGTCTGTCGCAAATGAAGCCCCCATAAATTTTACTATCCAAGTGTAAAAGCTGACATTTTTAAAGTATCTGTTGCCTGACTGAAAGAGACCAGACTCCAGCGAAGGTTTCAACTCGCAATGTAATTTGATATCTTTAACCACATGGAGCCATTTATCTGCAATTTTAATGCGACAGAATGTGTACAAAATTTAAGAAACCAATTTAAACGTCAGATAGATCTGTTTTATGACGTTTATGACGTTTTGGTAACCAAGTAAAAGATATATTACGGGAACAGACCTGTAATATTTTACGAGCTGGTATAAAAGACCTGTAATATTTTACAGGCTTGTAGAAAAGCAGATTGTCTTTTTAGCTTGACACGTAAATAACTATTAATTTCTGCCCTTTGCTTTGAAATTTCGTATGACCTCGACCCGTCCCATTGAGTTTAGCCGGCAATTTGGGACGAACTTAATTTGCCCGCCCAAGATTTGCAGCCTTCAGGTAGGTAGCACAATGCAAAACGAGTTTCGTTCGAAAGAAGAAAAATCAGCCTTGCAATCGCAGAAAAAAAACTTTCAATAAATGGCTCGGCTTAAATCAGATTGATTTTCGCAACTAAAAAGTGAGAAAATTCAAAACAAAAGACGAACGACCTGTTTTCTTCGGACGAAAAAGGAATTATGAGGATAATAACCGTAAACTTCGCCCACCTGGGCTCCGCTGGGACATTTAAAACGAATGGGACGCCGCTCAAATGGTTTTTGTTAAAATGGAAAATAGTTCTTTGCAACAAATTTCCACAAAAGGAACCTTTTTTCTAAAAGAGAAGCCAAAAGCTATCCGGGAACGAGAAAAAATCCACTTTTCTGTGTCAAATTTTTCAGTGGCGAAGTTTTTTCCCACGATTACGCCGGGATGATGCGATTCAGTAGTGGCAATAAAAATATTTACATATCGGCAGCGCGCATAACCGTTCATGTGCATTAGTATTTATTGTACGCATAAATTAAAACTTAATGTCTCGTTGCAACACGTCCGTTCAGTCCGCCAATAAACACGGATATTTATACCATCTATTTACAGTGTTTTCATAACGAGGCATTATCGCCGGCAGTAACATCGCCGGCCGTTGTTTGCTTTCATTCAATTAGAACGCGAACGAGCCGAGGAAGAGGACGAGAGAGGATAATCGCTTTTTTCACAACAGGATTTACATGCCACGATCTCTCTGCCCACTCGGCTCGGCGAGCCCACGCCGAATAATTTGAATATTATTATACGCTCGGCTCTCTTCACGTGCATGCGTTTCGAGACGGGCCCACCGCAATCAACTTAATAGGTTGAAGACTAAATTAGCCGAAATTTTGTTGGCGGCCGAGTAGGAGGCTCGCCGTTTCGCAATCATCATCATTTCGCTGCTTACGGTAGGTAAGCCGTCTGCGATCAGCACCCGTTCTTTGCGTGCCGCTTTGCTTTTGTAATTAGCGTCGGCGTTTCCACCTTGTAATTTGAATTCATTAGCGGAAGCGTGATATCTGAATCGATGGGAGAGTTAACGAAGATATATACATGTATTACTGGTCATAAATTATGTTGGTGGACATGTTAAGCCAAAATTCCATGAGAAATCACAGCATAGTACAGAAACGGTTATCATACGTCAGTTGTTAGTTAAGCTTAAGAGCCTTTTTTCGAAGGTCCATCGAGAAAAAATATTTTAATTTCATCGCTTTGCTATGCGAAAAATCTCATGTTCCCCTCACATCGGGAGATCCACGCCGAATAAATAAATAATCGTTGGCATTGAAACGGCACAACTGGCGTTCCTAAGCCTAAAATACCTGGCGAAAACGCTTCTACTATGTACTACGGAGCTATTTTCGGGGCTCCCCCTCCCCTGCGCGTAAAGATTTATGGATCCCGTTTTGTGCGTAATCGAAATTCTTTTTATTCGAGCGCATGACTCACAATCAGTTCTTTATCCTCTATAAACACATGTTAGTCTCAGAGAATTCGGGAAGGAGAGAATTTTCCACCTGTGACGCCATTTTTGTTGAGTAACCCTTCGATTTCTCTTCCGGTGAGTTCGAGATGTTCTTTCGGCCGGTCGCGACTTATTCTAATTTATGGTAATGCGAATTCCTGCCTTCGTAGCACAATCGCGCGGTGGTCGATCCATATTCATGAGGCGTGTGCAAATTTTCGCCCCGAAAAAACGCCCGTCGAGGGCTGCTCGCTCCTTCTTCGTTCGAAATTATGCTAATGGAGGACGTGCCCCGCATAATGGCGCGCGAAAACCGCCCAGAGATGTCGGTGCCCACTCGAAAAGTCCATTCACTTTCCATTTCATCTAAATCGCAGATTTTTTTTGGATCTCTGCTTTGCGGTTGATCGTTCGCAACAATCACAGGAGACTTCCGCGGCCGTCGTCCGTGTTTGAATTGGCTTGCGGTTGGAACCGCGTCACGTTGACTTCTTCTACCGCAGACGATTCGTTTTCCATTGCAGAAGAACTTCTTCGGGGCTGCTGCTGCTGCTTCTCGTTAGTTACAACACCACCAGTGATTCCAACCGGATATATGCGACGGAAGTCGCCGAAACTCTATGTCTAAAGTGACTTAAGAATGTTGTCCCTGAGTGTACACCTTATTTATTTACTTAACTCGATACTTCAGATCTAACCCGCCTTATTTCTATTCCAGCAATTTATATCAGCGCAAGATCTGTCAAAAATTCGCTCTTTAGCAACGCAGCGTCACGAAGCAGTTAGTAAAGATATATTGAACAGACTTACGCAACCAAAAATGTGTCCTGTAGGTCAAGTTCGTTTACGCCTTCCTGCATGTATTCTACACGGTGTCCGAAGCGACACTTTCTCCGCGAGATGAAAGTGTACCGCAAAGAAAAAGCCTAAGTTAAAAGAAGAAATAGTGTAACTAATAACAAGATGGCATGGCGTCATGCCGTTAGCCTAACATTACCTGGATTTTAGGAAAACCAGCCACTGGCAGGGTTGTGAAAATCACCACAAACTCGTTTAGCGGTGCACTAAGAAATTCCGTCCGCGTCGAATTCGAGCTTTCCTATAACTCCGATAACTTTAATCAAAACGATGCAGGCATCGCCAAACGAGAAGTGAAGCGTTAAAACAAGCTAAGTCGGATGATGCGAAATGATCTCAGATGCCGTTAGCATCAACCAATCGGAAACCACTATTATCGAAATGCCCATATTAGGACATGTCACGTGGCAATCGAGAATCGCACGTCTGCATTCAGGTATCAGGGTTGCCACAATAAATTCTAAGTTGAGTGGAAGTTTCCAAATATTGTCAACCAACTCCTTAAGCAGTTTGCTTTAAATAAAAAGATCGCCCAGGCCGGATAAGAGACTTCGCCTCGTGAAATGTAGTAGGTCGTACTATTTTCTATCTAAAAATATCTTGTGGCATTTTATAAGCGACTCGATTGTGAATGATTAGTTGGTATCGAGACCCATCAAGCCCACTCCAGCGATCACAAGGGGATAAACGGCGCCTATGATCATTTTGTAAATGATTGTAAAATCATCTGGATTCGAATTTTCTCACAATGTTACGACAGGATAGGGGACCACCTTGTTAAACTCAAAACAAGAAGCTCCTAATGACGCGATCACAACCAAAAGCCTCATAATGTGGAGAAGAGGGCTTCCTACCTCTGCTTATTTCGTGCTTTCGAAATTGAAGGAAGAGCAGATATCTCCGAGCAGGTCTTTTATGTAAAAAGAAAGTGTAACTTGATGTAAACCTAAGAAATTCGCAGAGAGAAAATTTCTGCCTTTTCTCAAGAGATTCGAGATTTGAAAACCAAAGTCACGAATTCCATAAAAGCCTCAACGCTAAAAACAGATAATCTCGGTAAAAACCACTTTTACTTTCGGCTGAGAAATAGTAGCCCGAGTCGTTGGACAACGGTGAATTGGGAGTCGAAAGGAGTCTTGGCCACCAAAAAAATTGGCGAGACGCGATGACGAACGGCGAGAGCAAAAAAAAAGTGAAATCAAAGCTCACTCACTCAGTGTCAACCGGTCGCTTGTTACGCGGCGAAAAGAGCGAGAAAGTTTCCGCGTGCCTCTTGATATAACTCGTTAGCGCCCGGCTTTTAGGCCGCTAATTCTTCTGCAAACAACGCAATTCGCGTGACAATGAAGTGTCACTTTCGTTTTCTTTTCGTCCTATGAGGGCCGCCCGCGGTATTCCAGGCAAAAATATACGACGATTCTCCTCATTTATCATCCGCACTTTTTCTGAACGCGCCCTGACGGACGAAGCCGCTGTTTCATTTTTTGCCGGACAACATCGCTTGAATACTTTGCATTCCGCGAGTTTTCACGCCACTGACGTCCACGGTGCGAGTTCAGATGAAGAAATCCGTCGACGCATATCACGCGAACTATAGGACCATTAATTACGTGGCCTCTGGAACGTTCATCTAAAATGACAGCCACCAAATGAAGTCTTTTAAAAGTAAAGGAAATAAAATCGTGTCGATCATCAAATTTGACAATTTTGCCCCTTGTCGGGCGCCAATTTTTCTTTTTCTGAACGGGCCACGGAGCCGAAACGGGCGCTTATTTTATTTATTTATTTATTTTTTTTGTTGGACAACATCGTTCGAGTGCTTTGCATTCCATACGTTTTCATGCTGCCAACGTCTACGATGCGAGCTCAAATTTAATGAAGAAATCCGTCGACACGTTTCACGCAAAACCGCAGAACCATTAATTATGCGGTCGTCGGAGTATTCGCAATGAGTCTTTGATGCCATCTACGATGACAGCCATATCTTCGGAGACAACGAAAATAAATTCGTGGCCCTGAATCTGTCCTATCAAGTCGATTGAGACATGTCCGTTTCTAGAAAATCAAGAAAATTGACCCACAAGATTCAATAGGTGACGCAACATTACGTGCTGATCATCGAATGTAGCGTATTACCAAAAACGAAATAGGAAAATTGTACTATTTTGCTCCACGTTGGGCGCCAACTTTTTTTTCTGATCGATGAGGTGCCGTTCGTCGCTCAAATACTTTGCATTCCATAAGACGAAAGGGGGTCGAGAAAGCCACAAGTCGACTTTATCCAACCTTCTTCCAAGTTGATTCGATCATAACAAATTGAAACAAATGCGAACGCAAATTTACGACCTCGCTTGCTCGATTTTACGATAAGTGCACCGAAATCGCAGTCGTAATCTCCAGCGTCAAAACAATAAACAATCGAATTGCGGAATTTGAGCGAGCTCTTAAATCATACGCGGGTATTTAGGACGTCCTTGGAAGCAGAAGTCGAGCGTATTTCAGAAGAAAAATCTGATTGCGACTAAAATATGATCGCTATAAACAACTACTCGGTTGATAGATGGCGCGCCCGCGGATTTCGCTGATGATGATTTATTGACGCCGGCGTTTTTACAAACCCAAATAAAATACGCTATCGGAGCGGGCGCCTCTCGAAATGATCTCGCTAAATGGAAAGCTGCGTGTGAGCGGACGGAATTGAATTAGGATGATGGGAAAGCCGCGTGCGACAAATTCGAATCCAAACGACTCGAGGGCGTTTCGCTCGTGAATAAATATTATCTGAAATCGACCGGCTCCCAGCTGAGGACCCCCCGGACGCACTCCATTATCGGGAACAAAGGCACTTTAAAACGCAGAGAAACTGTCACACCTAAACAACTCGTCTAACGAGTCGATGCCAGCGCCACGACGGGTCTTATTTACGGCCGACTTTAGTAATTTTCTGCTTGGAGCTCACTGGTCAAAGAGGTTTTTGAAATTACGTACTAACAAAGGCGTCACTGAACTCACGAAATTTTATATGGGGGCGCCCTCTCGCAACTGCTAATCCAGTGTATACTTTGATTTGTCGAAGCAAAATCAACAATAAGATGAGTGAAATGCAAAAGAAGATCGACGAAGATCTAACCACTGAGCTATCAAGACGGCAACTTTACATAGTTATAACTTCTACCTATGTACTGAGGATGACAACCTGGCTGTTGAAAAACGCTTCTGAATTTTCTACGCGGATGAAGTTGGCAGTTCGGGCGCCAATTCTCTGATTAGCGCGCAAATAAAACTCAGATTAATTGCTTTCGACTTGCACATGACCCGAATGAAAATAAGTTCGCGATGATTAATGACGTCGTCCATTTTTCTCCTTCTTTGTCCGATCGGATTTCTAATGGACGAGCGATGCACGGTCTTAATCCTTAATCTAGCACGAGCAGCGCGGCTATTTCGCAGTAAGTGCACGTGTTTCGCTGTTCGCGAAACGCTGAAAACCCGACCACAATTATCTATGACCTAATGGTGTATTGTCAGATATGTTTACTGCTGGGAGCGAAGACAGACGCGCGTGTTTTCAACGAATAACAATGAAAAAATTATGCTAACAACCAAGGACGAAACGTTTCTAGAAATATTTGCCTTAAAAGAGAATCGTAAGCTAATTGCAATACTAAGAGAATTAAAACAAGACCAAATCTCCGGAAAATTTTAAGAGAAGAGCCATCTATTGGCAACCAGATTTAAAGGACAAAAGAAGCTGCTCCGGTTGATGCTTAAATACATCCAATACTTTATTGTACACAAGAAAATCTTAGCACTTGCAGACCAAATCTTAAGAAAAATTGGAGAGAAGAGCCATCTATTGGTAACGATTCTAATTAACGTCACCATCACTTCCAAGAATAAAAGAAGTTGCTGGGGGTTTTAAATATACGAGGTTCTTCTTTTTGATTCAGCCGAGATCTTAAAAAATTTTACACCATGTAGAGTCATCTGTTGGCAACGATTTTAATTATGTCGTCGTCATCTTAAGAGGCCGAAAAACAGTTGCTCCAGGTTAAATAGATGAAATTCCTGAGCCTTGTTTGCGTTCCCATTAGAACAAAACGTACTTAGCGTTCACTTATCGTTAAGAGATCCAAACAGGTAATTAGTAAGGCCGATCTAATCGCAGTCGGCGTTCGAGTTCCTCGACCCTCTGCGAGATAAGAACAATAACAGCCGGGAAAGTTACGTGAACGATTGCCGAGATGATAAATCCGACTGCCAGAGGGCGCAATTGCAGATTTTGCCCGTGCGAATCCAAGCAGACTGCAGTAACTTTAATCATAAACAATTGAAAGTCGCTGATCTACGAGATTTTAGAAGGAAAAAATAATCTACCTGAGGTTACCAACTAGGATTAGTTGAAATTAGGACGATTTAATTCCACCAAATTACGAAGGCGTAAGATTTTTGGTTAGAAATTAAAGCACTTTAAAGTCTAACGCCATCTAGTAGCTAAGACTTTCTCTTTTTGTAGATTTTTTAAAATTTACATTGGATTTTCGCTCGACAAACTTTGAAACGTCCATTACGTTCAAGTGTTACGTCACTTTTTTAAAAGATCTGAAATTTCTGTTGAGGTAAACTAAAAGCTTGACTAACGCCATCTAAAATCTGAGACTTTCTCTCTAGACAATTTTTGTTAGTCGTCGTCCCGCCGGGTCAGGTGATCGTATAACTTTATTTTTAAATTCTTATTGTTTTCGATTATAACATTGATGATTCTAATTCGGTGGTGCCTGTATGCGGTTGCATTAAAATTGTTAAAAATAGTTGACGCTTGAAACGTGGGCCGGCGCGGCGCTAATGTTTCGTTCCGAGAGTGCTCACTTTTGTCCCGCTCGTTAAAAATAAATCGCGCGGCAATTAAGCCGGGGTGTTTACAGGCGTCCGGCAAAAATCGTTCTCGAATCGGCGCGTTGTTGACCGGCGAACGCTCGAAATAAGTTGATTGCGGCCGCGGGGTCACGTTTTCCGTGATTCGAACGAAAATAATCGCGAAATACGAGGAAAATTTCGCGCTCGAACAGCGAAAACCCAAATATTATGCACGGTCGGTGCATTTGTTATTTGGTCGCTGCCATGACGTTTACGACAAGCAACCCGATTCGAATTCTCTCACAGTGTTATAAATTGCATCTCCGGGACGATCTTTAATTAATAAGTTTACAGTTTACTAATGGCTTTTTACTCTTTTTTCTTTTCTAATTAAAGAATGTAATAAGAACTCCACAACGCCATCTCTTAACCGTTAAAGTAGAAGTAATTTTCGCCTATACTTTTGCAGAAATTCATCGAATTCGTCATAATTTAAAAAGCGTCTCATTCTAAAACCAATAACCAAAATTAATTTTCAGTGTAAGTTAAGTTTCAATCTAATCCTCGAGCTTTTGGCAAAATACGGACGGTTTCTCGGTCAAAAAAAACTAGATGGCGTTGTGGTAACCTCCTCCGGTCTTATCATTTCGTCTTGTTTTCTTTGCAGACCGGATACATCCACACGTCCTCCGGCAACTACTACATAGAACCGGCGGAGAAATTCGACACTAACTCGACCTCAAGCCTCCTCCACAGGATCCGAAAGGTCCACGACGAAAACGGCTACGGAGGCAACTCGGAATCCAGCCAGTGCGAAACTCAAGGTAATTTAAAAAAAACTGAATTTATTTTTGTTGAGATGTAACGTACAGGAAATCCTCCACGACAAGTGTCCGACTTCTACCTCTCTTTACCAGTACGAAGCAGATGACAGAGAGTTTCATTCTTCTGCATTCCGAGGAATCTCTTCATTCTAAAGTCTCATTTTATCCTCAACACTTCAGAAGCCCTGGCGACCAATCTGAGCGCGAGTTTTCTAGTTCACTTTACTTATTGCGTGTGGCACTAGCCGCTGCCAAGATTGAGATCATCCTTCATGAACCGACTGAACGTCTGATAAGGTCTCTTTGAGGTTGTCAACCTCCCAAGCTGATCTACCAAACCTTGGTTCGCATGGGTCTCATCTGGAAGGTTTCAAACCCGAACGTCCATGCGGTAAGGAGGAAGCTGGTTCCCCGAGGATGTTTCTGACTTAGGCTAGACATCCCTTCCGGCTTCTCCGGGAACTGTAGTTGGACACTGGCATGCTTGGATAAGAGTGTATGTTCTTTGTTCTTTCTGTGTAAGACAGGGGAAAGCCTGCTAGTCGACGATCGGCAACGAGAGAGTTAATTCGGTACCCAACTGAACGCTTGGTAGGGTCAATCCCTTTGGGATTGACTACCCCCTGATTCCACTGGTCTACCATATCCCAGGTCTTATTTGGCAAGTTTAAAACTCGAGCGGCCGAGCGGTACGGAAGGGGACAGTTGTCTAGGGATGCTTCTGGCTTAGGCTTGACGTCCCTTCCGACAACTCGGGAGTCTATGGGTAGACGCTTGCATGTTTGGCTAGGAGTGGATGGTTGTTCTCTGTACTATTGTGTGTGACATAGTACCTAGCAAAGGGTATCCTGCTAGCAGACAATCAGGATCTACGGAACTCTTTCGGAATGCACTCTTCGTGATCCAACTGATAGGGTCCATGTAGGATTGATGACCCACCACTGATCCCGAGTCAGACTACCAACTGACCTACGCGGGCCTTATTTGAAGGGTTCAAATCTCGAACGTTCAATGGATACGGGAGGCCCTAGTCGCTTCCGACAGAATGCAGGGCCCTTCATAGGGGGAAGTACTGAACTTCCGCGAATCCCAACTAACGCGTCCTAATTCAAATTCAAATCAGCACATTCCTTAGCGCACCTAATTAAAAATCGAGCCTTTATTGTACATAGTTGAACGTAGTGAGAAGAAAAAAGTAAACTGAAAGTGTTTCAAAAATAGTTTTGCGATCTCATTGATGTTGGGTGTGAATCAGAAAGAAACATAGGACGTGACTGTTACTATGCGAAATAGCTCCGATGTTTATTTAACGTTTTATTTCTGCGCGATTAAACTAAATCGAAGACTTTTCGGCGAAGCAGTAAATCCGCAGGCTGTTTTGCAGAGATTACTACAACAATCGCATCCGCAAACCGTCCTACTACGAAACGTATCGTTTAATTAAATTCTCCCGATTCTGGTCGCGCGTTATTTATACGCTCGCGCGCTATAATATATCGGCGATAATTCAGCCGTATTTATCTTTCACTTAATATTTTTGCTTCTTGTTGTAAACAGGTTGGTTTCCTGCCGCTCATTCATGTAAATATATAAACGCTCGTTCGTTCTCTTATTTATGCTCGTTATTAGGTGAGCTGTTTTTCGCCTCCTCTTTCTTTTTCTTCTTGTTTCCTTCCTCGAGAACTGGATCCGGTGGTGCCGAGCAGTCTGCGCCTTCGCACAGCCGAGGAGAACGTTGATCTCTGCGCGGCGCGCATTATGTAAATGATCATGAAAGATTAATCTCGAGTGTTCGATTGAAAAAAAAAAAAAAAACAAGGAAAAAAAAGAACGCCGACGGCCACGTCTAGCACTCGCTAATTGCTCTTAGGAATTACGATTATCCGATCGCGAACAGCTGTTATTTACGGGTTTACCGTTTCGGCGCGTTTTTTGTGCGTCTTTTTTTTAATCCGAGCAGCGAAATGCTTGGAGGATTCAAGAGCACGCGGAACGGACGTTTTAATTAAATTTCGTTTGATCTGAACGCTGGCTTCCACCACCAGCATGTCGAATTCTATTCTGTTTGGCCTTCGACTTTAGCCTCGGATAGGAACTTTCTCAAATCCCATACTTAATGTTTCTCATTATTACTAACACTATGGATGGTGCTTGAGAATTTTATTTCAATATGTGGCCGTTTAAAGCCGTCTCTTACTTATAATGCTATATAATTCAACCCAAAACAATCGCGTTTAATTAAAAAGCGCTCATATCTGCTTTTATAATTGGATCTCTTCGTCGGGAATATTCACAAGCCAAGAACGAATTGAACGACGAAATAGGAAAACGTGATGAAAGGTTGCATTTATAATAAAACAATCGTTTAAGAAAATCCTGTTTGTTTTGCCAACAACAAAAAAAATGATGAACAATCGTTAGAATTAACATCGTAGAAATTCCGTTTTTCGTTGACATTTCAATTATCACTTTCCGCACGGCAGAATTTTAATGCGCCTGCTGTGATCACGTCGACGAAATTTCCGGTTACGACAGACTCGACGTCGGCACAACGCGCCGCCTCGCCGTCTGCGATCATCAACGCTCGAGTTTGCTTTCGACTCGACCCGAGCGTGAGATTTTCTTTTCCATTTATGCGAGCAAATCGCCTTTGAAGCATCCAGTCTAATTATAAGATCGACTTGGGAGTTCGATGATTTATTTCTGTTTGATGTTCCTGTTCCGCGTCTGTTTATTTGTTGCCGGGTGTTGGTAGCACAGCACACGGACGATAAATAAATAAGACACTTTCGGTTTCGGCGTTTGTGGTTTGGATCTTCGAAAATCCAACGAGCGAGATGATTTATGTGGGCGTCGGGAGAAGGTTTTACGTGCGGGATAAATATTTAAATTGAAAAAGAGAAAAATGCACGTTTATCCTGGACCGATCGGGCATATAAACTATTTCGGGAATTCGTTCTGTAAATTAGAAATCACTCACACCTTAACGAACGTCATCAAAAAAGTTGGCGCCCGACACAACGCGCGGCGCCAACTTTCTAAAACAACCCCTTTTTAGCTTGAGACAATAGAGTGCAGATTCTTTCCTAATATAACGCGTCGAAAAACTCTGGCATCAGTTATACGACTTAACCAATCATTATCTTGCGCGGCTAATCATCTTGCGTATGTTAATACTCACTTTGTTGCCAATAAACTGGAAGAACGAGATGGAACAGGAAGAGAAAAGACCGTCGAGGGCGCGTCTTTACGCTAGAAAATTGCGGAGTACCGCAAGAGACCTCGGCGACCTCAAATTTTCCGTAATTTCCGCGAGAGCCCATTATAAATGAGGCGCGACGAAAAAACCGTATAATTAGAGTTTTTGCGCGCGGACGTGTTTTTCGCGTGCGAATTTTAACAGTGCTTATTAGCGGCGCGCCAAAAAAATTCGGGATCGTCGACTTCGAAACGCCAAATTACATATCGTTCCGGCGAACGCGCAGGTGTTCGTTCGGCAAAAATGTTTAATTAGAAAACACGTCTGCCTCTTTCGCAAAGAGATTCTTAGGCAGGAAACTATTAACATTACTCGATTAATCTCTTTACTCGAAGGCACAAAACACAGAGGTCAGCCTTACGGTTGTTGTCCATCTTCGTAAGGGCCTCCCTCCAGTTGAGACATAGTCACCAAATCTTTCTTTTACCGACGCGACGTTTCAAACAATTTCTTTGCTGCCCTTGCGGTTAAATTATCCTTTTCCCGATTTTTAGTCCGTTAGTTCTAGACGAACCGTCGCGGCTATCACATTTTTTAATAGTTACAACTCTAATGGAGTTGGCGCCCAACATGGGGCGTTGTCTTCAACTTCTTGGAAACAAAATCGGTTGATAAATTTCCTCAGCTGGCTTAAGTTTGACGAAAATAAAAAGTATTTGGAAGTCTCACCCTGCGAAAACTTTAACGTCGTACTTCATTTCGTTTCCTCTATTTAGTGCTGATACTTTACGACAATTTTATCGAACAACTTTTACAAAAACCAATTTCACCACCGCGACGCGACGGGACAAACGAAAAACCGATCGCCATCGATTAGCAAGCGGCGTTTGGTAGCGGCGAGATTAAGAATTGTTTTATAGGACGCCCCAGGCGCAACACCTGTACGGCATTATGTAGGTACTTAACAAATAACAGGGACTTTTTTTTATAGTTATTATGACTATCAGAACTGATTAGCCTCGATTTTTTTACGGCCCGTCGCGTTTTTAATCGCGCGCGCCTCGTAATAAACTTCATTCTTCTTTCTCCTTCTTTCTTTCTTTGTCCACATCGGAGAACGTTTAAGACAATATTAATTACACGCACGCACACGTGGATACGTGACTGTGTCAGTTCAACCGCCCAATAATCCAACACGTATCTCGTCAAGTCGTTCTAAACTGACGGGCAACATTCAGCAATCCTTCAATCAAATGGCAGAATTTCCTCTTTGCTTTTCAGATAAGGTAATCTTTGACGACGATTTCGAAGATGGCACCACCGTCGATCGCGTTAGACGCCAAATAATGAAGAGAGAGATCCTGCGCTTCGACGACATCGATAGTATGGAAACGCCGCCGGGGAATTACACGTACAGGGCCGAATACAGGAGGTCCTCACGCGAAATAGTTTGGTCTCCAGAGTATAGTTCGAGCGCCCGAAGGACAGATAACCGCGAGTATTTCATCGAGGTTCTCATCGTAGCCGACAAGAGGATGATGGAGTACCACCGGACCAAAGACAACTTGATCCACTACATCTTAACCCTGATGGCACATGTACGTACGTCAGCGATTTATACCACCCTCCCCTAATTGAACTCGCTCCCACCCACTCACTCACTCACGAAATATCCCCTCGCTGCCCCTTAATGTCTTTTAGTGTCATTATTTCTAGGTAGCTCTGCTATTTAAGGACGCGACGGTTGGAAACCCAGTCTCGCTTGCCCTCATCAAAATTTCCATCTTGAACGATAAGGTTTTCAGCAGCGAAAGCTCCTGGGGTAAGTACCCCCCTCGCCCCTGAAAAACAAAATCTCATTCTTGCCTTTTAGAAATGCTAAAGAAATTCTGCGAGTGGCAGAATGAGAACAACCACGGCGTCCAGCACGACACCGCCATACTCCTCACGAGGTACGTCCCTCACGACCTTGATTTTCACCCTCCTAACGCGTTTCTTCCAGGGAAATGATCTGCAAAAACTCGACTGTCGATGACTGTAACACACTGGGCGTAGCAGAAGTCGGGTCTATGTGTCAAAATTCGAGCTGCGCCGTCGTCAGAGACAAAGGTCTCTCGACATCATTCACCATCGCCCATGAAATAGGCCATCTGCTCAGGTAGGTGCCGTTGCTCCCCTTGTTTGGGTTGAAGGATCCGTCCTGTTTTCGTTCCAGTATGCAGCACGACGACCACAATAAGTGTTTGAAATACTCGGAGTACGGGAAGGCCAAAAATATAATGAGCAAAGTGTTGATGAACGACACTAAACCCTGGCAATGGTCCGCCTGCTCGAGACACTTTCTCACCGAGTTTCTTAAGTAAGTTGCGCTCTTCTAATTAATTTGCGGAATACTGAGGCGGGGCCCGTCATTGTATTCAGTTTCTCTCTTTATGTAACACGTCTTTATGTATTTATGAATTCGCATTGTTACAACGCCGGAGAAAATAATTGGACGTAAAAAGCGGTCTTGACAATTGACCCGGTTCTTTTTTGTCTAAACCAACAATCCTGATTGGGTTTGTATAATTGGCGTTGCGTAATGGTTCTCCATCGTTTGCTAGTGCGCATACTAATATCTAAAAAATGAAGTCCAATGAAATCAAAATTTCCTTATTTTACGTTAATTGGTGATACGTAATCAGAAACTATCGAGTTTCTTTTCTTTATAAAAGGAAATAACTTTCTGCGATTCCACTAATCCACAAAAGCCGAAGTCAACTTTGTGCCTTGCCTTTTTTGTAGCTCTCCGAAAGCGCATTGCCTTCTGGATCGTCCTGAGAAACACTATATGCCGGATAAGTTTTCCAACATACTTCCGGGCGAGTTCTTCGAGGCGGATAGACAGTGCGAGCTGGAATTCGGCATCGGATCCAGGATGTGTACGTTTACCGTAAAGGACATGGTAAAGAAAATACATTAGTTTCTCTCGTCGATTGCGTACGTCAAACCAGTTCTTGCCTTACGCGGGTTTTGTTGCGAAGCTCACCGTAAAATATTTTAATTGGCCATCTGTCTTCTTGCGGATGGACTGCGCAATAAAACATCGACGCATCTAACATGCCTGCGACACAACGACTTCGCGCCGCATCTCCTAACCCGCCTTCAGCCGTTTACAACCTCCCAAGACATAAATTATTCATATTCATTAATGCATACGCACCACCTCGGGCAAACCCATCAACACAAAATAACATTTTCTTCCTCTTTTTGCTAACAACGCTCATCTATTACGTGCCACGCCTAATCAAAACCATCCATTTCTTGTTGCTTCTTTCAATTCGTGTACTAACCATTTAGAAAATCTTTATTTTAGGTAGACAGCTTCACTTTGGTATCTTGGTAAATTAACCCTAACTCACTGTAAGCTCTAGTAACTAACCCCTAACGAGATATTCTGCACGTTTTCTTTTCCCCAAGCCCAAATGTGCGAGCCTTTGGTGCACCATAGAACGGGTCGAGTCCGGAGGTTGCAGAACCCAGCACATGCCCTGGGCAGATGGGACCTCCTGCGGTTTTAACAGGTAAAATCCCGGCTCGGCGAAAGTTCAGGTTCAATTTCCATTGGTCTTACAGGTGGTGCCATCACGGAAGGTGTATTGCGCTAGACCGGGAATCTTTGGCGCCCATTGATGGTGCATGGGGCGCATGGCAACCGTAAGTAAACTCGTCATTTCGGTCATTTCCACGTTTAAAACCTTCATTATTCTTTCTTAGTTGGGGTGAGTGTTCTAGAACGTGCGGTGGTGGGATAAGGATTTCGAACAGGAGCTGTGATTCTCCGCCACCATCTAATGGTGGGTCATATTGCATCGGGGGAGGAGTGCGTTATGAATCCTGTAACTCCAACGACTGTGATCCTGATGCTGTTGACTTTAGGTTAGTGATTCTTTTTCCAATTCATCATCCAAGACTACCTCGATCTCTCTCTGCCCTGCTCAAATAACTTAATTTGATGATTTTGCTTTCTACAGTCAAATAGCACGTTCTCATATTCGATAATAATCGTATTTGCAGAGCAATTCAATGTTCGGCTTTCAACGGCAACCCTTTCGAGCACAAGAACCTTACCAACGTCAAGTGGGTCCCAAAGTACGACGATCTTCGTAAGTACGCACTCCACGGGACGTACAAATCAGCCAATACATCTCTTTCCGTTTCCAGCGGAAAGTGTGAACATGTGTTCCTTGATCTGCCAAGTAGAGGGCGTCAGAAACATCCACAGTACGCTGCGCGAGAAGGTCGTGGACGGTACCAAGTGTGGCTTCAATAGTTTCGACATCTGCGTGGATGGAAGGTGCACGGCCGGAGGTTGTGACAATCGTATCGACTCAAAGCTAATGTTAGGTTAAAGCGCACCGACACTTCCTCGTTCGTTTAAAGTTAGCTTGCGGTGATTGCAGACGACTGTGGCGTGTGCAACGGCGATAACAGCACCTGCATCGAAATCAATGGGACCTACAACTTGCGATCGGCCTACGGGTACCACAAAGTCGTCCGGATACCAAAGGGAAGCTCCAACATCCACATAGAACAGTACGGATATATGAATAACAAGCATGACGACAACTACCTCGGTAAAAACCAAGAACCTCCCATAGCCATCCTTTAAGACGATTAATTACTTGTAGTTTTGGTTGATGGCCTCACGGGTAACTTCATTCTAAACGGAAATTTTGTCATCACCACCTCGTCGGTTGAAATCATTTACGGGGGCCTCACGATTATGTATAGTGGTTCGGCGAAAACCATCGAAGAAATTCGCACCCCCAAAAACATAAAACTGCGGCGAGATCTTGTCTTGCAGGTCCTCACCGTGGGCGAAATCTTGCCCCCCAACATCACGTACCACTACACGATAGATAAGAGCAACGCACCTAAATACGGCTGGCACTTGGTGAACCGCAAATGGTCGGAGTGCAACTCGATTTGCAGCGGGACAAGGTACATGCTGCCGACATGCATGGATCTCGCCACAAATACCATAGTGCACGACTCGAAGTGCCCCGAATGGACCATGCATAGTAGAACGTTGAAGCAAGAGTGCAACACTCACTGTCAGCTAGTGTGGAACATCTCCAGCACTGGACCTTGTCTGGCACACTGCGGAACGGGGTAAACTCAAATCACCCCTACATTTCCCTCAACCCTAACCGATTACTTGCAGAGTCCGAAACCTTTACTACAAATGCATGCAAGTCGACTCAAACATCCAGCACTTGGAAGTAATCAACTCCCACGTTGGTTACGGAGGTTACGGTGTCCAAGTCGATGAAAACCACTGCGCTCATTTACAGAAGCCGCCCTTGTACGAACCATGCGAGGGCTCATGTGATTCTACCAGTTGGCAATACTCAGAATGGTCACAGGTACACACTTCTGTTAATATCTGCCCCCCGCCGAGCTCTCAGCTATTTTATTTCTTCATAGTGCACGAAGACTTGCGGAACTGGCCGACAAATTAGGACAGCAAAGTGTGTTGATGAGAAAAACGAAGTCCTCGACGATTCCCACTGTGAATCCACCAGAAAATTCGTCGAGCAGTTTTGCAACACGGAAAGATGTCCCGTCTGGTCTTACGGCGATTGGTCTTCTGTAAGTCACCACGAATATAGGGAAGCACCTTCAGGGTACATTTTGCAAATTTTAGTGCTCGGTGACATGCGGCAAAGGCATCCGCACTCAACCATACTACTGCACCATAAATGGACAAGTTACAACCCCATCCAGCTGTAACCTCAGAGAACTGCAAATCCTCAAGGAAGAATGCGAATTGGAGCCGTGCGAGTTGAACGTGCGCTGGTTCTCAGGTAACTGGAGCGCTTGCAGCGCCACCTGCGGCAACGGTTTCCAAAAGCGAGACGTTTCGTGCAGGACCTACGATCACGTGAACGTGCCGGACACTCACTGCCGGGAATACCTGAAACCACTGTCGAGGAAGCCGTGCGTCTTAGAACAATGCGAGGTATCAGACACGTCTTTTTGTTTTGAGGAGGAGCATTTAGGATTTTGTTTTAGGTTCTTGGTAAATACCGATGGGGTGATAAGTGGCCGTCGAAGATAGAAAATGAAATCACTGACAATAGCATTTTTCCTTACGACAACTTCAAGTGGATTACTGGCGCGTGGACGCAGGTAAATTTGGGGGGGTTGTTGTAATATCGGGAAGAAATCGCCGCTTTTTATTTTAGTGTAGCAAAACTTGTAACACCGGCGTAAAATCCAGAATGGTCATCTGTCGAAATGGGTCGGGGAAAGAAAACCCTGACATGTGCGATCTTAAGAGTAGACCAATCGAGCACGTCACTTGCAACGTTGAGCCTTGCCCCAAGTGGACGTTTGGGGATTGGGGCGAGTGCAACTTGCTCTGCGAGCGTCGTCGGCAGGTGATCTGTCAAAATTCTACAGGTAATTCCGTCAAATACCACGATCAAATTTTGATGTGGATTGTCCTCTCCTTAGGTTCGATCGTCCCTGACGAGCAATGCGATCATTCTGATCGTCCAAACAACTCAAGCTTCTGTTCTAGCCAGCAGTGTTTGCGTAAACCACCATCAATCCACCAACATTATCCAAGGAAGAAGCCGCACGTGTGGGAGACGAGGAAGAACCTGCGTTACAAGTGGAAGACCGGCGCTTGGGGCACGGTGAGTAGTTTCAAAAAAACGACCGAAATCCCAACAGCTCACAACACCACATTACTTCATGCGTAGAGTTTCTTGTTTTGAAGGCCGCGACCAACTCTTATATTTTTTCTTGTGTCAACCTCTGCCTCTACCTTTTCAGTGTTCTAAGTCTTGCGGTAGGAGCGTTAAAACACGAACGGTGACATGTCGAGACACCACAAACGACTTGGTCGTAGACGACGGACACTGTCGGTCGCTTATCAGACCGAAAGTTGCGAGATACTGTAAACAGATTAATCGAGCGCATTGTAGTTTTATATGGGTCGAAGGTCGTTGGTCACAGGTACTATGCACAGTTTTTTTTTTGGGATTTTTTTTAACAAGTCGTCTACGTCTTTCTACCAATCCAAACTGAAATTCCCATCGAAATCCTCTGTGATCGTTTGTGAGGGTTTGAACGTACACGCACGCACACTATAACAACACTAACTGTGATTACACTCATTGAAAGGATATGCAAGTTATTGCATGATAACACTACAGTAACATAACAACACATACTAATACGAGCGAAATTAAAAAAAAAGTTTCGAAAGAAATGCACGTCTTACTAATTACAAAGGGGAAGCCCATGTTGATGTGAAAAGCTCGAATTCTAGAATGTCTTACATTGGCCGAAAAACAAGCAATTTTGGGAATGTTACTAAATATTTCGAGGTTAAAACGTAACTGTTGGTAATAAAAAATTGATCAAGACTTCCTCTCACAGTGCTCCCGAACTTGCGGCGAAGGTACGAGATTGAGGAACGTCACCTGCCACCGAGTCACCCCATCGGGTGTAGATCCCTCACCGGTCATCCACCACAACAAGTGTGACCTGGCGAGTAAACCCCCGATACGCGAGCGCTGCGTCCAAAGAGAGTGCAACACCCATTTCCAATGGAGAACGACACCATGGTCACAGGTAGGTCATTTCTGTTCGTTTCCAAGCAATCACCAATCATCGTTCCACAGTGTTCAGAGAACTGCGGCCGGAGGGGGCTCCAGAAGAGACGGGTTTTCTGCGTGAACGCGAGGGACCAGCGCGTGAAACGAAGATTATGCCCCAGGCAAACTAGGCCCGCCAAAAAGAAGAAGTGCAATCGATACCCTTGTAAGTACCGCACGTCTTTTAGCGGGCTTTTGTGACGGTCGGTTTCAGGTCGAGATGGCAGCTGCAAGGACATTAAAAATAGGCTGAAGATCTCGGCCAACCATGATTACAACTTGCTGATTAACGGGAAGGTCACCAGGGTTTATTGTTACAAAATGGATACCAGAGAACCTGAAGAATTCATTAGCCTGTCACCGGGAAAGGAAAACCACGCTCATTTCTTCAATAAACGGTGAGCCCCGTTTAACTTGCAGGGGGTTCCCCACACTCACTAAATGACGTAATACGACGACTCCCAATGGGGTCCAAAAAATAAATAAAAGTATCCAATAAACGAATTGTCTCATTAAAAAAGAGCCTATAGAAATGAGGAATCTATATTTACAGGTTACATAATACACAATCCTGCCCACAACACAAAAACCCTGACGATTGTGACTGCACGGTCATCAGAGACGGCAGAGCTGGCTTCACTAATTTCTGGAAAGTTCGCCTAAACATCACGTCTCTGCAAATAATTCGTAAGCCCTTAGTTATAGTAGCACTTAGTGATTTTCATGATCTGGTACTTCTTAGCGTTCGTTTTTCTTTCTTGTTTGGTGGAAGAAGCACCAATGTATGACGGTCTTGCCTTTTTCAGCTCATGATTTCACATTTTCCACAACGAACGGCACAAAACAACAATATGGCACGGCGGGCGACTGCTACAGCGAGCGCGAAGGCTGCGTGCAGGGCCGGTTTTCAATAGATTTGACGGGCACGGCTTTCCGCCTGTCCGACAGCGTGAGATGGCTGAGCCACGGCCGCAAAGCGACTGTCAAAATGGACGGTTTCCACAGTCGGCAGGTCAAGAAGGGCACGTGCGGCGGCAACTGCGGAAATTGCATGCCCGACCCGAATTTCGGGCTCATGGTCGAGATAACCTAGGCAAACGAGGCTACGCTTCCAAGTGATGATCTGTATTCTCTCCAGTATTTGTAAATAACTACGATATTAGTTATGTTAACGTATTCGATGTGTTTTATGGAATATATCGCTTAAGACTTCAACTGACGGTCATGATGATGACTTTAGGAAAGGTTTTCTTTGTTTTAACTTTGGCGAGGACTTCCAAAATTCTTTTGATTTATGAGAAAGTTACGCACTACAACAGCCGCAACGAGACGTGGTGAAGGATGGGAGTAATCATTTTTCGCATTACCGTCAAACACAAATATCAGTTGAACATCAAAATATAATTAAGAAATTATGGAATATAATGAATGTCAAACCAATTAATATGTGCACATCATACAATAGTATCCATGTAACAAAATAATACGAGCCGAACTCACTCCTTTCCTTCGCTACCTCTCGTTGCGCGTCGTTGTATAGTTCTAACTCGAAAATTGACGACTAAATAATTGATCTCCTCTCTTGCATCTTTTCTTTTCACAAATGAAGGAAACCAATTTTCAATCAATGAAGACTTGCCCTCAAATCTGCCAAAACTCAAATGGATTCCCCTTCCTCGCCATTCAAGATGACCACTGCCTCCTTCGATTTTACTGCCATATTTTAATCGAGGTATATTCAATAAAACGCATTACCGCCCTGTATTTATTGATACAAACATACCTTAGCGTTCTGTAAATATTATTTATTCTTAGCGTTTTCTTATGTTTGGCCGCGGACGCGCTCCACAACAAGTTTCTTCCCTCCCCCAACCCCTCTCCCTCGGAAGAAACCACGCCCACACACGCGCGCCCTTAACCGTAACATTTCGCTTATGAGGTTTAATTAAAAAAAGACTGCCATGACAATGCCCCCGGAGGACCTGCCGTACTTTGATATTATACCACACTCGTAAAAGATCTGTGTTTTCTCGCGTTTGAAGACATTCTGTGAATGTTAAGCTAGACTTTTAATTCGAGCAGCTTCGAAAGATGGCGGAGTTTTCCCTCCGTCAACACCGGCACACTTTAGAATCGCCCGATTTTACGACGACAGACAGACAATCACTGCCCCTATCACTTTATTTCGCATAGATCTTTTACGAATTGTATGTGTAGATAGTTAGACGTTACTGCTAAGTGATAGATGTTAAAGATATAAATTGCAGCGAACGATAAGACTGTACTCCCGCAGACTTATAATATAATAAAAAAAATTCAAAACAGACGGATCGAGTGTTATCGTTTGGTGCCCGATGAAAGTCGAAATCGCTCTCACATTTTTTTTTAACTGTACTAATCTCATTGTTATTTATTGTACTTAGACTTACAATTTACACTGACTCTCTAATTTTTTTATATGCCACGTGTAACAATGTAAAATAAACAATAACGCGGAACTATGAGTAATCAGCGTTTTTTTATATTCCATTAAAATTATAATATAAAACGTCAAGGTCAGTAACGACATACTAGGATATTTGAAAAAAGAGAAAAACATTATTATATTGTTTTATTATTTAGGTTTATGCGTTACTTTTTTAATCAGATCGCCAATCAGAGAAAAACAAAAAAAAAATAGAACGAAAGCAAAGGAAGATCCTTGGAAAACTCCTCCTCCGACTCCCGTCAGCCCCGCCTCCGAGAATATTGGGCATATGAGTTGATTGAGTTGAATTTTTTTTTATAAAAAAATTCCACAAGTTTTCAGTCTGTATTTGTCATAAATTTATTGTACCGAAGAAGCAACAAAACCGTGTGAAACGTCTGTTCAACAAATTTATAACAAATAACGACTGAAAACCTGAAGAATTCTTTTATTTAAAAAAAAAATATTAGAATATAACACGTCAAGTACTGAATGAAAATAATTATCCAATCCTTAAAAGCCATGGAATCAATCGGCGCGATATTGTTAACAACATCAAACAATAAAAAACAAAACTATTCTTTAATTATTTATCTACATACAGAGTGCGCGTTAACTATTTTTTAATCAGATCATCAAAAAGGAAGACAGAATAGGATAGACTGGAGGTGAAGTGGGTGCCTTAAACTAAATTAAAAATAAATAAAAATCAATGTAACAAAACACCAGGTCCGCCCAAATCCGTGACGACAGCCTCAAACCCTAACGACACCAATTTCTCAACGACCTCCCCCTCTTTTTTATATGAAGGTGGAATGATGGAGATTGCGTAGCCTCCTCCTCCCGCCCCCGTCAGTTTTCCGTGAAGCCCCGCCTCCGACAGTATTGAACAAATGGCGTCCAAGGACGGATGGGAAACGCCCAACGACCTCAACAGATTCTGATTAACATCGCACAGAACCTTAAAAACAGTCAGCTAAAGCTGAGTGGTACAAAAACACGCGCATACCAACCCCTATTTCACCATAGTCGGCCGAGATGTCTTCGGAAGCGTTCAACTTGGATAAACCACGCAAGGCTGCGTTGGAAACCTCGTCCATGGCGTTTAGAATGTGGTCGACGATGGCGGGGTAGGTCTGCCTCAACGCGGCGACCTTGGCAACCAGCGCCTTGGTGTCCCTAGGGATCTTCGTATTGACAAGAAGAACTCGGAATTTATGGCGTAAGTCAACCGCTTCTGGGGGGAAGCCCTTGCGAAATTGAACGATCGAACCGTACGTGCAGATTGTGTTGTCCAGCCCTGAAACGAGTTATCACCAAAGTCTAAATTAATTCGGCCAAATCCATACCAGAGGGCGTTCCATGAATGATTTTCTCGGAGGCGTACGCCCACTTCGAAATCAAATCCAATTCGCTTTCGCCAAAATCACTGATCAATCCCGAATAACGCAGGAAGGCGGCGGCTACGACGACGGAAAAGGAGGCGGAGCTTCCAAGGCCAGAGCTGACGCTGAGATCCGTCGTAATGGTGAGCGTGAACGGGCGGGGCGGTGTTTCGTAACCAATCAGAGCGACGAACAGAAAGAGAGCGCACGTTAGTGATTGGCGTTGAGTTTCAGACGTAATTGCCCCGCCCCTCAAACCGATGAATGCATCGATGCGTTCCAGGAGGAGCTTATCATTGAGTGATCCAGGATTTTCGGGGGAGTACTTAACTGCCGAGTTTAATAACGGAATGGGCTGAGCCAAAAGATTATTAACCAAATCCTAAAGACATTTTTTTGTTGTAATTAAAGCATACTATTTGAGGCAGCTTTTAAAATCGCTGTACTTTTACGGTTTCTTTCGGAGGATAAATAAAACAATTTTAAAAACTGCTCGATATATAGTCATTACAAATTGCTTTCCAGTTGGGGGAACTATTACCTCCAATCTGAAACTGAGCGTCAAATTAACGGCTCGCAAATTGAAACTGACGATGTTTTCCCCTGTTTCGGCAAGCTCGCGCTCTTCCAGAATTAATTTCGTCCTTAAACCTAGACTGGCGGCCAAAGCTAGCTTCCCATAGACAACGGAGTGCTCCCCGAATAAAATAATCTTCCCGGGGGCGGAGATTGACGCCGAGAAACCTGAAAATCCATCCAATGAAAATGCAAAAAGAACAGGGGGCGCAAAAAATTACGGGGCGGTGACGAATTGAAATTATGCATCTTTCTGCGCGTCCCACTGCTCTGGGCTGTAGGTTTTCTGCGAGAAGGCGTGGATGGTCTTCAATTCTTCCTGAAGGGCGGAATTTACCAACCTAATACGATCGAGCCAATTAAAGTGCGTGCTTGAATGTATTGCGCGTTTTAACTGACCTGTGTCTTTGCAAGAGCGTTTTTCCCTTGAACTTATCGGACACGATTACGCAGGAGAATTTGCCCCCACAACCATCCGATTCGTCGACGACTTCCTGGCAAACAAAGGAGAGTGTTTCGCAAAAAGTTATTTAAATGCTAAACGGTGGCATTCAGAGGCGCAACAAAGAAAAACGTAGGCGCACATTAAAAAAACACGTTTATTGTTAGTTATCGCAAAATTACGTGGTAACATCTAAACTACTGTTTTGTGTGCTGACGGTTAAAGATGAAGTCTCTTAAAGTAAAATATTTATGAAAATTAAAAACCATGACCCTATTGTACCTACACTTTATAAAATTTTGCTTTATATTTTTTAATAAAAAGAAGATATGATGGCAACATTGTTGCAATTATTCAAATTAGAAAACAATTACAACTTTTCATAAAATAAAATTTTGCAAGTTGCTTCAATCTTTCTACTTTGTATTTTCTTCATTTGTATCGTCTTCTGTTTAGTCGAAAAAAGTGGAAAACAAAATTATACTTTCCCAAAGTACTCTTCCAGAAGTTAATCTAAACGAAATTTCACGGCTCCGACATTCGAATTGAATAATATAATTGACAAGTTTTATATAAATAAATTTAAAAAAAATTGTTGCAATGTTAGGTCAAATAAATAGTTTGGCAACCCTGATTTTCTCGTAAAATTAGTGTTGTCTCAATCTGCCTACCTTACATTTCGCAAAATCTTAAAAAATCAATTGCCATCGTTCGCTTTCTCTTCTGTGTTATCGAAAAATTGGAAAAATCGTCAAGTTTTTCCAAATTTTCAATCCCAAACGACTTTAATATTTGAATTGAATATAATAATCGATTTTAAAATAAATTTTCATCTTATAAATAACACGTCGACAACATTGTTTGGTCGAACCAAACTGGAAAACAAATACATATCCAAATTTTATAGAAATTTGATACAAGTCAACTCTCTGGACTGCTGTTTCGGCCCTAATCAGGGCCTCTCCGCTTTTATTTATTTGAGAATGTTTTAAACTTTTAATTCACATTTACATACACTGTGTCCCAGAACGTACGCCCCAGAGAACAAAGGCAAATACCGATGGCAATGCGAAACACATATTCGAATACTAAAATTGTCTAGCGGAAAGGATAAGCGAGTTAAGAATAGAAGACAATTTTTGTTTCTGAATTTGGTATCTCCATTGCTGTAGGCACGTTCCCTTACTCTTTGGGTCGCGAGTTTTGGGACACTCTGTAGAGTATTTTTTAGGAAACTATGAATTTTTATGAATTTTTACTCTTTTAAACACAATTTTTATCTATTCGAATCAATAACATAACATATCGCTCAGAAATATCAGATCTTGTGTGACGATAACAAATGCGATGTATTAAATCTGTAATCAGCGTTGGACACTGTTAAATTATTTTGGCAATTAACAATTAATTAATTGTAATTGTTGGGCCTTTACAGTTACAAGAATAAAGTACCTTTTATTTGAAAGGAAAGTAAAAGTATTACTACAAAAAGATGTTTGTGATGTCAATAGAAGCTCAAATATCTAATCTGAACGTTTTCTTTTGTCTTCATTATGATTAATATATTAATAGGTGTAAATTTAGCCAACATAATTATCGCAGTTATCTATGACAAAAAATGCAACTGAGATTTAACTCAAATTGTTAAGGACTCATAATTTGTACATACTTACGTAGTATAAGTGCTTATATTCAAATGTAATCTTTCATGTAATTTTAATTATTAGTCTTTCGTACTTAAAATGATTCACTTTTACCTGCACAAACATACACATTTTGCACCCGCACTTGGCGTTTCCGCTAACACGGGCCTCTACGGTCGACGATTAAGATTCATAGAAAAACGAATTCTCTGTAAATATCAACGCTTCTTTCGTTCTTAGCCCTAATAAAAGCAGGCCACCTACATTCATCGTTTTTCCAAGATTTTGTCAACAATTTGACACCCTCTGTCAGCAATTTATATTTACTATCTCATCCTTCTCAGGATTATATCTTTCACCCTTAATTTTCTGTTCGCAGAAATTGTGTATTTTTAAAGCTCAGGGTTTCACGAAACTTAAGGCTGTTTTACATTATAAAAATTTTTGGTACAAAGTGAGAGAGATAAGCTACCACAGTGAATTCTGATTGGTTGAATTGGCACTTCTCACTCACTTTGTATCAAATTTTAGCATAGTGTAAAAGATCCCAAAATAAACGACATTACATTGATTTTTTTAAGTTTTTCGCACTTTTACCACGCTTTTGTTTTTGTTTTTTTTTTTGTTTGGCAAAAAAAAATTATACTTTTGGCAACAAAAAAAGTCCTAGAGAACCAGTCATGGGGGATTATCAAACAAATGGTGTCTTTGATTGTTTTTGTATTTTATAAATTTATTACAACAAATTTTAGTTTTTTCTATAAACTGAAATATTATCCTGTGAATTTTTTTATAAGTTTCTAATGCATAAAATTTGATGGGGTGGATATTGATGGTGGAGGGATTTTTAAGCCCACTAATGATTTGGAGAGGTAAAATGATTTGTGCTTCAGACGCACCTGGCAGCACTGATCTACTGATTGAGAGGCGCACAAAAAAAAAGCAAGCACATAAAACAAACACGTTTATTGCTAGCTATCGCAAAATTACATGGTAACATCTAAACTGCTGTTTAGGTGACCAAATCTTTTATCTTGATTGAACTAACATCACTATTTATAGCAAAAAAAAAAAATACATAAACTGTCTAAAGCCTTAAATTTTGCCAAAATACAATAAAAAATAAATAAATTTGATAACCTGAACAGCAGAATAAATTTATGACGTCTTGATTTTGTCAAAGTCCTGCGGAATCTGGAACTGCACCGCGTTGAAGAACGCGAAAAATCCGAGGAAGTGCACGCAGGAATACACCGAAATCAGCAGCGGATAAAGATCGGGGTATTTAGAGGGTGGCTCAAAAATCACAGACGTCACTACCAAGACCAAACATCCAGCCAACGAAGCCATCAGCGTCACACACAAAAGTAATTGCTTCAAGAACTGTTTGTTGCGCACGAAATGCTTGTACGTCAGACTCGATATGTCGATATAGGTTTTCTCACCGTTGCGTATCCCCATGAAAGTGTTTAGCATTGCACGGTAGTACATGTAAAACGTGTTGTCACTCTTTAGGTATTTGCAGGAGTGATCGTAGATGAGTTTGAAAGATGTGATGTAAAACAGCGTTAAAGCGATCGATGCAGTTGTTAATTGATCTTTGAGGATGAGCGGGAACATGCTGAATACGGACACGTTTAAAAACCAGAAGCACACGATCGGTTGCTTCTGCATGTACAACATCACCGGCACGGCCGCCAGCAAAATCGTCTTCTCGTGCACTTGGAAGCTGAACAGGAAGAACGCCAGCGAAGAGTTGATTAAAGCAGGCACGAATTTTTTTAAGCTCGGTCTCACAAACAAATCGATGCTCGACGGAAGCAAAGCCGCCAAAGTACTCGCCGCACATATTCTAAACATTTCGGCATTGTCGTATTTAGTTCTGAATTTATACACGACGTTCAACGCGCACCACACATTAGCAACTTTGTCTTCGAAAACCCCACGCGCTACAGGAAACAGTCGATTCAGCACCTGCACCGCATCTTCAGCACGAAACAGAAATGGCAGCCACACTACTGCAAACGTTCCCACGACAGCCATGGCAATTTTAAACAATCGGCCGAAGGCCGACTGCAATGTCATCCCGGGTTTCGGCACGCAAGTGCTCAGCAAATACAGAAAAAATGGGAAAGCATGGTACAGCTCCATTTGCTTGTAGTTGAGCGCAAGGCAAAATAATATCGACGCGAAGATATTTCGGTTCAAGCAGATGCAAGTCACTGCCAAAACGGTGAGCCCCAAAGACACGCAGTTGTACTGAAAGTGGCCGTGGTCGATCAGGATGAGCCCGGGGTAAAACAAGGTCAACACCACCAAGAAAGCCACGGGTATTCCCCTCGGTTTAATCCGCTGCTTGCGCCTGGTTTTCACCCCCACGTCATCACCGTCTGAATACAAACTCTGCGTCGCATAAAAATAAAAAATCACAGCCGGTATATACACAGTCAAATCCGCCAGTAACACAGTCACTCGCATGAATAGTTTATGGGCATCGCTTTCGTGCCCCCGTGATTCCATCAGCACAACATAATCCTGATTAAGGTATCTAGCGAACAATCCGCAGAGGTAACTGTGGTATGCGGTCAAGGGAGGGTAGTCGAGGCCCCAATACAGTAGGTCGTTTGCGCTGGAATTGTGATACCATTGTCGCAATGGAAGGTTGACGGTGATTTCCATCCAATGCCTTTGTGCCTCGTAATCTCCGAACATGGGGGGCACACCCTGGCCTGAATGCGGATGCAGTGATACGCACACACGCAGAAAAACGGCGATGAGGACCCCGAACAATCCAAGGCAAGTTTCTCTCGGTAATTTCGGCATTTCCCGTCAACATAACCTCACTTTCTCATCTTTGCGTTACACTCGAATTTCTTTGACGCTGACGATTACCAAAACCTACCGCCGAGGTTTACACGTGCTAAATACATCGGCGCGCAAGTAAAGAGCCACGTATTAGTTGAAATGAGGGCGATTTCCGTAGCGCAAAAATCAGCTGATGTGGCAGGCGCGTGGCGAGGTTAAAGCAAAGTACGTACTTACCACGTGCGTCGCGGCGAGTTCTTTAATTAGTTTCTTCTTGATGTCCTCCTCAGTATACTGCGGCATTCTTAACGGGAAATCGAAATTACTTGGGGAAAATTAACGGTTTTTACGTGAGAGCCGCTGCGCCATCTGCGAACAAAGACAAAAGCGCTCGTTTAAAAAATTCTCTGGCGCCATCTGTGTGCCACGCTTTTGAACCAGGTTTTTTAAATAAATTCGAAATTTTACGTAAAATAACGCGCGAAATTCGCAACTAATTAAAGTGTAATTGCGCATATGACGCGTTCTTCTTATTTTCGAAGATGAATTTCGGTAACCTCAAAAAAAAAACACAAGTTACACTCTGAACTATTGCGACACCGACGATCACCAAAATCTTCCTTCGGATGAGACGCAAACGTATTCAGATACATCGGCGCGCAAGTGAATGACCACGTATTAGTCGAAAAACGAGCAAAAGCCGGCGATTTCTAGCGCGACAATCAACTGGTGCGCGAGGTCAAAACACATGCAAGTACTCACCGCTGCATCGCGTCCAGTTCTTTATTAGCTTCTTCTCGTTGTCCTCCACCGGCATTTGTAACCGTAAGTCGAATTTGCTTCGAAAATTAATGATTTTTACCTGAAAACGCGCGACATGACGAAAACACTCCCGCTGGCGTCATTTGAAGAACGACGTGGCGCCATCTGCGAGCCGCGTTCGAATCACACTTTTGCAAATAAAATCGAAATTTTGGACGAAATAACGCGCGAAATTCGCTACTAAACAAAGCGTAATGTTTAACGGCGTCTTCTGCTTACTTTCGACGGCGAAATTCTCGTCATTTCGAAAAGAAAAAACAAGAAAAAGTGTTGGGGATCTAACGCAAGTTGCTTCTCACCAAGAGATCTACCGCCGAGACGGAAATGTGTTCGAATTCATCGGCGCACAAGTAAAGAACCACGAATTAGTCGAGAGACGAAAGGAAACTGGCGATTTTCATCTTTCATCGGAAAAATCAACTGGCATTGGGAGGTTAAAACATGCAAGTACTCACCACTGCGTCGCTCCAGTTCTTTAATTAGTTTCTTCCCGTTGTCCTCTTCCGTATACAGCATCATTCTTAACGGCAATTGCTTCGAAAATTAACGGTTTTTACGTGAGAACGCGCGACATGACGAAAACACTCCCGTTGGCGTCATTTGAAAAGTGACGTGGCGCCATCTGAGAGCCGCGCTCGAACCAGACGTTTGCAAATAAATTCAAAATTTTGAGTGAAATAGCGCGTGAAATTCGCAACTAATCCAAGTGTAATTCTCTAAGGCATCTTCCGCTTACATTTGATGGTAAAATTCTCGCTATTCTGAAAAAAAAGCAAGAAAGAGTGTTGGCGATTCTAACGCAAGTTGCTCTTAATTTTCGCTACGAAAATCTAGCGCCGAGACGCACACGTGTTAAATACATCGACGCGCAAGTAAAGGACCATGTATTAGCGGAAGAACGAGCAAAAGCCGGCGACTTCTAGCGCAAAAGTCATAGTTGCTTGCGAGGTTAAAATACTACATGCAGATACTTACCACGTCTATCGGTCCGGTTCTTGAATTAGTCTCTCCTCGTTGTCCTCCTCCGTGTGCATTCTTAACGGCAAGTCGAAATTGCATCGAAAATTAACGGTTTTTAGGAGAAAACGCGCGACAACAGGAAAGCACTCCGGTTGGCGTCATTTGAAAAATGATGTGGCGCCATCTGTGAGCCGCGCTCAATCCACACTTTTGCAAATAAATTCAAAATTTCTTGTGAAATAGCACGTAAAATTCGCAACTAGTCCAAGTGTAATCGTCTACGGCATCTTCTGCTTACATTTGATGCTGAAATTCTCGCTGTTCTGAGAAGAAAAAGCAAGAAAGAGTGTTGGGGATCTAAAGCAAGTTGCACTTAATTTTCACTACGAGAATCTAGCGCTGAGACGCACACGTGTTAAATACATCGGCGCGCATGTATTAGCCCAAAAATGAACAAAAACCGGCGATTTCTAGTGCAAGAATCAATTGGATGTGGTGGTCGCGTTGCGAGGTTAACACACATGCAAGTACTCACCACTGCATCGCTCCGTAGTTTCTTCTCGATGTTCTCCTTCGTAGGTAGCGGCATTCTTAAACGGCGAGTCGAAATCGCATCGAAAATTAACGGTTTTTAGGAGAAAACGCGCGACAAGGCGAAAGCACTCCGGTCGGCGTCATTTGAAAATTGACGTGGCGCCATCTGTGAGCCGAGTATGAACCATACTTTCGCAAATAAATTCGAAATTTTGAGAGAAGTAACGAGCGAAATTCGTAACTAATCAAAGCGCGATGTTTACGGTGTCCTCTGCTTACTGTCGGCGGTGAAATTCTCGCTATTCCGAAAAGAAAAAAGTAAGAAAAAGTGTCGGGAAGGTAACGTACTTACCTACATACAACAACGTGCTTTCTTTAATTAATTAAATAGTTCTTCGTGTCTTCCTCTGTACACAGCGGCATTCTTAATGGCAACCAAGTCGAAATTGCTTCGAAAATTAACGATTCTTAGTAAAATCACGCCGGTTTCGATTGGCGTCATTTGAAAAATGATGTGGCGCCATCTGTGAGCCAGGCTTGAACCATGCGTTAGCAAGTAAATTCGAAATTTTGCTTAAAATAACGCACGAAATTTACATCTGATTAAAGCTTAATTACCTATGGCGTGTTCTGCTCATTTTCAACGATAAAATTCGCTAGTTTAAAAAAAAAAAAACAAGAAAATGCTTGTTATTAACAGTGTTGCCACGCGTGTAATCTTTTCCATGCATGAGCAGGGTTGCCAGTGTGCGGGTAATTAATTAAATCTTGGGGGTAAAATTGGGTATTTCTATTTTCTCGCATGAAAACCAGATACAGCTTTCCTGCGTGAAATCTTATACAGGGTATCGCATCAGAACAACAAATTTCCATTACACATTCAGTCTTCCTTTCTTCGAATAGAAGACGAAATGACTTTGCCATGACAGTTCAATTATTGTCAGTTCAGATCGGACAAGGATCCGTCACATTAATGTCAATTTTGTGTCAGTTCAGATATGTGACAGTTGACAAACCGTAGCCCAATCATCTGGTGTAAATATTAATATCTAACATCAATGATAATACTGCGTGATTTTTTAAATTTTTTATCAACTCTTGTCATGGAATTTGGACGGCATGTCGTAGCTTTACTGTACAACAGCATAAAGGAGTGCAATGACGTATAGGTACTTTTCATTGAAGCTAAGACATACCGTCTAGATCTCACTCATGGCAAGAATTGATAACACATTTAAGAAAATCACTCGGTATATCGTAACCCTTTAGCCCATAATTTCTAAAATAATCCACACTCGATGTTTACGTTAATTTAAGTTAATCTGGTCTTAAACTGGACTAGCATTAATCTCGTTTTTATCTCAGCTGACTTCAACGTGATTTGAGACGATAGTAAAAAATTGTAAAAAAATTATTGTTGAATGTGTAAATTGAAATTGCTGTGGGTTTAGTTCCAAGCTGAAATTGATCTGGTTCTGAACTGAACTAACATTGCCTTGGTTCTTCTCCCGGCTAATCGGAAATTAGTTCGAGTTGCCGCGTTTCTTTCTTGATTTATTGTTGCTCGCTCGCTTCCGGGCAATCTCAACGAAGAAGGAAAGAAAAGGACAAAACCAGTCGGTTTAAAAAGTCTCTCTTTAATTAATTCATTGGTTCATTTCATATACAAATTTGGTGTAAATATAAACTGCTAGCTCTATGTATTTAGTTAATACTTGTATAAATAAGGTTAGAGTTGACTACAAAAGAACGAGCCTCAGGGCCACGTAAATCGAAACTAACTGCAGGATTTTGCTGAGCCAGTAAAACCTGCAAGAAGAAGAGAATCATCATGAATGAGGGAACTCCCCCCCCCGCGTTTTTGGTTACTCACCAGTTTAGTTTGACACGTGCTTTCCCTAGACTAGACAAGTCGTCCTTAAGCACGTACTGTCTGATGCCTATCATGAAGTCTTTCACGTAAGGATCCCAGTTGAAACCGTTTTCGCTGCTGATGTCGATGTTGTACTTGTTCCCGTCTTCAGCGTTGCTGACGGCCGTCATGAGGTCTTTCATCGTGGACGTGTGGAACTTCCACTCGTTTAGGGCGAAGAACTCGCCGCTCTTGCACGCCTTCGCGAACTTCCTGCTTATCTTATACATGCTGCAACACGTCAAAGTCAAATCTTTCGGGAAACTTTCGACAAGAGGGAACACTTACATGGGCTTGTGTTTGGTGCAGTAGAGGATAACGTCGAAAATGCAGGCCGGAATGGTGTGGAACAGGAACGAACAAATCCAGTGCATCGGTCTGTTCGTTCGATAGGAGAAGCCCGGGTAACCGCTGATGTATTTGGTCGGGTACTGGCGGGCGTAACTCTGCGTCAGCTGGCCGAAATCATGCCAGGAGACCTTGTTGATTTGGCCACTAGTGCAATTGTACACTCTCAGTATATTCGATCTGAAACACGATTGTGTAATGGTTGTGATCCAGACTAACGTTGAATAGGTTTTGTTCTGAGCTAAGTCGCACTCATGTGCACGTCTGTACTGCTTATAGATAGTCAAAAAGTTTTGTAGAAACACTGTATATGAAATAATATTTTGTGTTTCTCATCTAGTCTAGCATTAATTTGGTTTTGATCTCAACTGAAATAGATTTGGTTTTGATCCGAGCTAAACTGAACTGGTTGCGTACTATGATATGTAAAACAGGTTGGCTTTAAATTTTCAGCTTTAAAACTTGACTGTTCTCATCTAAAATTGCTCGTCGTTTCTTTTTAATTGATTGTTCTAGATTTAAAAATGAAATTTCGATGAATTACCGTCTTTTCTCTCTTTTTTTTTAAATTTATTTATCGTGTTGTTTGTCCTTTTTATTTAGACATTTTTCGTTCAAAACTTTGTTAATTCAATCGTCTCCTTTTTTTCATATTGCAGCTGATCTGATATCAATATGGTTTTGATCTGAACTAAAATGGATGTTTGGTTTTGATCCGAGGTCAAATCGACTTGGTTGTGAACTAGGATAAAACTGACCCGCTCTCGATTTTCGGCTTTAAACTTGACCGTTCTCTCTTATTATTTCTATTTAGACGTTCCTGTTCTAAATTTTGTGAATTCAATCCTTTCCTTTTTATTTCTCGGATTTGGTTTTGATCCGAACTGAAATTGCGCTGGCTGTGAGCTAAGATAACGCTGGTTTGTTTTCAATTTTCAATGTTCTTTTTATTAAGGCATTTTTTGGTCAAGAAATTGTTGACTTAGGCCCGGTTTTTCGATTTCAGTTTAAGTTTAAACTTCAGTTTATTCTCATTGCTTCTATAGGAATAAACTGAAGTTTAAAGTTAAACTGAGATCGAAAAACCAGGCCTAAGTGGCCTTCTTCTTATTTCTTTACCGCAACTAATTTGATATTAATTTGGTTTTGATCTGAACTAAAATAGATTTGGTTGTGAGCTAAGATAACGGTTCTAATCTAAAATTGTTTTCCTTTTACTTTTCTCTCGTACCCTTAGCGGTAACAGTTAATCTTTAAGCCCATGGAAGTTGAAATCGGTCTGGTTTTGTTCCGGGCTTAAGAGGACTTGGTTTTGAACCGCACTAAAATTAATTTGGTTCTCATCTCAGCTGAGCTGAAATTGTTTTGGGTTGACAGTTGCCAAAAAAACATTTTCACCTCTTAATTACACACTTTTCATAAAATAAAACGTATATAATTTTTGTATGTGTGTGTGGGGGGATTCAAATAGGTTTGGTTTTGTTCTGTGCTTGGTTTTAAACGGAACTAGAATTAATCTGGTTCTTATCTCAGTTAATTTGAAACTGATTTGGGCTGGCAGTTGTCTTCACTTCTTAATTAGTTTTCATAAACCAAATGTAGATAAATTTTCATTGTGTGCGTGGGTTCAAAGTGATTTTGGTTTTGTTCTGTGCTAAAGTAGACCTGGTTTTAAACTGAACTCAAATTGAATTGGTTCTCATCTCGGCTAATTTGAAGTTGATTTGGACTGACAGTCGTGAGAAACATTTCACTTCTTAATTAGTTTTCATAAAACAAAATGTAGATTCGTTTCTATTTTGCGGGTGTGGGTTCAAATCAATTGGGTTTCTTTCTGTACTTAAGACGATCTGGTTTTGAACTGAACTAAAGGTGTGAGAGGCACTTCACTTTTCTATTATTTATTATCATGAAACAAAATGCAGACACATTTTTATTGTGTGTGCGTGGGTTCAAAGTGATTTGGTTTTGTTCTGTGCTAAAGTAGCCCTGGTTTTAAACTGAACTCAAATTGAATTGGTTCTTATCTCGGCTAATTTGAAGTTGATTTGGACCGACAGTTGTGAGAAACACTTCACTTCTTAATTACTTTTCATAAAGCAAAACGTAGAATAGTTTCTATTTCGTGCGTATGGACTGAAATCGATTGGGTTTTGTTCTGTGCTTAAGATGTTCTGGTATTAAACTGAACTAAAGTTGTGAGAAGCTCTTCACTTGTCAATTAATTTTCATAAAACAAAATGTAAATACATTGTGTGCATAAGTTCAAAGTGATTTGGTTTTGTTCTGTGCTAAAGTGGTTTTAAAGTTAACTCAAATTGAATTGGTTCTTATCTCGGCTGATTTGAAGTTGATTTGAACTGACAGCACTTCTTAATTACTTTTCATGAAACCGAATGTAGATGAATTTTTATTGTGTGTGCGTTTAAATCGATTTGGTTTAATTCTATGCTTAAGTCGATCTGGACAGTTTGTGTAAACTCAGCTGATTTGAATTTAATTTAGACAAAATGTAGATAAATTTTTAATGTGTTGAAGCTACCCGGTTTTGTTCTGAGCTTAAACCGGTCTGGTTTTAAACTGAACTAAGATGAATTTAGGAGCTGATCCGCAATTGATTTCAGTACCTAACTAAGGCCCGGTCTTTTTAACTCCGATTAACTTTATCTGGCGATTAATGAACCGTCAGATAAAGTTAATTAGAGATGAAAAGACCGGGCCTAAATTTTAAACCAAACTAATGTGGTTTTTATCTAAGCTGGTTTTGGTTCTGTTCCGAGCTAAAACCTGCCTGATCTAAGAAGGACGTTAACACTCTAGACCCTGACCTGTATGCAGCGGTGTGCCACGCAGCCGTAACCAAAGTGTTGGCAACTATATCTACAGGAATCAAATCCATGATGAGTTTCTCATTGCAAATGATGCTCTTGATGGACCCTCTACCAATTTCCATCATGATACCCGTTATACCTGAAATGTTGTCGACCCATCCGGGGAAGGGCTCCTTCCAAGCGGCGGTAACTACAAAGAATCAAATAAAATCGAATTAACCAGCAACCAAGACGTACCAATCGATGGTCTGACGATTGCGATCGGCAACTGGGCGGAATACTCGAAGACTATGTACTCGGCGAGGGCTTTGGTCAACGTGTAGGTATTTGGGTGGCTACCCTGAAATTAAAAACCCAATCACTTTTAAACCGTTTTTTTTTGGGGGGAGGCGATGGCTTACGATGATTTTCTCTGTTAGGACCTCGACGGCTTCGTCGGGTAGGATTTCGATGCAATTGACGAGGGCTTTCGGGTCGAAAGGGGGTTTATAGACGCTCTCCTCGACCTCCTCCTTATCCGCATTGCTGTACGCCGTCGACACATGCACGAGACTCTAAAACACAATGACGTCCCCTAAACGACCTTGGCGAGACACCGCGAGGTCCTCACCTTTAAGTTTTTTATTTCGCTGCAGAATTCCAAGATGCGCTTCGTCCCTAGGGTGTTCAAAATCAGGGCCTCCTTCAAGTTTTGGTCGAACCTAAACCCAAGAGGTTTCTAAACGATGCCTCGAGCTTTCTTTCGGATAGATACCTGACTGTGGCGGCGGAGTGAAAAACTATGTTGACTTTAGCCGCCAGCTTCTCCATGTCGATTTCGCTCATGCCCAAATTTGGAAGGGAGACGTCGCCCTCGACGATCCTGATTTTGTTGAGGAGCTCGGGGCTGCGCTCTTTCAGCTTGCTGAAGACCTACGAAGCCAATTTTTATTTAGCCAAGGCGAGCCGAGGAGACTTACGGGGTTCTTGAGGAGCTCCTTCAGCCTCTGCTCGCTGCCCATTCCCCTCTTGGGCCGGATGAGTAGGTAGACCGAGTCGATGGTCTCGCAGGACCTCAGCAGCTTCTCCAGGAGGGCCTTACCCACGAAGCCTGTCCCTCCGGTGATGAGGACGCACGCGTCTTGGTAGAACTCGCCGATGTTATTGGTGATGACGTCATTGATGATGTTGTTGTTATTGTTGTTATTGCGGTGGTTGATGCTTTCGGACGATGATATGGTGTTTTCGAACTTCACAGCCGACTGGTTCATGTAGAGGAGGTTTTGATTCTGACTTTTGAGCACTCCCATCTTAACTGATTGATCTAGAATTTAAGAAAATACTCTAAATATACAGGTAGTTCCGTCACATCTTCCCTCTTTCTCTTGTGAAACGTCCAAGCGATGGTTTTGTTTATTCAACGCTTTCGCCGCCGCCTCCGCCGCCGCCTTGCGACTTTCGCTCTTCGTCTGTGTTTGTCGAGCTAATTAAATTTCTGGCGTTAAATTAACGCCGCCTTGATGACTTCCTGCGCGCGGACATGCGGGCGATAAAGAGCTCCGTCGCGTTCTTCATTATTAAGAATGGGAATCCGTGCAGGCCCCGACTTGATACGCCCCTGAATAAATAATGCGCCGATGGATTTCCAATCGGAGATTAATAAGTGAAGAGCGCTTTAGCTCGTGGGCGATCGTCTTTTGTTTCTTTGCGACGATACTACTTATAAATTAATAATAGTCACAAAATTGTGATGCTTCTTTTTATAGCACGCAATAAACGCAAGCTATTTCTTTAATAGAAGGAAGCTATTGAAAAAGTTTCACCAAGTGTATGCGGTTAATCATTTCGAATTTTTATGATATTGAGCCGAACTAGAATTGATTTGGTTATGATCTGAACTAAAATTGATTTGGTTCAGATCTGAGCTAAAATCGGTTTGGTTTTGATTTAAACTAAGATGGATTTGGTTTTGACCTAAACTAAAATTGGCTCGGTTTAGGATCTGAATTCGAATTGATTTGGTTCAGATCTATACTAAAATTTGTTTGGTTTCGATTTAAACTAAAAAGGATTTAAACTGAAATTGTCTTGGTTTTGACGTGAATCAGAATTAATGTGGTTCTGATCTGAACTAAAACTGATTTTGTTTCCGTTTTTCTTTTTTATACTATCAGTCGTTGTTCAAATCTCAGAAAGTAGTTTCAATTTTCAAAATTAAAACTCGATTGCCTTTTGGTTTTTTTTTTAACTGTCCGTCGTTGAAGTTTTTATTTAAAATAAAACCAATTAAAACCCGCTACTTATACAAAATTAAAACGCGATTATCTTTTGTGTTTTTAACGGTCGTTCTTGAATTTTTGACTAAAACAGTTTTTGCTTTTTTTTATGCAATTGTTTTTTGGAAACATCTGTTACCGAGTAGCTCAATTTCTTTCTTTGTATTTGGCGCCGTCTATCACCAAGTAACTCAATTTTTTTCTTCGTTGCTAACGCCGACTATCGCCAAGTACTGAAATTTGTTATTTGCACCATCTCTCACCTAATAGCGTAATTTCTTTCCTTGTTCTTCGTGTTTCCGAAACTTTCCAACATATTCGACAGAGTGCTAGTGTTACGGTTGAAAAATTCATTTAAGTTATTCATTTGGCAATCGTCCTGTATTTAAGCGGGAAGTAAGGGTTCAGGGTGCCTACGTGCCGGTCGTCACATTTCTCAATGTTGCACCATATTGCATCAGAAAAACCATATGCCGTTATTTAATCCTACAGTATATCTCTATTTCACTCTGTCGCCCGGCTAAATCTGAGTTCATTCGTAACGACTATCGTCGTAGCGATAGTGGGAAAGAACACCACCCTCGGCTTTGCGCTCAATGTTTCAATGGCCGCGTTCAGGTAACTGCAGCAGCTGAGTTGCTTGCTAAGCAATCATTTGTGATTGGCTATTACTTTAATTTGAACCAATCACAAACGACTGCTTAGTCAGCAACTCAGCTGCTGCAGTTACCTGAACGCGGCCAATAGCGCTCGCTCCTGGCGTGCGTATCGTTTATTTGTGTCTCCAATCTTTGTGTTTCTTTCATGGAATTTGTGATTGAAACCTGAAACGGAATCTTCTCCGAGACTTGTTAAAGCACGCCGAGTGAATTTCAAGCTCGTTAAACAGCTTTTCGAAAGCCTGCTTCTGTGATAAGGAACAGGTGTGTCTTATTGGCCATTTTGTGCGATTGTTCTGTGAGTAACGCGTATCTCTCTCTTCTATTAGGCTTCCAGTGGTAGTTTTACCCGTCAGAGAAAACCTTAGTCAAACCTTTTGGGTAGAAGGAAAGGCCGGAATCGGAGTTTGAAACTAGTCGTACCCCCGGCAACACGGCTCACCCTCCGTCCGTGAAAGTGGACCTGACCCGTTGACTCGACGTCACTTGGTGACGCAACATCTGCATCGAAGTACGTGGTTGGCTGCATTTACCACCGTTGGAGGGTGCTCCCTCACTGTTGACAGCTGTCTGTCATCACGCCGGATTCTCGTTACAAGGTCGGAATTACTCTAATTGTTGTGGATTCACCTTTCCGTGGCATTGTTACTTTTATTCCCATTTAGTTGTTAATTAAGTTAATTTCTTTAATCACCTTGAGCGTTAATTGTAAACGAAGAGCGGATCTGCTGATTGGATAAAATCTAACTTATTTACATTTCGTGTTTGTTTCATTGGATCCCTTCTGGGTCGCACTCGTTACTTAGAAATTATTTTTCTTATTCGTTATTTATTTTTGAACGTTTTAAATAAAAACAAGTGTGCTCAGCTGGTGATTTTTATTTTATTCACTTCGCCCACCTCTTGCTTTGGGGTTTAGAACCCCCCCCCCTTCTCCAAGAGCTTAGCCGAGCGGTGCTGGAGAAACGTCAGTCACTCGCACAATTTGCTGGCCTTCAAGTAGGTAGCACTAGATGGCACTGGGGCCTTCTAGAAGTTTCAATTTAGCATCGTACGAGGCTGAGATAAAAAATGCCTCTGTCATTTATAGTCTGATTTGAATACGTGAAAAATCGTATAAAATGGCTCTATAAATAATTGACTATTTTAGTGCCAACTGTTAAGTCAAAGGATGGCAACTTTGTTTTTTAAATGGAAATATTTGTTTTTTTTTTTAATAGTTTGATAGAGAATTTTCTCTGTATCAAACAAAATTAAAACGCGATTATCTTTTGTCTTTTCTTTAAAAATCGTTCTTGAATTTTTGACTAAAACACTTTTTGGTTTTTTTACGCAACATTCGTCTTACGCATACAATCGTCTTTTGTTTTTTTAACTATCAATCGTTGTTGAAATTTTCATTAAATCTTTTTTTAAACCGCCTCGTTTTCTTTTTCTTTTGTTTTTTATACCGTCAGTCGTTGATCAAATCTTGGAAAGTGTTTTTAAAACAGTTTTTGAATTTTTCAAAATTAAAACGCGATTATCTTGCAATTAAAAAAAAACGAAATCCTGTATATAGAAAACCCTGTAAGTATATCAAAAACGAAACACTTTACGTCACAAGTTTACAGGAATTTTTTTACTAAAGATCAATAAAAGAATCACCCCTTCAATTTTTTTTACAATCATTAAGTTACACCCTGTATATAAAAAGGCAAACGAAAATTTTTTTTTGTAATTTGGACGCTTTCTTTTGAAACACTTTTACAGTAGCAAAAATTAATTAATTAATTCCTTTAAAGCTTCTCTTGGAATTTAGACAATTGAGATCAAATCGGTGATTTTAAAAATTTAGGTTAGCCTGTTGTGATTGGATAATAATACATTTTCACGCAAAATTCAAACGCAATTGTCTTTTGTTTTTTCTTTAACACGCAATGTGATTTCTGCCCAGTGCTCTGAACGTCAGCGTGAAGAAATTCAAGCAAGCACGGGTAAACGGCGGGAGTAACTATGTTGTTCTTTTTTTTTTATATACTGTCAGTCGTCGTTCAAATCTCGGAAAGTATTTTCAATATTTCGAAATTTTTCGAAACGATTGTCTTTTGTATTTTTATAACTGTCTGTCGTTGTTGAAGATTTTATTTAAAATAAAATCAATTTAAAACCGCCTCTTATACAGAATTAGAATGCGACTGTCTTTTGTTCTCTTTTTTACTGTCCGTAGTTGTAGAAGGTTTTATTTAAAATAAAATAAAATTAAAACAAAATTAAAACGTGATTCTCTTTTGTCGTTCTTGAATTTTTAACTAAAGCAGTTGTTTCTTTTACGCAACATTAAAATACAATTGTTTTTGTTTTCTATGTTATCAGTCGTTGAAATTTTCATTAAAAAAAAAAAAATTTTAACCGTCTTATTTTCTTTTTCTTTTGTTTTTTATACTGTCAGTCGTGGATTAAATCTTAGAAAGTATTTTTAAAATAGTTTTTCAATTTTTCAAAATTAAAATGCGATTGTCTGTTGTTTTTTTTTTAACTGTCAGTCGTTGTTGAAATTTTCGTTTTAAGCCGCCTAGTTTTCTTTTTCTTTTGCATTTTATAGTGTCAGTCGCTGATGAAATCTCAGAAAGTATTTTTAAAACAGTTTTTCAATTTTTCAAAATTAAAACGCGATTATCTTGCAATAAAAAAAAAACGAAACCCTGTATATGAAAAACCCTGTACATCAAGACCGATGCACTTTACGACACAACTTTATAGGATTTTTTTACTAAAGATCACCCCTTCATTTTTTTACAATCATTAAGCTACACCCCGTATATACTTTTATCAAGTAACAAACACTTTCGTTTTTTCTTATAAAAATTTTAACGAGACCTTTCGCTTCTACTTAATTTGGGGAGGGGGGGGGAGGTTAAATCTACAAATTCTCATGAACTTGTCGCCCCCCTATTTCTAGAAATCGCTGGATTTTCCTAGTTTGCAATCTTTTTAATACTAAGTATAATAAATCTGGGTTTTTTCGTTTTAGGATTAAAGGAAAGATTCGCGATTTACAGAAAAAGATTCAACTCACCCCCCTTCCAAAAGAAAGAAAAAAAAATCCTTGCTTTCACCGCGAGTTTCACGCACGCACTGAAACCATCTCGCCGTGAGTAAATATAAGGGAATTATAATTACGACAATCCGGCTATCGTGCATTCACACACACACACACTCACACAAACACAACTCGTCAATAATAACGACAACGGGCTTATGTCGTCGGCGGTGACATGCCTCGCCAGTCTCTATGTAGATAGGTAAACACGAGGGGCGGCAGACACGTTATCAATACCCCGATAAATATCCCCAAACTTAAGTTGGAAAAACTTGGGCTTTGCCGAAGGTCGCTTATCGCAAGAATTACGTGGGGATTACACTGTTTTGTTATCGCAAAAATTCCGCTGAACGCGCGTTTTCAGAGACGGAAAAAAAAAGGTTTATGTAGGTCACACGCCCACTGAAACGTTCGTATATATTTTGCAAGCAAGCAACCGCGCGACTACTCATGTTTGATATGCCGCTTCCTGTACCACCGGAAACCCCCTCGCTACCTATACAACGTCGTCCTTGCTCCTATCGGTTTTCCACTTCTTTACGAAAGTCCTTCCGAATTTAAAATCCGAAGTTTTTCATCCTGTAAGGTCTCGCGCTTGATCCGCGAACGTTTCCTGCTTTGTCTTTTGTTAACATCAAGCAAGAAAGTATTAAAATTAGAAGTAAATATACAGGGTGTTCAAACTTAAGTCTAACTTTGAACAACTGGGTTTTTTTTCCGTCCATTTTGTTATTCGTCGGTTTTTAAGTTGCCCGTTTCCGTTCCCGATGATTTTTTAATGTTTGCTGATCATTTCCCATTCATATTTATAACCTAGTCCTTCCCTCCCCCCGCCACTGAATTACACAAAATGTCAAAAAAAACATCGGCAATTGGTCTTAAAGCGTAACACTCTTATATTCTTGATCATCGTATGACCTTGTATAGGGAACAGTGATCGGAATTCATCACGGATGACCCTGTATATGTCGGTCAAACCGGACGTGTTGCGAACCGACGACGCCTGCGTCGACCATTGCGTCGGTAATCCCTTGCACAATTCCGGGCCGACGATTGCGATCACCCCCCCGAGTATAAAACACAGATTACCTGGATTTGTCGTCTTCTGTTTACCGGGCCATATATCTGTTGCTCGCGTGCCACTTGTTGGTAGCGTCGCGGCGCACTCGAATGAGCCGTCCGCCGCCCCCGCCGCCCCCCCAACATCGATCGATCCGTGGCCCATCTCTTCGCGCTTTCATCCCGAACGCGCGCCATCACGAGCGTCGTTCTTCCGACGACGACGCCGTTTACGTCGGTCGCGGACGCATCGATCGCCGCATGATCACGTTTATTTTCGAAGACGCGGACGTCACCGTGTTTCCGTGTAGCAGGCCCGGCGAAATCGATGCGTGTTTGTTGTTTTAACCGGCACAGTACGCCGATTTAGGGCCGGTTTACACGGTGCGATTTTACCTTGGGCGTTGCACAGGATTTAAAAAAATGAAGTAAAAGAGTATTCACCTGCGGCGAGAGAGTCTGGGCACAAAGTTCCGAAATCCGCCCCCAAAGAATGCGAAAGCAGAAATCGATCGATAGAGGGCGCCACGCTTCAGTTTCTTTTGGTAAATCAAAACAGTGAATCTTTCGGAGCTGACGAAAGTTAAAAAAAAAACGAAACAGTGAACGTTTAATTTGTCTTAAAAATTTTTGTGCAAAACGCGATCGTAGGATGTCGCTGCTTAAATTGTTTAATTTGTCGTTAAGTGTTCATGTGAAATTGATCAATAGAGGGCGCCACCCTTTTCGCTTTTTTCTTGTTTGGTAAATCAAAAGAAAGCGAACCTTCCAATGAACAAACAAGGCTTTCGGAAATTATTTAAAAAAACAACAGTGAATGTCTTTTGTATCGTTCGAGTGTTCATGTGAAATCGTTTAATAGATGGCGCCACCACCGCTTTTATTATAATTTTTAAAATTAAAAAAAGTGAATCTTGAATCCGATGCATGAACAAGACTTTCGAAGTTGCCTAAAATTAAAATTGATCTATAGAGGGCGCCAACTCCGTCGCTTTAATTGGGGGAGCGGAGGGGGGGTAAATCAAAAGAGAAAGGGAGTATTCCAATGAACAACTCGGCTTTCGAAGCTGGCGAAAATTAACAAAAAAAAAAAACAATGAATCCTTTGTTTCGTTCAAGCGTTTAAGTGAAACTGATCAACAGAGGGCGCCACCTTTCTCGCTTTTATTTATTTTCATTTTCTGGTAAATCAAAAGTGAACCTTCCGATGTACGAGGCTTTCGAAGTCGACGAAAATCAGAAAATCTAAAAAAAGATAAAACTGTTTCCTTTCGGTGAAAATAATCAATAGATGGCGCCACCTTCGTCGCTTTTCTTGGGGGGGGTAAATCAAAAACGAACACTCAGCTTTCGAAGCTGGAGAAAATTAAAAAAAAATGAACGCTTTGGTTGCTTCGTTTAAGTGTTTAAGTGAAATCGATCAATAGAGGGCGCCACCTTATTCGCTTTTATTTATTTTCATTTTTTTGTTAAATCGAAAGTGAATCTTCCAATGCACGAGACTTTCGAAGTTGACGAAAGTAAAAAAGAAAAAACTGTTTCCTTTCAGTGAAAATACTCAATAGATGGCGCCACCTTCGTCGCTTTTCTTGGGGGGTAAATCAAAAAAGAACACTCAGCTTTCGAAGCTGGCAAAAATTAAGAAAAGATGAATGCTTTGGTTGCTTCGTTTAAGTGTCTAAGTGAAATCGATCAATAGAGGGCGCCACCTTATCCGCTTTTATTTATTTTCATTTTTTGTTAAATCGCAAGTGAATCTTCCAATGCACGAGACTTTCGAAGTTGACGAAAGTCTGAAAAAAAGCAATGATTGTCTCGTTCAAGTGAAAACGATCAATAGATGGCGCCACCCTAGTCGCTATTTTTGGGGGGTAAATCAAGAGAGAAAGTGAGTACATATTCCAATGAACTGCTCGGCTTTCGAAGCTGGCGAAAATTAAAAAAAAAATAATGAATGCTTTGATTCGTAGATGTGAAATCGATCAATAGAGGGCGCCACCTTTATCGCTTTCATTTATTTTCATTTTCTGGTAAATCAAAAGTGAATCTTCCGATGTACGAAGTCGACGAAAATCTAAAAAAAAAACTGTTTCGTTTCAGTGAAAATAATCAATAGATGACGCCACCTTCGTCGCTTTTGGGGGGGGGTAAATTAAAAAAGAAAGTGAGTATTCCAATGCACACTCGGCTTTCGAACGAAGCTAGCGAAAATTAAAAAAAAAATGAATACTTTGGTTTGTTCAAGTGTTTAAGTGAAATCGATCAATAGAGGGCGCCACCTTTTTCGCTTTCATTTATTTTAATTTTTTTGTAAATCAAAAGTGAACCTTCCAATGCACGAGACTTTCGAAGTCGACGAAAATTTAAAAAAAAGCAGTGATTGTTTTTTGTTTCCTTCAAGGGTTCAAGTGAAAACGGTCAATAGAGGGCGCTCTTTTAATTTTTGGTAAATCAAAATAAAATGAATGTTTTTCCTTTCGTTCAAGTATTCAAGTGTTTCAAGTGACATCAATAGAGGGCGCCACCCTTTTCGCTTTTTTTTATTATTATTATTATTTTTGGTGAATCAAAAAAAGTGAAAACCAATGAATAAGCCAGGTTTTCAAACTTGGCCAAAAATTAAAAAAAAAAAACAACAGCGAACGCTTGTTTTTTGCTTCGTTCAAGTGTTCAAGTAAAATATGTAGTTGAATAGAGGGCGCCACCCTTGAAGCCTTTCTGAAAAATCAAAAGAGTAACTCTTCTAATGAACAAGACTTTCGAAGTTGACGAAATTTAAAAAAAAAAGGAAACAGAGAATGCTTTTTTTTCGTTCATGTAAAATCGCTCAATAGAGGGCGCTCTCTTTTTGCTTTGTTAAATCAAAAGAAAGTTAATTTTTCAATGAACGAGCGCGGCTTTCGAAGTGGACGAAAATTAAAAGGAAGAACAAACAGTATTTTTTTCCGGTCAAGTGTTGAAGAGAAACCGATCAATAGAGGGCGCCACCCTATTCGCTCCCTTTTTGTTTTAGTAAGTCAAAAGAAAGTGAATCTCTCAATGAACGAGACTTTCGAAGTTGGCGAAATTTAAAAAAAGAAATAGAGTTTTTTTTTCGTTCAAGTTTTGAAAGTGAAATCGATCAATAGAGGGCGCCACCTTTCTAGCTCTTTCCTTGTTTTGGTAAATCAAATGAAAGGGAATCTTCCGATGAACAAACACGGCTTTCGAAGTTGACGAGTTATTAAAAGAAAAGTCAAATAGCAGCACATTTTTTTTCATTCAAGTGTTGAAGAAAAATCGATCAATAGATGGCGCCACCTTTTCCGCTCTCTTTTTGTTTCGGTAAATCAAAAGAAAGTGAATCTCCCAATGAACAAGACTTTCGAAGTTGGCGAAATTTAAAAAAAAAGGAAGCAGAATGTCTTTTTTTCGTTCAAGCGAAATCGATCAATAGAGGGCGCCACCTTCGTTACTTTTTTGGGGAATAAATAAAAAAAGGGAGCGAGTCTTCGAATGAACAAACTCGGCTTTCGAAGTTAAAAAGAAACAATGAATGCTTTTCTTTGTTCAAGTGTTGAAGAAAAATCGATCAATAGATGGCGTCACCTTTTCCGCTCTTTTTTTGTTTCGGTAAATCAAAAGAAAGTGAATCTCCCAATGAACAAGACTTTCGAAGCTGACGAAATTAAAAAGAGGAACCTTTTTTTTCTTCGTTCAAGCGAAATCGATCAATAGAGGGCGCCACCTTCGTCACTTTTTTGGGAGGTAAATCAAAAAAGGAGGCGACTCTTCGAATGAACAAACTCGGCTTTCGAAGTTTAAAAAAAAAAACAATAAATGCTTTGCTTCGTTCAAGTGTGGAAGAGAAATCGATCAATAGATGGCGCCACCTTTTCCACTCTCTTTCTGTTTCGGTAAATCAAAAGAAAGTGAATTTCCCAATGAACAAGGCTTTCGAAGTTGTTCGAAGTTGACGAAATCTGAAAAGAAAAGGAAACAGAGAACGTTTCTTTTTCGTTCAAGGGTTCAAGCGAAATCGATCAATAGAGGGCGCCACCCTCGTCGCTTTTTTGGGGGTGAAATAGAAAAAAAAAGGAAGTGAGTCTTGAATGAATGAACAAACTCGACTTTCGAAGTAAAAAAAAAAATGCTTTGCGTCTTTCTAGTGTTTAAGTTAAATCGAGGGCGTAGGGGGCGCTACCCTTATCACTCTCTTTTTGTTTCGGTAAATCAAAAGTGAATCCCCCAATGAACAAGACTTTCGAAGTTGACGAAATTTAAAAAGAAAAGGAAACAGAATATGTTTCTTTTTCGGTCAAGTGTTCAAGTGAAATCGATCAATAGAGGGCGCCACCCTTTTCCCTACCTTTTTGCTTTGGCAAATCAAAAGAAAGTGAACCTTTCAACGAACAAACGCGGCTTTCGAAATTGATGAAAATTAAAAGAAAAATAAACAGTATATTTTTCTCGTTCGAGTGTTGAAGTTAAATCGATCAATAGAGGGCGCCACCCTTTTCGCTTTCTTTAGTAAATCAAAAGAAAGTTAATCCCCCAATAATGAACAAACGCTGTTTTCGAAATTGACGAAAATTAAAAAAAGAACAACAGTGAATGTTTCTTTTTCGTTGAAACGTTATCTGTGAAAATTAAAAGAGAAAATAAACAGTAAATTTTTTCGTTCGTGTTGAAGTGAAATCGATCAATAGAGGGCGCCACCCTTTTCGCTTTTTTTTTTGGTAAATCAAAAGAAAGTGAATCTTCTAAAGGCCGCCTTACAGTTCGCAATTATTTATTGCTGGCAATGAAAATTGCAACGACTTGTATTGCACGCATGCGCAGTGTTGTATTTTTATACAAAATGCAAATACCGCGCATGCGTGGCTGTAATTTTCATTGCCGGCAATAAATAATTGCGAACTGTAAAGCGGTCTTAATGAATAAGACTTTCGAAGTGCCAAAAATTTAAAATGAGAAAAAAACAGTGAATAGTTTCTTTTTCGTTCGATCAAGTGTTCCAGTAAAATTGGTCGATGGAGGGCGCCACCCTTGTCACTTTCTTTTTGCTAAATCCAAAGAAAGGGAATCTTCTAATGGATAAGATTTTCTAAGTGCCAAAAATTTAAAATGAGCAAAAAAAAATAGTGAATGTCTTTTTTCCAAGTCAAATTGATCAATCACTTTTTTTTGCTAAATCAAGAGATAGTGAATCACATAATGAACAAACAAGCTATCGAAGTTGACGATAAAATTAAAAAAAAAACAACAGTAAATGTTTTTCGTGGAAACGTTATCAGTGAAACTCGGGTTGATTTTCAGGAAACAATTATTCTAGGAACGATTACAATCGTTCCTTTTGTCAGTCAAATAATAACAAAGTTGTGTGTCAAGTAAGATAATCCAAGATAACGAACTTTGGAACCGCGAGGTGATGCCTTATCAATGGATGAATGGATTAAGGTTTTCACAATCGGTATTATGTAATATTATGTAAATCGATATAACATGTAAATAAGAACGTATACATAAAGGGAGTTTCTGTAAAGCGTATTCTATTTTCGTCGTTTTATAATCCAAGTCGTGAGCGGCACTTCTTCGAAACAAACGTCCGTCAGAAGAACTTGCCTTGCTTAAAATACACTGCGACCGACTTACTAGATGTTTGCTGCAAGGCCCCTACCCCCACGCTTCGAAAATCCAATAAGTTTTACAATTGCGAAAAAATTAAGTCACACAATTCGGATCAGCGAATTATTCAAAGATACAGTATGTCCCACAATATGTATATGATTAGTCAACACGCAAATTAAATTAACGAATACATTACTTATTAAACAATTGAGTTGATTCTGGTTAAAACGAAATCTTTTTCGTGCATTCTGTTGACCCATAAACTTAATCGAATTCTTCTTCTTAACGCCGCGCTGGTGGCTGGACGTGAATCGATTATTTCGTGAGTCGTTGAAGTGGCCATGACCTTGTTCTAGTGACCGTCGTTCTTTTCCCCCGGTCGCATTTGCATCCAGTTTGCTTTCGAGCTTACAAAAAAAAAAAAGAAATGAGCCTCGAGTTTGATTTCCCGCATCCCATTGGAAAGGCGGCGGCGGCGACGTTTAGAGAAGAAGAAGAAGAGTTTCTAAAATACTCGCGTTTCTATTGTGAAAGTTGGACGATGCCAATTAATGGTCGGTTGCGTCAGTGCGCGACCGACTTAATTCGGGCAGATTTAGATCTCCTTGAACTTCGACGCTTTCAAAAAAAAAAAAAGATATGTAGCAGATTAAAAACAAATGAAAACATTAAAGCAATCTAGTGTGTTAGGTGACTGTGCACTTCAATAAACTTGACATTAATAGGGGGGGGGAAGCTCCTAAAACAATCCAACACCTTCCGAGGATCGATAAAATTTACCAAAAAAAAATCAACCAAAAAAATAATCAACACAATGAAACAAAGGAGGGTCAATGAAACAAAAGATTTATAAATGGAAACGAATACAATTAAACAAAAAACAGTCAATACAATAAAACAAAACACATTAAATAGCAACAAAATATTCGAGTTTTGGTGCAAAAATAATATTCATAAGATGTGAGTCTGAGTAGCTCGTTTAAATTGAAATAAGAAATAAATCGTGAATTTGACAGCTGTTAAGTTTCAGTTCAAATCACACAAAAGAAACAATTGTGTCCCTAACGCACAGTAAAAGGAGAGCGTGTGATCAATATAAAAAAAAAATGTTTGACAGCTGTCAAGTATCAATGCAAAAACATTTTAAAAAACGCTCTAAACTGATCTTTCAAATAAATCAGTAACTACTGAAAAATTGTTAAATAAATCATCAATTTGACAGCTGTCAAATTTAGATGCAAAAATTGTTTTTAGAAGATGTCGTCATCCCAGGCAGCACCAAACTGATCTTTCAAGTTAAAGGAAAGTAATAATAATAACATAAAGTAAAGTAAAGTAATAATCAAGAAAATGTTAAATAAAAATTTAATTTGACAGCTGTCAAGTATCGATGCAAAAATATTTTAAAAAGCGTTGTGGGTTTCAGAAGCTCCAAACTGATCTTTCGAATAAATTAATCAGTGCTAAAAAAATTGTTAAATAAGAATTCGAAAATGGCGCAGTATAACTAAAAACTAATTCCTAATTCCGTACCAACATTTGACAGCTGTCAAACTGACAATTTAATATTTTTTTTTAAATAATAGTCACGAATTTTCCTTGTATTTTAATGATGTTTGGAGATGCTCGGTGTGGCGATGCCTTCTAAAAAGTAAAAACTATATCTCCATCGATGCTTGACACCTGTCAAACAAATTTATTTATTTAACAATTTTTTGGTAGTGACCGAGTAAATTTTCTTTTTCTTTTTTTAAGATAATTGTGGAGCTGTCGAGAATTACGATGCCTTCTAAAAGTAAAAACTAAATCTCACTAAAATTTGACAGTTATCAAACAGACAACTAAGTTGACAATTTTTTTTTATAATAACGACGCAGTTTCCTTGTATTTTAAAGATCAGTCTGGAACTGCTCAGGGTGGCGACGGCTTTCAGAAACTATTTCCGCATCAATACTTGACAGCTGTCAAACGGACAGCTTACTTAACAATTTTTTGTAACGACTAAGTAAATTTTCTTTTCTTTTTTTTTGAAAGATAATTTTGGAGCTGCTGAGAGTTACGACGTCTTCCAAAAACTAAATCTTACCAAAATGTGACAGCTGTCAAACTGACTATTGTCAGTTAACAATCTTTTTGGCAATAATCACATACTTTCCCTTTATTTGAAAAACAATTTAAAGATCAGCCTGGAACTGCTCGGGGTGGTGACGCCTTCTAAAAACTATTTCCGTATCGATACTTGACAGTTGTCAAACTAATATGTAGTTGTTTTAACAATTTTTGGTAGCGACACAGTAATTTTTTTTTGAAAGATAATTTTGGAGTTGCCGAGAGTTTCAACATCTTTTAAAAAGTAACACTTGACAACTGTCAAACTGTCAATAATTTAACAATCGGAAATGATCACGCACTTTCCCTATATTTGAAGAGTCACCATGCCTTATAAAAACTATTTCTGCATCGATACTTGACAGCTGTCAAACTTGAATAGTTGTTTTAACAACTTTTTGGTAATGACTGAGTAAATTTTCTTTTTCTTTTTTTTAAATAATTTTGGAGCTGACGAGAGTTTTGACACCTTCTAAAAGCTCGCACTTGACAGCCGTCAAACTGACTATCGTCAGTTAATAATTTTTTTGGCAATGACCACATACTTTCCCTTTATTTGAAAAACAATTTAAAACTCGCTAGAATCACCATGCCTTAAAAAAATAATTTCTGCATCTATACTTGACAGCTGTCAAACTTATAGTTGTTTTAACAACTTTTTGGTAGCGACAGAGTCAATTTTTTTTGGAAAATAATTTTGGAATTGCCGAGAATTTCAACACATTCTAAAAAGTAACACTTGACAACTGTCAAACTGACAATAATTTAACCTTCTTTGGCAAAGATCACGCACTTTCCTTTTATTTAGAAGACAGTTTAAAACTGGCTAGGTCACCATGCCTTCTTGCACCGATATCTGACAGCTGTCAAACTAATAGCTTATTTAACAATTTGTTTATAGTGACGAAGTAAATTGTTTTTTGAAAGATAATTTTGGAGCTGCCGAGTTTCGACGCCTTCTAAAAACTATCACTTGACAGCTGTCAAACTGACAGTAATTTAACAATTTTTTTTTGGTAGTGTTCACGCATTTTTTTCTTAATTTGAAAGGTAGTTTAGATCTGACTGGAGTCACCATGTCTTCTAGAAACTATTTTTTCATCGATACTTGACAGCTGTCAAACTAATAGCTTATTTAACAATTTTTGGTAATTATTACGTACGGTTCTTTTCTCTTTTCAAGATAATTTTGGGGTTGTCAAGAGTTGCGACGCTTTCTAAAAACTATTTCTGCATCGATGTTTGGCAGCTGTCAAACTAATAGTTTGTTTAACAATTTTTTTGCTAATGATAATAAAGAAAAGCAAAATACTATTTCTATGGCTTCTTTTGTTTACCGATGGTTTTTGATTCGATTCGCGTGACATTCCGCTGGATGAGAATCGTTGATCCTTTTTTGTTTTCTATTTATTATTTTCACTAGTTTCACTAAGAGCTTATTTTGTTTACTGACAGCTTCTTGATTTGCTAAGTCTTCTTTTATTTTCTATTTATGTATTGTTTTCTCTAGATTCGCTATTTCCTTTTTCGTCGAGGTTTGTTTAAGTTTTTTTTTTTTTTGTTTAATTTCTTCTTATCGAATCGGTTTTCATTTTGCGCTTTGGTATTCCTCCTAGCTTTCCATCTCTTTCTAACAGATAGAGCTTTGATATTCGAACGTATCTAATTTTTTTTCTGTTTGCTCAGTTTCCATCTTCATTTACAAATTTCTTTTGTTTTCTGTTAGTTCTCAACCCGTAGCTTATCAAAGATGCGTTGGCCGACACGATTATGTATGTACTGTTGACTGCGGTTGCGGCTGCGAACGACTTATTAGATGTTTTCGAATAGAGAACCGTGAAACGCAAGCAAATACTTCCATTGTTTATCTCACAAGCGTCACAGAGTGGAAGTGGAAATTATTTTATTTCAAGCATGTCAGTCACGTGGTGCGTGGTATTTGACGAAAGTAGATAAGCTATGGGAGTTCTCGGCCTTTCCCCCATTAATTTTTTAAACACAGGACACGAGGATGCGTCTGAAATAATTGCAAAAGCGGTGGCAAGATATGCGGTTGCCTAAACGTCAGGGGCAAGAAGTGTACCTTGAGGTCGAGGTCTAGGAGGTCGAGCGCTTTAGGATGAAAAAGTTGCCTAAGTGCAGGGGCGCAGTGACTTCGAGAGCAAAGTAAATAATCATATAGAGATCGTTCATAAATGATTGAAAGGCGACGCATACATATGAAGAAGAGAGGGGCCGTTCTGCGCGCGCTAATTTCGAAAATTGAATAACGCAGCAGTTTATAAAAAAAACCAGTAAAAAGTGAGTAGCAGTTTATGAGTAACAGATAAAAACAGGTAGCAGTTTTCTAACCTGTTATTTATAAACTACTGACGAACACGCCAGATTCAATTTTTTTTTTAAATCTCAGGTGTTTATTTTTTCTTGTTGAGAACGTCGAAGTTCAAGAGGTCCTAAGTCGCTCGATTAAGTCGGCCATGCATTGACGCAACTGACCATGCAACTTTCACAATAGAAACGCAAGCGCTTTAGAAAGTGCCTCTCGGTCCGATTCTCTTCTCTTCTGCCGTCGCCACCTTTCCAATAGGATGCGCGAAATCCATGTTTTTTTTTGCAAATTCGAAAGCTTCGAGGTTACTAGAACAAGGTCAGGCGCCTTAATTAATTAATATTTTTTTAAAAATAACTTATCGGAGACCAATCATGAAAACTCTGTGTTTACTATACAGTGTGTCCCAACAAATTTTTGGGAGAACAAGAGCGTTCGTTTTGGATTGCGGCAGGTACTTAATTGAACCTATGGTTAAGTTTTAGGTGAAAGAAGAAAATTAAATGGGCAATTAATATTTAATACTTGTATTGTGTACTTGTTGTTCTTGCGGAATTTGAAATTAAATTAAAAAAAAATGTAAGCGTGTTCCTTACGCAAGCAGATTTGATTGGTCTAGATTTCTATTTTTTTTTCTGTCTTGAAATAAACTCGTTTGACATTTAAATTTAACTTGTGTAAGGCTATGTCCTAGCTGGACGTGGACGGGCAACGCGGGCGGCGCGAGCGACGCGTTTAGAACGGGCGGACGTTTCAAGAAACAAAACTTTACTAACAGTAGTTAATGTACAACGTGAACACAACTGAAACCCGCCCGTTCCTTCCGCTCTTGAATTACGTTCACGTTGGACATTAACAACTGTTTGCAAAGTATTGTTTCTTGAAACGCCCGCCCGCTCGCATCGCCCGCGTTTCCCGTCCACCTAGGACATAGCGTAAGTCAATTAGTTTAGAAGAAGAAAAAGAAGAAGAAGTTCGTAATCGTTTTATTCTGTTTCCGTTCCCATTTTTTATCAATTGTTTTTGTTTGTTCTACCAAAAAAAGTAGTGAACTATTACCCGATTGATAGTAAAAAAGAAACAAGCAGCCGATAATCTTTATTATAAAAAAAAACAGCGCGTTTAACGAAAACGTTAGCATCACAAAATGCTGCAGTATCATAAAACTATAAAAAGAACTTTTATGACAGCATTTATTTCGTTCACCTGCACCTCGAATTTTTAACCAGTAACTAAAGTAGAAAGAATTTTTTAAACACTTTTCCCATATTCTCGGACATCGCTTCCTGTCGTGGTTTCATTCTGACGGTATAATTAACAGTCACCCTGTATATTCTTCTACTAAATATGGCTCCAAAGTTAATAGTAGTCGATATACAAAACTTGTACTGTTGGTTAAGCTACGTACTCAGTTAAGCAGATAGCGTTTTGCAGCTTTCGTGCAGCATTTGTGATTGGCTCGTTCAAAATCATTCAAAATTATAGTCAATTAGAAACCCCAATAAAATTATGTATATCCGTTATTGCACATTTGCTCTTTCGTCATTTTCTTTTTTAATGAATTTATTGGTTTTTTGCAAAAATTCATCTCTTTCAATTTTTTTTTTAAACAAATCTTAAGAGTTTGATATTTTACTCAAGAATTGTTAAAATAATTTTTTGTTCTTTTATTAAATTTATAATTTTTTGCAAATATTAATATTTTTCGTTCTTTTGACCAAATCAACTACACAATAATAATAATAATAATAAAATTCACTTATTTTAAATAACGATAAAACTCATACCGTATATTTTTTAAAGCTTCTAAAACTAGCCAACTGGTTCGCATGAATAAACACTCTATACTAAGACAAGTTGAAGTGACAACATTTCTGGGACTTCATGTTAACGAACGTCTAAAGTGGGACAATCATATACATGAGCTTTCTAAAAAATTATGTTCCCTAAATCATCTGAGTTTTAGGATAAAAAATATTCTTGACTTAAGCCTGGTCTACACGTAACGTTTTGTCGTCAGTCTTGCATGATCATGCCAGATTTGTCAAACATATCGTTACGTCTAGACGGCAAGTTGAACGTTTTGCATGAAATGAATGAGGTTTGACAAACTCGCAAAAGACTGATGGGCTGGAGCTTTGTGTACAAGCAAGACGATAGACAAGTCGGTGCATGTAGACGTGCGTCAGTCTAATCGGTCAAACTTCGCTCACCTGCCATTCTGTTCTCAGATGCAATTGTCGTCACTAATAGTTCTTCATCCATGTCGATTTCGGAATGACTGAGTGAAAGTTTGAGGGAAAGTTTGACGGAAAGTTTGACGGAAAGTTAAACCATAAAAAAAATTGATGAATTTCCAAAGACACGGACGAGTTAAGAAAGTCATTAAAAAAAAAGAAGAAGAAGAGAAACAAACTATATCATTATCAAAGACAAAGCTATTAAAAATGTTTCACAAAATTAAGACAAGAAAAAATAATCGAAGAAGAAACAAATGAATTGAAGAAGACAGAGAGAGAGAGAGAAAAAAAATTGGAAAAGAAACGAATGAATTTACGAAGAGAAAGGAAGCCAAACAACTGAGTAAAAGAGAAAAAAAAAAGAAAGAAGACCGATGATGAAAAGAAACAAGAAAAAACAACCAATCATAGAGAAAAAATAAATGAATTTTCGAAAAAGCGGATGAATTAAGAAAGGCATTAGAAAAGACGAAGAAAGAGAAAACGAATCGAGAAGCAAATTGTATCGTTATCAAAGACAAAAGAAAGAAAATCAAAACGGTTCCAGCTTGGATGCCAAAAAGTGTCCAAGAATTTTACCGGTGAACCATGTTACGTTTTATTTTCGACTTAGATAATACCGTTCTACCTGTAGGGAGGATTTCATACTCTTGTTTTGATTTCCGCGTGTACAAAAATTTCCCAGCGTCCCTTGCGGGAAGAGACGCTTGATCCATCATTGATTGACTGGTTGTTCGTCGAACCGTACGTGCGTACCCAACAATGGCGATTTTTGACACTTGACACCGAATTTGCGGTGTAACTACAAGCCATCCTTCGAGGTTCTGAAGTTGCTGGAGACGTTGTTCGTTTCTTCGAAGCAAGAATTGACTTTGTTACTTTACGGGCATCTCGCACTCGAACGACTTCATCGCATTCCGTCAAGAGAAAACCAGCTTTCATCAGGGTTTCTTCTTTTGGTTTTAACGCTTTTTACACTTCTACGTTTCGTATTTGTGACTGACTGCCTTGTTCCACCCGGCCACATCGAACTCGCCGCCGAACGCATCGAAGGAAGGTCGCAAGTAACTTCACCGGCCTAAGAGGGCTTCGCGCCTGGCAGGCATCCCAATCACGGAATTTTAAGGTCGGGACAAACTAAATTATTTCTTTTCTTTTTACACTTCTGCGTTTTGTATTTGCGACTGCCTTGTTCCACGCGGCCACACCGAGAACTCGCCGCCGAACGCATCCAAGGAAGGGCGAAAGTAACTTCACCGGCCTAAGAGGGCTTCGCGCCTGGCAGGCATCCCAATCACGGAATTTTAAGGTCGGGACAAACTAAATTGTTTCTTTTCTTTTTACACTTCTGCGTTTTGTATTTGTGACTGCCTTGTTCCACGCGGCCACACCGAGAACTCGCCGCCGAACGCATCGAAGGAAGGGCGAAAGTAACTTCACCGGCTTAAGAGGGCTTCGCGCCTGGCAGGCATCCCAATCACGGAATTTTAAGGTCGGGACAAACTAAATTATTTCTTTTCTTTTTACACTTCTGCGTCTTGTATTTGTGACTGCCTTGTTCCACGCGGCCACATCGAGAACTCGCCGCCGAACGCATTGAAGGAAGGGCGCCAGTAACTTCACCGGCCTAAGAGGGCTTCGCGTCTGGCAGGCATCCCAATCACGGAATTTTAAGGTCGGGACGAACTAAATTATTTCTTTTCTTTTTACACTTCTGCGTTTTGTATTTGTGACTGCCTTGTTCCACGCGGCCACATCGAGAACTCGCCGCCGAACGCATCGAAGGAAGGGCGAAAGTAACTTCACCGGCCTAAGAGGGCTTCGCGCCTGGCAGGCACCTCAATCACGGAATTTTAAGGTTGGAACAAACTAAATTATTTCTTTATTTCGTTTTAGCAAGGACGCCTTTTCTTTGTTTTGAATGTTGTAATATTCAAATAATTACTGTGCTTTTCGTTGTATTAATATTCATATAATTACTGTCATTTTCGTTGCGTTAATGTTCCCGTCTTTCTCGTTACTTTCAATGAATTAATAGTCAAGTATTTGCTGAAATTGTTACCTACTGAAGTAAGATGCACGTATTTAATGTTATTTTCAATGAATCAGTATTCACGGACGGTAAATTTTCGGTTTGTAATTTTATATTTTTGAAAACGTTTTGCATCAAGTTGTGACATTGATTTAAATATTTTGGGGTGTGCAATACACGACTTTCAACCCTTTTACCTTCGCTTCGGTGTTTCATTTCGGATATACGCTTCCTTTTATAGCGGTTGCTCTCTTAACTGTGGAACGACGTTTCGACCGCCCCTTCCAGCGTGGAACTGCAACTATTTCGATACTCCATTTCACCTTGGCGCCATTTTTCAATAATTTTTTTCTTCAAAATTTTCTTATGCGACATAGTGGTTCATTACCATTTTTGTACTCAGAAGAATGGGTGCTTTCAAATGACATTTTCAAAAAAATAAGTTGTCATTTAAAAAAAATGTCGATGACGTCACGGAGCAAAAGTGATAACTGACATAAAATTAAAATTGGTTGTAAAATATGTCTTTTTAAAAAATAAAATCGACCTGTCCGAGCGTATTTCGGAAAAGTCAACGCTAAGGGTGTTTTTCGCTTGGTGCGTTACTTTATCACTACACTGTATAAATTATTATTATTATTATTATTATTATTATTAAAAGGATGAATATTTTGTAAAATAAAAAAAATGAATTCAACATTCCGCCAAATTTTTGCGAAAAATGGAAAATAACGCTTCCCATTTAAATTGAATTTTTTATTTTGAATTAAATTTCTTATCGGACATTTTTAATTAATTTTTTAACAATTATTTTAATTTTTTTTTACTGAGTTTCTTGAGTAAAATGCATTTAAAATTTTATTCTGCACGAGTTTGATAGGTTTTAAAGAAATCTCGCGGTTCACTTTTAAAAAGTTGAAAAAATTAATACACACATATTTGCAAAGAAAGCAAATTCTTTAAAAAAAATTATGTAAGAACAAATGTGCAACGAATCTAATTTTACACGAAAAAAAAACAAAAAGCGATCGGAATCCTCTTTAGGAGACGTCGTCTTCCAGTAAAACTAAAACTAAAATTTTTTCAAAAAAAAAATGTTGTTACAGTTTATTTTCCGCCTGTGTACGAACACACCCCGTACAGTACACATTTCAACGTTACGATCTATTTTTAGCACACTTCGTTTTGTTTCCCACATTACGCGTAGGAATTTACAATTCCTCGTTCGTGTAATTTACCCAAAACTTTCTTTTTAACATGCTTTTCGCTAAAAGCTTCAGATTAGACGAATAAGTTCATTATATAAAATTAGCCCCATCCTTGCTTAGGGTTGGAATTGCGTTTACGCGGTGTTTATTTGTCCAATTTAAAGAGTACTACTTTGTGACGCGGACGACGACGGATGGTCGAATTCTTTTGTTTTAAAAAA